>CM053749.1:24693204-24731871 GCA_028658305.1 Pachyuromys duprasi
CTTTGCGCTCAGCCCTGGGCTTGTTGCTAAGGGCTCTCCCCTGGAATGGAGATTTGGCGCCCCCTTCTGGGCCAGGGGCTGTGGACCACGGTCTGAGATGATATTTGGGGCACACACAATGGGTTTGGGTTGGTGTGCCTCCGCTGAATGCAGGCCTGTCTGAAATGGTGCCCGAGGCCTTCTCTGTCTGTCCTGTGGACACACACAGAGACTGAGGTTTTTGCTGGCGGATGCGTGCAGTGTTAGCCCTCAGTGTGCGGTCTGGTCAAGATGGTCCCCGGACCTTCTCAGTCTGGGGTGGCTCTGGTGATCGGTGCACGCCCGCCGCACACCGGTGGGTTGAAGCAGAACTCAGGTTCAGACTTGCCTCCCAGACTTGCCCGCGGACTGGCACACGGACTGAGGTTTTGCTGACGGAAGCGTGCGGCACGCGCTGGCAGAGTGCAGACTGGTCAAAACGGTCCCCCGACCTTCTCAGACTGGGGTGGTTCCAGCGATCAGTGCGTGCCCACTGCACACCCGTGGGTTGAAGCAGAACCCGGGTGCAGTGTGTGCTCACAGTGTGCGGGTCAGTGAAAATGGTGCCCGGTTCCTCCTCAGACTGCCCACGAGACTGTGTGATCCAGTCTATTATGGCGAATGTGGGTGCCCAGTGCGGCTGCTCATTCAGCACTGGGTCACCCGGAGATTTTTCCGGGGAATAACCAGGTGTCCCTAGGGTTTTCCCACTTGATTTTCTCACCGTGGGAGTTCTGCTCATCTGGCAATCACGAATGCTGGCGTTTTAGGTCCCAGAGTTCAGTCTCCTGGTCGCTGCATTGTTTCTGCTGTCCTACTCCTCAGACACAGTGTCCTCTAGTGGCAGCCATCTTGGATCTCCCCCAAGGCAACTCTTATAAAGGAAAACATTTAATTCGGGCTGGCTTTCAGTTCTGGAGGTTGGTTTCAGTATTACCATGGTGCAGGAAGCATGGTGGTGTGGGGGCCAATGTGGTGCTGGAGAAGGGGCTGAGCGTTCTACATCTTGATCCTCAGTCAGCAAAAGGAGACTGTGTCACTGGTTGTAGCTTGAACATAAGAGAGCTTAAAGCCCGCGCCCACAGTGACACACTTCCTCCAACAAAGCCACACCCATTCCAACAAGGCCACACCCATTCCAGCAAGGCCACACCCATTCCAACAAGGCCACACTCATTCCAACAAGGCCACACCCATTCCAACAAGGCCACACTCATTCCAACAAGGCCACACCCATCCCAACAAGGCCACACTCATTCCAACAAGGTCACATTTCCTAATACTACAACTCTTTTGGCCAAGCATTCAAGCACATACACCTATGGGGGCCATACCTATTCAAACCACCTTGGCCTTGTGAGCAGACACCGGTTTCTTCTCATGAGCACCCTTCATGTTGCCCCATAGTGCTCTTCCCACAGAATGTCTTGTGTTAAGGTCATTTCTTGCTAAATATTCTTGGTGGTGGGCCTCAGTTTCCTGTCCAGTCTCTTTGCAGCTGGTTGGTTCTATTTTCTGATATCTCTCTGCACTGAATTCCAAGAGACAACTCTTATTGCTTGATGGGATGTCCGGTGTTACCCTTCTTTGTCTTTCCTGGCCATCTATTTCTGTGTGTCTCACAATGCCACACACAAGTGTTCTATGGATTCCATGCTCCTCACTCTGCCTGCCCGACCTCTTTTGAAGTTTTTCCAAAACTCTCTTAGCAGGCTTTATGAAGATTGTGTTTATATTTATGTTTCTGTTAACATTAGACTTGAGCTGCTAGATAAAGGATGATTTTTTTTTTAAACTTTGATTTTGGTAAGGCTCAACTTCATGATGAATTAAAAATGTTCACGTGTCTTCTTGAGTAAATGTATTGGTGAATCTTTGATCTTCCGAAGTTCAGTGTTCTCCTTTTTGTATGTTTTTCTGAGGTTTTCTTTGTACTTGGTGACTAGTGGTTTTTATTTTACTGTCTTTTCTTGCTAGGAATCAAACTCAGGGCTTCATGTGGTTTGATGTTCTTTGTCAATTTTAAAGGAATCTTGGTCAGTGTTTTTGCACATATTGTTCTGTGCCACCTTTCTCCTCCTCTTCTTTTGAGAATTTAATCCCATATATATTAGATTTTTTTTTCTCCACTGGAGTTTCCCTGTATCTCCTACAGTGTTTTGTATCACTTTTTTCTCTGGAGTACCTTCTACCTTTCTATCTTCCACATTGCTAGTCCCCTTCCCAGCTAAATGTACTTATTGAATTAATTTTAATACCGACTCATTTGGTTCATTCATTTATTTTTAGCAGTGTTGATCAAACCCACGGCTTTTGTGCATGTTAGGTAAGCTAATCTCAATTTAGAATTTCTATCTACTTCTTACAGATTTAATTCTCTGGTGTGATTTTCAGTTTTATAGATTTTCATTAACTTTAGGTGTTCAGGAGTATTTAAATATCTCTCTGTGTCTCTAGAGGGTCTGCTTCTAATTTTATTTATATTTAATCTTTATGCAGGCTTCTGCATGTCAGGAAGGACTTCACCTCTGTGTTACATCTCCACCTCCAAGCCTGCTCCGATTGGTTTAAAAACATCTTGTGCTCATGTCTCTTCATATGCCTTCTACAATTTTACTGGAGGTCAACAGTATCTATAAAAGCTGCAGGTTCTTAATAATACTTTCTCCAGGGAACACTTAGAAAATCTTCTGCGTATGACACTGTCAGCAGCCATGGCCAGCTTCTGTCTCTTCGAGAAGCCTTTCTCTGCCCGGATGTAGATGCTTCTGATGAGTCAGCAAATGCCTCGCAGGAGTACTGGTGTTCAGGCTGTTGGCTTGTCTACCCTGGTGTCCCTTCTGACCTGATGCTCTGGCACTCTCTGGTCTGAGCAGTCTTACTGTCCCTGAGCTCCATTTTCTTCTTCTTCTTCTTCTTCTTCTTCTTCTTCTTCTTCTTCTTCTTCTTCTTCTTCTTCTTCTAATCTCTCTAGCCCTGTAGGTTACTAAAAATCCATACAGTCATTTATTTATTCCATATCTATCTGTCTATCTATCATCTATTTATCTATCATCTATTATATCTATCTATCTGTCTAGCTATCTCTCTATCATCTCTCTTCTTTCTCTTTTTCCATCTTTCTTTCTTTCATCATTTTGCATTTTGGGAGCTGATTATTGGTCTCAGCCTTTCTACACACAGCACATATGAATGAGAAAAGGGGGGTCTTTTCCTTGACTCAGTGGGATCTCCTCACTAAGGGCTCCTAATGATCCTGTGAGTCCTGGCTACCTCGAGAATTTTCAGTGTCTTCAGATTTTTAAGTTCTAAAAATCTTTCCACACCTCTGTAGTGTGTTCAGTGGGATGACTGTTCTGTCATAAAAGAGCTAGCCGTGGCTGGAAGCGAGAATAGATGTCTTGTCAGAGCACTTCCTCCTGTGACACACTTTCTGGGTCTGTTTGTTTCTCTAGTTCCTTAATTTCTTGGGTGCAGGGACAGTGAAGAATGGCAATTTGTTTCAGTTAAAATATGAAATGCTAATTCATTCCTAAACTCTTACGATAATCTTTCTTTCCTTTTTCTTTTTTCTTTTTTTTTGAGTGCTTGCTGTGGGGCCACGTGCTGAGGTAATGGCCACGAGGAAGAGATCTCAGGTTCTCTGAGCTGTGGCCAGCAAGGAAGAAGAAAAGCAGCCACACAGAGGACCACGCTGGATGCCAGACCTACTCAATGCCCTTTCTAAATGGGAGTTGTTGGAATTTACAAGATAGGAACAATTCAGCTGTAAAGAGATTTAGGTCCCAGAGAAGGAAAGGGAAGGGAAGGGACCCAAGAGTGTTGCTAAAGTGGATTAATGTTGTGAGATCCTAAATTAAAATTTTCAACATAAGCTTTTTTTTTCCTTTAAAAGAGAACATTACTTTATACACTTGAAAACATTTCTAATCTCAGCTAAGCAATTATCTCTGCCTTGTAAGTGGGTGCTACATATGCACCACTCTAACTTTCTTTAATCAGGGCGTTACTCACAGCTCTTGAAGAAGTTAAGGTATTTGCAGCAAGCCTGACTTCCTTCAGCAGGGCAACTCACCTGTGGTAGAGCTGAGATTGGGTGTACATGCAAACATGCTATTTTTTTTTTATCTAAATGTAACAATGAGAAATGATTGATATATTCTCGAAACTAAGTTTCTTTTACCCGTCAATATCTCAGCCAATCAATCTAATTTGCACAGCCAAAGTGACTGCAAACGAGATGCTAAAGGAGTATGGATGAGATCAAGGGCCTCTAGGGACAAGGAGCAGTGTGCGGGACTGCAATGGGAGGATACAGGCAGGGATGCAACTGCTGTGAGACACCGTCAGGGCAGGGAGTGGGCAGAAAGGAAAGCAACTGTTTTCTCTCCCCTCCTGATTTTTCTTACTCCCCCCCACCCCCCCGGGAGAGGGGGAAATCAATGCCAACCTCAGTCTGCTGCCAGTGGGACCAGGATGATGCTTTGCTTGGAGCTTGCCTCAGTACTGCAAGGAGAAGGGCAAAGAATGGACCAGGGGACAGGGAGCAAACTATCGGTGATACGCACAGGTGCAGGGTTGACCAACAAGTGACCAGGACAGGAAGAGAGGTTGCTGGCTTCGTCAAGGGTTCTGGCCTTGGAAGGGTATCTAACAGAGTGGCTTTTCCACACCGAGGATTGACAATCCAAAAGGGTTCCAATCCTTCTCAAATCCTTAAGACAATGGTGGGAACTGAGTGAGGTATCCCAGGAGCAGAAAGACACACATGGCATATACTCACTCATAAGTCAATATTAGACATATTATATAGGATAATCATACTAAAATCTGTGTACAGAAAGAAACTAATCAAGGAGGAGGAGGGCCCTGGCTAAGATGATCAATTCTCACTCAGAAAGGCAAACAGGATGAACATCAAAAGAGGGAGAAAACAGGGAACAGGACAGAAGCCTACCACAAAGGGACTCTGAAAGACTCTACCCTGAAGGGTATCAAAGCAGAGGCTGAAACTTATAGCCAAACTTTGGGCAGAGTGCAAGGAATCTTATGAAAGAAGGGGGAGATAGAAAGACCTGGACAAGAACTCCACAAGGAGAGAAAAAAAAATCTTGGCACATGGATCTTTCCTGAGACTGGTTCTCTAATCAAGGACCATTCATGGAGATAACCTAGAACCCCTGCACAGATGCAGTGCATGGCAGCTCAGTGTCCAAGTGGGTACCCTAGTAAGAGGAACAGGGGCTGTCTCTGACAAGAACTCAGTGGCTGGCTCTTTGATCACCTCCCCCTGATGGGGGAGCAGCCTTACCAGTCCATAGAGGAAGACATGCAGTCAGTCCTGATCAGACCTGATAGACTAGGATCAGATGGAAGGGGAGGAGGACCTCCCCATCAGTGGACTGGGGGAGGGGCATGGGTAAAGAAGAGGGAGGGTGGGATTGGGAGGTGATGAGGGAGAGGGCTACAGTTGGGATACAAAGCGAATAAATTGTAATTAATAAAAATAAATAAATAAAAATTTAAAAGTCACTTAGAGGAAACTTGCAACAAAATCGAGCAAATAAAAGAATATTAGAAAATGTAGAGTAACATTGAGTGGTGCCACTGACTGGATTTACTTCTGATGTCAGGAAACTTGGATAGCAAGCTTGGAAGTGTTGTAAAGTCACTGCCCTGGTGGGATGGGCTGTGGACTCTACTCATGTCTTAAGCAAAGTGTGGTGAAGGAAGGGATAGCCTAGGAGAGGGAATGGGGACAGATACACCAGTGAAGGGACTTGTGTACGAACATGGGATTCATAGTCATCGTTATTCAAGAGAGTCCTTCAAATCTGTTCGTCATAAAACTGTCTCCCAACAAAAGTTCAGTATATTGATACGATTATAGTGTTATAATACAGAAGTAGCTATTTTCCCAATTCAGCAATTTAAATAGTAAAGCCCTGGAAACTTTACTGCTCAGCACATACAAACATGCCCATATGTATTGCTTTGCATACCCAGCTGCATGAAATGTCAGTGTCCTCAGGCCCTGGGACTTTGTGCAATTAGGCGAAATTGTTTTTAGTTCCTATCTGGTATTTTTCTGTCAAACCTCCTACTCTGAACATCTCCTTTCTATTTCTGCATTTTATATAATGTTCCAGTCAAATTTTATTGTTAATTCATAACAGAAGCATTTATTATTTCTTTCAAGCAGATTGAAAATACGCCAGTTCTTAGAAAGGGAAAGAACAATGGGATACTCTTTTTTTTTTTAAGGGCACAAATATTATTTTTTTAAAAACTATTTATGTTAACTTTTTATATATAATTGAGTATTTTGCTTGCATGTATGTCTGTGCACGCCATGTGTCTGGAAGAGGGTGTTGGATCCCCTGAAACTGGAGTTACAGATATTTGTGAGCTGCTATGTGGGTGCTGAGAATTGAATCCAGCCAGTGTTCTTAACCACTAAACCATACCTTCAGCCTCTGGAATAAATCTTATGCATCAAAGAGTTGGTGCACCTTCTTGCTCCAGGGAGACAGAAATATTTATCTTCTTTTTTTTCTTAAAAGCATTGTTAGTATCTACTTGTGTAAATATTTATTCATTTTAAGTTCGTTAAAATCTCATGGGAACAATATGAATAGGTACCACTGTGGTTATTTTCCTCAGAGATGCAGAGAAGCTGAGAGCTTTGGTAAAGAGAGCTCATGACTATCACAAGGTCACCAGCTAATAAAGGGAAGATCCAGGATTCCAGCCTGGGAATCTGGCCCCAGAGTGTGTGGGCTAAACTACTGTTTCAGGTTTTTGTCAATCACTGAGGCCATCTCTCTAAGATGATCTTGCTGCAGTGTGGTTCAGATGTCCATATTATGAATGGCTGTGTTTATCTAATGTTTAACAATCATTGTTAAGAGTTTACTGGGAATTCTGATAAGTCCTCAACTTAAAAAAAATACATCGATTGAATTGTGCCACAGAAGAACTTCTGATTTTTTTTCTTTGGGTCAATACAAGAGAAAGGTCTAAATGTTTTCACTACATGACTGGCCTTCAGGAAACCTCTCTGTAAAACGTTTCCATTGTCAAATAAGCATGGAGAATAACACACACTGCGGGTGAGAGGCACACACACATGGAACATCACAAACTAGGGTGATAGGCTCACAGACATGTTGCATCATACACGGTGGGTGAGAGGCATACACACACATTCAACACCACATACTGTGGTTAAGGGGTCCACAGCCTAGTGAATACCACAGACTATGGCTGAGGGCCTCACAGACGTATTAAGCATCACATACTGAGGGTGAAAGGTGCACACACATATTAA
The DNA here is from genome assembly GCA_028658305.1 of Pachyuromys duprasi. Taxonomy (NCBI): domain Eukaryota; kingdom Metazoa; phylum Chordata; class Mammalia; order Rodentia; family Muridae; genus Pachyuromys; species Pachyuromys duprasi. Next base: position 24,700,553 of record CM053749.1, read on the forward strand.
AAGTGTGGAAAAGTCACTTAAGGATGGATACCTCTTTTGCTTTTGCAACCTGGGATTTAGCAAGTTAGTTTGGCCAAATAATCTTCTTCTTCACCTTCTTCTTCTTTTTCTTCTCCTTCTTCTTGTTTTTTTTTCTCCTTCTTCTCCATAAAATGTAACATTCTGTAGGCCAGGGTTACCCAATTTTGAACTGGTTCCTTAAAATCAAATCACAGGCTGTGACATTTTTAGAAGGCAAGTAAAAAGTGTGGAGTGACTGAAAGAAACAACTAAACTGGACAGGGACACAGGCTTCGGTGTCTGCTCTCTTTCACGCACCTGTAAAACTTGTCTGAAATCTGCCCTGTGGATATTTCACACCATTGTATAGTGTTGTCCTTGTCGGATTTTCTTTCTGTTCTTAGGCGGCCTGGAGAATAAGCTTGGAAGCATAGTGGTGAATCTCACTTGCTCTGGTGGGGTGAGCTGTGATGTCTCTATATACAGGGAGGCTTTGTGTGACATTTTGGAGTGATTTCTGAATGCTCAAAAAGGGCAGGTTCTAAATGCAGATCTGGTGAGAAACACTGAGATGTATCTGGGAAAATCAGCTCCATGGAGGGCACACATATGTAAAGAGGAGATGAGAGAGGGAGAGGGGGAGGGGAGAGGGAGGGGGAGGAAGAGAGAGAGGGAGAGGGAGAGGGAGAGGGAGAGGGAGAGGGAGAGGGAGAGGGAGAGAGAGAGAGAGAGAGAGAGAGAGAGAGAGAGAGAGAGAGAGAGAGAGAGAGAGAGAGAGAGAGAGAGAGAGAGATCCACAGGGACCCCATGCTATACGCTGTCTGTGTCTGGACTGTAATTCCAGCAACATTTGAGGACAAAGGACAGTGCCCTCACATCTCTACCAGAGTGCACGCTCCTCTGACAGGAGAATGAGGTCTAGCCGTACTGAACTTCCACACACCTGCTTCCGTGAGCCCTTGCCTTCTCCCTTCACAACTTCTCGATGCTCCCCTCACCTTTTAGCTCTCCAGTCTTTAGGTCTCTTCCCTAGGAGAGGCCAGTCCTAATATGACAATGGAGAACCACCCAGGTCGTTCACAGACAGCTGCTGCTCACGTCTCTCTTCCCCAGCCAGGCTTCTGAGGATCAGGACTAACCAGAACTGCTGTTGGTACTGAGCTTCAATTTTCCATTAGACCTGGGTCTGTTCTGGCCGAGAGGAAACTACTCTCTGGAAGTAAACTTGTGACCTGTGCAAAATGAATTCACTCTTCCCCAGCACCAGAGGACCATTTAGTAAATTACTTTCATTGCCCAGAATTCTGCCCCTGTGTCCTGGATGATGGAATCGTTGTTGCGCAGGACAACTATTTTTTTTTTTTTTTCTCTCAGAAAAAGCGTACTCACAGAAAATGCTGCTGAGGGAGCCTCACGTGGAGGGTGGAGCCGGGGAATGCCTCACCAGCAGTTGACTAGGACAGGGCATGCCTGCCAAATATATACTGTGCATATTGAATTTTGTCCCTGAAGGCTCTAGAAGGGCATAGGAGGGTTCCCCGTGGAATCCCAATTGCATTTCTGACTATAATTTGCAGCATCAGTATCAGCGAATGGTAATACCGCCACCACCAATTGTGTTTTTTGGCTATCAGATTCTGGCACAATGGAAGATACATCACACGCACGATATTATTTGATTTAGCAACAACAGAATGATACAGGATTTGATCTGTTTGATGGCTGAAGAGAGCAGGGAGTGAGATCACGTGCAGAAAGCGTTGCTGAACTCCTAACCCACAGGGAGATGGCTTTAGGAGGTGAAGCCCCGAGGTGCTGCTTGAGCCACGAGAGGGGAGCACTCACGAATGAGGTGAGTGGCCTCATAAGAGGAGATGTAAAAGTTTGCTCCTTGTCTCCGCTGTCCACCACGGGAGGACACAGCATTTGAAAAGTAGGGGCATGCTCTCGCCAGTCATTAGATCTGCTGGAGTTTTGATCTTAGACTTACAGTCTTCAGAATGTTGAAAACCCACAGATTTTTGTGTATCTGTTACTTGACAAAAATGCTTCTCGGCTTTCAGAGTTTTTGGTAGAGTTTTTAAGTATAGTTTTTTTTTAGCCTTTAAGTATTTTAAGTATAGGTTTATATTATCTGCAAGTAGGGGCAATTTGACTTCTTCCTTTCTTATTTATGCTTGGTTTCTTTCTCTGCTAAACTAACGCTACTTCATTTAACTCCACTCCAGAAGGAGCAGTTTTCAACACGCCAATACCAAGTAATTTTATTAAGTTACATTAGGTTAGTTTGGCTAAGGAGTGGTCAACTCTTTGAGTCTCCATTTCATTAGCTGTCTCTGGCTTTTTTTTTTTTAAATCTCTCCATCTTCTGATTAAGGATAGACTTGCTATTGTGTTTCTAAGACTTTTGATGTGCAACATAAAATTTTAAAAAATTTTAGAGTTCTCTGGTTTTCTGACGCAGGCTCTCCTAGCTGTGAGCATCCCTCTCAGAGTTCCCTGGGATGTATCTGAGTGGTTCTAATAAGCTGTGTTTTCATTTTCAGATCCCAGTCTACATATTTCTTAATCTCCTCCCTGATTTCTTCCGTGATCCACTGATCACTCAAGAGTACAATGCTGAATCCCTGCTGATTTATGTAATTTCTGTAGTTCCTGGAGCTCCTGACTTCTAGTTTGGTTCAACTGTATTCTGATAAGATACAAGAAATTACTCTTATACCTTTAACACCTGACTTATGGCCCAGAATGTGATTTATTTTAGAGAAACCATGAGATAAATATTCTGTGGCTGTTGGATATTAACGTCATTTAATTATCATGCATTTTAACTCTGAGGTTCCTTTGTGGAATTTTGGCTGGAAAGTATGTATTGATGAAAGTGGGTTATTGAAGTTATTCACTATCATGTTACCTGGATTTACCTGTTTCTTTACCTGTCTATTAATGTCTGTAAAATCAGAAGTACCAACATTTGGTGCAGATATTGATACTCATTGCTGTTCTCATGCCATTTTGTTGGCTTGTTTCTTTTGCTACTTTCTTCATATCATCTGATTGCTTTTGGCTTCAGGCTAGTCTGTTGGACATAAGGATGGCTATTATTTATACCTAATTCCTGCTTCCTATAGCTTGTCATATAGCTTTCCATCTTCTCATTTTTGGTCTGTGTGTCTTTTGCAAACAACAAATAGTTGAATGTTGTGTTTTGGCTCGTCAAGTAGTCTGTGTCTTTTAGAAATGATCTATTTTTATATTATTTTTAATTGTGTGTGTGTGTGCACAGGTCTATGCATATGACTGCAGGTATCATCAGCGGTCAGAGGTGTCACATCGCACAGAGCTGGAATCACAGGTGGTGAGACTTCTGACATAGGTGCTGGGAACTGAATCTGGGTCCTCTGTAAGTGCAGTACATGCTCTTAATTGCTGATCCACTTCTTTTACACCTGCTTGTATCTTTTAATTGAGGAATGAGATCATTAACATTTAGGGTTATAATGAAGAGGCATTTGTTGGTTTTATTGGTTGGTTCAAGAGTGTTTTTTTCTTTTTTCCTTATTCCTCATGGGGTTTTGATGTTTACTGAGACAAACATTTTTGATTCTTTCCTGGATCTTTGTTTGTCTAGTCCATTTGTGGGATTGATTATATATTTTTAATGCAACCATGTAATGACTTTCTTCCTCTTTTGTGTGTATCATTCTCCTAAGCATCTTTTGCAATGCTGGCCAAGTAGTTATGAAAAGCTTTACTCTTGGATTGTCTGGGAAGGTCCTTGTGTATCCATCAACTGAAAATGATATTTTGTATGGATAGAATAATCTTGTTCAGCAGTTATTTACCTTGGGAGGCTGACTTCTATGACGTCATGCTTGCCTAGATCTTAGGGTTTCTGCAGCAGGGGATTTGGTTCTAGTAGATTTGTCTTTGTAAAAAAGTCGGTTTTTCCTCCCTTCCAGCTTTTATTTTTATTTGTTCTGCAGTTTAAACAATGAGGTACCTTGGAGAACTTTTTTGGGGGGTCATGTCTACTTGGGGTTCTAGATGTTTCTTGTACTTATATGTCCTTATCTTTCCCTAGGTTTAGAAAAATTTGGCTACAATTTCATTGAGTAGATTTTTCTACAAATCAGTTTTTAAAAAATTATTTCTATCTCAGCTGTTTCTTCTACCTTGTAGATGATCAGGTTCAGTCTCTTGACCACATCCCACGGTTCTTGAAAGTAATGATCATGGTTGATTATAATTTTTCTTTCTTTTTCTTTTGTTGTGGAATTTGGAACTGAACCCCAGGATTTTAAGAGAAGGAATAAGAAAAGGGAGAAAAATAAATAAACTAGGAACAAAGGGAAATTTATGTGAATATAGTAGTTTCTTTTCTTGTCTCTCCAACAAAAATACCTAACAAGCAATGTTTAGGAGGAGAGGATTATATTGGCTCATGGTTTTGGAAAATAGAATCCATCATGGTTGGAAAAGTATGGTGGCATAAGATGGTAGAAATTGTGGCTATTGTTTTTTTCCCCTAATAGCCAAGAACTATATGACTTAGCTATATTTATTTTCATCTCCTTTTTAATTTTCATTTTGAGACAGAATCTCACTAAGTTTCTCAGGCTGACCTTGAACTCATTCTGTAGCCCAGGCTAGCTTTGAAGCTGTAACCCTTGTGATTCAATCCTGGCATCCCTTTAGTATCTGGGATTTCAGGTCTGTGCGACCAGGCCCGATTATTTTTTGTTTATGGCTGTCTGAATGTGATATTTCTTTAACCTTGTCTTTCATCCATGGTGTTCTTTCTTCTGTTTGATGTAGTCTGTTGATAAAGTTTTTTAAGTATTTTTTTTTTTATTTGACAAGTTGACTTTTTCGTTTCCAACATTTCTATTTGGTTTCTTTTCAGAATATCACTTTAAAATGATTTTTTAAATGTTATTGAATTTTTCATCCATGTTGCAGACTTTCTCACCTACATAATTGACCTTTTTATCTAGGCTCTGGGTTGCTTTATTCACACCATTCATTTACTTGTTTGAGCCTGCTTTGAAGGCATTACATATCATTTTTATTAATTCTGTGAGAAATTTATACAATGCATTGTGAACACATTTACCCCTCCTCCAACTCCTCCCAGTTCCACACTTTTCTCCCTAATCTCCCTTCACTTTCTTTCTATACATCAAGTTTGTGTTGCCCAACCAATCTTGGAAGTAGGGCCTTCCCTGGACTGTGTTGACCTGCTAGGGACCACGCCATTAAAGAAAACTGAATTTCCCTCTCTCAGGAGCTTTTACATGCCAATAACTCCTCATTTAGTGGTGTGATTTCATGCCCACTGACCCCCTCTGGGCTAGGATTTTGTCTGGTATCAACCTGTGCAGGTCTTGTGCATGCTGTCATAGTCATTATGAGTTCACAGGTGTAGCTTCTCTGTTGTGTCTGAAAAACACTCTTTCCTCACTCACTGCTTCTGGCTCTTACAACCTTTCCAACTCCTCTTCCCTGAGTCTTAGCGGCAAGGGTGTGACACAGACATCCCATTTAGAACTGAGAATACTGAATCATCATCTTCTTCTTCTTTGCCTGATGAACAGTTGGGGGTCTCTAAGTAAATTGCCATCTACTATAAGAAGCTTTTCTGATTAGGGTTGAGGAATGCTCTGACCTATGGGTATAGCAATAAGTCAACGGGAGTCATTTTAATACCATGCCCATTTTACAAAATAATGGTATTGGTTCTCCCTTAGGACCCATGACCTGTCTGTACATAGGGCAGAGTGGTGGTGGTGATGGTGGTGGTGATGTTGGTGGTGTGTGTGTCTTCTTTGGCCATTGGTTGCTCTAAGTTCGGGGGGGGGGTCTATTGTTTCCTCTGTAAACTTAAATTTCAGTTTTTCTGGATCTCATTTGGTCTCTCATCATCTGCTGTGGCCTCCTTGCCCTTTCCATGCTCCACTGCTCTCTGTTGGCAAGGATCCAGTGTTTCTCTTAAGGTTAATGGTGACATAGGAGAGCGTTGTTTGCCTTTTCTTTGCCATAGTAAAAATTGTTATGGGGCTGGGGAGAGGGTTCAGTGGGAAAGATCACTTGCTCTGCAAGCATGTGGACCGGAGTTCAAATCCCTAGAACCCATGTAAAAAGCCAGGCGTGACTGTATGTGTCTGTAGCCTCAGCATTAGGGAGACAAAGATAGGACAATCCTGAGGGCTCTCTGCCCATTCAACCTAATCAAAACGTAGAACTATCAGTTCAGTGAGAGGCCTGGGCTCAGTTCAATAAAGTGAAGAGTGACAGAGGAAGACACGTGACTTCCTGCCCTGGCCTCCAGACTGCACATCTCTGTTTGTGCAACTCTCTGCCTCTCTCCCTGTCTGTCTCTGTCTCTGTCTTTCTCTCCCAGGTACCTTTAAAGGCTTTCATAGGAAAGAGAGTTTTGATGAGGTCCCTGGGCTCTCCAACTTACACCGCCACAAATCCTAGGACCACAAAGCTGCCCTCAGATCTTTCTATACTTTTCCCCTGAGAGGATTCCCGGACCAACCCCATGAGGGTCATGAATATTTCCACTTCAGCCCTTAATGTTCATCGGAGAACCTGTCACTGCTGGGCCCTTATCATCACAATGTTCTATTTGTTCTGAAATGGACCGGTCTGTTCCTCTTCATCAGTCCAAAGCCTTTGGAGTTCATGGTTTGCCGCTAACAGACACAAATTCTTATCTGCCCTGAGTTGTGCCACTACCTTCGTCCTTGGATGGACCCTGGCTGTCCCCAATGACACCGCTCTCCCTGCGGCCCTCTCATATAGACACTTTTGATTTCATGCCTTAAATGGGAAGTGTCTTCCTTACTCCACCTTTCAGCCTTTAATTAATCATCACACTTGCTTTCAACTTCAAAGACCACATCCCTTTGAAGCACACCATCAGACGCTGCCACCTGCTACCCCACCTCATTGCTGTCTTTCACTGACCTTCATCCTTGGTTCCTCCAGCACCTGCCTCGCTGCCTGACTTTATCTCTGATGCCAATGACAATAAGAAAGAGCTACCATTTATTGGAACACTCTTCTTTTCCTGGAAACTTCCAAGCACTTTAAAACCCTCTTTTATCTAATTCCTACAATACTCTACAGTAGATGTTACTAGTACCCTCATTTTATAGCTGGAGTAGAGTGAGGTGCAAAGGGACCATGTGCTTTGCCTAATAACATACACAGTGGTACAGTAGGTTCAGAGAAATAATTTGGTCCCAAGAATGTGCCCTTAGCTGGTAAGTTGTTTCCTTATCGGTATTGTTGGCAGCAACATTATCAGTTGCAGCAGCATTATATAAAAATATTGCTTTCAGATTTTCTGTCTTTTGTGTAATCTCTAGTTGTAGTGAGATTTATTTTTTTAAAATGTAGCGGTGTTATATGAATATGTTTTTGTTTTAATCCCAGGTGTGGGATATGGGGCTGCTTCAGATTTGTCCACAGCAGCCAGCTATGGTTTGTCTCTTGTTCTAGCAGGGGCATGATTTTTGCCAGCTGAAAATAGTTTACATTTGGAATTCTGGGGACTCGAGAGAGTCAATAAATGCTAGAGCTGGGAGAGAGGTTGAGGCAGTTGCTGCTCCGAGGTTGCTGGTTGCTCTCTATTTGAGATACCCTGGTAATGAAGATCAAACTCACCGCAAGGAACTCGACACCCCTAATTAGTAGGATGTCGTCTAATAATATCGATACCCTCTTTTCTTTCTAACCTTCTTTCTTTGCTACTTAGCGTTTGAAGGGTTGTAAGTGATAGGGGTGGTGTAGGGAGGTAGGAAAAGGAACCCAATAAAGCAGCCCCAAACTCCAGCTACATCTAGTCTTAGCAACTACTTATTGAAAGATGTCTATTTCAGAAGATCGTCAGGCTCATGGGAGCCTCAATTCATCATCTGTGTTGACCCCACCACAATATTCCATATCTCAGTATATATCTGAACTCCTCATCTTCTTCCAGCCGCTGATGACAAGGTTGAGTAGTGTTTTCTAATTAGTTATGTGGCATTGGCTAGTAAAGCACAAGTTTGCCCACAGTTTTGTGGGTCAGAATTTGAAAGGGGTTTCTGGATGGTTCTTCATCTCCACATTTGCTGGAGTCTCTCGTGGGGCTGTAGTCAGAGAGTAAGTGAACTTAGAAAAGATAGTTTCATTTACTGGAGCCTTGGAGGTGACTAGGAGATCTGTCTCTTCCTCTCCTTCCTTCCTTCCCACACTTATTAGGGTGGTCTCCACATGTCTCCCTTAGGCTTCCTTGCTTGCAACTGGATCTCAAGAGTAAGCATTCTCTTTAGCAAAGATTGAGGCTGCGGTTCTTTTGACGTTTTACTCCAGAAGTCTAACTATACAATTTCTGTTATATTTTATGAGTCAAAATGACATATATGGTGAACCCAGATCTAAACTGAGAATAAATGCCCCTCTCTAGGTCATACTGGAAAAGAGGTACCGAGTGATGGTGGGGGGTGTTGTAGCAGCTTTGGAAACACAATCCAACATTTTTTTTTACCCCCTGTGGCACTGTCTTCCACCTGGCACATTTCCAGTCCTGATGGACAATTATCAGTTGACTCCATGTCTTTAGCTGAGTAGGTTAATGAATCTAGAGAAAAATCACACAGCTGTCCTGACTCATCTCACACCTATATTATCATCCAGAGTCTCAAGTGATCTCTCAGGACTGTGGAACAGTTCTCACAGCTTCCTGGATGTTCACTTTGCACTCTCTTCACGCCAACAGTACCCTCTTCTAGACAACTAGTTATCCGGCTCATCTGCTTAGCTCTACACCAAGTTTGGCTTTATCACACAGTTTATGAAGAAAATGATGCAGTCACCCATGGAGTGCTTCATTTCCACCATCTGTCATCTTGCATGAACCTGGAGCGCTTTGCCTCCCAACTGTTGGCATGGGTTAAAGGTCCCTGATCCATCCCATTCAACGGCAAGAAGTGGACATGCGTAGGGTTCCCTTTGTTTTCAGTCTTCTCAACAACTTCATTACTGCAAGCATGTTTTCCTCTCCAATATCAAGTTGTCTGTTTAATTAATCATTCTAATTAGCATACAAACTGGCTTTGATATTGCCACCTTGAACAAAACAAGTAAAAACAAAACCCTGCTTCGATTTCATCTCTTGCTTAGTTATTAAGATTTCCTTTCGTCTCTTGACAAAATGTCTCTAAAAAAAACGATCTGAACTTCCAAATTCAGATTCTTCATCTCCCGCTTTCCCCCACCCCCGTCACAGGCACACTGGTGGGGCTTGTCGCTGTTACTCCAGAGGAACTGTTCTTACCTTAGGCAATGCCAGCTCTCCCTCATGCAGTTGCTTTCATCAGCAACTGACATAGCTGACCCCTTCCCTCTTCTGAAACATGTCCTTCTTTCATTACTGTGACACCACACATTAACTGGTTGATACTCTACCTCATCAGACACTCTTTCGTAGCCTTTCTGGTTTTCCAGTTTTTCTCCTGACAAAAATCTGGCAGTTACGGTAGAGCCTTTGCTTTTTTCCATACCATCCATCCATCATCCACCCAGCTACTTATCATCTGTTGTTTACCCATCACTCACCCATCGTCCATCCATCCATTCATCCATTCATCCATCCATCCATCCATCCACACATAATCCATCCAGTATCCATCCATGCATCTTTCCACAGTCTCTTCATTCTTCCTTAAAATATATTCTGGATATGGCTGTTCTACCATCTCCACTATCACCCTGTTTAGAAACCATCACATCCCCTAGCCTCCCATCCTCCATTCCTTGTCTGGGATGACAGCTCATTCTGTTCCTAGTTGGAAAGTGATTAAAATCATTGCCTGTGTAATCATATTGCCTGATTCAAATGACAAATCTATTAAGCAAGAGTCAATTCAGATATCGCTCCTTTACTTAAAACTCTTTAATAACTTTGAATTTCAATTAGACAAAATCAAATTACTAATCGTGACCCAAAAGAACCAGTCAAATCTGGCTCACTATTTTTCCCTTACACTTTCCATTTTGACCAATTGGCTTGCCTCCCACCAGCCTGGGAATATGCCACAGTTAAGTTTTAGGCAACACTTTTCCACACCCTGGAATGACTGCCTTCTCTTTGTTCAGGTTTCTGCCCCAATGTCACCCTCTCCCAGAAGCCTCCCTGGATCTCCCTAGATAGATTGTACAACACATCTCCTCTACAAAACATCTCCAAAGAACTAATTACTTGAAATCAGATTATTGATCAAGTAATTTCCATGTTACCATCAGTCTCACTGATAAGAATGCTAGATTAAATTTGACTACCAGGACTGTACTTATGAATTCTCAGAACTTGGACATGGCTTAGAGCCGAAGAGCATTCTATAAATATGTATTGACTGCGAGAATTTTGATTCGTTAAAATATAAGTGATAGAAGAAATTCAAGCACATAAGAAAAATCTCAGGCAGTATCCAGGCATAAAGTAACAGTGACATTGTCCTGTTACCTGTGTGTAGGACATCTGTACTACTCTGCCAGACTCTAATCCCAAGAGGCAAGTTGGCTTTGGACGTCACAGAATCCAGCACATTAATTAACATCACTCAGCTCCTGATGCACCCATTTTGAAAGCAACATCCCTTAAAATGTCTTCTTTGCTTACCCTTAAAACCATAGCAGCAGAAATGACGACAGTTTCTTGGATAGTCACTGTCTCTGGAGAGAGCATGGGGACTTCATGCTTTCTCCCTCTTTTATCTGGCCCCTCTCAGCTTCCATAATTTCTTTCACACGATTAAGGTTTATTACATTTACACTTTGATCTGTGGCTATCGTTAAGTCTGTGCTTTGAGGAGAGGTTAGTTTCTTAAAACCAAATGCCATTAAATGACAGTTGGAAATTATGATTATGTAAATATTATTCAGGAGAGAACCAAGTGGTTTGATTAGACTTATAGAGAACGAAAATAATCTTAGCTCCTCAAACCAATGGCACTCCAAGGCAAAACTCCCATCTCCAGACCAAATGAATTCTGATTTCAGCTTCACATTCCCTCAGTCGCTCAAAACCACACTGTATTTTTATTTGATTTGACATATGACATTTCCTGACAGCTTCATTTTATCTCTATCCAAATCTCTAATTGACTTTCTTATTTCTTGGTACAGAAAGTATAATAAAAATAAGCCCTTTCAGGGAAAATACTGAGTGCAATGTTCTAGGTATTTTGTGTGCATTATTTCATTTGCTCTTCAATATGACACAAAGTAGGAATTGTTATTTAATTTATGATGATGATGTTTATGTGTGCAACACGCACAGTCACGCAAACGTGCACACACACACACACCTGTGGGTATATTCACGCCACAGCATGTGTGTGGAGACCAGAGCACAGTTGGTGGGAGTCTGTTCTCTGCTCTACTGTGTAGGCTCTGGTTCCGAGGCTGGGACGTAGGTCTTCAGGCTGGACAGGGAACATCTCTACCTGCTGAACTATTTCTCTAGCCCAAGAATGATTTTATATTCAGGTTTCTTTTTGAGACAGGATCTCAGTATATACCTTATGGTGCTCTTGTCTCAACTACACAAGATCCTTAGATATAGGTGTGGATCTATATCTATATGTATATACATGTATATACATCCATACATCCATATACCTTACTTATATTTGCTTTTCAAATAAAATAAATCAAACTTGAGAAGACAGAAATGATTGCCCAAGTTCACATCATCTGTGATTTGGCTCAGGCAGCCTGGAGATTGGGATTCCAACCACATTGGGATGTCCTTATGAATTTCAGAAACTTCCAAGCGTTCTTCATTACACTGTCGCTGAAGTAAGTACGCTGTCTTAATTGAAAATACATTAAAGTTCCTATTTGATTCAGTGCTTGTAGTTTTGGTATTACTGCATGGGTGTCATCTCGAGATTTTGTTTTGATCACTGCATTTCTGGTTTGATCTGTATGGGTTTTTCCCCCCTTCTATTTAATTCCCTCCTGCCCGGCATATAGTAACTGACAAGTTTCCCAGGAAGAGTAATTGAGACCTATAGTTTCTGAGTGCTTAAATGCAAAGCTATTAGGCTGTCCCTACACTCTGCTGATAGTTTGGCTATTGAATTTAGGTAAAAAATAATTGATCAGAATTTTACTGGCTTTGCTGTCTTTGAAAATCCAGTATGATTAATGAAAAGTTTCATACAATCATTTGTAGCTTTTTTTCGTTGTGGAAGTTTGACATCTACTCTTTATGTTTTATGTTTTAGATTTTAGGAGAGTATGTGTGGGCCACTATGCTCAATTATTGCAGCTTTGAATATTGTGCCTGCCTCTGGTCCAGGACACTTTCTTCTATGTTGGATTAAATTATTTCCTTCCAATTCTCCCTTCCCTCTCTGTAACTTCTTTTGGATTGCTATTGGAATTCTTGGATTCACGTCTGGCTCCCTAAACTATGTTTTTCTCTTTTTCTCCTTTTACCTGTCTCCTTGGAATACTGAGGACTTTGTTTAAGTTGGGCAAGTTCTCTACCAATGAGTGACATTGCTGGCCCTTATTTAAATTAAAACAATTCTTTCTGAGACAAGGTCCCACTAAATTGCTCCTTCTGACTGTGAATTTATGATCCTCCTACCTCAGTTTCCTGAGTACCTGGGATTATAGGTCTGTGCCATTGGGCCTGGCTCTTTCTCCCCTTCTTTCGGTTTCTTCCATCTTCCTTTTCCTTCATTGTTTTCATTCTCTTGCTTTTATTTGACTTTGTTATATGTTGATTTTATTTTTTTAAACTGTATTCAAGAATTTCAGCTGGGCGGTGGTGGTGGTGCACACCTTTAATCCCAGCACTCAGAAGGCTAAGGTAGATCTTTGTTGAGTTTGAGGCCAGCCTGGTCTACAGAGTAAGTTCCAGGACAGCTTATGCTACACAGAGAAACCTTGTCTCAAAAACCAAACCAAACCAAAACCACAAAGCAAACAAACAAACAAATGAATAAATAAAAGAATTTCAGAGAGTGTTTGTTCTTTGTACTATATTTGAAGTGTGCAGCCTCTTAAAACCCAACTGATGTTTTGGTGTTTTTTTTTCTTTGTGTGTGTATGTGTGTATTTGCACATTGTAGACTCCAGTCACAGGTATCGCTGGTAAAGAGCTCCTATTTTGTGAGCTGCCTCTCCTCTCGTTTCCTTTGCTGAGACCCTAAGAAAACCTAAAATCAAGAAAACAAACAACAGGAATAAAATATAGGCAATGGAAATGAATAAGTTCTCAGAACAAGACGTATTAATGGTTGCTGAATCTTTAAAATGTGTTCAACCTCCTTTGCTGCCACAGGAATGCAGATGAAAGTTACCTGAAGATTTTTCATCATCCCAGTCAGAACGGGCCATGATCAGGATAGAAATAAAAACAAAAAATGTCACGGATGTGGGGAAAGGGAGCCTTGATATATAGTTTGTGGGAATGCTAACTAGTGCAGTCACTATAGATGATATTCTGGAGGCAAAAGTCTAGAAATAGAACTGCTATATAACTTAGTCATATCACTCCTGGGCAGTTACTCAAAGGACTTCATATCGTTGCTCAGAGACACTTGTCCATTCTTGTTTATTACAGCTCTTGCCACAAAAGCCAGGAAATAGAAGCAACCAAGATGCCCACCAGCTCATGAAGACAGGAAATGTGGTACGTGTACACAATGAAACACTATTCAGATGTAAAGAAAAAGGAAATCTTGAAATCCACTTCCAGGTAAGTGGATGAAATGGGGAAAAATTATACTGAGGTCACCCAGGCTCAGAAAGGCAAATAACACATGTTCACTACCATATGTTAACCATAGCTTCATGGTTTGTTGTTGTTGCTTGTTTGTTTCATATGTTTAAGCTGGAGTACATGGCAAGCTAGGAAACTAGAAAAGGCCACTCAGAGTAGAAACGTTAAGGGGGGTGTTTGGGTAGTAGAATACTGGTAAAATGAAAACAGTTTGGAAGATGAGTGGGGGACAAAGATTGCAAGCATGGTGGAGCCCGGGGGTTAGAGAAATCAGGAGCTGACACAGGTACCAAAATGAAGGGTGTGTGTAAAAGTTGCATGAAACCTTATGATCATTCCATCCAAGCAAAATATTCAGTTAGAGGGGATAAGAAAACATAGGTGATGTGAAGAGGGGTGATACACTTGGCATTAAAGATTAAGTGGGGATAAACGGACTGGTGAGGGTAGAGGGTAGGCTAGCCAAGACTACGGATTCTTGACAAAGCCTTATAGAAACCCACCAGTTTGTTACCTGATTTTAAAACCACCATCTGTGTCCTCACTCACACATACACACAGTCACACACACACACATACTTTACAGAGGGCAGTTTTAACAGTAGTATTCTGTATGAATGGACAATATTGTGGCCCACAGAATAATATAGGCTATTGCGATTTCTCTTGGTAGCCTGCCATTGCTAGATTGCTGAGAAACCACGGAAGTGCAGGACATAGAGAAATCAACCTCAAACTGGAAACACTTTCCTGGCTGGCTAGCTTACGTAATATCAGAAGGCGTTAAGCAGGCTGCTGAGGGAGAAAAGACACTACTAGTCCTCTCTGAATCCGCATGTAACAAACGACATGCTAGTGAGATGTACCCACTGGCACAATATTGGCACAGCGGTTATTGAGGTTAACATTTTCTGATTGGATATGGGACCTGAACAACAAGAGGAACTTATGTCTGGTATTGTAAACCCGGTCAAAGTTCAAGGTTCAAAGACCCTAAGGGGGTGGGGGTAGGGGGGCAAGGGAACCTTACTGTTTTTTTTCCTAGATGGTCATTCTTGTCAAACTTCATTCTAAATATTTATGTTTACAGGTATACATGCTTGCTGGTCTCAACTTTGGTGTGAGAAAGCTCTTTTGCAGTGGGTAGTGGTTAGCCCTGGGACTCATAACTGGTTCAAGGGCTGAGTATAAATAACTCAACATGGTCAGTTACGGATGCAGTGGATGGATCATCGTATCAACCTGCCAGCATCCAAGGCTCAGGATACCTAGCAGGAGAAGGGGTGGAAACAATTAAGAACCAGTGGAGGTGAAGGGCTGTGAAATATCAACTTGTAGCCATGATGTGGCTCTTGTACACATCAACTCTCAGTAGCTGTTGTTGGCCAATCCACTCAAAATTGGAGCAAGGATAGGGGAGGGGGCTCCCCAAACCTCTACTACCTTTAAAGGAGCAACTGGCAGCAAATGACTTCGGATGGAGGGGGAATCGCTGATCTTGAGGACGTGGCTGCTGGCAGATCACTGATGTATCTGTGGAGAAGGGCAGCATTAGGTGGAGTTGGGGGCTATTAATAAGAAAAGTAAATGATAAAGAGCAGACGTGAAGTGGAGAAGGAGATGGGGTACAGGACCCGAGTTGGAGGGAGCTAGCAGTGGATGGATGTGAGCAATATACCTTGTATAAATGTATGGAACTTCCAGGAAAGAAAAATTCCTGCTGAAGAGACACTTGAGGCTGGTAGAAACTTGGTAGGTTGATACAGGATGGACCTGTGAGTTTGGGGCTAGCTTGGTGGGGTTCCAGGCGACCTCTTGTGTGGGTCGCAATACTGTGTGGTGGTGGTCCTACCTCTCAAAAATATCCATTTGAAACTGTGTATCACAAGGGGAGATCAGAGAGAGCAGGGGGATGTGGGAAATGAGAGGAAGGAAGATATCCTAAAACACACCTTGTTTGAAAATGCCACAATGATATCTGCTACTTTGCATGCTAATTTAAAAATAAAAACAATCCAGCCATGCATTCTTGCTAATCTGTCCTTCTGCCTTCCACAGCGATTCTCTTTTATGATTCCTGCACTGTTTCTGGATATTTGCTGCTTGCTCCTATTTGTAGCAAAAGGATTAGATTGATCACTCTGGCCCATTAAGGTGGGTGGCAGAGTGGGTCCATCCCTCAAGCATTATCGCATTTAAAAAAGAAATCCAAAATAGATGGAGATTGCTGAGCGCTACATTCGCACGAAACTCTTAAGCAATCCCAAGGTGCTCTGATTTAAACACCCACTTTTCGGGCATTTCCCTCCACCTTCCAAAATCATCTCCTAAGCAACAGTTGGGAGGAGGGACCTTTAAGATGTGACCGGGGCACAAGGGCTTTACAGTGAGTGGAACCCAGTGCCTTTGTAAAAGGGCGAGGTGGAAGAAGTTTGGACTTCCGCTGTGCTTCCTACCGGGTAACTCAACCTCTATGATAGATTCATATTAGCTAAATGGGCCACACCCCACTCTTAGGTCACAGATTTCCTTCTTGAACCATGAAACTCCTTTCCTTGCCCCTGTTCCTGGGGTATTAGAGAGAGCATGATGACAACAAGCACATACTATGGACTGCCATGGTGACATGTGACCTCTTCTCCTGCTCTGAAACCTACACAAAGGCCATTATGCTTTGCTATGTGAATATGAACCCTACTCAGAGCACCTGACTGATATCTGTCTGCCTGTGGTGTTAAGAACTCTTCCATCAAATCTCTTACCCCAAATGGTCAACTTGTCTCCGTGACCCCTTTGGTACCCAAGCCTGAAACGGTTCATGATAGTGCTGTGACTTAGATTAGGGGCTCCACTAAAATGGACTGTTTTTTTAGGGACCCCAGTACCAATGCTTTCTCCACACCTTGCACTGGCTTCCACTTTCCACTGGGGAGGTTTTGGGTCTTCTGACCTGTTGAACTTTTCTGATAGAGTCTTCCATTAGGCTTGGGTTAGACCTCACTGTCCTCAACTAGCAGAATCTAAGGATGCTTATTCCTGCTCTGTTTACTATTTGTGACATTTGTCACACCTCCAGAGGGGGGTTTAGAGTTCTGAGGATGCTTCTCTCTCTTATCCCTCTCCAGCAATCAACTAAGTCACCCCATGGCCCATAATGTGGACCTTTGACCTCAGACTTCTTACAGAAGTCTGTGAAATGGCAGATGGCTGAGGACCTCCGCTCTCAGCATTTTTCTACCTTAAAACCACCTTCCTTTCTGCCCGTTGTATGCCACTTGCCAAATCTTATTACTAAAAACCTGCTCACCATAGCTACTTTCTCTGGCTGCGTGGAAATATCAGGGTGCCTCTCCTCTAGCCGGATTCCTTGCTTTGATCACATACAAGCCTAGTTTCTCCTAAGTGGTATCACTCAGGGTCCCTTTCTTTGACTTGCCCCTGCCCTGACACATGTGTGCTTCCTACTCTTTCCTCCCCAGCCTGGCACGGACAGTCACCATGCAGCCTTTCCCCTCCACGTGGTACCCCGCCTCATTAACCAGTCACTGCCTCCCCCAGCAAAATGTTCACCTTGATGTCACCTACAAATTCTCAGTCCTTCTGGAAAGATGAGCCTGCCCTCTCCTTCACTGCTGACTTTTGGCTAAAATGAAACCAAGTTTCACCGCAAGCCAGACACTCCATTCTTTAGAACCCGCACTGACTCATCCCTGAGCTACATTTAAAGAACAAAAAGCAAAACTCAACCTCCTCCCTGCCAATCAAGACAACTTACTGTCAGTCAGGAAGCTCAGTCCTCAACAACGAGGATCTCTAGAACAGGGTCAAGTGTGCACCCTCCCCACTCCGTAAGCTTTTAGGGACGTGGTTCCCACCAGATCAGTAACTCCCGAACTGAGCAAGGCTTGCTACTGCTCACCCCAGACAACTAACCTGATGCTTAATCAAGAGGGTCCAGAAATGTTTCTGTAGCTTCCCAAACCTCCTCAGCCATGCCTCCTCCATTTTCTCTTTCATCCCCAGGAACCACATTAGGGACAGGAAGGCCTGCTCCTTCTTACATCCCTCCGGTGCATCCCCCCAGCCCTGCCCTGCAGCTCTCAGCCAGTAGCTATAAACCTTGTGCTCATGCTTGCACTTCAAGTCCCTCCCAGCCATAGACCCCCTCTGCAGCAGAACTCTTCCTAAACACCATGTCTGCTCAGCTATAAGCCTTCACTTTTTGCCCTTTGCCCTCTCAATGGTCAGACATAATCATGTTATTTAACGTGATGTCGTTTTGTTTATGTGCTGCGGCTGTATTTAATCTGTGTTCGTGCTACAATATATGCAAACTCTCTTTATGTGTCACTCTGTGTCCTAAGGGGAGGAGGAAACCTATGTAGGACCCTGTCACTGTTAAGGTCACAGAATACTGTGTGCCTGATTCTAAGATGTGAACACGCCCATGGATGCGAACGCATGGTGTGTAGACAGATATAAACATTTCAAGAAAAAGAAGTTTTTGCACAAATACACACAGAACTCCTTAGAACTTACAGATAATCCTGTGTGCTTTTACTACACCATCAATACGACTTTTCTTTTACACTGTACTAGGGATAATCGCTAGTTTCTGTGGAAAAGAGAAGAGTTATAGACATGAAGCATATTTTTGGTAAAGAAGTCTAAAGAAAGGGAAATGCTTTGAGATGAAAAAAGGTTTTGCCTGAAAATGTATAAGGAATGGGTTAGGTACGTGGCATACCATACATATCATAGATCATATATGACGTATGATAATTCCTGAGGTTGGAATTCCATTGCACTGAAATGAAATGGATGCTAATTTTGTTTGCAACCATGCGATTTTCTTAAGTGTTGATCCAATAACAGAAATGTTCACAAAAACTGGCTTAGGAAACCAAGGATTCTGTTTTATCCTTTTACTGAGATATTGAAAACTTGTGCTTAATCCTCAAAACCCTGAACACGATCACAAGTTTACTCTGCTGGACAAAAAAAAAATCACAAACATTCATAAATATGGCCTATTATGCAAAATTTCATCAAGCCTATGATCTCCAGTCATCCAGACTGATAATTAAGTGAGCAACTGTAATAATGAAGCAACTGTAATAATGAAGCACTATAAGTGCTTGAAAAGTAAAGCCAACCTAATTATTTCACTAACTGTAAGGAGGCCCTCTCTGGCCTGAAGGAAATCTCCATGCTCTTGCTTTTCTTAAATCTTGTTGTATTTAAAAAATATTAACATTTTTTTCTGCCTTATTCCTCAGTGATAAAATGGTGCTCATCACGATTCTGATGTAAGTGCTGGTGACTCTGGCTGTGGGACCTGCTTATGTAACTGCTTCTTTACTCAGATAACCCTCCCCATCTTACTTGAAAAAGATTACTTAAAACGATTCAAGTGTTTTCACTGTCTTTATAAAATGATTTTCTTATTACTCAGTAGACCTTGGACTTAAAAAAATCTCATTTAAAATTGACAAAATCTTAAACTTAAATCCTCCAAAGCAAACTCCATTTTGGGGGTGTCTATATTTTAAATCTAAGCTTTTAGAGCCCCAAACATTTTTTTTGAAAAAAAAAAACCTAAGTGGCTTTAACCAATTAGATTACTCTTCTTCTAACTTCAGCCCCATTTACCATAGCCAGGAATGTGTGAAGATTGAAACAAACTCTTCTTGTCTGGACTAGAGGCCCTTTCTCCCTTATACGCTAGCTTTCCTTCTTTGAGACATACTGTGTTTTTGGTTATTACAGTATTAGATATAATACCTCTGTTACATCAATACTAAATGAGATACAGAAAACAGGATAAAAATCACTCCAGATCACAATGGTTTGTAGTTTAATATGATTTAGATGTTTCTTTCTTAATGACTTTAGCAACCATTTCTCTGTCCTGAAGATCTGTTGTCCTGCCCAGTCAGCCTCATGTTTCTCAGATCCTAGGACAGAACATCTTGGCAATGTGACACACAGACCCATATTTGTCACGCTTGGCCAATGGGAAACTGTAAAGTTCCAAGGAAAAGCTAAGCTCATGTCCTTACAATTTCATTGAGCTCCATGTGTGTCGTCAGAACTTCAACAGTGAGCATGGACAGTCAGAATGTTACAGATCCAAAGCCAAAAATTACAGCGTGGGGTGCTTCGCCTGCCTCCTGCCTGCCTGTCTGCCTTCTTTTCCTTCCCTTCTTCCTTCCCTTCTTTCTTTTTTCCTTCCTCTCTTCCTTCCTTCCCCTCTTCCTTTCCTTTCCTTCCTTCTCTTCTCTCCCTCTACCCTTCCCTCCCTTCCTCCATTCCTCCTTTTTGCTTTCTTTTCTTTCCTTTCTTTCTAAATAGCCAATCTATTGCTTCCCTCTGTATGTGATGACATTCTTGAGTCCAAAACTCAAAAAACGACTTAATAATTAACTTTGTGGAAGTCTATAGCGACCCCATAGAGGGCTATATTTTACTCTCTTGTCCACCCAGCCCCTCCCTTCTCCTCTTGCTTTTCAATAACTGTAATTCAAATTGTTTTCATAACTCCTCATGAACTTCCTTACATACCAGAATACTTGTTTAATGACTTTTTTTTTTCAAAACGGGGTTTCTCTTTGTAACAGCTCCAGTTGTCCTGGACTTGATTTGTAGACCAGGTTGGCCTCACACTGAGATCTGCCTGTCTCAGCTTCCCAAGTGCTGGGATTAACGGTGTGCACCACCATTGCCTGTCGGTAACCATTCTTGATTGTTATATTCAAAGACCCCTCTCTGGTCAGTCTGCTGACTCAATTCATCCTGACCACTGCATGCCACGTAGACTTATGTGGAAAGTACCCTCCTGATGATGGAATAGCAATATACCCAGACTAGGATGTGGAGGTCTTCTAACTCCATAGTTCCCCAACAGTCAACAGGAAGCTGCCTAAAATTAATACGATGCTCAGAACCCTGAAGACACCCCACCCTGTAACTCTTCCCCTTTCTTTTTTATAAAACCAAAAAAGCTGTTATATTCTGCTCAGCTCATGCCCGTGGCAACGGATTTTCCAACAAGCCCCAGGCTAATAAACTGCAAGCTATCAGTGGCTTTTGGTAACACACCACACAAGATGAATGCACTTTAACTAAATGCCTTCCCCCACACCAAGGCAACAGCTTCCTTCTCCAGAATACACAACCCCTGTGTCTTTTCTCTATCCATTGGGGAATCAAGTGAAGACTACCACAAGTACCCATCAGCCACCTATCTGTTTGTCTGTCTATGGTGTTAATAACCTCCAATAAATCTCTTACTCAATAAATCTCTTATCTCACTAAGTGGTCCCCTTGAACCTGAAACCTAGGACCTTTCACCTCCTGACAGTTTATCTTTTCACAGCTAGTTGACTTATTTTTATATAAATGGTAAAATTCTTGTGTCGAAATATCTTGAAGAAACAGGTGAAAGCACACTGGGATCTGTTTTGATCCAAGCAGTTGTGAGGCAGGAACTCTGGGTCCTGCCGAAGCTCTGCTCTGGCTGGCTACGGAGACTTGGGCAGTGAGCCTATCTGGGCCTTAGCATCTCAGTAGTGAAATGAGGAAGGCTGGCTAAGCTTCCTCCGACTTTGTTGGGTAGCAATAGTCTCAAGTCTGTTATTTATGGCATAAAAATTTGTGTAACAAGTGGCCTCCAAAAGGAGTGACGTAGCTACAGCCCACAGCACCGTGGTCACAGGCACTCATGGAGCCTGGGACATGACCGCACACTGATCTTAGCTGGCATTCACTGGGAAACAGCAGAACCACATACCTTTGGAGTCAGTTCAGTTTCGGATATTTTCCAGCCTTCAACTCTGTGATGAAAACAAATCGAAGACCACCCCACACTAGGATTGTGTCAGTTCCAAAGAAGGGGCGAGAGGGGGGCCCCCCGAGGGGAAGGGGCCTCTGATAAAAGATGGGGGGTGGGGAGCTGGGTCCTGTTAGCATTTTGCAAAGCTCCAGGGAATCTGAACAAAAGAGACAAGGGCTTTGAAGGTCCCTGCCAGGCTCCTCTTAACAGCCATAGGATTAGGAGGAGAATGAAGTTTCTGGGAGCGTGACCAAGCAGCCTACCCAACAAAAACCAAACCACCTTCATCTCACGACTTAAAAAGAAAACACAGAGGACAGTGGGTTTACTTGATCTCTTCGATCACTCATAAGCTTACACCCTAAGCAGCCAAAGCTTCACGCCCAGGCAAAGACACTCAGGGCTGAGCACAAGTCCACCCAAGACTTCATTTCCAGAAGAATGGGGCTTAATTTCTGCATCATAAATGCTCTAATCTGTGCAACATTCCTCGTTGGAACAATTCAACTTAACAAACAACAAAAGTGTGATCTCACTTTGGTGGTAGCCATTAATAACTTTCATTTGGATGAATGTGAAAACCTCCCCCCACCTCTGACACACACACACATACACACACACACACACACACACATGCAAATGTGCTAGTGCTTTAGCAAGCACTAAAAGAAAAATTTAATATATTGGCTAAAACCACAGCACACAGAGAAGGAGTGGATTATGGACATAAGCCATAAAAATGTTTTCAATTTCTTTTGCTGTTAAGATACATCGTAAGGAAGTAGTCCATTTCTGGAGAGTCACTCGAGGCAATTTGCATATAGAATGTTTATTGCAGGATGGCAGATGTGACTTGGATAGAGTGAGCTGGGCCAGCTCTTGTGGATTTTGCTACCCTTCCCTGTGTAGGCTTCCAGTGTCAGAGGATGCAGCTGAACCACATCCCAGAAAGCAATTCAGGACATTACTAAGAGGCCTTTCCCCCAGCGCTGGTTAATTCCAGCTGACTTTACAGCTAATCGATGTGGCATTGCTCTAGAGTTTGTCTTGTGAGATGAGTCCTTTTTCAACATCAAGAGAATTATCTGGTTTACCCCCAGCCCCAGAAAGCCTTTAATTTTGTAAAGAAAAGTTGGAATAACATAACTTCACCCTAGGTACACACGGACACCCTTTCCTAGTTCATACAGAAGGCAAATTGGAAAAACCACACTGGCTGCTGGCTCCTTGGAGACATTTAACGATACTCATGGGGTCAAAGCAGGTCTTGAGTGAGAGTGATGAGCCCCAAGGCTAGAAGGAGGACAATGTGCCCAATGAGAAAGAAGTCAACCGGGAAATTTTCTTTGACTTCATTCCAGACAGACGAGATCTTAAGATGCGATAGTCTTGTAAACAGAATGGCTACCTATCCCCCTGAGGGTCCCTGGGAAGAAGCGGAGGGGCTGAGAGAGTCCAATTGGTTGCACTTGTTCAGTTTTTCATCCCCAAGGCAGTGGTGGCAACAGGGAGGCCTGCTTTCTCTCCTTTCATCGTTAGGATGACGCTCTAATGTTGAGTACACATGGAACGCCTCTGTTGGCAGCCACCAGGCGTAGGCTCCAGGTGTCTCTGCGGAGCAATGAGGCCTCTTCAGGGTGGTCTTCTGTGACCCTCCTGTCTCAATTATATGCCCTTGCACACACTGGCCTGGGTTTCTTTTGAGGCTTCCACAGTGGTCTTGCTGTACCTCTTTTTTTTTCCTTCAATGTGGTTGGTTTTTCTGGCTGGGCTGTGTTGTTCACCCCTGGCTCCTTACAGCTTCCAGGCTCCAAACCAGGCCTGGCACAGGAAAAACTCTCAGGAAGTCTTTGGTGACAGATGAGTGGACTCGGTGACTTTTGAAGGAACGCTGGTCTCCGTTCTCCTGCCCAGGGCGGGAAGGACTCTCTCACTGTTTGGTGTCCACCTGTCCTCCCCCAGCTCTGTCTCTCCCTTTCTCTGCCCTTCCCAGCTCCCCTATGCTCATTTGTAACAACTCCGATGGTTTCCTAGCTACTTGTCCCATGCCAGCTGAAGAAGGGAACAGATGGGTAGAAGGTTTCCGTTGAATACTGAATACCACTCCCCATTGATGAGATCATTTTTGGAATTTGCTAAACTTATTCTTCACACTTACATGGCTGGGGAGAAAAATATCCCTTGTTTCTTTGAGAGCTGGGATGTTTATCATTGTTAAAGAAAACAAAGGCTTACCAGGACGAAGCTGTTGACAGTTTTCCTTGGCAGAAGACTATGTTCAGCAAGCTCTCCTCACCTAGTCCCGCGGCAAGGCAGGGCTAGAGTTCTGTGCTTGTCTGTGCGTGTGCGTGCGTGATTACTTGCCACTGTATCTAAATGGCATATCTGGGAGACTTACCATCCTTTAGACTGCACCAGTGCCATCCATGGTACGAATGCCAATAGGAAATGATGTGTCCCTGGAAGGAATAGTCTTCACCATATGGTCTTAATGGCATGGGGTTCTCTCCCCTCTCTTAGAAATACAACAAGCATGTAGGAAGGGTGATGGCATGCCCTGAGCCTAGGAAAGGAGTTCCGGTGTTACCGCCTGCCTGTCATATTTGACTCTCCTTCCTCACTCTGTGGACAATAAAATACTTATGGGTTTGTCTTCTTCAGAGGAGCATCTAAGCTTTCTCAGGGATAAGTCCTCCGGTTGATTAGTACTGATAGATGGAGTTGAGTTGTTGGACCCCAAGAATAAAGAAACATAGCCCTGGTACCTGGAGGCTAAACACCCAGTGGCCCTGGTGATGGCTACAACAATTAGACTCTAGGCCAATTCTCTCCCTCACCTTGATCTCAGCCCAGAAAAGGCTGCCCTAGTGCAAAGCTGTAGCAAGTCTCAACATCTCAGAGCAGGCTGGGAGGTCTGCCAGTAACCTAGCAACGGGGTAACAGAAGCATCCTCCCGATGTTTAGGTTTTCCAGTAATGAAATGATAGTCATAACATTTTGCATTTCAACAGCACAGTCTCAGAGGCTTGCAGTATCTGCTATGAATACAGAAAAGGAATCCTAAGAACCTTCTCCTCAAGGGCTGGCTATGTCCATTTTACAGATAGGTAAACTGGAGCAAACAGGTTACAAGGGTCCCTGTCATTTTAAGGGGAAGAAGTAGCAGGAGACCACGCAAGAAGAACTTTTAACCAATAGAAAAGAAGCCATGGAGTCTCTTTTTTTTTCTCATTAAATTTTACAGCTCTGAGGGAGAGCGGAGAGCGCTCTTCGTATATTTTGAGAAGCACTAACCTCCCTGATTGCTAAATTATAGATGAAATCAATGGGTAGGTTACAGCCTCGCCAAATGGGGATTTGACTATTGGAAAAGTTTGCAGGACATTTTCTAGAAGTATGATTATTCTGTGATTGTTTTCTGAAAATGTAGCTTATTTCTGATCCCAAGGCACACGCTGCTGTTTGCCTGATTCTGCTTTTCTGCTAACAGCAGAAAAGCGGTTTTAAGAGATGATTGCAAATTTTTTTATGTTTTTTTTTTCCTGTTGGAGAGTGATCTCTATACTTTCCCTTTGAATCCTGGGACTCTAAGGATGGATGCAACCAAGAAAGATGGTGGGAAGTGACTTCCCAAATCACTCCAACTGTCTCATTGTTTCTAGGGACACTCACATTTGAAGCCCAGGGAAGCCAGATGAGGACTTTGATTTCTTGCAGCCTGGTGCTGTGTGGAAACCCAAGCCCCACAGGGAGGCCATGTGGAGGCATTTAATCATCCCATCAAACTCCACTCTTGAGTGTTTTCTGCCCAAGCACCAGGCACATGCCAGGAGGTCTTCAGATAACTATTTTGGTTTTCCAACAATCTTAATCTTTCCATCTAAAGCTTTAGATATCATAAGACAGATATGAGTGACCTCTCCCAAACCCTTTACAAACTGTGAACATTATTAGGTCATTGTTGTTTTAAGCCAGAGAATTTGAGAAAATTTTTTAAGCAATACAAATGAGAAAAGTAACAGAACTGTAATAGTTTGTGATCTGAGTGTTTACACGCTAGAAAACAGGCTGGGCTCTTTCTTGGGCGAATGTGTTGTCTAAGACACTCTGGTCATCTAATTGACTTTATTTAGGCTTCATTTTTATATGTAGGGCAGGATGACTGCAGAAGTTTGCTGGGACGGCCTTCTGAGGACATTTTTTGTCAATATGATTGGCAGGGCAGAATGGAACTTAGTGCTACTTTGGGATGCTTCTCTTTGCACACTATGCCTGTGCCTGAGTGCCCATTCTAGAGCTATCAGAGAAGCCCCGGATGGCAAACCTCACACTAAGGCAAAGAATGGGAAAGCTTTTCTTAGATGATACTTAGCACAGATGATGTCCAATTCCTGCCTTAGTGCTACCAGCCAGGGCTTCCTAAGTGTCCACCAATGTCCCAAAACACAGGGGCAAAGGTCAAGAGAATTAAATTGTGTGTGGCTTCCTCCATTATCAAATGTCAGCTCTGGCCACACTGCTTGGTCACCTCTTGTGACTAAGCAGATTTTCTTTATAAGGACACAGAAGATTTAGAATGGGCAATTACATTTGTAAAGAACACTGTCTTGAGTTCTAAAGAATACCTCAGCGAACAGAGGGGATCTCACACAGAGACAAGGGCCATGGATACAGCTTTGGAGGTAAGTCACACAGGGGTTTGGGTGGTCATGGCCTGTCATGGTGTAACAGCTGCACCTCTGCAGGTCTCAGGAGCTCAGGAAAGAGTCCTGGGGAGTGCTTGCTTCTGTGGGCTTGACAACAGTTGCACGAAGATCTTAACCAGGTCCAAAGCTGTCCATCACGTCAGTCAGATAGAATTCTAGCCCAAGCCAAAGAGCTGACAAGCATGAGGGAGCTGTTGTTCGGCATGATGGATGCAAAGCAGCACACAGCACAAGCTGTGTTTCTAAACACCGCAAGCCAAGAAATCCCTCACTGGAGTTGCTCAGCTGGCAGCACAGGGGGCATCGGAATTGCCCTTAAGCAGTAGTTATTGGTAAGCTGCATCACGGGAAAAGTGAAGCAGGGAAAAGTCACCAGACCTTTCAATGGAGAAAAGATTGCCAGATGATGCCATGACTCTGTCAGCATGGGCATTGCATGCAGGGCTCCTGGCAGAAGAATTTTTCTTGGCTGCGTGGAGCTGAGTCAGGATGTTTCAGACGCTTGCTTTCCTGAGCGTTTGAGGATGCTGTGCAGTCCTGCTCGTGCTTGCCTACAAAATTCACCCAGCTATTTTTGTCATCGCTCTCACCTTCTAGGTACTTGGACTGTCGTCTAGAGCTACAACTGAGGCTGTGAAGGCTACACTGGTCCCATAATAAGCTTGCTTAGGATGACGGCTTGGCTCTGCCCATCCCATGATAGCCACAGGCTTTCACCATCTCATTTGGTGCATGTAGAGTTTCAGTATTCTATGCCCCGCAGCGCCTCAGCCACCTCCTTCTAAGGATAGGAGAGTAAGGGTGGGGCACCCTGTTCTTTTCTACAGCTCAGAGACCCGAATCTGACCTTGTTGGAGTCCTTTGGATTACTGCCTTTCCAATGGTGATTTGAATGCTACTAACTTTAATTAAAAAAAATAAAAATAAACAGGTATCATTGTGTTTTTGCCCCAGCCCTCGATATCTAGGGACACCTACCTCTTTCCTCAGCATGCAGTGGGCCCAGAGGGTGAGCCATAGAGCCAAGCAGGATTATGGAGACCCAAGGTGTACTGCTGTTATATGAGGGTGATATCCTTTTCTCTGTGGTATTTCCCCCTTTTGGAATGGAAATGTCGAACCTATGCTTGTCCCGCTCTTGAGTTGAGTTCAGGAAGTCTATAACAGGCTCACAGCTGGAGAGGAATTCTGCCTTTGCATGAATCACACCTTGGGTCTCATCCATATCTAATTTAGATGCCATTTAGATGAGACTTTGGCCTTTAGAGTTTAGAGTTGATGCTGGAATAAATTAAGGCACTTGGAAGTGTTAAGTTGGAATGAATCTATTTTACGGTGAAGGAAAGGCATGAATTTTGGGGGTCAGGAGCAGAATGCTTTAATCTGAGTGTTTGAATCCCCCAATTTCATATGTTGAAACCCTAATCTCCCATGTGATGCTGCAGGAGATGGAGGCTTTGGGAGGTGATTACGTTACGAGGGTGGAGCCTTTGTGAGCAGAATTAGCATCTTATAAAAAGAGTCCTCAGAGCGCTGTTTGGAGAGGGGACAGCACAGAGATGGCCATCCATGAACCAGCAAGAGGGCCCTCACCAGAAGGTCCAGCACCTCCGATTCCAGTCTCCACGGAGAACTGAAAAATGAACATTGGTTGAGCCATCCAGCCAATGGCATGTTACTACAGCCCATGTTAAGTCATGTGACCTTTTTGTGCTAAGCCCAGGGCTGAGCAATTTGCATGTCCTACCTCCTTTAATAATTTTATTTGTTGTTGCTTATTGGTTTTTGACACGGGGTCTTACTATGTAGCTTTTGAGTGGCCTTAAACTCACAGAAACTCCACCCCCACCTCTGCCTCCTGAGTGCTGGCAGTAGAAGCCTGCTCTTTCATACCAGGTCTCTATCAGTTTTTGACACTGACCAATCTCTGGGGATGGCTTTGTTAGTTTACTTGTTTACTGTCAGTCTTCCTGAGAGCTGGAAGTTTATCTGACTTACTCATAACTATCCCCCAGGCCCAGACATGAAGACTAGCATGAGGCATTATAGTGAATAATGTTATCCTTTAGTGATGAAAACATTCTCATCCTTATTTTACACGTGAAAGAACACGTCAGAGCAACTCAGATTTCTGCAAGCTGCAAAAACAAGATTTGAACTTGGCTCTTTGGGTTTACTAAGACAAGGAATAGGTAGGTTGTTCCCTTTTGGGACCTTAGCTATAACCCCCCTCCCCCCCTTTTATGAGACAGGATTTCTTTGTGTAGCCTTGGCTGTCCTGGGCTCACTTTGTAGACCAGGCTGGCCTTGAACTCACAGCAATCTGCCTGCCTCTGCCTTTCTGAGTGCTGGGGCTAAAGGCATGTGCCACCATGCCTGGCTATAATATACTTTTAAATTTTTCTTTATTGTAATTATTATTATTATTTATTACAATTTAATTTATCACTTTATCCTGGCTGTGGTCCCCATCCCTCATCACTTCCCAATCACCCCTCTCTCCTCTTCTCCCCCTATGCCTCTCCCCTAGTCCACTGATAAAGGAGGTCCTCTTCCCTTTCCATCTGACCCTAGCCTATCAGGTCTCATCAGGACTGGCTCCACTGTCTTCCTCTGTGGCCTGGCAAGGCTGCCCCTCCCCCCTTCAGTGGTAGGTGATCAAAGAGCCAGCCACTGAGTTTATGCCAGAGACAGCCCTTGCTCCCCTTACTAGGGACTCCACTCGGAGACTGAGTCTATGGGCTACATCTGAGCCTGGGTTTTAGGTCCTCTCCATGCATTGTGTTTGGTTTGGGTATCATTGGCTCAGTTTTTTTTTTTCCTCTGTTGGTCTCCTTTTGGAGCTCCTGTACCCTACAAGTCTTTCTATCTCCCCCTTCTTTCATAAAATTCCATGCATTCTGTCCAAAATTTGGCTATAAGTCTCAGCCTCTGCTTTGATACCTCGATCAATAGAGTCTTTCAGGGGCAGTCTTTGGTAGGCTCCTGTCCTGTTCCCTGTCTTCTCCTGCTTCTGATGTCTATGGCATTTGCTCTTCTGAATGAGGATTGAACATCTTCCCTAGGGTCTTCCTTGTTGTTTAGCTTCTTTAGGAGTATGGATTTTAGTATGTTTATCCTATTTTATATGGCTAATATCCACTTATGAGTGAGTATATACCATGTGTGTCTTTCTGCTTCATCACTCAGTTACTTCACTCAGGGTGATCTTTTCTAATTCTATTCATTTGCCTGCAAATTTCATGATTTCCTTGTTTTTAATAGCTGAGTAGTATTCCATTGTGTAAATGTACCACAATTTCTGTATCCGTTCCTCCATTGAGAAATATCTGGGTTGTTTCTAGCTTCTGGCTATTATGAATAGACCTGCTACAAACATGGTTGAGCAAATGTCCTTGTTGTATAGTTGAGCATATTTCAGATATATGCCTAGGATATAGCTGGATCTTGAGGTAGCACTATTCCTAATTGTCTGAGAAAGCTCCAGATTGATTTCCAAAGTGGTTGCACAAGTTTACATTCCCACCAGCAATGGAGGAGGGTTCCCTTTTCTCCACATCCTCTCCAGCATGTGTTGTCACTTGAGTTTTTGATCTTAGCCATTCTAATGGGTGTCAGGTGAAATCTCAGGGTTGTTTTGATTTGTATCTCCCTGATGACTAAGGACATTGCATATTTCTTTAAGTGTTTTTCTGCCATTCGATATTCCTCTATTGAGAATTCTCTGTTTAGACCCGTATCCCATTTTTTAATTTGATTACTTGATTTGTTGGTTTTTAACTTCCTAAGTTCTTTACATATCCTGGATATTAGCCCTCTATCAGATATAGGGTTGGTGAAGATCCTTTCCCAGTCTGTAGGCTGTCATTTGGTTCTGACAACAGTGTCCTATACTTTACAGAAGCTTTTCAGTTTCATGAGGTCCCATTTGCTGATTGTTGATCTTAGAGCCTGTGATATTGGTGTTCTGTTCAGGAAGTTGTCTCCTGTGCCAATGAGTTCTAGGCTCTTCCCCAATTTTCCTTCTAACAGGTTTAGTGTTTCTCATTTTGTATTGAGGTCTTTGATCCACTTAGACTTTAGTTTCATGCAGGGTGATAAATATGGATCTACTTGCATTTTCTACATGTAGATATCCAGTTAGACCAACACCATTTGTTGAAGAAGATGTTATCTTTTCCTACTCTATTGTTTTAGCTTCTTTCTCAAAAATCAGGTACCATAAATGTGTGGGTTTATTTCTGGGTCTTCTCTTTGATTCCACTGATCCTCCGGATAGTTTCTCTGCCAATACCATGCAGTCTTTATTACTGTTGCTCTATAGTATAGCTTGAGATCAGGGAAGGAGATAGCTCCAGAAGATCTTTTATTGTACAGGATTGTTTTAGCAATTCTGGGCTTTTCGTTTTTCCATATGAAATTGAGAATTGTTCTTTCAAGGTCTGTAAAGAATTGTGTTGGTATTTTGATGGGAATTGTATTGAATCTGTAGATTGCTTTTGGTAGGATGACTATTTTCACAATGTTAATCCTACCAATCTATGAGCATGGGAGATCTTTCCATCTTCTGGAATCTTCTTCAATTTCTTTCTTCAGAGACTTGAAGTTTTTTTCATATAAGCCTTTGACTTGCTTAGTTAGAATTATACAAGATACTTTACCCACCAGAATAGCTAAGATCAAAAACTCTAGTGACAACGCGTGCTGGAGAGGTTGTGGAGAAAGAGGAACCCTCCTCTATTGCTGGTGGGAATGCAAACTTGTACAATCACTCTGGAAATCAACTTGGCACTTTCTTAGACAATTAGGAATAGTGATTCCTCAAGACCCAGCTATACCACTCTTAGGCATATACCCAAAAGATGCTCAAGTACACAACAAGGACATTTGCTCAACTATGTTCGTAGCTGCTTTATTTGTAATAGCCAGAACCTGGAAACAACCCAGATGTCCCTCAGTTGAGGAATGGATACAGAAATTGTGG
>CM053749.1:24732371-24782308 GCA_028658305.1 Pachyuromys duprasi
AAAAAAAGATAAAAAAAAGATACTTTATGTTATTTGTGGCTATTGTAAAGGGTGTTGTTTCCTTAGTTTCTTTCTCAGCCTTTTTGTATTTTGTATACTGGAGGGTTACTGATTTTTTCGAGTTAATTTTGTATCCAGCCACTTTGCTGAAGGTGTTTGTCAGCTGAAGGAGTTCTGTGGTAGAATTTTTGGGATCACTCATGTATGCTATCATATCATCTGCGAATAGTGATACTTTGACTTCTTCCTTTCCAATTTGTATCCCTTGATCTCCTTTAGTTGCCTTATTGCTCCAGCTAGGACTTCAAGTACTATGTTGAAGAGATACAGAGAGAGTGGACAGCCTTGCCCTGTCCCTGATTGCAGTGAGATTGATTTAAGTTTCTTTCTGTTGAGTTTGATGTTGGCTATAGGCTTACTATGTTTAGGTATGCACCTTGTATCCCTCGTCTCTCCAAAACTTTAAACATGAATGGGTGTTGGACTTTGTCAAATGCTTTTTCGGCATCTAAGGAGATGATCATGTGATTTTATTCCTTCTGTTTGTGTATGTGGTGGATTACATTGATGGATTTCTGTATATTTAACCACTCCTGGGATGGTCATGGTGGATGATATCTTTTAAGTATTCTTGAATTTGGTTTGTGAGTATTTTATTGATTATTTTTGCATCGATTATAATCCATTTTTATATCTCCTTCTTTTAATTATCAATATCCATGGGTTTACAATCAGGCAGACCTGGGCTTAAAATGTTGGTTTTGCTATTTATATGCTGTTTGACTTTGAGCAACTTGCTTACCCTCTCTGAGTCTGGTTTGTTGTTGCTGTCTGTCCACGGCAATAGAAAAATCATGATTCATTCAGAGGGTAACTGAGGGGTTAGGAGAATTCTCTGCATCACAGTGATCAGTAAACCTGTCATTTTAGGTGTCTTGTCCTTTTGGATGCAATTTGTCACATCTAGGATTCTCATGAAACAGTGAACGCTATCAACACACACTCCCTGTCTGGACTCCTTACTGTTGCTATAACGAAATGTCATACACTGTGTGACAAACCACAGAACTTTATTCTAGCGGCTGGATGTGTGACATCAGGGCAGCAGCGTAGGTGGGTTCTGCTAAGGACCTCTTTAGAGATGTAGTCAGCTGACTTCTCGCCAAGTCTTCACGTGGTTGAAGCAAGAGCGCTTCAGCGTTTTGTTTGTTTCATTTTTCAAGACAGGGTTTCTCTGTTTAACAGCCCTCGTGGCTGTTCTTGGAGCTCCCTCTGTAGATCAGGCTGGCTTCACACTCACAGAAATCTGCCTTTGACTGCCTCCCAAGGGCTGGGAGGATGCGCCTATGCTGCCCGGCCTCCTTTGTATGTTTTGAAAGGGCAAAGGCTTCATTCCAAGCTCTGCCTGCTTTTGGCTTCTTCATCTCCTGGATGACTCGTCCTAACGCCATTGTCCAAGGCTCATATTTCAGCCTGTGGATGGGGCAGGCACAGGCATTCACTGCTCTGTCATCTAGAGGTTATTAAATGAAGTAATGTTTGAGCTTAAGCAGGGAGGGTGGGAGGAGAGGGAAAGAATTGGTGTTAACACCAAAGGCATTGCTTGTTGACTTTATAGCTTTCCTATGGTCAGGGCTTTTAGAGGAAACTACTATGTATGTATTCCAAGGACTTCCAAGGTCCATAGTACTCACTTGAGGCAGGAAAGCTGGGATCTATGACATTGCTATATACTTTTTAGATGTCTTATTGAGTAAGAACTCAGATTATAATGGACGTCATCATGAAACATCTTGTAGACAACACTAGTTTTAGAACCTGACATTTTCTTTGGATGCTTCTAGAGCAATGCTGTCTGGTGGAACAGGGCTGGTACATGGGTATTGTTTTGAACACATGATGTAAGGCTGATTCAGGCTGTAATGGGCTTTGCTGCAAATATTCACCAACTTCTGGATATTTGGCCTGTAAAACAAAAACACTCAACTGAATTCTTTTTTTTTTTTTTTTAAAGTTGGTTGCATGTAGGAATGAGACTTTCTTGAACGTATTGGGCTAAACAAACTATATTGTTAGAATTCATCTTCTCTTGCTTTTTTTTTTTTTTACTTCCTTTAGTCATTTTGGGTGACAGGGTCTTACTTTATTGTCCTGGAACTTGCTGCATAGACTAGGTTGGCCTCAAATTCATAGAGATCCTCCTGCCTCTGCCTCCTGAGTGCTGGGGTTAAGGGTGTGTGCCACCATGCCTTGATGCTTCTGACTTTCAAACTATGGCCTCTAGAAAATCTGAGTTTCCATGTCATAGTACTCATACTATGTGGTACAGCCTTGGGACACAGACATCAGAGCTCATCTGCTGTGACTGGACAGCCTATTGCCTCAGAATTGGTTCAGATTTTGAGGTGAATTATGACACATTCACACATACATCCCAGTAGGAAATGTGAAGTGTTGTTCATGGAACTTTCTGGAGAAACCACAATAGATTCAAGGAGGTTGAAAATATCTTAAGAGCGTGAGTAGGAAATTAAAGATTTTTGGTGGGTATAGTATTGGGTGATGTGAAGGTTCTTGCACACTAGATGGATTTGTGATTTGAAACACAGGGGTGAGAAGCAGGACTTTCTTCCTGACTTTTCCAGATGTGGGCAGAAGGGGAAGAGAGAGGGGTGAGGTATCAAAGCGTCAGTTCCACATGCTGATAATAAGTGAGTCAGACATACTTCATTACTTAACCTTTGGTCTTCGTTTGACCCGCAGGGACTGAGAAACAGAGAAGATGGGGCGTAACCAAAACCACACCGCTGGTTAGAGGTAGCAGCAGTGTTCGTATCAGAACTCAGGCCTTGAGAGCCAGACACTTCCTTCTCTCTTTTCTACTGGCCTCACAAAAGTCACTTAGAGGGGCAGAGGTTCTTTGTGATGAGTCCGTTTTGTGGATCTGCCAGGCAGGAAGTGCTAAAGAGAGCCCAGCGCATCGCAGCGGCTCACTCAACACAGCCTTCTCACCGGGGCAGCTCTGGGACAGCTTGATGGAGGTTTGTTGGCAAGATGTCTCAAGACTCCGAATTTTAAAAACTGCCTCAATAAAAAAAAATGCCAGTAGTCTGAAAAAAGTAAAATGAAACAAACAAACAAACAAAGAAAGAAACAAAATAACCTTTGAGAACAGAGTGTGTCCTACTGCATTTTCCTCTGTGGACTTGAAAGTGGGGCAGGAAGCTGAGATCCCAGATTCTACCAAAAGGTAAAACACCGTCTAGGAGAGGCTGTGAGCCCACGGAGGGCCTCTCTTGTAGGAGCACAAGTGCTTTAGAAAGAAAAGGAAGAACACTCATTGGAGGAGTTTGAATATTTACAGGAGAGTTTTTTTTTGTTATCGTTGTTTGTTTTGTTTTTTGTTTTTTTCATTTCAGAAGGCCTGGATGCTGAAAAAAAAACACACCTGGGAAGAAGGTCGTTCTAAAACCTGCATCTTTTCCTGACTCGTGGCAAAAATCTAAGTTTGTTTTTTTCTTCCTCCTCCTCCTCTCCATCTTCAACCCTGGAAGTAGAGATGAATCCTCAGTGGAAGTGACTTTGAGTTAAATCTCAAATAATTAGTTGCTAGTTCCAGCTGGCAGCCATTGGGATCCTGGAAAGCATTCTCTCTGCTGCCTTCCAGGAAGAAAGAAAGATGGAAGAATTAGTTAAGAAGCAGATATGGGGGCTGGAGAGATGACTAGGTGGTCAAGAACACTTGCTACTTCCAGAGGCTTCAGTTTCATTCCCAACAGCCGCATTGGGAGGCTCAGAGCTGCCTGTAATTCTAACTCCAAGGGATCTGATGCCCTCATCTGATCTCTAAGGATAACTGTACTCACGTGGTATGTACCCACCCTGCCCCCCTCCCCAAGCAGATAGGACTCTCTTATGCCATCAGCAGCAAGATAATTTCGTATGTCTGCTGAAGACTTGGTCCACAGTTGCTTCGTGGATAGGACACAGTTGGCATAGGAAAATACAGAGAAGGTAAAGACACCTGCTCAGGGGTGGGCCATCACCTTCTCCATGTCTCCAAAAATAAAGTGTTTAGTCTCACCCCTGACTGCAGCATTAGGTCTTATATCCTGAAAAAGTATTCTCATATCAGTTAACTCTCTTTTACCCACCTGCCCCTGCCTTTGCCTCACCTGACCTAATATTCCATTCATACCCTTCCAGCTATGGCTGCCACATGTTGACAGGAAGACAGAATGATTTGGTTTTTTGTCATCAGTCACTGATACAAAAATCATGTTGCCGTGTTGACCGAGATGGACACTACTCATGGCACCATTTACTGTGACTGGTGTAGTTGCTGCCAGCATCAAGTAGTCAACTTGACAGTGATAGAGACCTACAATAAAGCTAAATATAGGCTCTACCCCTCAGTGTCAAGGTGACCACGCTGGGCCACTTCCCTCCTCGGGTGTGTGAAAGCAATTCATTTTGTGTAGAATCAACACATTTCACAGGCATATCTTTTCTTTTTTTAAAAAAAGTTTATTTATTTATTAGTTTTATGTGTATTAGTGTGAAGGTGTCAGATCCCTTAGAACTGGTGTTACAGACAGTTGTGAGCTGCCATGTGGGTGCTGGGAATTGAACCCAGGTCCTTTGAAAGGGCAGTCAGTGCTCTTAACCACTGAGCCATCTCTCCAGCCCCAGGCATACCTTTTCCATGGGGTCTACCAGTTCCACCCTTCAAGCGTTTGGTAAGGTTTTTAAAAAAACTTCTATTTATTTATTTTTATCTGAATGTATGTTTTGCCTGCATGTATGTCTACACACCACACGCATGCCTGCTGTACAAGTGAGGCCAGAAGAGGGTATCAGAGCCCCTCAGGACTAGAGTTACAGATAGTTGTAAGCTGCCAAGTAGGTGCTGAGAATCAAACCCATGTCCTTTGGAAGATTAGCCAATGCTCTTAACCACTGAGCTATTTCTATAGCCCCTGCTTTCTGAGTGGTTTGTCCACTGACATGAGACTTGGTAGAATATTTCACTAGAGTGACCATTTCACTTTTAGCAGAAGGACTGTGACAGAGCTCACGTGACTATGGGACCTACTAGTTTTATAGAAGTTTCTGATCTGATAGAGTAGATTCTCTTGAAAGCACAATTGAGATGCCATCTTAGAGCTGATACTTTGAAAAGAAAGAGCCCCATCCTCCAGGATAGAGCAGAAATCCTAAGCCAATAGTCAGATGACACAGGGTCCCCAGTAGGGAGGTTATGTGAATCCTGGAAGGAGAGGTGCAAATAGGAATGGGATGACTTACTAGTGGCCCATTTGGAGAGTTTTTACTTCCTTCTCTACAAACTCTTTTAGATCTACAAATTCATGATACTTCCACCAGGGAAATACCACTGTCAGTACCATCAAAGTCGAAGCTACGGTACCAGCTGGTCTCTTTGGAGTCTGTGTATCAGGAAAACAGCAAGAAAGAATAAGCTGTTAGCTTGGCATCATCAATTGGCCGTGATAATCAGGAGATTGATGTTGCATAGTGAGGCAGGAGAGACCATCTCTGTGTATCAAGTCAGGTGACTCTCCTCTGATGATTCTGAGAGGAAAAACCAGGCACCACACAATGGCCTAAGCATTGCAGGATGTGTGAGAAATTAGCTCTGTCAAGAATGGAGAAATTTCCTTCAGCAGGGTCTCAAAATGAGGCATCTAGAGTAAGCACTTGCAGAGAAGATAGTGGCTACCAGATACCGTCAAGATAACTGGGTATTCTAGCTTACCCTGAGCTATGCTGCGTTAACCACTGAAAAATCTCACATCCTGGGTAAAGCAGGGGAGCTCTTGCTGCAGCCTGGAAACTTGTTCTCTTGGTGGGGCTGAAAATCGCAGTACTAACCATTCTCTTGCAAATTTCTTCAGAAAGAGAAACTATCAGGTTTCTGGAGGTGTTATTTCTAAAAGTGTTGACTTACACAAATGAGTAGATGCATTGGAAGGTACTGGGGTTGGGGGAAGAGCAGAGAGGACTGCAGTGAATGCTACAGTACCCCAGACCCCTGCCTCTGGCGAAGAAATCACCCCCAGACGGCTTTTCTGCAGATGGTTTCTGGCTGAGTTGTTCCCCAGGAATCCACTTTAGCCACAGAGAAGATGGTTTGCCCCAGATCATAGTCCAGATCATGCTGCTCCAGTTTCTGGCCACTGCAGGGGAGGAAAGTCTGGCTAGTTGCCACAGACTGTGCCTCCTGAAGGGCCATTCCTCAGGATTCACTGTGAGGCCGACAAAGGACTCTCCTACAACTGCATCTCAATATCTTCCATGTGATTCCTTCCCACCTCTGTGGTAATTCTTCTCCCGAACACTCTACAAACAAGTCGCCATTCCTCTGGAGCATCCCTGGCCTTCGGCTCCCTTGGATTCTTTGGTATGGGTGTGGGTATGGTGTGGGTAGGGGTATGAGTGTGACTGCTGTGACTCCTGGCTTCCACACTCCCACTGGTGCTGTCCATCCCTCCCTATCCCGATTTACCTTCTAGTTTCCCCATGATTTTTCATGTTTAAGCAAAACCTTTCAGTGCTCACTATTCTCTACCTATGCAGAGCATGAATATGTGTGTTTGTAAATATTTGACTTACAGACCCAGTTCCTATGACTTAAAAATCCCAAACAGCAATGATCGCATCCCATACGGATTGAGCATAATTTATCATAGTTTACATTCTGTTTTCAGGCACATTTTGAATACTCTATAGTTTTGTTTTGAGTGTTATTGAGAAGTCATGGCTTTTTATGTATAAAAAAGTATTTCAACCAACCATGAAGTACACCGGTAATCCGTTCTCAGATGACCGCCTCTCCATCAGCGGAGGGCTCTTCATACAGCTTCCTTTTGCTCTTAAAGTTGGCCCTTTGTTTTTTAAAAAGAATTCTTGCTTGACCTGAAATTTCTTTCCCCGAAAGAATAGAAACTTGTACACTTCAAGGATCCTGGTTCTTCTTGCAGAACAAGATTTGAGTGCCAGGATAACATCTAAGCTAGTTATTGGTGAGATACAGCTGCTGCTCAGCCACTTTCAGGAACAAAAATGTTGGGGTTGATGAAGCTGTGGCCTCAGCCCAGTATTTCCAATTAGACATTTCATATTGGACTCTAGTAACAGTTCCAGTGACCTCCTAAAACTGCATCACACCAATGGTTCTACATACTTTTTATGATGACTATCTGAGGTAGGGGTCATTATTCTATTTAAAATAATCAAAATGAAGATTCACAAATTGGTAGCCTTGCATGAAGTTCAGTAAAACAAGTGTTTGCTGGGCAGAACTGGATGCTAGCTCCATTGATCCCGTTGGTTGTAGCACATTCCAGTAGCAGGTGTTGGGATTCATAACACGTGACACTGATTCACTTTTTAAAATGTTCCCAGATGAATGTTAGAAGACATTTAACTTCTCTCCTTCATGGAGTTTTCCTCCATATTGGATGTCAGAAAGTATCAAACCTAAATTCAACTTCTTTCTTATTTCTTAGACTGGTATTTGTCCCTGCTCTTCACATTCTTAGCTGCAGAAAGACCATTACATATGTTGAGGTAAAATGGCTGTCCTGACAGTTAAGTATGGACAGTGGGAGCTCTCACCCCAAACCTTCTTCCCATTGTCTGGGATAGAGTTTGAGTGATGAAAAGCAATACTTAACCTTCCCCTGATTTACAGGTTTAAAAACTGAGCTTTGCCAATGCTGTTAACCAGAGCTGAATCTGTTAGAATGACCTTGTCTGTGTGACCCAGGTGACATTTTTAAAAATGGTTAGTAGCATGTAGAAACCCATATGATTTGAAGGGTAATATTTTTTATTGAGAGACCTAAGGTTTCACTTTGTTCGAGATTCTTCTCAGCTCCCAGTGACTTTCTTGCCTGGAGGACTACACTTGGACCATCAGGGATGGAGTCTTAGGAGCCTGTTTTCTCCTAGTTCACTGATGCATGATGGATAGACTAGCATATTTTTTTCATCAATGAAATGTAAATTAAAAGTATAGCCCATTGAGTTAGGCTAGTCTTCTAAAAGAAAAGGATAGAGTCTTGGGATGTGACATGCTTGCCTTTTGCTCATTTGTGCAGAGGCTGGCCTGCATGGCAGAGGAGGGGTAAAACAGACTACCAGAGAAGTTTCTTTCCTTCTTTGCTTCTGCCTTTCCCTGAGCCCAGCTTTATTTTGCCTCCTAGTTTTAAACAAATGAGCTCCTATTTGTTACTCAGAATCAAAGAGACTCATCTAAAAACATAGCTTCCTTTGCTTGAAC
The DNA here is from genome assembly GCA_028658305.1 of Pachyuromys duprasi. Lineage (NCBI taxonomy): Eukaryota > Metazoa > Chordata > Mammalia > Rodentia > Muridae > Pachyuromys > Pachyuromys duprasi. The sequence goes on from CM053749.1 coordinate 24,740,677, forward strand.
ATCCCCAATGCCTAAATGTTACTATAGAGTTTTACCTCTCTCCTCCATCCCTCCCTCGTCCCCCATGTCTTGTGACCCATCTCTATTATTTTTCCCCAAGACGACATTATGATAGGGCATCCAGGTTACAGTGAATCCTCGTTTTTAACACAAAGCCGTTTTCTTGCCAGGGATCCCACAGCGACAAACTCTCAGCTTTGAAGGAGCAATTAAGCTAAAGAGTATACCTGCCAGAATGTAGCTCACAACCTGTTGCCTGAAGAAAATCTGCAGAGTCACGGCTGTTCCCCAAAGGCAGCCTCCTCTTTGTTATGCACATATGTCTGGCTCCATTTCTGTGAGCGTCAGTCAGCAACTCCTTTCATGAAAAAGGGACAAGCACCCAGAAAATGAGAGGGCACCGTGGCCCTTCACAGGTGCTGCTTCAGCCAGCTTCATGATTCTTTAATAGAGAAGAAGAAAGACTTAATAGTCATCTCTCCACTTGTCAGTCAAAGAGTTCAAACACGGTGGATTTGTTTGAAAAAAATCATTCAAATTCAATATTCTTGCTTGCTGTGGCAAAAGGAAAACAATGAAAACCTGGAAATAACCCCACATTTCTGATATAGGAAAATGCTTGAGTAAACTGTGTGATGGCTGCAGTTTAGAAAGGCGAGCAGTTATTAAAATGAAATGATTTAGAGCAAACAGATTACACCAAGAGCTCGGTCCAGGCTAAGCCTACTATCTTGGCATTTACCCAGTTCACTTCCATAAGGAAAACCCTTTCTGTGTCTTTTTTTTTTTCACCAGACACACCAGAAAAAAGGACTACATTCTCTGTTTTTCTAGCTGTCATCTATCTATCTATCTATCTATCTATCTATCTATCTATCTATCTATCTGTCTGTCTGTCTGTCTGTCTGTCTGTCTGTCTGTCTGTCTGTCTGTCTGTCTGTCTGTCTATCTACCTACCTACTTTTAATTCAGTACTCCATTCTACCTCTCCATTTCTTTATGGTGAGAAATAACAGACAATAGTTAAAATTGCGCTATTTATTAAGAACAGGAACTAAACAATTTTTCTTTATCTTACACAGGAAATGGAAGCCAACTGCTTATTTTGGCTTTCTCTTCCTTCATAAGGTGGAAAATATGCAGTAGAAGAAAAGAATGTTCCAGAGACACATTTTAATTATTTATTTACTTTATGCCCAATCAGAACTTCCTCTTCCTCTCTTCCCAGTCTTTTCTTCTCCCCTCCCTTCATGTCCTTCTTCCCTTTTTCTCAGAGAAGGGGAGACCTGCCATGGATATCAACCTGCCTTGGCGTATCAAGTAGGGATGGGCCCATATTTTTCTATTGAGGCTAGACAAGGCAGTCCAGTTAGGAGAATGGGATCAAAGGCAGGCAACAGAGTGAGAGACAGGCCCTACTCCTGCTGCTAGAGGTTCCACATGAGGACCAAACTGTGTATCTGTTACCTATGTGTCGGAGTGTGTGTGTGTAGGTCCCTCCCATGGATGCTCTCTGGTTGGTGGTTCACTCTCTGTGAGTCCCCACGGGGCCAGGTTAGGTGAATCTGTAGCTTTTCTTGTGGTGTCCTTGACCTCTCTGTCTCTTTCAATCCTTCTTCCTCCTCTTCCATAAGATTTCCCAAGCTCTGCCTAATGTTTGACTGTGTCTCTGCATCTGTTTTCATCAGCTTCTGGGTGAAGCCACTCAGAAGACAGTTATGCTGGCCTCCTGTCTGCAAGTACAGCATATTAACAGTGTCAGGAAAGGGCTCTCTCTCATGGCATGAGACTCAAGTTGGGACGGTCATTGGTTTGTCGGGTCAAAGGTTTTGTGGGTGGGTTGGTGTCCCCCTCCCTCCACTGGAAGTCCTGCCTGGCTACAGAAGATAGCCACTTCAGGTTCCATATTCCCCTCTGTGAGGAGTCTCACCTAGGATCACCCTCATAGACTTTCGACATCCTCCACAGTACCAGAGATGCGCCCCCCTCACTGATTTCTCTTCTCTCTTCAAGCTCCCTCCCCTGACCCCCACACCTAGTCTCTACGCTTATTCTCCTCTCCACCCCCTCTCCCACCCAGCTCCCAGTTCCCTCCTTCCATCTACTTCGGACACCAATTTTATTTCCCTTTCTGAGTGAGATTCAAGCATCCTCCCTTGAGCACTACTTGTTACGTAGCTTCTTTGGATCTGTGGATTGCAGCATTTACTTTATGGTTAATACCCACTTATAAGTGAGCACATACCATGCATGGACAGAGACACATTTTAAAAGACATCCTTTCTAGGCCTCTACACAAACCATTAACGAAGTAGTAAATGCATTTGAAGTGACACTCTAAACTGACATAGGTAATGGTGGTCTGGCACTGTAGCAAGAGCATGGACTTAAAGATCAGATATATCTGTGTTCAGATCTCTAATATTTCCATTAGATTAGTGTAACAGAATGGGAACACCAAGCCCCCATGCTCTGCGGTGTCATATTTGGCCAGGGCCTCAAGACCAACTTCCGTTAGAAAGAGGAAGCTGGAGCCACCATGCAGGACATACAAATGCTGTGCTTGCAATCATTTTGGGGTCCACATATCCCTCAGCCACTGAGGTAACGAAAGGACTAAATAGAATCAGGGAAGGTTGTGTTTGGCAGGTTGGGACATTTTTCTTTCCTCTCAAGCCTAGGAGAGGAAGGTTTTTAATGGGGCCACCAGTGAGCTTGACCCCTTGTCCCAGTAGATAAATGTCCGAATCACATCTGAAGAGGAGGAGGGGGAAAAGCTGGAATACTTTGCTTTCCTTGGGGAGGCATGAGAAAGTGTCACAGCAAAGGAAGGACTTCCCCTCCTCGAGATCACTGGGGTAAGAAAATTTCCTCTTGAGGAACTGTTGAGTGTGAGGAAACCGATGCGAAGTTATCCAGACTCTGTGGTGGTTTGAATGACAAGGCCCCCACCCCCACCCCGTGGACCTCTACAGTTTGAATACTTGACCCCCTGTTGGAGGAAATGTTTGGGAAGGATTAAGGCATGGCTCTGTGGGAGGAGCTGTGTTGTGGGGGAACATCCTTTAGGTTTCAACAGACTCATGGGATTTTGGTGTTCTTTCTCTGCCCCATGATTGTGAATCAAGATGTGAGCTCTCTTCCTTCACTCTACATCACGGACTCTAACCATCTGAAACTAGAAGACAAATGAAGTGCTTTCTTTTGTTAGTTGCTTTTGTCATGGGAAGTATCATAGCAGTAGAAAGGTAACTAAGACACTAACAGTGAAGACCGTCTAGAAAGGCAGAGAGAACTCAGCAGAGAATGGGGAGCCCTATATCTAAAATGCTGAAGTATCGGTGAATAACCTGTGTTTACGTCTTGCATTCTTTTTATTATTTATGTACCACTATAAGTATCTAATACCATGTGAATGCCATGTAAATTGTTACTATATGCTACCAACTAGGGTATAATCATGAGAGAAAGTCTGTACGTGTTCAATAAAGAGTGACCAATACAGCACAGTTCTAATGTGTTGGTTAGCTTTTTGTCAACTTGACACAGAAGAGAGGGTCACCAGAAAAGAGGTAATCTCAGCCGAGAAAACGCCTTCATCAGATTTGCCTGTAGGCAAGTCTGTGGGATATTCTCTTGATTAATGATTGCTATGAGATGGCCCAGCCTACTATAGATGGTGTCACTCTAGGAAGGTGGTTCCAGTTTGCATAAGAAAGGTAACTAGTCAAGCCAGGGGAAGCAAACCAGTAAGCAGTGTTTTTTCATGGCCTCTGATTCAATCTCTACCTTCAGGTTCCTGCCTTGAGCTCCTGGCTTGACTTCCCTTCATAATGGACTGTGATTGGGATGTATAAGCCAAATAAAGCCTTCCCTCCCTAAGTTACTTTCCGTCATGGTGTATTATTATGGCAATAGAAAGTACATTAAGACCCCTAACTACACAGTCACATCAGGAACTGTAGAACAGTATTTTCCCAGAATATTTCTGACTCAGGTAGTTTGAATTCCTGTAAGAGGAAACCAATGGATATGAAGAGTTGATGCATATGGAATATTGTGAATACAAGATACCCAAGCTAATACTGGGCATTACTGAGGAAAGTTAAAAAAAAAAGAAGTTAACAGCTAAACAAACAATTAGATAAGTAAAACTATCTTTTTCCATTTTCTGCTTTCAAAACAAAGTACTTTCAAAGCAAACAGGAATAGGAATCTTTTTCCTTAGTCTCCTAAAATTGAATATATTTTCTTTTTAAACATGTACAGTCATGTAAAAATTATATACATTAGTAGGGCACCACATCTTGTTTCAATATATGCAAACATTTTGTAGCAAGTTAAAGTCATAATAAACATATCTATTTCCTCAACACTTATCTTTTCTTTAAAACCCCATTTATCTAAGTTTTAAGATGATACGCAGCACATAATTGCTATCCATAGCATTTACAGCTTGACACCAGTACTTCCCCCTCCTACCTAACAGTGATGTTGTGTCCCCTGCTTACCTTCCCATACTTTCCTTGTCCCCCATCTCTGACAATCAGCATTCTACTTACAGCTTCTCTGAGGTTGACTTTTCACCCACTATACAAATGATTGAGGTCATGCATAGCCTGTCTTTTGTGTGTGGATTCTTTTTATTTAATATAACTACCTCTAGTCCCATCCATGGCGTTAGACATGACAATATTTTATCTTTAAAAAAAAAACAGATGAATTGTGTTCCACTGAGCACACATACCAAATTTTTCTTTATTTGTTCATCAGCAGATGGACACCTAGTGTTATTCCTTTGAGGAAATGTGCCTTATAGGGGTGAGGCTCACTGGTGGAATAAATCGCTGGGAGTGGGCCTCATAGGATATAGCCCTGTTCTGGTTCCAACACCAAGTCCTCTTGCTGCCTCTCAGATGCCTAAGTGTGAGCCACGAACCCAGAACCAATGTGCCTGCTGCCATGCCTACCCTACCATGAAACCAGGAACTAAAAGAAATGCCCCCTTACATTGCTTCTGATATACACACTGACATAAGAATAAGAAAAGTAGTTATCTAGGTTGTTTCCATGTCTTAGCTGTTGCAAAGAGAGCTATAATAAACATAAAGCAACACACACACACACACACACACAGTATTGTGTGGTTAAGAGCTGTTTTAAGAGCTGTCTCCAGCAGTTGAGAACATGCAAAGTAAGAGCTGGAAGATGCTCTTCTGGGTCAGGCCATCAGTGGGCAAAATGACAACTGTTTTTTCCAGGACCCTTCCTTGGTTAGTGAGGCATTGAACTTGGCCCTCTAGAAGTCTTCTTTCTTTGCCATTGTGACATTTAAAGGTCACATTTTCTAGGGGGAGTAGCTACACAGAGGTATTCCTGGGCTCTTCGTGAGCGTGTTAATCAACAGCTGCATTAAACTGTGGCTCAAGACAGCCCCCGTGAAAACAGAAAGTCAGGAGCAGGAATATGAGGTGCTTTCCACAGGCAAGTCTAGAGGTGAAATCTATATTTGTTTTGGATCAATATCTGCTGGTGAGAAAGGCAATAGAGAAAGAGAGAAGAAACAGCCCGAATAATTGTACCTGGTCATTGCGTTAAAAAAAAAACCTATAAAGTGAAGAAAAAACCATATTTATCAAGATGTACAAAAGTCATGGAATGTTCACAGACCACACATACTGTGCCTCCTGCATAGGAGGAAAAGAAACAGGGTGAGTTTTCTCTCTGCCATTTTCAGCCACTTCCATCGAAGGACACGGCATCCTGAGACTGCACAGGACCTCAGCTGATCTCTGCAGCTCCTCTTCGGGCCCCATGTTATCAGAACCCAGAACTTGCGACTTTCTTTCCCTCCCACTTTCTCATAATTAGTGGAGACAGAGTAAGACAGGAAGGAACTGAACGGAGCCATTACTAAGCTGATTTAACTTTTTAGCCTATTACGTTTTGATCTACTTCATTTTCCTCGAATAAATATTATTCATCAACAAGAATCTATAAAGTTAGCGACATATGATTACCACAGAGGACATCTTATCACGTTAAAGAAACATTTTGGTGCTAGGCTCAAACGTCAGCTCAGGGCTTACTGTGCACTCAACAGTTTCTACCCTTGAGCTAAAGTCTGGGCTGATCTTATCTTTTGTGGTGGAGATTTTACAAGGTGAATCATACAGCGTAACCCAACCTGATCATAAGCCGACACTGGAAAGTCCCAGAAACAGGAGCTGAAGGAGAATAAGAACAAATGGATAATGCTTGGTATAATGCAAATTAAAACTGAATTTGAAATTTATTGAAAGGCAATGAAAAGAATAATAACTTATATGAAATACAGCAATCATTGTTGTCATGGAAAAACTCATAGTCTTCAATATTCTCAGCAGTACAGTAAGGAGACGACAAAAACATCACCTTCCTTAAAATAGCAAAAATATTAAACAGTGGAAAGTAAGAAGGAAGTAAGGATTACCATGTTTCATCCACTTAAAGGCATGCTTGACTTTTTACTTAGGCATGTCTGCAGTTGGAATGTATCCTCTGTTGGTCATGTAACTGTGTGGCTCCTTTGTTACTGGTCATGTAACTAACTGTGTGGCCTCGTTTTTTACTGCCCATTCGTTTAAGAACTTGATTGTTCCTTTGCTGACCCAATCGAAATCCCTCAACACACCAGTCAAAAAGCCAGTTGAACACCATCTGAGCAGCATTTAGTGCTGGCTGATGTCTGAAATACTCTGAGTGACACTTCCACTAAGAGATGCGCAGTGTGGTAGCTTGCAGAAAGAGCAGGAACAAACTTGGAACCCACAGTGTGACACCCTTCCAAGAAGTACTGCCTTGCCTCAATGAGGAACAACACTGTGGCCAGAAAGAAACCCAGAAAGCTACGTCCACTGTGACTTAAAAGAGCATGTCTTCCTCTGAGAAGAAGACATTTCAGAAGCAGCCAGAGCAGCTTCACATTTTCCTTTTATGGATACATGAGAGAAATAAGACCAAAACTTATGTGTAGATAAATATGAAACTTTTCTTCCAAGATATACCAAGTAAACAAAGTGAAAAGGAGGCCTTATGTTGTAGATTATGTGAGAGTGTTTTGCTTTTCAAAATGGTCCAAAATCATGATGAAATGTGATAAGACAGCCAAATGCTACAGTTAATAAGAGCGAGAAGTGAAAGAAGCTTGCATATGTAATTATAAAAATCAGTTTCTTGCAAAAGCCAGCAATAGATTTATAAAGTCTTTAGGAGGCTGGTGAAGGAGTGAGGACAATACGTACAAGATCCAGGGTAAAGAAAGAGGGAAAACAGATAAGGCAGAGATTAAAAAAAAAAAAAGAAAAGAAAACCCCACAAAGGAACATCTCATATAACTCACTGGCAAGCTTTTCAAAAATTGAGAATATGGGTTGGCAAACTTGTGTGTAGTAAATATTTTAGACATTGTGAACTAGAGGGTATTATGCTGGCATTTAAGTGCCATTTCAAATTCAGGCATTTAAAAATTTATAAAACAGAGTTTTGCTCAGTAACTGTAGAAAAGGAGATGTTGGACCAGGCTTGCCCTGGAGTCCACGGTTTATTTACTTGATTCAGAAGAAAACAGTAATGTAGAAAAAAAAATACAGTTTGCCAAAATGACCTAATAAGGAGTTGGAAACTTTGAATAAAAATCATTGTGGAAGAATGAAAAAGGTTATATGGTTTAAAAGAGCAGAGTGAAATAATTTCACAAGTTTACATTTGTTTTCAAAGAAAAATGGCTTCTTGGCTTTTTGTCTAAGATTAAGTAGTAGTCACCTTTAAAACAAAAACAATGCCAGAAAACTGTCAAATATCATATAAAAAGATGAAAATCTCTCAAATTCACTCAATAAAGACAGCGTATTTAATCCTGACACCGATATCAGTTCTTACTCCATAGCACAAATGTATGGACAACACAGAAGCTAAAAATGAAACGTGATGGCTGATCTCATGATCAACTTTACTAGATCCAGGGTCTTCTAAGACATGGGTGACACATCTCTAGATGTGTCTGTGATCATGTTCCAGAGAGTATTAGCCACAGCAAGGACTCACCCTGAATGAGGAGTCCTGAGGTAATAAACAGAAAAAGGGAGACAGCTGCCAGAGTTCCAACCCTTCTGAAACCACGAACCAAAATCAATTTCTTCTTTATACTGTTTTGGTCAGGAGTTTAGTCACAGCGGTGAGAAACCCAACTCGTACAGAAAGTCACCAAAACCAAACCAAACCCAAAACAACAAACCTGAAAAATCTAACAAGTGAGCTGCATGGTAGCTAATAGGAAAAACAGAGGTATTGGATATGTGGAAATTTATCAGTATCATTTATCATGTAACCAGTTAAGAGAAACCACATGATCAGAACAGGAAGAACTGAAATAGGTGCTCTGATACTAAAATATTATGGATAAATCAAAATGTATTATTGAAACAGTGATACAATAAATTGCCTTCGTTGTTCAATATTGTTTGGAGGTTTTAGTGAGTGTACGAAGAAAAACAATAAAATAATTTGTGAAAACAGTGGGAAAACAAACAAGCTAAACTGATCATGAGATTCCATATCTGGAAAAGCAAAGAAAGCCGAGCTTTAAGCATTTCTAGAACAATTAAGACAATTTTATAATGATAGGAACAAGTTTTTCCTAGGAATGAGAACTTCAAAATGGAAGAACTGTTCTCTCTCACACGTGCATAATAGCATTTAAACTTAAGGTACACATGCTTCATTTAGAATACCCACAGAGGTTAAGTAGCTGGTAAGGGATGAAGGGCTAAGTGGGAGGGGAAGATCTTCCAAGGAAGAGGGGATGGGATACAGTGTTAGAAAAGGACAAAGGGAAAATTAAAACAGGAGGATTAAATGGGATGGGGATGGGAGGGAAGGGTAAAGGAGAAAATATGGGGATAGGCAACTGGCACTGAAGGCCTTTTGGAAAACCATGTGGAAACCTACTACTGTAGAAACTTAAATGGAGTTACCATGTCATGTGGTGGAGCAGTGCCCAATTAGACATCCTATGCTACCAAATAAAACACCAGATACAGGTAATGGGTTACATTTCTTTGAGTCACTGTCCAAAGGGTTTCCATAGGTTAACTACCCCAAACATTTACAGGGTATTATTGTCAATGCTCTGGATTACCCTCCACAATCTGACAGTTAGGACACTGTTGCTAAGGACACCACAAACTCATGTCGTAGAACAAATGTAGCTGGTTCTCCACTGAAAGCTGCATCGCTATTAGGTGGCTCATAGTCCTGGAAGGTGCTATACATGCTACCAGAGGAGCAGAGCAATCGCTAGTTTCACCTAGCAGTGAACTTTGTTGAACTACAATAATAACCTGCCTGGCCAGCTATCCCATTGATACAATAGTGGTACAAATGCTATGAGAGCAACCTTTCTCTTGGATTTAAGGCCCACTCCATGAGATGGAACTCATCTCCCACTCTGTTAGTGAGCTCAAGAACCCGGAGATTAGCTTCGGTGGTGGGCCCTAGGAGGAAACCTACCATGGCTGTTCTGCCAAATGAACATAGCAATAAAACGACTCCTCACGATTTAATTCTTTCTATACTCACAGATCAGAGCCTCTCCAAACCCCCACCAGAGACGCTTATTCTTACAACGGATGATAGTCAACACAAAGACCAACAACTGGACAATATTCAGACAGTGAAAGAGTTTGGAGTGCTCAGCCCTAAATGGGATCCTTATCAAACTCTTCTCCTCAAGGCTCAGGGATCCAAGCAATGAGGAGGTGGAGAGATTGTAAGAGCCAGAGGTGGTAGATGACTTTAAGGAAAGAGCATTTTCCAGATACAACAGGGCAGCTGCTCATATGAACTTAGGAGACTGTGAGCATGCACAAATTCAACTCCAACAAAACCCCAGCATGTTGGAGGGGAAGTGTACACAAAGTCTTACTATACAAGAAGCTCTTGGCAATTGATAACTGATAGGAGAGAGAAAAATCAGTGTTTTTTTTTTTTAATGAAGTGACAGTAGATACATTAACCATAATCCAGGCTCTAAGTTCACAGGAATCCAACTCGTGTGTGTGTGTGTGTGTGTGTGTGTGCGCGCACACACACACACGCACGCATGTGCGTGTTTAAGGCAGAGAAAAGACATGAAGTTGGGTGGGTATGGAGGTTGGGGTGGACTTGAGGGGAGTTGGGGGAGAGGAAATAATATGATCAAAATATATTATATGAGCTTCTCAAAGACTAAATAAAATCATTTTTAAAAGATAGCTTTAGAAAGAGAACTAGGAAAATACTCCTTTTGTAATATGAACATTTTAAAAAATATTTAAAAGAAAGTATAAAACTTCTATGAATGAATGGAAGGATTCAAACTGACATCTGATGGAGTGGAAAAATAGAAAACTTTGCATGGGCAGAGCTAATATTGTAACAAATGTCAATCCTAGAATGATAATGAAATACCTGGTATTCTAACATAGATTTTGATATAGTAACTAATGGGATGATCTTACACTTGACATGAAGAAACAGTGCCCACGAACAGCCAGTATGTGAGAAGCTGCACAGTGAAGAGGCAGCTGCTTGGCTGGGTATTAACATACTAAAAGTACCATCATGAGTCTACGTGTAAAGGCAGAGGGTAGCTGTAGAGATCAGAGCACAGATGGACAATTTACAAATAGACCCCATTCTATACGAGAATTTTGAATATAAAAATGTGGTGTGTGGTTTTTTTCAGTAGCAGAAGAATAGTTTATTTAATAATCTGTGAGTATAACAGGCTCTCCATCTGGAAGAAAATTAGCTTTCTCATATGTAGGATAGCTTACAAGAATAAATCGTAAGGAATTAAAAGGATGAGACTTATGGAGACCTTGTGTTTTGAAGGTCGATTCTACTACTTAAGGCCTCCTAACTCAATCCCAGGTGGTGATGGGGAAGCTGAAGGACAGGATGAGGCCAGTCAAATCTGCCCAGCAGAAAGGAAACTTGGAAGTGAAGGTTTCAGACAAGGGGAGTGGGCAACTGGTAATGTCTGCTAGAGAAAGCTAGTGGGAGGAAGTGGAGGGAGGGCAGAGGAAAAGCAGGAAGAGGGAGAAGGGAGGGATGAGGGAGGAAGAGACAGACAGACAGAGACAAGACACACAGAGATCCATAGACAGGGAGACAGCGTTAGAGAGATATACAGAAAGGCGCAGAGAGACACACAGAGACAAACAGACAGACAGAGACACAGAGAGAAACAGACATCGAGAGTGACACACCCAAAGAGACACACAGAGAGAGACAGAGAAAGGGTGAGGGAGGTACACAGGGAGAGACACAGAAAGAGACAGGAAGAGAGCTACAGAGAGAGACAGACACACACACACACTCACACACACACTAAATGAATGAACGAATAAATAAATAAAGACAAAACTATAAAAGGATCACAATGGTGCTGAAACATTCGCATCCCCTAGTGGCATCGCCAGATGAGGTATCTCTCCAGTACTTGGAATGATGTGCTGACATAGACAAATCTACGCACTCCTAATTGTATAAAAAAATAGTAGGTACAATTACATACAGTCTGCAACATATGATAATACTAAGAAAATTCTGTTGCTGCAGGATGGAGAGATGGCTTGGCCATTACTAACACTGGCTGCTCTTCTAGAGGACCTAGGATTGATTCCCAGCACTCACACTGTGGCTCACAAAGGATCTATGCCCTCTTCTAGCATTTCTGGGAACTGTACACACAATGATGCACAGACACTTGCAGGCAAAACACTAATACACATGAAATAAAAAGAAATAAAGCTTTAAAAATCTGTTACTGATTTGTGTACAAATCATTATTCTATACTTCAGTCATTATTTTGGAGTGTACTCCTTTCACTGAGAATCAGGAAATGGTGTACGGTTGGTTACCAGAATTCACATCTCATGTCACTCTGATGGCACCTGGAACCTACTCTGAACAGCCGGCTACAGCAATGATGTCTGTGCAAGCGGAGGTCACTAAGGACAACGTTCTAGAATGCAACCCTGTTAATTGACACGTGATTGTATGTTTGTCATCAGCTGGCATCATTTATTGTTGCTATAAGACAGGATGGCTTTCCTATTTGCTTTCCTACTCGCTTTGGCTTGCGGCCAGCCATTTGCTGGGCCCCCGCAGCTCTTTCTTTCAGGACCAGAAAGCTGATTTCATCTTAGGTACCCAGGAGGAAAATGTCCATTATTGTGTTAGAAAACTAAGCAAAAATGCTATGTTCTTTACTCATTTGCAAGTAAATGAGTAAAGTCCTGCCCCCATCCTGGTCACTAGAGATAAGTGAGGATTGAGCACTGTTTCCCTATGGCCTGTGAAGAGTCTTCACAGACTGGTGGTGTAGCCGCCCAGCTGAGTGAACTCATGGGTGTGGGGGAGGAGATAAGGGTAGATGCTGGTTGAGCAGCTTGACTGGGAGAAGCCAGCGCACGGACCCTCAGGCCTGAGCCTGGCTCGGGATGGGAGGAGCAGCAGCTGTTAAAGAGGTTCTGGAAACGGAAAGCGACCCTGCATGGTGGGGTGTCTGAGCTCAGAGCCCAAGCCAATATCTTGCTTCAGTAACAGTGAGGTTGGCCATCTGAAGGGCTAACGGGTGCTGGAAAGGGCAGTCGTGGGTGGCTTTCAAGACCAGATGACACAGACATTTAAGGAAGTTGTAAGTAAGGACAGGGACAAAGTACATCTAGAACCTTCGAGATCACCATCTGGCTTCTCTACGGAGCCAGAGAACTATCACCCTGGGTGGTGACAAAGTGGCTTGTCACTGTCACCAAACACACCAATTTGCAGAACTTCCCAGGCATCAGAAGAGGGTAATAGGCCTCCCTCAAAAAGGGTATCAGAAATGAAAACGACCCCCGCAGCTCATATAGTCGAATGCTGGGTGGAGCTGTTTGGGGAAGAATTAGGAGGGCAAGAGTTGTTGGAGGAGGTATGTCACCGAGGGTGGGTTTTGAGATTTCAAAAGCACACAGCTGGCTCAACCCCTTCCTCCCCACCCCCAGCCCCTTCCCAGAGCCTGGGTATAAGATGTAGCGCTCAGCTGCTGTTCAAGCACCATGCCTGCTTGCTGCCATGTTCCCTGCCATGGACTCTAACCCTCAGTAACTGTGAGCCCCAAATTAAATGCTTTATTTTATAAGTTGACTCCGTCACAATGACTCTTCACATAGAAAAACAACTGGGACACAGAGTGAAAGATTGCAGTGTGAGGATAGACAGGCCAGGGATGGGGTCCTACCTGGCCACCGGTTAGCCATCTGGCTGACAAGCTTCCTGAGAGTTGCATTATGGCTCATATGAAAATGACCTAGCAGAGCTGCTGGGGGACTCCATAAGATGCAGGGCATTGCAAACGGGAGGGTAGGCCCTTAGTTAAAGTGAGGTTCCCCTCATTCTGTGGGAGGCAACGAGAGTGGCTTTCCCCAGGCCTTTGAATGCCATCACTTTTAGTGAAGCTTACTTGGTTCTTTCCCAGCAGGTGGGGTAGGAGGGGCTTAGCAAATTGTAGTTCAAAGTATGGCTATGATTTTGCTCTCTGTTGCTTTGCCAAGAGTTGGCACCTGGCACCTGGTATATAGAGTGAGTGAATCATTTACTTGTGATCAGTAGACTGCTTTGAGTCAACTATTAGATCGGGCAATTGGCACCTGACAGTTACTGTCATTTGAGGCCTCTCTCCCTTTCAGTTTATGGTTCCCCGCAAAGACTCAGCCATATCGTGAGGTCACTACCAGCTTTCTGATCTCATATCACACTATTCAGGTTTATGCACACAAAGCCTGAATTAAAATCATGTTTTCGTGTAAAGTAAGAAAAGGGGGTTTGTAGGAACAGTTAGAAATAACTGGCCACCGGAAACTTACTTAATTGGCCATTTGCTGTGATTTCTTGGCAATCATCCTGTTTGCTCAGGAGATTTTGCAAGGCGAGCAGAAACTACAAATAGAGTTCAGATGTAATGAAATTCTTAGGAAAATGAAGCTGAACAGTTAGTGAGGTTAAAATGCTGTTACATTTTGGCAATAAATTATCTATTAATTTTCATTTTGTCAGTTTCTTCCATGTTTGGGAGTCAATGGCTTTATATCCTGGCCTCCAACATCTTTGAAGTCCCTGAGGGACTCTACGAATGGATGGATGGATGGGTAGTTTGATAGAGAAAAAGCCTTTGAAGGACTATCGATTTAGCATTCCCATGACTTACTCTTATCCAGAGCGGGTCTGGTTGCCATCTTGAAGGAGCAAGGACAGTAAGGCACTTTCCTAATTCTTGCCTTTATGTCTTTCATCTCATTTCTCCTTCTGATAGCTACTTCCCTGCCTACTTCCACTCTGTTTTCATTAAAATCTGTCCTATTATATTAAGCAGATCAAGGCCACAGTTCCTGATTAATAACACACTCTACTTGGTGTTATTCAGTTCTTGTATGGGTAGGTGAAATAATGTTGTGTTTCTCACAAAGGGAGGTTAGTGTGTATAAATCATAGGTAAGAAGCATCAGATTAATTGTTTGGGTTAACTCAAAGGCATCTTTTCTTTTCAGGAGATGTGCTGGGCTTGTGATAGAAGCGGGTAAGAATCTAGAAGCCACAAGGTCTCTTTTCTCAAACTGACACTGGCCTCCTGCTTCCGTAGTTTAGAGAGCCGGTGACAGAACAAGGTGGAGAAGGCTGGAAAAATGGGCTGCTACTGGAAGACTTCAGCTAATTGCACCATTAGATGCTTGACAACAGATGAGGGCCACGAGCGAGGATCATCTACAGCCTGAGGCATGCCAGAAGTGCAGGGATCCAGACTCCATCCAGACCCATCCAAGGAGCAACTGCACTTTAACAGCTCCTGGCTGAGTGAGGGGATGTGAAAGGCTCAAGAAGCCCTGGCCTGGGCATTAAAGCCCAGAGAGTTAAGAAGCCCTTCATCTGCTCTCACAACTGGTGGCCTTTCCTGAACCTGTTGCATAGCGGGGCTATTTTAAACAGAATTTCATTACAGGGCACACAGTGGTTAATACTGATTGGCAATCTGACAGGCTCTAGAATCACTTAGGAGATAAGCCTTTGGGAATGGCTGTGAGGGATTATCTAGATTAGGTTAGCCTCTTGGCATGTCTGTGAGGGATTTTTCTATCTTAGGTTAGCTGCTGGGCTTGCCTATGGGGGATTATCTAGGGGCTTACTGAGGTGGGAGGACCCAGTTTAAGTGTGGCTGGCAGTGTTCCATGAGCCTCAGACCTGGACTGAGAAGAAGAGCTAACTGCTGTCACTTAGGCTCCCTGTAGTGAATGCAATGTGATCACCTGTGCCAAGCTCCCTCCGCTGTGGCTTTCCTGTCATGCACTGTGCCCTTGAATTGTGAGCCAAGGTATACTTCCCCTTCTTCAAGGTGCTTTCATTAGGTATTTTGCCATAGCAAAGTGATAAATAATTAAAACAGGGTGCTTTTATTGTATATTTTGTTATATATACACACATATATTTTTAACTACTGTGATCCAATTAGATTATAAACTTCCTGATGATAGGTACTCTGTGCATTCACTTTCCCTCACCAACAGTTTGGACTGGGTAGGAAACAACTTCATGTCCTTATCCAAGTGTAGGGGCTGAGCTTCATCTTAGAGATTACCCTTGATTGTCTATTTTGATAACGCCTGTGATAACGCCTGTAAAAACCAGAACCATAAAGTTGAGGAACACCTTGAATGCCACTAAATCAAGTAACCTCTTTCACCTCATCTTGTTGCCTGATTCAGTCTTCTTACCATCTCTATCAGGTATGTCTTTAGATGACTGTCTAATTTAACCGTGGGCATCTTGAGTGATAGAAGACTTAGCGACCACATAGTCAGTGGATCACGTTTTTCAGAAAGCTCCTACGTTTGCAGAAATTTGTTCATGTGTTTGTAACTCTACACAGTCAAACAGATAAAAAACAAAAACAAAAAAATGGGTGTTAGAATCAAAACGGACCTGCTGACTCATTATCCCAAGTGTGTCAGTACCTGCCTCCCGGTGTATGTGCGCCTGTGCAACCTTCTTCCCTTGAGTGCAGTTGAGTCCTGTGACTTATTTCTAGGCCACGGGATATTTCACTCTTGCGATTACATTACATTATGTGTTAACAGTGAGGTCGCGTCTTCATTATGTTAGTTACATTATACAACACTCTCCATCCTTAGCTGTCTTGCCGCCTCCATTGACTTTACAGCCACAGGGAACAGAGTTTACTGTCAGTCTGAAGAAGTTTAGAAGTTGTAATCTCACAGTTGAGTTTCCAGACAACAACCCATTCCTGACACTTTGGTTACAGCTTTTGTGAGGATCCTGCTCACCCGTTACTGGCTTCTTGACCCACAGAAACTGTGCAAGAATAAATGTGCACTTTTTAAGGTGAAAATTTTGTTATAGAACATAGAAAACTTATACACTGAATTTACACACTATGTATTCTTCACTGAATTTCTGTAAGTTTAGTGATACAGTAAATAATGTCTACTGTGCTAGGCTCTTATAGAGGTTAGAGAATATTAATGGTTCCTACTAGGTGTTCAAATAAGTTGGTTAGTTATTTCAGTTGTTATCATTCTTGTGTTTTTGAGTGTCTTTCTAGTCAATGACATGTGACTGTTGTTTCCACATTCTATCTTCATTTATTTGTGGCTTATCCCTGGTCAGTCAGAGCTCCCCATCTAGTCCCTACCTGTACCAGGTTACTGAAGAGGCTCTCATCATGGTGACTAACAATGATGCCAGCTTCATCCTGACAGCAATGTCTTGAAATCTTAGATGATGTGGCTATTACTGACGACTCATGCTTTGCTGGCTGACATCTTTTGGCTGAGACCTCTACAGAATCTCTCCGTTCCATAGAGCCTGGTGTTATGTCCTTCACCCTGCACATACTCTTTGGATTTGAGATAAGGTCTCATTATATATACAGGAACTCACGGTCCTCCTGCCTCAGGCTCCTCAGCGCTCTGATAATAGGTCTGCACTAGCACACCTAGCTCTACACACAATCGTGTCTTATACGAAATCCTCTGATTTTAAAGTCAAGGATGTTAAATAGCATCCACAAGTTATTGCCTCCCAAACCCATAAGTCCTTTGCAGTTCATTCCTCTGAACTCCAGACTCTGTTTGAATGTTCTCTTGAGTCCTTTGTTTCAACCCAAACTTAGGGAATCACTCCTAGTTTCTCGTTTTCACACGTTCTTCACACCTTCTTCCACAAATACTGTGTATTCTATCTTAATAAAACATGTCTCAGATGTGGCCATTTGTCTTCATTTCTATTCACACCACCCTAGCCCAACCTCATGTAAACAACCGTTGAATTACAACACCCTCTTAGCACAGTGTTCTTCGGGCCACAAGTAGTCATTTAAATATTTTTAGTTTGAGTTTTTGCAACTCTACTTCTTAAAGACTTTAACAGCATATATTCCATTGTATTTAAAGTGAAATTAAAAATTTAAAGGTCCTAATGTGCTCTGGATGGGGGGAGAGCTTTCACCATGTTCCTCGCCTTTCCTTTCTTTTTTGTCTCTTTTTTTTTTCTGAAGAAATTTTTATTTTTTATATATTAATTACAGTTTATTCATTTTGTATCCCAGCTATAGCCCCCTCCCTCATTCCCTTCCTGTCTCCCCCTCCCTCCCTCATTTCTTCCCACGCCCCTCTCCAAGTCCACTGATAGGGGAGGTCCTCCTCCCCTTCCATCTGACCCTAGCTTATCAGGTATGATCAGGGCTGATTGCATTGTCCTTCTCTGTGGCCTGGCAAGGCTGCTCCCTGCTCAGGGGGAGGTGATCAAAGAGCCAGTCATTTGGTTCATGTCAGAGACAGTCCCTGTTCCCTTTACTAGGGCACCCACTTGGATACAGAGCTGCCATGGGCTACATTTGAGCAGGAGTTCTAGGTAATATCCATGAATGGTCCTTGGATGGAGAATCAGTCTCAGAAAAGACCCCTGTGTCCTAATTTTTTGGTTCTGTTGCTCTCCTTGTGGAGCTCCTGTCCTCTCCAGGTCTTACTATCTCCCTGTTCTTTCCTAAGATTTGTTGCACTCTGCCCAAAGTTTGGTTATGAGTCTCAGCATCTGATTTGATACCTTGATCAGTAGAGTCTTTCAGAGGCCCTCTGTTGTAGGCTTCTGTCCTGATTCCTGTTCTCTCCTTCTTCCAATGTCCATCCATTTGTCTTTCTGAGTGAGGATTGATCCTCCTACCCAGGGTCCTCCTCCTTGATTAGCTTCTTTGATGTACAGATTTTAGTATGTTTATCCTATATTATGTTATATCCACTTATAAGTGAGTATATACTGGGTATGTCTTTCTGCTTCTAGGTACTTCACTCAGGATGATCTTTTCTAGATCCCACCATTTGCCTGCAAATTTCATGATTTCCTTGTTTTTAATTCCATTGTGAAAATGTACCACAATTTCTGTATCTGTTCTTCAGTTGAGGGACATCTGAGCTGTTTGCAGGTTTTGGCTATTACAAATAAAGTTGCTATGAACATGGTTCTTTTTGTGTACTTGAGCATATTTTGGAGGATCTTAAGGAAGCGCTATTCCTAATTGTCTGAGAAAACAACAGTCTACAGACTAGGAAAGGATATTCCCTATATCTGACCGAGGTCTAATATCCAGAATATATAAAGAACTAAAGAAGTTAGAAACCAACAAACCAAGTCATCCAATTAAAAAATGGAATACAGAGCTAATCAGAATTATCTGTAGAGGAATACAGAATGGCACTTAAAGAAATGCTCAACATCCTTAGTCATCAGGGAGATGAAAATCAAAACAACCCTGAGATTTTACCATCAGAGTGGCTAAGATCAAAACTCAAGTGACAACGCATGCTGGAGAGGATGTGGAGAAAGGGAACCCTTCTCCATTGCTGGTGGGAACATAAACTTGTACAACCACTTTTGAAGTCAATCTGGCGCTTTCTCTTCCTTGCCTCTTATTCATTCTAGAAATAATGGCTGCCCTAGCAAACTGCAAGTCTCATATTTATACCTAGTCCTTTATCCTTTTTTTTTTTTGTAGACAAAATAGCTCATTGAATGTCAATATGTAGAAGAACATTTTGGTAACCTTAAGGACATCATTGAACTTCAATAGCCATCTTGAAAATGCATGTTTAATTCAGTTGAGATGATAACAGTATGAAGAGCCATGAGCAAATTTGTCATTCAGAGTCCATGGAAATGCTACCGCAGTTGTCTTGATCCTGTGGCATGTCTGAATTTAAAAAAAAAATATTAAAATGGAGTGGAGGCTACTTCTAAATAGCTCAATAGTTTGTGTCTGGATCAAAACTATCAATGGCTCCATGCCCTGAATTACCACCAGGAGAGTAGGGCCGTGGAGTTAAAATGCTGGGGAGACAGGCTGGTTAGTGATGGCATGAGCAGTTCCCAGATCAGAGAGACGCGTAACAAGGCTCTTTGCTGAGCAGGTTGTTCAACATGAGTGGTCACCACTGGGGCTTGTAATTTTCTTATTGCTAATTGGACGAATGCTTGTGCTGTCTGTCACTTTCTGCATTTGTTTTCTGCTTCACTGCACTCTTCAATAAGGCAATAGGGGTGTGTTATAAAGAAAGTTCTCTGTGTGAGAGAGAGAGGGAGGGAGAGGCAGGGAGGGGAAAAGCAGAGGGAGAAGGAGGGGAGAGGGAGAGGGAAAAGGGAGAAGAGGGAAGGAGAGTGAGTAGGAGAGAGGGATGGAGTGGAGAGGATATATTCATTCCAGAGATGCAGTGAGCTATGTGGGAACCAGGAGGAATACACCCCTCTTCCTGTGTGCTGCGGAAGAGAATGTCGGCTGGGTCCCCTCAGAAAGACCGCTCCCTCTAAGCCTACATGTAAGCACTGAAAGCTGTGAAAACAAAGCCAGGTCCCAGACCAGAGCTCCCTGCTGAGACATAGATTTCCATTGGGTACATGGGGATATGAAACCTGTTGTGTCTTCTGTCAAAGAATTGAAAGGGCACAGTTGGTTTTTAATGATTCAGTGAAGAAAACTGGTTTGGTACAGTTCCTCCTTACCTTCAAGTTGAGGCACCTCAGTCCCTGGACCACCCATCCAGCTCAATTCTTTTTCACATGGCATGAACTAGAATAAGGTCAGCGTCGACTTGTCAGATCTTGAAGGAGGGATTGGACTGTCAGTATGCATGCTGTCCTTGCCGCCCCCAGCACAAACAGGCTGTGGATATGGTGTGATTTTAATGTTCTTTGCTTCTAAGTCTCCAAATCATTAAGTTTCTTATTTTATTGTCTGTGTTTAAAAAAAACTAACCTCCTTTCTGGGCATAGAACACAAGACAGGACAGGGTCTTCCTTTATTGAAAACGGTACTCAATATTAGACCATATTAGATTAGCCAAGAGTGAGGGCTCTATAGTCAGATAAAAGGAGGATAAAACCTGTCTCCTTTACTGACTAAGCTTTTGCCTTGGGCCTTCAAGTCCTAGGAATCTGCTTATTTGAGAAATGAGGAGAGTCTCGAGACATCACTCACTCAAAGCCCAGGGCCTGCATGTCACCTTCTGGGTGTCCAGTCAATGGTAACCACAGCAGTATGTCTATGAGTCTGACACGGTTTCTTTCATGGTCTTATCCAGCTTTCAGATTCCATCTCTGTAAGCGCTCTTGTCCTACAGTTAGGCTTTTGGCCTTGGCTAGGTTATTATTTCACAAATGTTCCTGCCTATCTGGTTCTCTGGGCTTCTGCTTGCTTTTCTCAAGCCTCTCTTCCCTGTTAAGGTCTTCAAATTCACCTGCCTTTGGAACCTAGCCTGTGGTTAATGCAAAAATTGAGGTCACTGAGCTCTGCCCAGTCACACTTTTCCTCCAGGACATCTCTCTCTCTCAACACCATCTGCCAGTCTACCAGTAGAGCTCAGCCCCGTTTTCTTCTGACTCTCTTGTGTTCACTGATTCACCAAGTGTCCCCTGGCCCCAGTACTCTGTTCTCTTATCTTCTGTCGTAAGGTCTCATGGTTTCTACACAGTATTCCTGACTAGCTTCTTTGTTTCCAGTTTCTGTTTTCCTCTCCATCTTTTACTTGCTTGTTCTTAGCTATTCATCTTTCTTGAAGCTGTTGTGGTGGTTTGAATGTGAATGGCTTGGTCCCACGTTGGTGGAACTGTTTGGGAAGGATTAGGTTTGGTTTTGTTGGAGAATTGTCTACCAAAAGGCTTTGAGGTTTCAAAAGACTCATGGGCTTTCCAGTGCTCTCTCTCTCTGCCTGTGGATCAGATGTAAACACTCAGCTACTGCTCTAGCTCCATGCCTGACTGCCTGTTGCCATCCTCCTCACAATAATGACCATGACTCACCCTTTGAAACTGTGAACCTACAGATAATTTCTTTCTTCTATAAGTTGACTTGGTCATGATGTTTCATCATGGCAATAGTGTAGTAGTTTGTTTTTCCTTCCTGCCCCATAGCTCCCAGAATAACAATTCATGAGTCTCAAAATATTTTTTTACAAACACCTAGGGCATATAGCTAGGTCCATCTCTGACTAATACATAACTTCATAACTCATTTATACTAATCTACATTCTGTCACATGGCTGGTTACCTCTGCTCAAGTACCATGCATCCATCTTCTTCACATTTTGCTGGCTGAAGTCTCCTGCACCTGGTTCTATCCCATAATCCTGTCTGCCTTCCAGATGTCCCAACTTCTATTTCCTGCCTAAGCTACAGGCCATCAGATTTGTTATTGACAGGTGCTACATCTGTTGGTATAATGTTGTTATGGAATGTATATAATTTACCCTTGTTCATTCAAATGCTGATTTTTCTACCCCACTATCTGGTTTCAATCTGGACATTACATTGTGATGCTTATTCTAAGTATTACCTGTCTCAAGTTTGTGTAAATATGCAACCATTTGCTCCCTGTATTGCTAATAAAACAACTATCCAATGCTGAGCAATGGAGAGAATAAGGTGGGGCATCCTGATCTGGAGGGGAGGAGAAACAAGAGAGTGGGAGGAAAGTTTGGGAGAAAGATTAGAGAGGAGAGGACCTGGCAACATCAGGAGAAATGAACTGGACCTAAGATATGACTAAAAAGCAAGTATAATGTGGGAACTATGAATGGAAGGAAGTTATGCAGGCTTGGAGGTTTAGGATGGAGTGATTACTGCCCAGTACTGTGCTCTAGGTTAATGAAATAAATCCTAGTCTCTGTGTGGTGACTTGGGTATACATCTGGTTTAGGAATAACCACACCTTAGCTAAAAGATAAATGAATAATAAATATTAATAATCATTAACATACATCTATACAATATACAATACATCTATACAATACACAATAGAAAATAATGAAGGCGGCTGCCAATGGCTTCCTGTTATCTTAGCATAAAATCGGAGTTCTATAACCACCTGTAGCATCCTCTCTGATTTACGCAGTCCTCTCACTACCTGGTTTTTCTGTCTGAGTTCACACTTTAGCCACAGCAAAATGATCTTCCTGGTTAGGTGGGTTTGTACACTCTTCCCTCTGGAATGCTCTTGTTCTATTTGTTCCCCTGCTTTACTTACTTCTTCAATATTCAGCTCAGTTGACACCTTCTGAAAGCCTTCCCAACTCTGCCCTTAGATGTGGGCCAGTCTTCTCTCCCTTTGCTTTCCAGGCCTTTCTTAATCCAAGCTCTAGTCTCACTCCACGGGTGACTATGAAATTCAGTGGTGTTGCTTGAATGCCGTATCACACTTAGCAGCGAGACTGGTATATGAATGACTGGAATGTATTTCCCGAAACGGTGACTGGAGAAAGGAAAGAACAGGAAAAGGATGATAACCGTCATCTCTTTGGAAATAAACCTAGGAGGGAGGTTCTCACGTAAGACATCTACACATTGCTATTTTTATGCAACAAGCTGCCTGGCCTCTGTCACTGCTATTCACTCCTGGGGAGCTTGCTGTGGCTCATTGTGCCCTCCGGAGTCAAATACCATCGCTCTTTCTGGCCAGCTCCCCAGGCTCAGAGCAGCTAAGCAGCCTGGCTCCTAGGTTCTGCCTTTCTGAAAGAGGAGGTCACCTGGAGGCTCAAGTCACCTTGTTCTAGGACTGATACGGAAGGCAGGCAGGTGCATAACTGCCAAGGTGCATTGAATGCTAGCTCTGACCTGTCCCCATCACGGGACCTGCTCAGTTTTTACGGGCCAGTTTGCATGGCCGGAGGACTTCTGTAATGGCAAATACCCCCTCTTGCACCTCATTTTTCTCTTCCTAATTTCTTGTTCTGCATACCAAAAGAGAAAATTTGACAAAAAACACGAGTATATTTGTAGATCTAGAGTGATTTTTGAAAGCTTGTGGGCTGTTACCCCCCTTTTTAAACAGACTGTAAAGACTCCGGGTCTCTAATTTATGCTGAACACATTTCAGTTCTGAACAGCTCTGATCGACTTACTTTCCAGAGCATTCATCTTAAGCACACAAAGGGAGTTGTAACATATCCTCTACCCAGCCGGGTACATTTTCAGGATTTTGTCTTTTGTTTCCTTAAATGGCAGAGTTGAAATGACAGAGAAGAGAGTAAAGGTAGCAGGAGGATGTGCCTTCTCTGCTGGCTGTTTTGGCATTCAGTTCTTATAGGTCAACACTTAGCGTTATGCGCTTCCTTGTGCCTATTGTCTCCATAAAAGAGCTCTTAAAGTGCCACTCTTTACATGCTTGAACTTGACACAAGGGAGGGTAACACATTTGCCCAAGGGCATACAGGTAAGGAACAGAAGTTTGGCCAGCAAATACCCTCTCTGTCACTTCAAGGTCTGGCTATTTAGCATGGTCTGATCTTTTATTTACTTCTCTTCTTTGCATCCATCACACTTTATCAGTCATTGTCTTCCTTTGTGACTAGTCAGACTCTTTTTTTTCCTCCTCACAAACACCAGAGGTTCAATTTCCTTTGCCGCCAACCTCAGGAGTCTATAGTTCACATGCTCACCATCCTCAGGTAGAAAAGATGCAGGGATTGGGACACACATACCCTCAGACCTTCACAGATGTCTTCTCCAGATGTCAGCAGCCAGAAGATGAATTAGAGATCCATCCCAATGCCCTGAGAGTCCCAGCTTCTACTGTGTAGTTGTTTATTTCTTGGCTGCATGTTCAAAAGAAAATTCTTGGACTTAGGCCCCAACCCTGGAGGTTTGCATTTAATTAGTTGAGGGTAAGGCTGAGACATGGCTGTTCTGAAAAATCTCCTTGAAAGATTTTAATGGATGATTAGAATAAAGAACTGATTTTCTCGGCTGTCCTGTCAGTTTGGTGGGAAACCACTTGACCCTGAAAAGCTGGTTTTGCAGACATGGCCAAACCTGTCAGAACTGTCTTTTCACGTGAGCCACATTTATTATATGCTGCAGATGCTGAAGAAAAGATGGCTTAGCCTTGGGAATTGTAGACAGAAGATTAAACTCCTCAGCATAGGAGCTGAAATGCACATGGTGAAAGGTATTGCAAGAGGCAAAAAGGAGTCATGGAAGCATCATGACACGAAGCCATAGGATGGGTAGAATTTGAATGGAACCAGCCTCTGAAGTAGAGGAGATTAAGGCCCTTGAGCCTGCCAGAAGTCCTAAAATGAAGTGGCGGGTAAAAGAGACTAGTAGTTATAATTCGCTTAGTATCTCCAGAAGCCTTTGATAAAGTTAATTCATAATAAAGTAACTCAGTAGCCATGTAGGGGTGACAGAACTTTTAGGGGCCATGGACTGATAAGGAGGCATGACACCTTGTACCAGGAACTTCCTGTCATTTTTCATTTGACAGTCTTTGGTCAGGACTCCACACAATGATCTGGTAATGGACTTTAGGGTTCCTTTTTTTTTCTCTCTTATTTTAATCACCCAGTTGCAGAATGCAGTCTGAGAAAGAAGAGTCTCAGGCAAAAAGGTTCTCAGCCTCTCCTTCAGACCACCTTTTTTCTGCTTTTCTATCTCAGCTTATATCTATCTTTTTACCTCACTTGTCCATGACCAGGTAGTGAGATCAAGTGGCTGTAACCTCAGGTAACCTACTTGAGATAAATACAATGTTCTGTGCAGAGTCATAAAGAAAACAAACCATGGACATGCTAGGAACTGCTCTGGAGGCAGATGGGATGTGGTCCTCTATCTAATGATACACAGACGATGCAATAATCCAGCTTACGTTGCTGCTTAGACCTCACCTGTCTCCCCCGATACTTCCAGGTCTTGCTAGCTTGGCTTGTGGAGCTCCTGTGATGTTTCTTCTCCAGTTTGTTTACATATGGGTGCTGTGGTTTCTTTTCGGAAAACCACTTGTCACCAGCTTCCTGTGTCTGGATTCAGGTGGAAACTACCTCTTACTGCCCTCCCCATTCTATATGCACATCTGAGCGCCAAGGGCTAGGAATGCTTCCCTGGCTGACCAGGCTATCGTGTTGGCTCACCGACTAGTATAGGCATAGTCACTGGGACCCTTGTGATCCAGGGAAATCTAGTACAGGGGTCTTATTGAAACTATGGAGTAAGAAGCTCTAGACTGCTGGGTTTCCTAAGATGGTGACGAGAAACTGCCTTCGGGGTATGGTTTCTTGAGAAAGGGTGACAGAACAGAAGAAAGCAAAGCCAAGAGAGGTATCCATCTACCAGACATGCCAACTGGACTTCTCTGTGGTGCTAGCCAACAAAGCCTGCCTCCTGCTTTCCCTCTTAAGCCTGGCAAAGCTGTATCCCTGTTATTGACCATCTCTTCATGAAAGGTCCCTAGTAGGTGCCTTTCTGTATACTGCAGTATCCCAACACACTTCAAACATGCTGTCCCATCTTCTTAGGGATAGTGTCTCTGGCAGCAGTATGTGGTAAGTCCATTTGAGAAGTGATTCTATGACAAGAAGCTGATGGTTGAGGGACTGGAGAGGTGGGGCTAAGGCTTGCTTTTGAACAGCAGTTTTCTAGAGACAATAGTTCTCCATCTACAGGTAACTTTCCAGAGTGATCTGGGGAGCTTAGGTGAAAGAGGAGATTGTGAATGAGTATCTTCTATGTGCTTGGTATTGTGTCATAAGCTCAGTGTGTGCTACCTGCCTCGAATCTTACAAAAATCTTAACTATATTATCATACCTGCTTTATAGGCCAGAAAGCCGTATCAGTAACAGTCTATCAAATAATGTGCTCCAACTCTTTTGTAATTCTATTTTAGCTGTTATGCCCATAACTTGTAAATATATCATAATCAATACTTAATAGATAATGAAAACAAGGCCCAGTTATATGAATTTATCATGACCACACAGATAAAATGACCACGAGGGTGATGATGTCACTAAGGCCTGGGCCTAAGCCATAAAGGGCGGTGACTTGTCGGAGTACGATCTAGGCATTAGGATCATTTAAGCTCTGAAGAGTTTTGTGATTTTACTGTATCTTACATATCTTTAATTAGACATTTAACATGGTTGGCTAACATTTATAGTGTCAGGTATTCAGGAAGACCTAGATAGATCTAGTTCGGAAGTCAAGCTTGCTATTAAGCAGACCCTAATTTCTAGACTTGTTGCCTAGGGCTGCCTGGCCTGGGAGAGGGAGCATCCAGAGAAGTGTCATAACACTTGCTGTTCACTCTGAGCTCCCCACCTCAGACCACCATAGTTAGGACCTCTGCTCAGGTTACTTGCTTAACAATATTTAAAATAATTATCTACTCTAGGCTCTATAAAGATAACAAAAAGGGGTAATTAAGTACTGTTAAAGTAACTTTTATTCATCTGACTTAATTGTCATCTTGGAGGCTTACTGCCTCAGCCTGCTAACTTAGGCCTGGTCCTGAAGCATCTAGCCTCTGTACAATCTAATCTAGGCCTAGAGTGTTTTCAGCCTCTGAGACTTACTGCTGAATAAGATCACCCTTTCTAGTTCTTTCTGAACTCTGGCTGGCTGGTTCAACTCAGCTTTCTGGCTCAAAACTCCTTTCCAAGTTGACCAATTCAAAGTGGCTTCTCTCAGCTTCTGACTGAATTGCTCTGCTTGGCGTCATACTAACTTTGACAATATGTTCTAATCTTTTGCCTCCTTCTCTGGCTCATTCTGTCTTCACCTATGTCTACCTTGTTCTCTCCTCGACCTGTTTCTGTAAAACTCTGCCAGTAAAAACTGCCTCTGAATTCCACAAACCGAACTACCACAAGGTCAACTCTACTGTACTGCCTTTCAACTTGCTGGTTCAACTGCACTGACTGAAGGGAACTGACCGGAACACAGAGATCTGCATGCCTCTGTCTCCTGAGTGCTGGGATTAAAGGTGTGTATCACCATGCCTGAGCCTAAGCTTTACTTTGTCTGAAACTTGCTCTATTCCAGGCTGGCCTTTGAACTCAGAGATCTGCTTGCCTCTGTCTCCTAGGATTAAAGATATGTCTGTATTACAATCGGTCACACAAGCCTAGAAGGTCTTTGGATGTGATCTCTTGACAGAGCAGCCATGTTCCGAACTTAAATTCCTCTACAAAGTACACATAGTAAAATATAACTCTCATCCGTTCTATATACTACAAAACAAAGATACAAAAATCTGTAGCGAAAGTTTTGGATTCTTTAAAAACTCAGTTACGTTATATAAATATGTTCTTGTTTTAATCCCAAGTGTGGGATACGGGGCTGCTTTTAGTTTTTCCACAGCTGTTAGTTATGATTGTCTTGTGTGGGCTGGGAGAGGGGTGTGATCTTTGCCAGCTGCAGATTGTTTAGTTCTGAAGACTCTGAGAGTGTGTAAGTGCCAGAGCACTGAGAGGAAAAGAGAGGAGGAGGAAGGCTGCTGCTGGTTTGTCTTACTGCTGTGTTTGCTGTTTGCCGGTTTGCCGGACTGCTGGAGATCCTGACTACGAAGAGTGGACGTGCCCCAAGGAACTAAGTCTCAAGAAGTCCATGTCCCTTTTCCCTTCTAACCTTCTTTCTCTCCTGCCTAGTGTTGAGGGGTTGGAAGAGAGATAGGGGTATAATAAAGTAGATAAATGTACGCCTACAAAAATCCTAAGCAGCATGATCACACTTTCAGTTACTAGCTCAAAAAATGTGGACCTGGCCAGGATCAGGGTATTTGTTGGATTCTATCAGTATTTTATTATGTTGCAGTAGTCCTGGGCATTGCCTGGGCTAGTCATTGGCCCACGCTATGTCCTGTGGCAATCTGTGCCTCATACGGAAACATGTGGGTAAGTCTATTTCAAACAAGCTTCCTTCCTGGGTTAGAGGTGCTGTCCATGCTCAAGTCTGCTTTACAGTGCAGCTACTTAAAGTCAGTCTCATGAGCATTCTGTTATGCCATCAGTCTTGTTTCTATCTCACAACTGTGACACACGGAGTAAGCTGAATTAAAGGCTATGAGAGATGTTCACTTCCTGGTCCCTGTAGCTTGCCAGTGTCCTTTCCCACGGTGAAGGTATTTTGTGAATGTAAATGGGGTATGTTCTCTCATACCCCATTATATGCACTAGATTATCCAGGTGTCCACATTGTGATCTCAGAGTCTTACACAAGCGGGAACCAGGCAGATAAGAATTGGAAACGGAAATGGAAACAAGAGGCTGAATGGTCCAAGGAAGAGTCATAAGCAACAGAGTCGGCATCTTCTAGAAGCATAAAGGGCTGAGAGAAACCAAGATGTGTTCCAGATCGAGGCTCTGGCTGCCATAACTCTTTTCCTTCCAGTGACTTCCTTCTGCCATGAAGCACTTCGATCATTTGCTTGCAAAGGTGTGTGCAGCTGACTTCCTTTGTGCTATGCAGATGGAGTTCATGGATCCAGGTTTTAGAAGAGGGAATGATAACTTTTGGTTCGGGGAAACAATCGAAGACCCTGTCCTTTACTTACAAGGACCTCTTTCTTCCTCTCTCACAGGATTGTATGCACAACCACCACAGGCAACTTAAATCTGTCCACTCGTTCATTCACTGGGTTTTGTGGTGATGGAAGAGTTGTCCTTGGTTGACAGACTCAAAGTTAAACACTTAATTCAGATTTCCCGTGTTGTCATGTGAAGGCCAGCTCATAGGTCTCAGGGAGCCTTAGGGGTGGTGAATTCACTCGGGACCTGGCATCAGCCAGATGTGAGGGTGACTTGACTTATGTGTTATTAAGACCAATTAAAGTCACAAGAGTCTAATGACTATTCTGGATTTTACACAACAGTCATTAGGAATGCTGGTGGCTGATATTTATATTGCTCTTTGGGTGCTCCCTTTTTTCCTAAGAGGGAAGGAAAAAATTATCATAAGGTTGCTTCGTACCTCTGACATCATCTCAAGGGGAAGGAGCAGTAGATCAAAGGATCTTTTAGGTAGTGAGTTAAGGACAGCTGTTTCCCAGTAGAGGCTCTTGCTAGCTTGTTTGTTTGTATTTATTTCTTTATAGTATCCGCATATGTGTGTGCATGTTCACATGTGTGAGTATATGTGTGTGAGGTAAGAGGTCAGCCTGATGCCATTCTTCAGGCACCAGGTGCCACCTATCTTGGCTTTTGAAACAGAGCCTCTCATTGGCCTGGGGCTCACTGATCAGGTTAGGTTAGCTGGCCAATGAGCTAGGGACCCTCCTATATAATCCCTCTCTCACAGCACTTGGGTCACAGGAATGTGATCCCATTTTTTGTTTAAAACATGAATTTCAGGATCAGACTCGGGTCCTTAGGTTTGCATGGCAAGCATTTTATTGAGTGAACTAGCATCCCCCCTCCCCCCTCAAGTGTTACTCCAGTTTCTGCTCTGCCTCCTCTTCCTCCTCCCCCTGCTTCTTCTTAGTGGAGATCATTAGGTGAGATTTAGGGGGCTTTGGGTGCCTGAGGGCTGGGGGTTAGGATAGCAGCAGCAGCTGGGTTTTTCCTCCTTATCTACAGAGGCCCCGAGGAGACTGATATCTCAGTCCTTCCTGGTGACCGGCTGCATTGCCTTGCTCATACCTGCCCTGAGGAGTCTCCCTTCAGGACTGGGCTGAGACAATGCCGCCGCTCCCAGCTCGGCGGGCTTCTCTTTGTGCTCCATGCCAACACTCCTGCTGCGTATTCCAGAATCTGTTCTTAAACTGGGCACAATGCAATTGATTAGGATTTATTTATCTCAATTACAATCACAGTTGAGTTTTGTTTCTTAGAAATTACACTCTTGTCCACTTGATTGGCGTTTTGAGTGTTCCCAGGCCCTTTAGTCAACACATCTGCAATCCGGTTTATTTTCAGATGGCCGAATTCACGAATTTTGATGGTTTGCTGGTGGGATCAGCTGTGCTTCTGAGTGGTTGTGGGTGCCGCAGTCACTGCCATGTTTTCTCCATGTGTGGTGACAATCTTACCTCTGAGCAGGAATGCCTGAGGTACTCACAGGGTGCACACAATATCCTCACAAAGGAGGGACAGGCAAAATATACTTTCACATACCCTCCTCCCCCATAATCCTGAAAGGAGAAGGTATTTTGAATAGAAATTGGGCCAGAAGTGTTAGAAGCATACAGAGGCAGGAGCCTCGGTTCATGAAGAATGCAAATCCTTATCCTCCTTTGTTAATTTAGGTGCAAAAAAATGACGTTTGAAAGCTCAGCTGGTTTAAAGAAGAATGGCTCCCATAAGCTTATATAAACATATAATGCTTAGTCCCCAGTTCTTGGAACTGTTTGGGAAGGATTAGACCTTCCCTTGGGAGAGGCAATGTATCACTGGAAGTGGGCTTTGATGTTTCAAAAGCCCCCAACAGGGTCAGTGTCTCTCCCTTTGCCTGCTGCTTTGGATTAAGATGTAAAGCTCTCAGCTACTGTCCCAGCGCCATGCCTGTCTGCTTCCTGACATGATGATCACGGACTAACTCTCTGAAACTGTAAGCGAGCCCCAGCTCAATGCTTTCTTTTATAAGAGTTGTCTTGGTCATGGTGTCTCTTCACAGCAATGGAGCAGTAACTTAAGACAAATACTCAGGGACAACACCACAGCTGGCGATGTTCAACCCAACATCTCTGTCTTCCTGGGACTGTGCTAGCTCAGCTTGGCTTGGCTTTGTCCCCATACTTCTGCCTCTATTCTAAACCAACTGCCATTTCATCTGGTCAGTGGTGTGACTGTCACTTTCTTGTGACTGTGTTCCATGAAAAACTATATTGAAATAATAGTCCTCCCTGTCCTTCAGGGACTGCGCATGCATTAAGGTTTCTGGTCTTTTTACTCCTGCTTACTTTTCTCCTCACCTGTGTACACACAACTCCTTATCACAGAGCCACACAGCCAAAATGTTGTCTGGCCTTTCACAGCATCCATGTTTGTTCAGAGGCCTTCAGGCCCAGGCTGCTTCCGACCGAGGGGGTCCTTGCAGTCTTACTCATCTGTGCTATCCTCTTTCAGCACTTGAACTTGACCTGCTGTGCTGTCCTTGAGAAGATCAGTGCAGAGTGGGAAATGCAAAGATGGGCTAATTGCATAGGAGGGAGGAAAGCGTGCTCCTTGGAGCAAGCTCTCCTGAGGTTAGGGCTACTGTCAGTGCTTGGAAAGTGCTGTCTAGGGAGAAGGAGCTAGTAGTTGCTCCGTTTCCACATGTCCAGTGGGTGTCAGCGGGAGGAGCTGCCATGGGAACAGTGTGATAAGTAGAGGTCATTTTCATCGAGTGCCAAATGGAGTCGGGAGTCTTTTCTCTTCTTGATGTGGACAGGTCACTGTCTTTACGGCTGCACTTATTACATCATTCTTATAACTCACTTGGCTTGTTGGCACAGCTGGGTGTTGCAGACTGAAAATTATTAGGAGTATTTTCCTTCAAATGGATTGTCTCGTGTACTTTATCCCAGGCCATGCGTCAGCAGTACTCGGTATAACCTGATTTGTGGCAGGCAAGGGAATAGGCTGGATTTGCTTGTCACTTCTTGGCCTGTTTCTCAAAATGTGAGCAGTTGATGAGTATTACCAGGAGGCATTTAGTATACTGGTGCCCCACCGCTTTCATGGAGATGCAATGCTGTTTTTTCATAGCTCAAACAGAAAATATTAATAATTTAGTATTATTTTACCCTGTGACAATCTGTAGTCTAAGGTCTATTCCAGGGCATCCATATTTGGTTCAATAGTGGCGTGTGTACTACAGACGAACTTCTCTTTGTATAGTTCATTGCTTTTCCTCATTAATATCCTTCCTGAACTTAAAAGACTTAACTCATAATTATGTCTTTGGTAATGAAGGGAGAGGTCAGAGAGTTCTGGCTATCTGGGTAGAAGGTGAACTGAACTGCAGGGCATTTTCTCAGTTTCTACATTCAGCAGCCCAGACAGGGGTAAGATACTGTGGAAATCTGGAGATGCTAGCAAAGAAACCAGGGGAAATGTATTCCTTATTTATTATCTGGCTATATTTGTAAGTTTCCTCTAATTCTGTCATAATATTTAGATGTGGCTTTCAAGTATGCCCATTAATAAGCCATGTATTTCCCTCTCTCAAAAAGATAAAAAAATTGTCTTAGAGAATTGCCTCTTCCAGAGATGAGATTTATAGGCAATTTGTGTTTTGAAAAATCCTGATGCCTTTTCCTCAACACTGGAAGTATGGCATTTCAGCTTTTGAGGAGATAGAGTCAAGCTGTTCAGGAACTGAACACATTGCTGTGATATGTAACGTGAGGAACAAAGTCGGAAGGATGAGTTATAAAGATGGCTTTCTGCTGGCAGTCAGTCTCTTGGAGAAAAAAAATCTTTTCACTAAAAACAAACCCTAGTGAGTCCCACCATGACTTATACTTAGAGCATTTTGGAAATGAAAGCACAAAATGTTCAATGTGCATGATCTACATTGCATGCTACAAAAGAAGAAGAAGCAATCAAACAAGCAAAATTTCAAGGTGTGTAGTTTTTCTTTAATGTGTAACATTAGGGTTAGATCAAAAACACACGTAATGCCAATGATTGCCATGGAAAGATTACAGGTCTACAGTCTCCAACATGGAGTAGGGGTGGGCAAAAGTCCTATTCCTGGACAAGGAGAAATGTTGGCAATTGACAGCTGCTGGGAGGGGGGCACTGGTTACCTTTAAGAGCGTATGAAGCCCTTGATAGGTTAATCACAGTCCAGTGGAAGGCCACATATCCAAGAATATATGGGCCATCCAAAGTGGACTTGATGGACATTAAAAAGAAAAAAAGAGCACAAAATTGGGTAGCTAGGGAAAGGGAGGATGGATCTAGGAGAAATTGGAGGAGTGGTCAATAAGATCAAAGCACTAACTTAGAGAGGAAGGGTGGATGGAAGGAAGGAAGAAAATCCCACATCTAGCTAGCCAGTTCTGTTGGAGGATGGAAAGGGAGCAAGGAGAGAGTCAACAACACTGGCTCAGTAGGTCTCAGTCTAGTCCAGCAGACCTCCAAAACACCGCACAGATATCAGAACAATGAGATACCCTCACTGTTTACGTGGCTGAGCTTTTAAAATTGTCATGCCATGAACTCAGTGTCTGGCTCTTTGATCATCTCCTCCTTTGGGGGGAGTAGCTGTACCAGCCCACAGAGGAAGACGATGCAGGCAATCTTGATGAGACCTGATAGGCTAGGGTCAGATGGAAGGGGAGGAGGACCTCCCCTATCAGTGGACTTGGAGAGGGGTATGGGAGGAGATGACGGAGGGAAGGTGGGATTGGAAGGGAATGAGGGAGGGGGCTACAGTTGGGATACAAAGTGAATAAACTGTAATTAATACAAAAACTTAAAATTAAAAAAAAATTGTCATGCAGCACTATCAGACCAGTATTCTTTACTGCTTGCCCAGGGTTTATTTCCACAGAGCACCAGGGTGATTCCTTTAGAAGTCAGATTTGTCATTTCCTGTCACTCCCTGTGACTGGCTGCCACCAGTTCTTATTTCACTGAGAGCAGAGCCAGTCTTTACAGCAGCCTATCAGAACTGCCTCTCCTCTGACTCCTCCCACCCTGATCTTGTATTCTACAGTTCTCCTTGCTTATCTTGTTTCCCTGCTATTCTCGAAGGTTCCAGACGAGCATGGAAGCCTCTCCTTACATGTGCTCATTAGTCATCCTTCTCAAGTCTTTATTCAAATGCCATCTTCTCAAGAGGCCACACCCCCCTATGTAAAGTTTCAAGTCACCACCTGGCTTATATTCTCAGTCTGATTTATCCTGCTCATAAATGTGGGCTGTGTGGCTTGGTAATAGACCACATAGCTCCGTCTGTCTCTTGCTCTAATGTAAGGCTTACAGGGGTAAGGACAGTGCCTGGCATTTTACAGACACTTGTTAGATATTCACTGACTAGAGAGTGTGTTGGTCACCATTTTGGTTTTTTTCTGCTATAGCAATGTGAAGGTAGACGTGCTTATTTTCCCGGCTAAGACCTTCCTGGCCACTCTAACAGGATTTTGTCAGGATGACCCTAACATATCTTCCCTTGTCTGCTCCATCACGCACAGAACAAGCAGTTCCCAAATGTAAAGTCTTCTCTGTGGCGAGGGAGTCACGAACAAGAAGATGGCTCTCTCACCAGCTAAGAGCTGTTTTGTATTTTGTACACGTTGATGATACTGTCAACCTTAGCTGCCTTTCCTGTTGCTGTAGTGAATACCCTGACAGAAGCAGCTCGAGGGAGACAGGGTTTATTCTGGCTCAGTCCTCAAGGGTAAAGTCCATTATGTTGGGATGTCCTGTGGGCTTGAGGTAGCTGGTTCTATTGCAGCTGCTGCCAGGGAGCAGAGAATCAGGATGTTTGTGTTCAGCTCTTTATAGAGTCCAGGATCCCAAGCTAGGCAACAATGGCAACCAGGACAATGCTGCCACACACGGTGGGGGATGGTCTCCCCACCTCCATTAACCAAATCAAGATACTCCCCCATGATGCCCAGATGTTGTCTCCCAGATGATTCTAGGCTTACTCAAATTGATAAATGAACTTAACCAAAACATTGTCCCACCGAAAAGTGAAATACTAGCTAGAAAACACATGTGCTCAAAAAGGGTTTTCACCTCAAAAACTATGTCCTGGAGGTCATCCTTTTCCTCTTCTTCCCCATCCTCCCTCGTCTCTCCCCTCCTCTCCAGCTCTTCTTATGGCTTTTTGAGATAGGATCTTGCTATGTGTTTACGTTGACCTTACACTCACGACCTTTCTGCCTCCATCTCTCAGAGCTGGGTTTAGTGACGTGTGCTATTATTCCTGCTGGTTTCACTCTTTTCAATTAAATTGGTTTAGGAAACAATTTGGCAAAACTATAGCTTGACCCATTTTTGCAGTTACATATAAAGCTTTGAATGACATTCCTGTGGCTTAGGAATCTATATCAATTGGGGGCCAAATTTGTGGACCTTTGTACTAGACAATACTATTTTTTTACTTGTCCTGGAAACATTCAAGGGTCTTGGCGGGCTCCCCTATCTGTTTTGAAGTTTTTAACTTCATGTCCACCACTAGCAAGCATCCTACAGGGGGAGTCCTGCAGAAGTGAAGGGTGAACTGCTAAGGGCATTTCCAAGTCTTCTGTGGGTTGCACTGTGTATGTGTTGGCTTTGCAGATTTGCATGCCCAGCCTCCAGATTTAGGACCTATGCTCTTATGGAGTTCCCTCTGCAACCCCTATGGATGTCATGTTGGATTTTGTGCTTTTACTGTTACTGCCGTGTCTGCTTTTATGTCTTAGCAAATTACAGTTGAGCGAATGATATAGATTTATGAATTGTGATGGTATAATACTAACAACTGAAATAGATATTCTGTTAAGTATAAACCTTGACACCTAAATAAGGTGAAATATATTAGAACCAACTTTGCCCTGTACTGACCTGAGGGTTAGCTGGTATGAACCATGAATCCTTCGTTATCATATGTGGACATACTTTAAAAATACAAGCATTTCTGTGAAATTTTCAGTCAGTGAATTTTAAGTGGGGCAGTGTGGTTAAATTGGTAAAGATGCTGTGGTTGCTGCAGCCCTAAAATTCCCAGACTGCCTCTAGACAAGGAAGTCCCAAGCCAGGTGAACATTGCTCTAGCCTCTGGCTACCAGGAAGTGTCATCTGGGAGCCCACAAGGAATGCAGATGCTCAGGTCCCATTCAGACTTCCTGCCTGATTTAAATAAGCTCCTTAGTGTATCCCAATTAATATTAAAATTTACAACGGCCTGTTCTACACATCCCTGTTTCAGTATATAAAAAAAATGTGTTGGGCTATATAATGTTTATTATTGGTTCTAAGATTATCACAGCGATATTATCTAACCTGCTATCACAAATAAGACACTGACAACTGTTAGATTTTATAATTGTCTTATTAACCTTGGGCCAGGCATGTATTTTGCCTACACTGTCTCAATAACCTCACCATCCATATCCCAGCCCCCATCCAATGCCATCCACCCTAATCCTCCTCATCTGGTCTGTCTTCCATCCATAATCCCATGGTACTTGCTTGTATTCTTCATTTGGGCTGTTTCATGCCATTATTGAAGTCCTTCCTCTCAGCCCACGGGTTTTTTTTCTACACACTAACCCATGGAAGAATTGTCCTTCCTTCTCTCTTTCTGTCTTTCTATCTGTTTCCCATGCTTCTACTGTCCTCTCCAAGCCCAGGAACCTTAGCCACGCCTACCCCATTCTGCCCTGCACAGGTATAGGCTGTTTAATCAACTCATCAGATATAATGACTTAGGCAGGTTCACACAACAAGGATAGGTTTACATGAGGATGTGCTCCTCTGAGCAGGGACAAGATCTTAGAGGCCAGTAACACGCATCAGACCAACCTCCAAACACATCCCTTTGGACTAAGTTAGGTAGTTCACTTGTTCACTTTAGAAAAGCAACAACAGGCCTTTGAGGGAAGGAAACAAACACTTAGGATGGGCAAACCGTATCACATCAATAGTCGTATCTTCACTTTTTCATGGTATGGAGTGTGGGGTGACAGTGGGGACAGTTCTCACTGAGGATCTGAGAGGGGATGAGCATACTTTGAAACACACATTCAAGGTGGGCCGAGCCAGAGCTGAGCCAAATTCAGATGCAGTTGTCAGCTTTGGATCTGGTAGTAACGAAGGGCGACAAACTGAAGTCCTCTGTCCAATGGCATTGTTGCTGGGTCACGGGGCCCCAGAAGGGAGCAGTTATTTTTCTTTCTTCTTTTGTACAGGCAGCAGCTGTGGCTCCCTAAAACGATATCCCAAATGTGTTGCACGCCAAGGATTTAGAAGTTGATGATTCACAGGTTTTGTGAACTGGAGCTTTCATAGGCAGGGCAGTGGTACTGGAGTTACAGCTGAGGTTCGGATTTAGAACAGAAACTTCGGCAGCTTTCTCCTCAGCCTGTGGCGGCTCTCTACGCGGACGCTCCCCACAGCTCCATGTCGCATGACCACGCCTCTACTGGCGTGTCTGGCACGCCTTGCTCATGTTCTCTTCTCTTCTCTATCTGGTTTTGAAATCTTTCCCATGATAACTCCCAGGTGCTCTTAGGTGCCTCTGGGGCTTTTTCTGCAAATGGTTGATACCTCCCCCTCCTGGAAGCCCCTATCAGCTCCTGGTTCTCACTGTTGTTTGCACAATAGAATCACCTGGGGACCTTTGAAAAGTATTCCTTGATTTGGGCCACAGTCTGGCTCCATTCTGAAGCTTCAGGGGTGGGATAGCAGTTTTAGAAGCTTTCTTGTTTGGTCCAATGTGCAGGCCTAATGGTGAACCACAATCCTTTGCCTGTTAGGGCTCCACTTAAGCCTAGTGCTTCTGTGGATTACAGAAAGAACTCCATTTCCAGTTCATCCCTCTGCCCAGATTAGAACCTTCCAGAAGTCAGCAACAATTTTCTTCTTTCTGTTCCCTTGCTAGTAAGCACTCAGCAGTTAGCTCAGGGAGTCCATCCTGTCTTTTTCCATTCAACCCTGGTGGAGCCCTTGTGTGACCATCAGAGGGTGTGTGGCTACCGCCACTTTTGTTCTGTAACCACCATTCATTTGTGAATTTGGGATCAGACAGTGGGGAAATCAGATATGTATATGCTGAGATGGGGTGAGGCAAGGCTTCTTGAATCTTAATCAGTAAGCAAAGGATTTGCTTCTGCTGTGAAAAGTGCTTAATAGGAGGAATGGATACAGAGTTCTTTTTGTTCATCCAGGAGCTTTGCATCTCGGCTACTGCATTAAAGCCATCCTTAAAGCCAGTGACTTAAAACAACAGAAGATGTTTACTCTTCTACAGATTTTGTGGGTCAGGAATCTTGGAACAGCTTCATTGGGTGGCTCTGGCTCAGGGTTATAGTCAAATGTCACCTGGGACTGTTATCATTCGAAGGGGTAACCCTTCCAAGCTTGGCTCTCTCATATGACTGCAGAGGTGTTGAAGATTGGCAAGCAGCCAAATTTCCATGCCACATAAACTTCTCTATGTGACTATCTTTAT
The DNA here is from genome assembly GCA_028658305.1 of Pachyuromys duprasi. Lineage (NCBI taxonomy): Eukaryota > Metazoa > Chordata > Mammalia > Rodentia > Muridae > Pachyuromys > Pachyuromys duprasi. The sequence continues at coordinate 24,779,167 of CM053749.1, forward strand.
GGGACAAGTGATTTCCCGTAGTGTTAAGATCCAAGACCACCTGGAAGAAGCTGAAATGCTTTGTGATTACGAATTATTATCTCCACAACCTCCTGTTGGCTATGCAGGTTAATTTAGGAAGCTATAACCCAAGAAGTGAACTTTTGTTTTGGACAGGAGCTGTTTTCTAAACACTTCTACAAGATGGGTGTATAGTATAGGCTAGCTGAGGTGCCAAGAGGTGAGCAGGGAGGCTGGAGACAGCCAATCACTGAACTTCTAGGATTTTATTAGTATAATTAGGAAAAATCCTACCCTCAGGGTTTAGGAATTACAGGCCATAAAAACAACCAGAGCCCAGGAGTACTAATGGGCATCTGTGCCATGTGTTGGGTCTACTGAGAATGAGGTCAAGGTAGAGGGGAGAAGAAAAGGTAGAGAAGTCAGCATCGCATAGCCCTGGCTTAGGTCCTTACCTGCACAGAAGCTGGCAGACTGACTTCTAAGTTATACAAAAGAGGATTTCCTTTCTTCAGCTAGATTGATGCAGGTCTCTGCCACTTAGTGTATCAACGGAGGGTTGAGTAATCCAGGCCTTGGGATCTTCTGGCTCACCCTTGACCATTGTCCTCTACTCTGTGCCTGGCTATTTACACTGTGTCTGGTCTGAGAGCCATAACCCTCACACCTCTGGGTCCTCTCAGTCAAATGCTCTGTCCAACGCTAGTGCACGAAGGGTTCTTAGCACATACAATTTTCTCCCAAGCAGCATGCAGAGCAGGAAAATGGGCTCTGGAGCTGTATTAGTGTATGTTCAAATTTCACTTCTGCCATTAGCCACCCATGGGATCATAGGCCCTTGTCTCCTTGGACCATGTACATAAGCCAGAGATCTTAAGATGATGTTTCCAGGTTCCAAAGATGAAATAAAGTAGCATGTGTAGAAATCCGAGGCCAGTATCAAAGGCTCACCCATATTTGTTTCCTTTCCCTCCTGCTGTCATTTTTCCTTTCTTTACTCTGGAGATAGTGCCAGGTATATAGGAGCCAAAATTAAATTGAGTTTAATTCTGCTCAATCGGCATGTTTTCATGCTTGCCATCTGCTAGATGTGAGTGGAAAGCAGGCTTTCAAGAAGGGTGGCCTGGTGGTTTCCACTAACTGAGGTTTCCCTTAGAACGGGCATGGGATAGGTGAGTGTCCCGTATGGCTTTTTATTTCGTCGGGTCTGATTAGGAAGGGGGGCACTTGAGTCTGACCTTGGCATTAAGTCCCTGCTGTGGCATGCGCCTCCCACTTCTCAGTGGGGAGAAGAGTGGGGCATGCTGCTAATATTCAGAGAATCGGGCCACTAGGGTGTGGTTGTTAGCTGTGCTGTACTTCTCTACCTCAGGCTGTGGGAGATCTGCTCTCTTCCCCACTCATTGCTAAATTTAAGAAGTCTGCATGATGAAGCGATAAAGCAGAAGATCATGTTTCCAAATTAATGCACTTTCTGGCCTCTACTGCTGTTCCTTCTGCCTCCTCATATTTATCCCATTAATTACTCTGACATTGTCAATGCCTAACCTTGATTATTAGTAGTTTATTATAAGGGTTTAATAAGTGTTGGTTGAACACAGTGAACAACAGATTGATGGAAAACATTTAAGAAGTATATAGAGCCTTCATGTTAAGTTTCTTATACTCTCACACAACCCCCTATCCCAGCCTAACAATTGCCCTGACATGAATAATGGATGAACGTGAATGCTTCTTTGCTGGTCTCACAGGTGCTTCAGGAGTTTGCTTCAGGGTCATCTTCATGAACATCAGCTCTCCTTGAACTATACTGCAGACAGAGAAGGGTCATGTGACTGACCAGGTCAATATTATGAGTGTGTTTTCCAGAAAAAAAATACCTGAAGCTCCCCTATTGCAAACATCTGATTTCATCAGCGGTCTATGTGGTTCATTTATTCTTGTGGACGTTTCTTCTTACTGCTGATGGATGTCCTTCTGATCCAGTCTGAAGGGTAGAAGGGAAAGATAGCAACATTGTTGTAGGATTGTGAGGTTCTCTAAGTAAATGTGGTGCTGGACGGCAGGCCATCATTAGGGCATGAGAACCTTCTGGTAAGTTTGGACCTTACTGTCCCCAAATAAAATTTATTTTCTCTCTACAAACTTCTGTTCTATTCCTTCAACGGATAGAATCAAGGCCACCCAGATGAGCTGGCACAATTTTGTCTAACTAAGGTCAACTAATTGTGAACATCAGCCACCTATGAAGTATACCTTCTTAGCAAAAAGTAGATTAGTACTTGATTGAATAGTGGGACCACAACATAACCGAATCAACACATAGAAATGGCTTAATCCCTGTTATTCATGCCTCCTTAAATAATTTAGTCTGCATATAAAGACAATAACAAAGTCCCGTTTCTTCTGTACTGGCTTGTTTTTGTAGCCTTGAAACAAGCTAGAGTTGGCAGAGAAGAAGGAGCCTCAGTTGAGGAAATGCCTCCGTGAGATCCAGCTGGAAGGCATTTTTTTTTTCAATTAGTGATCAGTGGTAGAGGGCCCAGCCCATAGCAGGTGGCGCCACTTACCTGGCTTCTATAATAAGAAGCAGGCTCATCTTAACCCAGGTCCTTTCTCCTGTTTATCTTCTTCAGGTCTATAGATTTCAGTATGTTTATCCTATCTTATAGGTCCATAGAAATGAGTATATACCATGTGTGTCTTTCTGCTTTTGGGATACCTCACTCAGGATGATCGTTTCCAGGTCCCACCATTTGCCTGCAAATTTCATGATTTCTTCCTTTTTAATTGCTGAGTAATATTCCATTGTGTAAAAGTACCACAATTTCTGTATCCATTCCTCAACTGAGGGACATCTAGGTTGTTTCCAGGTTCTGGCTATTACGAATAAGGCTGCTATGAACATGGTTGAGCAAATGTCCTTGTTGTGTACTGGAGCATCTTTTGGGTATATGCCTAAGAGTGGTATAGCTGGATCTTGAGGAATCACTATTCCTAATTGTCTAAGAAAACGCCAAATTGATTTCCAGAGTGGTTGTACAAGTTTACATTCCCACCAGCAATGGAGGAGGGTTCCTCTTTCTCCACATCCTCTCCAGCATGTGTTGTCACTTGAGTTTTTGATCTTAGCCATTCTGAC
>CM053749.1:24782408-24917974 GCA_028658305.1 Pachyuromys duprasi
TGGCTAAGGACCTTGAGCATTTCTTTAAGTGTTTTTCTGCCATTCTACAGTCCTCTACAGAGAGTTCTCTGTTTAGCTCCATACCCCATTTTTTAATTGGATTACTTGATTTGTTGCTTTTTAACTTCTCGAGTTCTTTATATATATACTGGATATTAGCCCTCTATCAGATAAAGGGTTGGTGAAGATTCTTTCCCAGTCTGTAGGCTGTCTTTTTGTTTTGATGATAGTGTCTTTTGCTTTACAGAAGCTTTTCAGTTTCATGAGGTCCCATTTATTTATTGTTGCTCTTAGAGCCTCTGCTGTTGGTGTTCTGTTCAGGAAGTAGTCCCCTGTGCCAATGAGTTCTAGGGTCTTTCCCACTTTTTCTTCTAACCGATTTAATGTGTCTGGTGTTATGTTGAGGTCTTTGATCCACTTGGACTTTAGTTTTGTGCAGGGTGATAAATATGGATCTATTTTCATTTTTCTGCATATAGACATCCAATTGGTCCAGCATCATTTGTTGAAGAAGCTGTCTTTTTTCCAATGGATGGATTTGGCTTCTTTATCAAAAATCAAGTTTCCAGAGGACCTGAGGTAAGATGATCAATCCTCACTTAGAAAGACAAATGGGATGGACATTGGATGTAGGAGAAAACAAGTAGCAAGACAGGAGCCTACCACAGAGGGCCTCGGAAAGACTCTACCTAGCAGTGTATCAAAGCAAATATTAAGACACTTAACCAACCCCTTGGCAGAGTGCAGGGAATCATATGAAAGAAGGGGGAGTTAGTATGCCCTGGAGAGGACAGGAGCTCCGCAAGGACCAAATATATCAGGGCACAGGGGTCTTTTATGAGACTATTTCTCCAGCCAAGGACCATGTATGGATATAACCTAGAACCCCTGCTTGAATGTAGTAAATGGTAGCTCAATATCCAAGTGGGTAAGGGGAACAGGGACTATTTCTGATATGAACTCAATGGCTGGCTCTTTGACACATAAACCCCTGCCCCCTGAGGGAGGAGCAGCCTTGCTAGGCCACAGAAGAGGACATTGCAGCCATTCCTGAAGAGACCTGATAAGCTAGAGTTAGATGGAAGGGGAGGAGGTCCTCCCCTATCAGTGGACTTGGAAAGAGGCAGGGAGGAGATGAGGGAGGGATGGGAGAGGATAGGGAGGGAATGTGGGAGGGGGCTACAGCTGGGATACAACGTACATAACTGTGATTAATATAAAATAAAAATGTTAAAAAAAAAAGAAGCAGGCTTAGCGAGCCAGGGGAAGTACAACAGTAAGCAGTACTCCTCCATGGCCTCTGCATCAGCTCTGGCCTCCAGGGGGCTGCCCTGGTTTTCAGTTCCTGTTCTCACTTCATTCATTGATGGACTATGATGTGGAAGTGTAAGCCAAATAAACCCTTTCTTCCCCAACTTGCTTTTTGGTCATGGTGTTTTGTTGCAGCTGTAGAAACACCCGATGACCAGACACCTTCTGATGCTACAGTGGTCTTGCATACAAGAGAAACCATATTAACCCTTTCCTCAGGAGAAGATGAAAGGCCTTGTAGAGTTTTTCTTCTTTTCCTTTGACTTCTTATAACTTAGTACTGTGACATAAAGTTAGCTACCAATAATCTATGTTATTTTGAACGATAGTGTTCTAAGAAAAAAGAAAAAAATTATTAGCTTAATATATGTGTAACATTTCACAATGCAGTAAGAAAGAGTCATGGCAATGAATACTAACTTCTGTAGCTTATCATGTTGCTGATATTTATACCTACCGTGCTCTAACTTCTCCACATTCCTTTTGTCTCAGTAAGAACCTTGGCTACCTGTGGTTCTTAGGTCCCCAGAGCAACCTAACATTTCACTCATGATGATTCTGGGACATGAACAGATTTTCCTAATTGAGTTAGTGTAGTTTCCCCACTGACTTGAATCACAGGGTATTTTTGGCATTAGACATGGTCTATGGAACTGTCAGTGTCCTAGGCTCACTATTCTTTAGCTGTACTTATGCAGTAGTAGTTCAATTCTTTCTTGGAAGACAGGTTCAGACCACAGTCTACACAGCAACACCCTTCTTTCTTTATGCTTCAAGTTTATGAGGATTGGAGTGGCTGGGGCAGGACTCTGTGGTTTCTAAGTGAAAGTCATCCTTTCTGAACAGTCAATAAGCTAGGGTAGAAAGTTAAAGAGGTACTTCCGGGCCCAGGGCGGGGGAGGGGAGAGCATTCTCAGGTGGAAACCAGGGGAGTTGCTATTGGAACATGGATAAAGAAGGAGGTGCTGGTAATTGGATGGGAATTGCCTTGAATCTGTAGATTGTTTTGATAAGATGGCTGTTTTTACTATGTTAATCCCGCCGAGCCATGAGTATGGAGGATCTTTCCATCTTCTGATATCTTCTATTTCTTTCTTCAGAGACTTGGTCTTTGACTTGCTTGGTTAGAGTTACACCAAAATATTGCCCCCCCTTTTTTGGTGGCTATTGTGAAGGGTGTTGTTTCCCTAATTTCTTTCTCAGCCCATTTGTATTTTGTATATAGGAGTGCTACTGATTTTTTGAGTTAATTTTGTATCTAGCCACTTTGCTGTAAGTCTTTATCAGCTGTTCCCATGTGGATCTCCGAGTGAGGGGGGAGGGGCTGCCTCTATCATGAGCTCAGTTGACTGTTCTTTGATAACTTGCCTCTAGTGATGCAGCCTTGGTAGGCCACAGATGAAGAGGATCCAGGCAGTCCTGATGAGACTTAGCAAGCTATAGGCACATGGCAATGGTGGAAAACTCCCCCTTTCAGTGGACTAGGGGAAGGGGACAAAGAGAAAGAGGGAGGAAGGGTGGGACTGGGAAGAATTGAGGGAGGAGGGTGTCAATCAGGATATATAATGAATAAGTTGTGAAAAAAATTAAAAAAGGAGGTGCCAGGGTGAAACTAAGATGATAGGTAATGGCCTCGTGGCTGGAAAGTAGACTAGGCCAGAATTCTCGGGTTAGAATAGCTGAGCATTTGCCCAGCTATAGTGTTTGAAGCTTTTATATAATAAATATAAAGGTCTCTGTGTCACTGTTCAGAGCAAGGGTGGGCATAGAAAAAAACCCTTGTGTTTTACACTGTACACATTTGGATGAATCCTCACATAAATGAAAAAGCCTGCCTCTCTGCCTGCCTGATCATTTTATATACCACATCCCTCAGCTTCATGTCATGAAACACCCTGTTCATGTTAGCAGCTTGGGTCACATGCCAATCTTGGTGGCTGATGTGTATGTGTCAGTCTCTATTAGGATTAGCTACAGACTAAATTATTTTTCATCCATAGATAGTTGTCTACAAAGGACAGTCGAACCTTGCTTGGAAATCCTAAGGCTCTGAATGGTGACTCATCTCCAGAGACTCTCCAGGGCTAGTACCATCAGATCTGCTGCATCATGGTACCCAATGGTCAGAGAAGTTTGCCTTGTATCTTGGATCAATTGCAAAGCCTTCCTCTGTTCAGAGTTCCTCTCAAACTCACCACTCTTCAGATCACTGGGTATATGACTTCTCTAGGGCTGATTGCCACACACTGATTTCTTAAAACGTTAGACATTTATTCTTGTACAGGTACAGAGGCCAGGAGTCTGAATTCAAGCCTCCATCTGTAAGCTTTGAAGGAGAAATGTCCCCCATCTGTTTCCTAACTTCTGGAGGCTGCAGCCCTCCTTGGCTCTCATTGGCTTAGAGCTGGTATCACTCCATTTCCTGCCTCCGCTGTCACATGCTATCAGCCCTGTGTGTCTCCACTTCCATATAAAGACATTCATTTTTAGAATTAGGGCTCACTCTAATACCCTATGATCCCAACTTAACTTGATTACATCTGCGAAGATCCTGTTATCAAGTTAAGCCACATTCATGGGTGGCATATCTCTTGAAGGGTTTATAATTCACCTTTGATAAATAAGCTGGATCAGCAGATGAAGAATATACTTCCTTTACAGTCTACAGCCAGCGTACATTAGGCATTTTTTTTGGGTCATCTCTGAAGGGGCCATATACAACAGCTCACCTTCATCTTCAAGAAGATAGCTTGATATGCCCTATAGTACCAGGCTGGGCAATTTCTCTACGGTTCAAAGATCTGGCACTTCTGTCAGGTTTATCTCCAAGCTCCTGACAGGACAGGCAAATGTCTTACCATTATGTTCAGGATAATAGCTACCTCTTGCTCACTAGGTCCAAATCTCATCAATGTAATAGACCAGTGTGATGTCTTGGGGGAAGGGAAAGGTGCTCAGGGTCCCCAAGGAATGATTATGACCAGATTAAAGGAGCTCACATGCCATGATATGGGATGGTAAAGTGGCACTGCTGGATTTGCCACCAGAAAGCAAACTACGTCTGGTGGTTTCTAAGAGTTACTGAGAGCAAAGCATTTGTCAGATCGATAGGTACTGGGGAAGTGCTAATATGCTCAGGCTAACGGTCACAGCCAGGGAGAGGTAACACAGGTAACAGCAGAAATAAACACGGCTCTGTGTCCAATTCTCTATTCTATGCAAATGACGGATCTTGGATTCACAGGAAGGGAGTCACAGGTGGGGGGGTGGGGAGAGGGAGAGGACCAAGCGCACACTCTGTTCAACCGTGCAGTCTAGCGTGCCTCAGCTCTGCATCTTGTTTGGTTTCTTTTTTGTCTGCAGTTCTCCTATGGTGCACCTCAGTCACTGTGGTGTCTTTTGAAGACAATCATGCAGAGGGTCTATAGTCTTATTGCGCAGAGAACGTATCAGAACCTCTTCACAGCAGCTAGAGAAAGCAGGGTCAAATAGCACCTGAAAAAATATCTCCACAAACCCAGGATGCGCATCTGATCCCTTAAAACCCACATCTCCAGCTTCAGAACTTTAACCTAGAATTTTATCTTCATCATTATTATTGCTACTGTAGAGCTGGGGATCAATACCATACCTTTCTCAGAATGTGTTCGGCAAGCGCTATGCCACTAAGCTATACGCTAACTCCCTATTCAAACTTTAAATCCACTTAAACACCGCCTTAGTATTGCTAGAGGTGCTATGTGGGAGCCTCCATTTCATCTTGCTCAGAACCAGATTGATTGGCTTTTTCTTTGGACCTGTTCTTCCTCTCAGCTACCCTTTCCCAAGGGATGGAATCACCAGTCATTATGTATGTATGTATGTATACTGGGGGTCATTTTGGTGTCCAGTATTCTCCTTCTTGCCACATTCCTTCAGTTACAGCTGTATGTATTTCACCTCTGAACTTCATCTGGACCTCTTTTTTCTCCACATCCTCCTGACATTTTGATGGTTTGAATGAGAAGCGTCTCTCATAAGCTCAGGTGTTTGGACGCTTGAACCCAAATTTGTGGCACTGTTTGGGGGAGGTTATGGACCCATAAGGAAGAGAAGGTTGCTGGAGGAAGTTTGTCACTGAGAGGTGTGTTGAGTCCTTTTACAATTATTTTACTGGTTTCCTAATGCCCCTAACTCCCTTCTAACCCTCCAACCCTAGGCAGGAGAGAAAGAAGGTTAGTGGGGTGAGGGAACAGGTTCTCTTTAGCTATTTCTGCCTTATTAGGGTCACTGGATTCTTTGGGAAAATACCAATCTCAGTGAACAGGGTATCCAGCAGTCCAGCAAACCAGCAACTGTAAAGACGGCAAACAGAACCAGCAGCCTTCTTTCTCTGTCTGTTCTTCCAAGCTCTTCTCTATGCTCTGGAACTTAACACCCTCTCCAGTCCTCAGAACTATGCCGCTGACAAACAGCACTCCCCTCTCCAAGCCACACGGAGCTGTTATCAGCTATGGACAAATTAAAAGCAGTTCCATCTCCCACACTTGGGATTAAAACAAAAACGTGTTTATGTACCATAACTGAGTTTTAAAGAAACCCAAACTTCTACTACAGAAAGTCTGATGGCTTTGACACACTTCTGATTCAGCCTCTGCTTTGTGTTTGTGTTTAAAGTCATGATCTCTCAGCTTCCTTCTCCAGCCCTACCATGCCCCACCCACCAATGTGGACTCTCCCTCTGGAACCGTACATCCAAATAAGCTTTCTTTCTTCTACAAGTTGCTGGTGGTCATGGTATTTTATCACAGCCTCAGAACAGTGCCTACTGCATCTTCCTTCTCAGCTGGGAAGCAACACCCACACTGGGTGAGCACTAGGTAGTTCACCATCTCCATCACAGCTCCCCTCCCCCATCTTGAAGCCAAGATGAGGCCTGAGACATCCAGACAGAGAAAGGACAAGAAATCAAAAACAGGAAACAGAAAAGTCTCTCCTTATTTAACCAACTGTAACTCAGAACTGAAGGTTCCAATATTCATGTATTGAGTATACAATAGAACTTGTTTAGACAGAAAGTTGTTGGAAGAACTTCATGGGTGCCAACGTCTTTAGCATTGCTTCAGGGAATTGACAACAACGGCAACAAAATTACTAGGAGTTAATTTATATAAAACAAAATACCTAAACTGTTTATTTTAATGTAATAGAACATACGGCCAAAGGACATCAGTAGTATTCCATTTTCACATGTCCCATATTATATACAGAAAGAAAATTGCAATGTTAAGCTTCAAAACTTCTGTTCCAAATACCAATTCTAACTGTATATGAGTTCATAACTTCTATAGACTTTGAGTCCTGTTAATTTTGGTGTGTGGTGTTTGTATTCATTTTCAAGTTGTTTTTGAATAATAATATTTATAAAAACAGATGCAAATGATTTTGAAAAGACAATGGTAGATGCATTCCTTTTAGGCTAACATATAAACTTTCAAAGTAATTTATAAATTACTTATGTCGGAAAGCATGAAAATCCCTCAAAATTGTGAAAGTTGGTTTTGTTACTTTAAATTTTGTTGTGAACACCCGTTAACATTTTTCAGTACAAAATATGTGTGAGTAACAATGGAATGAGCCACAGAGCTGATTTTATGTAATAGAGATTTTGCTTCATTTTTGCGAATCAACACATTTTGCAGATTGTTGAAATTCATTTGCTGAACACCTAATTAAAACCGGCAGTTCGTGAGGTTTCTCTCAGGAGAAGAACCTGAGAGAAACCTCACATGTTTTTTATGGCTTTCCCTTACCTGACACAGAATTCAACGATCTGTTATCTATTATCACTTTACTCATATTTTCCTAAACTTCTCAAATTATTTAAAAAAACAGGGAAATCGTGATTATAGTATCATCATAAAAATTAAACAACAATACACATAAACCCAAAGCCTCACTACTTCTCGGAGCTCTTAGTCTGGACCCCTTTCAATCTTCCATCCCTCCAGACTCCTTTTCACATGCAATATTGTGGTATTCAAGCTTTATTGTTGCTGTGCTCAATACCTGAGAAGGAACAGTCTAAAAAGAGGAAGAATTTATTTTGGCCATTGTTGCTGGGCCTTGAGGAGGCCAAGCATCAAGAGCCAAGGGTATGGTAAATTTATTCACTACCTGGCTGTGAGGGAGAGAGGGAGGAGAGGGAGAAAGAAAGGGGAAGGAAGGGAGGAAAGAAAGGAGGGAGGGAGAGAGAGAGAGAGAGAGAGAACAAGGGCATATCTTCAGAGACTATTTCCTCTAGCTAGCTAGGTCCTACCTGTTAACATTTTCTTCCCTCTCAAAAGAGAACCACCAGCTGGTTACAAGGCTTCATTCAACACATCTTCTTACAGGGATATTTCATATTTAAACCCCAACAATCATGTTTTAGAGATATTTCCATCTGAGTGCACATAGATGGGCTAATCGCTGTGACGTGTGATTGCTGCAGTGTTCCCCAGAATGGGGATAGTTCAGGCAACCTTCTGCTATTGGTGAGTATTTTGAGATTTCCCCCAACACTGCACCAACAGACAGTGCCACACTAAGGGTTGCTCTGTCTATTTCCTTATGCATAAATGTCAATTATTTGTTTTCTTATATAGTTATCTAAAAATAGAAATTCTGAATAGTAGAAATTCTGGTAGTCTTTTAAATTTTTTCTGATGTATTGTTAAGAATGATTTGTATATTCTGGAGAATAATCCCCAATATGGACATACATATATAACATATGTATAATATGCATGTCCATATTTTTTCTCTCAGTTTGTTTCTTGGTTTCAAATTTGGTTTTATTGTATATTTTAATATAGGAAGTTTCAAATTTTTAAGTCATATGTATTTGTTTTTAGTTTCTTTCTCAGGAAGACTACATGGCAAGGTCACTGCGTGTTCTGAGGTTTTATTTACTTTTAAATTTCCTGTTGTTTTGCTTCTTATGTTACTCCAATCACTTGGAATTTTGTTTGACGTGCATCAGAGGTTAGCATTGAACTCCGTTTCATTTTCTAAATTGAAAAACCAATTAGTCCACTTAGCCCTAGCCCAAATTGAAATGCCATGTTTTATAAACTAGGTTTCTAAATATATTAACAGGTCTGTTTCTGGATCTTGTGCTGGATTCTCCTGATCCCGTTGCTTGTTTCTGGGTCAGCAGCACACTGTTCTAGTTTATAGTTTCTTTCTCCTGTATGTTGCTACCTATGAAACCACTTCTTTAGAAAACACTAATTACTGGAGAGGTGGGACACTTTCGGTAGCCAAGGAGCCAAAGAGCCTTTGCAGAGTGACACATATGATTGCTGAATAGTTGGTGCTTGGTGCTCTGGGTACTGTACCTCATACTCTTCTTTGCAGGGGACGTTGTTTTGTTTCTCAAGCCAGGGTTTCTACGTGTAGCCATGACTGTCCTGGAACTCACTCTGTAGACCAGGCTAGCCTCATCTGCCTGCCTCTGTCTCCAAGGTGCTGGGATTAAATGTGTGCGCCATCACACCACCCAGCCTGTATCTCACACACTTAAGGTCTCCCTTAACGATGGCGGTGAAAATGTCACCGTTTCTAGCTTTTTGCTCCATTTCCTATTGTAGCTTAGCTTTCTGCATTGAATTATTTTGTAAGAGTCGTAATTATCATTCTATTTTGAGTGAATAATTCAAAGTTAGCGGTATGTGTACCTCAAAAGGGACAAAAGCGAAAACTGACACCTTCCAGGACCTAGCAGCCAACCACCTGTCTCGTCCTCTTCATGGCAGCCCAGCATGCATTCTGGCCTGAACCTTGTTACTCTAACACCGCGTCTTGGAACACAGTCTATATCAGCATGCCAGACTCTCCTTTATGAAATGGTTGTACCATGATTTATTAGTCAGGATGGCAATCAAGTTGTTTTAATAATTGTTTTCAATATGTGCAATTTCTCACATATACAGAATAAAAATTGCCGTCTTCAGTAAAGTCAAATGGAAAACTTAACATTTGAACAATTTTGTGATTTGAAACTCTGGTCTATATCTTTTTGTTTAGTTGTGTGTCTGTACATATGAGGTCTACTTGTATACAATCTTTCGTAGTAATTGAAGCAGTCCCTTGACTATGTAAGAGGTCAAATTTTTTGATTATCAGTCCTGTGGTCATATCTTACTGAACCAAAGGGTCTAACTTTTGTTTTAAAAGCAGAAGCTAAATTTATATAGATTATCTATAATACATATTATATATAAATTAATGTATATATATGGGTTCTATATATTTCAATAATGGCTATTGTTCTGGGTTTTTTATGTGTACACATGCTTCTTATGCTGTAAAAGACTTCTATGAATAAATAGGCATTGGACATTTGCATACAAGTTTGAAGTCAGTCCTACTCTGGCTGGTTGTCTTTTGTGAAGATTTGTAACTACTGTATGTTAGCATTCTTCAACAATGTTTGCCCTTGATAACTACATGTTTGTTCAGCTTTACGGAATGGTCATCTGTGGATAGTCTTCAGAAGTATAGCTTCTCACAGAGGAGCCTGAACAGCATTTTTGAGATGTTTATATGCTACTCACAGAAGAAGCAGAATGGTCTCTAGAAATGCTTGACATAGGAGCCATTCCTTATAGACTTTTTAGTTGCTTAAAACTGGCCATAAACAGTTAATGGCACTAGCTCCTTGGCACCTGCCACTTACCTTTTCAATGCGGGCTCAAATCAACCAACTAACTGTAAGTCTTATCTTGGCAATGAGACACAAGAGAGAACAAACCTGATGGTTAATCAGCGATATCTTTAGGGAGTATTGTTCATAGACAAGGGAGGGGGAATTGTCACAAACAAAATGAAGGCATAGTGGACATGGTAGTGCTTGCTTATAATTGCAGCACTTGAGAAGTTGAAGATAATGTTTGAGGCAAGTCTGAGCTTCATAGCAACATTTTGACTCAAACCAACAAGATGGAGTTCCTTATGCCAGCTCTTCCAAAAGTAACTAAAGCTAAGAAGCTATGCAGAAATGGCTCTTGTGTACCGGATACTGACTGGATGAGTTCTAACCTTGGCTCCCTCTTGTATTCTGCTTATATTGGTTTTAGATGCAGCTATTCTTCATTGAGTCGTTAAAACAGAGAGTGGTGGATCTCTATGAGTTCAGGGACAGCTTGGTCTAGGACAACCAGGGATTTGTAGAAAGACCCTGCCTCAAAAACAAAACACAAACAGAAACAAACAACAAATGCAAAGAATGGGGAAATGTAACCGGCTAGCAGAAATGAATACACTCTAAAGGGACACTTACGTCCTTCTCTTTGGCTATTATACTATTCAAATAATGAACACCAACAAATTAGAATTTCCCCAGGGACCTCCTGCTGGGAGAAGAAAATCCAGGAGCTCCGGTGACAATCAGAGGAGGAACTTGTCTACCAGAGGAGGAATCTAATCTCTCTCTCTTGGAGACAGATTTATACCTTGTGGCACAGCCCTGCAGGAGACACTCGGGACAACAGTGGGCAGGACTACACCGTAGCCGGACAGCTCGGTTGTTCGTATTTCTTTACTTCTATTTAAACGATGCTCTCATTTCAGGATTCCAAGTTAGACCTGAGATCCAGAGGGTATCTTTGAACCATTTCTAAAATGTGACTACATTGAAAAATTTCCTTTATTCTGCTTTTCACTGTAAAAAATAGCTCTGTGCATGATACTAAAGGTGCAGAGGGTACTTAAAATTTCAGCTTTGATTTATATTGTTAGGTTGATCTCTAAGAAAATTTGAAAATTTTCATGATGAATAAAGATCCTAATAGCATTTGATACTAGGTTTCAGACCTTCTCAGACATACTCAAGAATTATAGGAAGCACCAAAGAGGTTCTGGACGGGGCCCTGGTAGTGAGTCAAACTCTCTGTGTGTAAATGTGTGTGATGCACTCACCCCTGTTAAAAAGTTCAAGGAAAATCCAGTCATCTAATTAATGAGAACCCTGTTTCAAGCTCTGAGAATGAATGAAAATGTTAGTAGCTTGAATAAAGCATTTGTGCCTTTATTATTCATTAGAAACTGGCAGTAAATAATAGGTTTGAATTTCACAGTCATGAGGCTGCTAATCAAAGCAAGGGGCATTGCTTAAGATCATAATTCATTATCCTTCACAGCAGTGGCATAACAGGGCTTGGCTTTATGAATCACTACCTGGACACTAGCCTCTGCTAGGCTCTTGGACTGATTCAGAGGGAGAAAGGCTGGTAGAGTCATATAGCAAGATGGAGACACTGTCTTATATTTATATCAGATGGGCCATAATTGGGATCCTATTCCTGGGATCAGCCTGGCAAGGGGTATCCCAACTGTCCTTGTCAGCATTAATTCATGACAGTAGGTTTGAAAGAGAGTTTGTCTCTAAGCAAAAAGCCATCTGGGAGGCAGAGCCTAGGTTTATTCTAACTCATTCTTCCTGACTCGGTGCTGGCTTTAGTCAGCAACTGTCCCTCCACACCTTACTTTATTTTATCTGGTTGGTAGGTCAGATTCCTCTTCCTTCTACTTGCTCTGTTTATATTATTATTTGACTATATTTTGAAGCCTCTTTTCTTTCTCTGGTGTGTGTGTGTGTGTGTGTGTATGTATATGTGTTTCAACAAAGCAAACACTTCTTCCTTCCACTTGAAGTGGACAGAAATAAGATGAACCCTCATCTTTTGACCTACTATTCCTTTTTTTTTTTTTTAGCTCTTCATAAGTTCTGCTCACCTCTGGGGAGATGAAAGAAGTCTGCAATACTTTGCTTGACTCAGTTTCCCTCATCTGGGACATCCTGCCAGATTTCTTTATTCTTTCAATGGCTTGCTGCTCCAGCCCCTTTGGCTGTTCATGAGCCTGAGGATCCATGCATCTCCCTTATGTTAGCATCTGGTACCTGCTGTAGCCAGATCTCTAAAGATAAGAGTGTCAAGCTCTCAATTATTTTGGTAAGAGGAGATGCCTTGAAATGAAGCTGCAGCCAACACAATCATACACCATAACAAAACTTTATTAGGATGATGTCAAATTAGAAAACTCCTCTACTTGCCATATTTACCTGAAATGACAAGATTTTACTTAGTCGGATATAAAAGTTTCCCCCAGTATTTGGAAGCGAGAAAGCTGACATGCAGAGCAGTATACCGGACACCACAGGTCTAAGGCCTAAGAAGTACTCAGCGAAGCATGCATTAGTTTTAGGCTTTGGGTCTGAGAAAGAACTCATTCTTCATCACCCTCAAAAGCAAATCCATCCTGTCTTAGGCATCCAAGTCTGAAGCCTGTTCTTTGGAGCCTAACAGTAACATCTGCATTTCAAGAGAAGCTAGGCTTGAGGTATCTTATGGCTTCAAAAGGCACAGGTCATGCAGCTGAATTAAAAGCTATTGTGTTGGTCTCTTCAATGCAGCCATGAGCCACGCTGGGAAGGGGGTGGGTCCTGATTGGTGCTTGTCCTTGGTGCCTCAGTGTGGCCTAAATGCCACCATCCCTACTCTTTTGGCTTCTCTGTTGCCAATCAGTCACCAGTATTGGAATTGGAAAAGGTGAGGGCTCCTGCACAGTCTCCTCCATGTGGAAGGGGCATGCTGCAAAATACGACTTCCCAGCATGCAGAGGGAATCTGCTTCAATGGCCAAGAAGTTGTTCCTGTGCACACAAGGAAGAGAGGCTCGGCATTTGAGTAAAAACACAGAATGTGGGAAAGAAACCAGCTTTCCCCCGAAAGAGCCCCCTTAAACTGGCAAGAGGCCCTGCACTTAATATAGACACATCTGGAGGCAAGCAGCTCCTTGGAGTGGGGGTAGGGGGAGGAAGAACTGTATGGGGAGAGTGCCAGCAAGGACAACAGGGCTCCTAACTCATGTGACTTCTCTGAGGCCATCAATAGCGGGCACTGCACACTCACTGGGCTCTGTTTATAGCCAGCCCTACAGTCAAGTAGAACAAGTGAAGTCAAGTCCTAAGCGATAAGACTTATCACTTATGCTCAGGAGTATTTTTTCCATGTTATTAATGTTCCATAATTAATGGAAGAGAATCCAAAATCCACATGAAGGGCCTGGGGAGCTGTCTGAGGAACAGGAGGAGCCCCCTGCAGGCCCAGCGCACATGGTTCATCCCAACAGCAGCTAGATCTGATTCCCCTGGCCCCCAATCCAGCAGTAAAAATGGCTGTCAGATAATTAAATGAGGTTGCATAATACAGAGGGAAGGTAATGAATTCTCATTTCTGAAGGCACGGGAGGATACATGTGACAAGGTTTTGAGTCTGTCCAATTTATGTTCTTAACACTCTTTGCCTCTCTTCTCTGCACCGCCTCCTTGGCTGTTGGCATTCCTCAGTGGCTTTGCATTACTGGTGATTACATCTGCACTCATCATGCCAATTAGTCCAGCTGGGGCTGACCCCGAGTCTGCTCAAGTTTGAGTTCGTAGCCTCCCAGGCCGAGGTCTCCCTCGTAGATGTTTTCCTTGCCTGGAGTCTGGAGTGAAGACTTTTGGTCCAGAGCAAGCTTAGCGGCAGGAGTGCCGGGCGAGGGGCTTTGCTCCTCGTAATTCATGGCGAGTTCATCTTGGTTTACAATACATTCCACATCATCCTCTTTCAGTTGTTCCTGGTTAGTTAAGACAGAGAGACGGGTCACTTCATGATGAAAGCAGAAAACAGTAGCATCCCCATTTTGTAAGAAAATAGGAGTGCTACGTGCGTGTAGCACACATACATGCAGGCAGGAGAGAGGTGGACAGAGCTGTTTTTAATGGCTTTCCACTTTCTCTCTCTCTTTCTCCCCTCTTCCTTTTTCGAGACAGGTTCTCTCACTACCCCCAGGGCTCACCAGCTGGCTAGTGAGCTCTCAACATCCCTCTGTCTCTATCTCTACAGGCTGGGATTACAGGTGCATGCCAGGTGCTGGGGATAGAACTCAGGTCTTCATGTTTGCACAGTGACTACTTTACTGACTAAGCCATCTCCCTGGGACTGGAGATTCCCTTTTCTTTGAATTAACGACCAATTTTATTATGGCCCATCTGTGCTTGCGCATGGCACAGCATCCGCTGAGTCAGCCCTGAAAACTTGGCTTACTACACAGCCTCAAAAAGTCTCCCAGCTCAAGGCTGGAAGACGGTCATGACCCCTCTCCTTGGGCTGAGGGAGAAAGAATGGGATGTGGTAGATTCTCTTCACTAGCACCCAGCAAGGTTGACCAGAGTCAAGACTAAGCCAAATCCTGTGTCCTTAGGCACCTGCTTTCCTGAAAACCCTTGGAGCCAAATATGTTGTAACTTACTGTAAATGGGTTTTCAGCACATTTCTTGAGACAAGTGTCACAGACTAGAAGTGACTAGCATCTACCCTGGTGGACCAGATAACGTCAGAAACGAATAGATCTGGCCAGTAATGGTCACTCCATCCAGATGTCCCGCTGGAGTAAACAGCATCTCAGCTCTACTTCCATCGGTTAGGGAGGATTTCACCAAGTCACAGCACAGTGAGGGCTGGCTGGGTCACCTCAGGACAGGGTTCCCACCTTTAGCCTACCCTAGGAACATCTGAGAGCTATTTAAAACAGATCTGTTGTGTGAGGATTATTTCTGTCACGTTCCTCTGGGAAGCCCCCAGCTGCTGAGCGGATCAGAGAGAAGCGTCTCCTTCTGCAGGGGAATGTTGGCTGCCAGCTCCTTAGGCCACTTTCGGCTCCCACTCTCTGCTCTTCCCCAGTTGCCTGACACTCTGATTTGCTGGTAATGGCTCTAATTGCTTCTCGGTATTTTTTTTATTCTACTCCCCTGAGCTATAAAGCACAGACCTAATATCCAAAACTTCAAAACACAGCAGTTTGTGAGGACACATCACTTTTACATTTTCTAAGTTCATTTTATGGTTAAAGATATTGGCAACAATAAAAAAAATGCCTTTAAAAAAGAAGAAGAAGCCAACATCAGCAACAACAAGGCAGAGAAGAAGAGAAACGCTTCTTGGTGCAAGAATTTAAACACTGCCTTCCCTTCAAGCTGAGAAGTGAGATTCCCCCAGGTTTTTAGCTCGTCAGTACCCACCAGGCTTGCCCTCGCATGACTGTTCACTCACCCCATAGGCCTGAGGACTGGTGAGCAGCCTGGAGACGGGGCCACACCATGCCGGTAATGTGGTGGTCAGTGGAGGACCTGAATGCGTTAAGATGGGCTTCAGATATCTGGAGGGGCCTGTTAAGGAATGCTTGTCAAAAGGAAGCGTTTTGTTCCTCACACAGCAGAAACCTTTGCACACTGCTCAGATAGTTGTGTCCCCCTTTAAATCTCTTGCTCCCTCATTTGGGAAGCAATTTGGGCCGCAAAAATTGCTGTTTGTAATCTTTGCTCTACACGCTGTTGTGGTCCTCCAGACAGCCTTTCATCACGTAAGAATGGTGAAGGCGCTCTGCTCCCTCCAGCCCCACACCAGGGTTAGTCTCTTTAGAGAGTGCACTTTGAAGAATTACCTAGAACAATAGTATAAAAGTATAACAGTCTAAACATTATCTATACAGCATAATAGTATAAAAGTGTGTTTTCTAAAAGTTGTACATTACTCACACACACACACACACGCACACGCACACACACACACCACACCACACCACACAGCATGGAGTAGGGTTGGGGGAGAGCTTAAAACACCAGTCATTTCCACAAAGAAGCAAAAGGTATTTCATAAAACGCTCAGCTATTTCAGAACTGGGTAGTCAACATAGATTGTTTTCCAAGATTCTTCATTTTCAATATTCAGGGAAGTCACTTTATACTTCATACATCAGTGCACTCTTATACAAAATTATGCAAATGAGCTGCTTCGAGGTTTATTCTATTGTCTAGCACCTGTCTTTCTCATCTCTTCTTCCCAAAGTGCTCTAGCCAGCTAAAAGGAAAACCTGTTCATCTGAAGCCATCGCCTTTCCCTCTGATCTATCAATGACGAAATCCCCAGAGGGGGTCTCATGCGCCATTATCATCATCATCACCATCATCATCGCTATTATTATTTATTTACTGAAAGAAAGTAGTGAAATTATTCTACCATTGCATTAGAAATGACTTTTAAGCTTATATTATTTTCTCTGCCGGAGAGTATTTCAGTTCATCAACTTTCTGAAGGGTGATCATAAAGAGGGAAAGACGGAAAAAGGGGAGAAGTTGACAGTGGTTGGCACGTCAAGATCTGCAGCCACCCACAGGTGTTTGGGGTGTGAGAAGATCCAGGGGAATGACTGGAGGAACTACCTACAGCTGGAGTACACCTTTTTCACTCTCATGATGCCCCAGGAAGTGGGGGTAGAGGGAGGACCTCCGGCTCCCTCTGACTACAAATCACTTGACAGTAAAGCATCAAGGTAGTTGGGGATGCCTGTGAACATGGCCTGGTTATGCTGAGAGGAAAATGACTGGGAAGATTTGTCAGCCAGTATGCAAATGGGGAAGGCTGGCTTCTTTAAGATGAGTGTCTGCTGAGGCCAGTAGATGACCAGGGAAGAAATTATTGTTCAGAGAGTAGCATTGCTGTCACATCTTGTAAGTACATATACAAATCTGAAAGCCCTTGATGATATCCTATTAATTTTCATTAGCGTGTTATTTCCTTCATTTTATGGATGAAGGGATCAGGGCCTGGAGATGTTATGATTTTACATAACCTAAGTCTCTCTTTGCAGTTTTGGTTGTGAGCCTAGCCTTTAATGGCTGAGATATCTCTCAATGCCTCACCCCCACCTCCTGCATCTTTGAGTCCACTACCATCATCTCCCTAAGAAGGTAAATTATCAAGGGAGAATCAGGTATGGCAGAGTCCTCTAAAAGCAGGCTTGGGGGGAGGGGTCCTTTGTGCGGCTCCTTTGTGTTACAGCCTCTCCTGGGCCAGCGTGGGCAGACATGATGTCATGTCATGGCTTATCATACGCACAGGCCCATGAAAATCTGTGGAAATGCTTTTTTAATGACCGACATGAGATCAAGGAAATCCTAGCAAACTTGGTTTCTAGAGGTCTAAGTGATATCATATTAACAGTGTCTTAGGGATGTCCCTGTGGTCAAGGCTCTAAGGGTATGAGCGGGGCCCAGGGATCCTTTACCAGGCTTCTCAGTGTGCTGAGAAATAAACAATGACAAAACAGGGCTATTTAAGTCAAACACAAATCAAGAGTTGTATTAAGAACATTCTTTTAACCCTGAGGTGGTACTTCTTTTATATTGCCATTAGAACAAACCATTAAAGGCTAAATTTTTAGGTGTGTGTGTTTGAGTGTGACTGTGTGTGTGTGGAGTGTGTATACATTAGAACTCAATCCAAATGGAGCCATCCATTTCCTTCTGGACAGGCCCTGCTGATTTTACAAAGACAAAACAACATGGGCATAAATATCAGCTCTACTGTGCAACTGATGGTTCAGTTTTCAATCTACCTGAATCTCACGTTTGTCATGGATATTCACTAAACATACATTGGAGTCTTTTACACTTTTGACTTGCTATTCAGATGCTATTTTTCGTGGCACTGAGGATGAAACCTAAGGTGTCATTCATGTCAGGTAGGTGCTCCTAGCCCTCTTTTTACCTTTATTTTGATATGGGGCAGCCTCAGTAAGTTGCCTATGCCTGCCTTGAACTTGTGGTTTTCCTGCCTCGGCCTCTTGTGTATCTGGGATTGCATGCCTTTGCCACCGGGCCTGGAACTACTTACCTGATTTTTAAAATTTGTTGTTTGAGCTGACAAACAATACATTTTTCCATCTTTGTTTAAGTGAGAGTGGGGATCAACAGTGAGGGTAGACACAGATGCCGCTCAGACACTTGGCGTAGCATTGGAATTCATGGGCCCTGAAGCAGACCCTGTGCCCTGAACATCTGTGTTGACAGGAAGTGATGAGTGAGGGAGAGGTCGGTAGAAGGACTCTCTTGTGTATTATATGGCTGAAGCAAGAAATAGGTAGGGCTTCTGGCAGGCAGAAGGGATTCTGGGATAGAGCCAGATGTGTGAGATTGAGCCACCAAGTTTTGAAGAAGATGGGTACATGGTGCCTGAGCTCAGGTAACCAACCACCTGGCAGAATGTAAATTAGTATTAATAGGGTATTTTAAGTTATGAGTTAGAGAAGAGCCTAGTTATATGGCCTAGGTATTTGTATAATATTTAATAAGTCTCATGAATCATTATTCTGGGAGCTAAAGGATGGGAGGGGGAAAAACTCTACCTGAAACATAATGGTGTCCTAATATTACAGAGAGGTGGGAAGCACCATGATGCCCTTCGACTGTTCTGTAGTAAAGTGAACCCCAAAAAGCATGACCTTGGTGCATGAAAGGAAGTGTGAAGCCCTGTGCTCCCCAGCATCTTGGTTTGCCCAATGAGCCATATATGATGGGCTCAGCAGATTCCCTGCTGAGTTTCTGGTATGGGATAGCATTCAGAAGTGGTAAGGGCTGGGGGACAGAAGTAGGCTCTGAACGAGCTCCAGAGAAGAATGAGAAAGTTGGATTACAGACAATGCATGAGGGTTTCCTGAGGCTAAGAGGCTAAGAGTGGTCATATAAAAATGGACCACTTGAGCTTGTGCTATAGACAATGGCTATCCCAGGAAGAGTGATGATGACACAGCATAAGGTGTTTAGAAATTACCTTGTGCTTCACTCACTAACTCACCCTTTCACTCACCCACTCAGTCAGTCAGTCACTCACTCACTCGTTTCTTACCGTATGTTTTTGTTTTATGTGTCAACCTAGTACAAGGTAGAGACAAGCACCTACAGAAGTAGAGTTAGCATTCTGTGAGAGGATGGAAAACTCTGTTTCCAGCCTGCAGCATCCTTGAGTGCAGGCTACTCCTTTTATCTGTGTATAGTATTTGGTGCATCTTTATACTGTACTCAATAAATGATTGCTAAATCAATAAAGACACCAGCTAAGCAAGGACAAATAAAGACTCAAAGGAACCCAGCAGACCTGAGCTGTGACCGTGGACTCTTCTCACATCTCACAGTCTGTCACAGAGACAGATTAAGTGGACTTGCCTAGTAGAATGACTGAGTGGAATCAGGGAAGCAGCAACTTTTTGATTCTTCATTGCTAAGCAATATCTGAAAAGCAGCTGGATCTCCAAGGTTACCTGAATTATTAAAAAGTAAGAGAAATCTTTTGATCTACACAAAAAAAATCCTCTATAGCAAATTTTGCAAAATGTGTTATTTTTCTCATTAGGGCTCTGGTATGTGCTTGGGGAGGGAAGTTCCCCATGGGGCATCTGACTATGGCTAACTTTGCTTCCCTTGAAAGCTGATGATGTGCTGAGACAAAATGTTGAGCTCTTGGGGGGAAAACAGTGACTTTCCTCATTTTTAAAGGAACTAGCAGTTCAGGAGTTACTGAAAGCTGGAGCTCAACATGAGGTTTAACACATGGGAAATAGGAGAGGCCATTAGCAAATACATTTTCTCTTTTGGCCAAAGATCCTAGAACAAAATTTGGTACCCATCTGCACTGAGAGCTGAAGTACGTGGCCACAGGGACACCTCTAATCTCTGTTGTGTGTTGAAGTTTGGGTTACCGTCTGTTGTTAAGCTTTGTTCATTTTAAATTGCCCAAGGCAAGGGACATACAGTTTGTTGGTGTTTGTGCCTTGTCTAAGGAACTTTTCACAGATGGGTGAGAAGTAAAGACCCATCTCCAACTCCCCCTTTAAAGCCCCACTGTCTCCTAGTATGGACTCAAGGTTTTTTGTTGTTGTTTTGTTTTGTTTTTCTTTCTCAGATTCCTGTGTTGGATAAGACCCTTGCTTCAGGGTGATGGTAAGTGGAGATAGAGCCTGTGAGGAGCACGTGGGATGTCATGAGGTCATCAGTGTGTGTTATGAGGTAATCAGTGTGTTATGAAGTCATCGGTGTGGGTCATGAGGTCATCAGTGTGTTATGAGGTCATCACTGTGGGTCATGAGGATCTAAGCGTGGGTCCCCAAGCTGTGATTAGTGTCCGCAGAAGAAGCTTGCAATCTCTCTCTACCAGGAGAAGAGGCTTCACCAGAACTTGGCAATGCTGGCATCTACTCTTTCCAGACCAGTGATAACAAACACTTACGTTTTTTGAAGCCAACTAGTCGATAGCATTTTGTTGTAGAAGCCACAGCAGAATAAGATACCCAGCAGAATAAGATGGCCCTTGAGTCTGGTTTTGAGACCTTTGTGAGCTTGTTTCTTAAGCATCTGTTTTTGTTGCGTTAGGTGTCAAACAAGTGCAAGATAGAGACACGGAAGCCAAGTAACAATGATTTGAGAGGATAAACCACTCCTTTCCCAGCCCACAGCATCCTTGCATTTTCTTAAGCTTGCCTGATGATTCAAATCACCTAGGGGTCTTTGTTCAAAACTGTGATCTCAAAGACTGTAGATTTTGAATCAATAGGGTTAGGAAGTCATAGCCTTTTCTTTTCTTTTTTTCTTGGTACAGGGTCCTGTTATTTAATCAGCTGGCCTGGAACTCACTCTGTGGCCATTTTCATACTCATGGCAATCATCCTTTCTCAGCCTCCCAAGAGCTGGAATTACAGGTGTGAGCCACCATCCCTGGCTTTATTTATTTATTTTTAGGGACTCTTTATTTTTCAACAAGCCATGCAGCCGACCGAGGGTCAGGCATGTGTGGAACACAGCAGAGGTCTTTGGGATACAAACTGCCATCCATGTGATACAAACCTTAGACAGGAAGGGAATAAGAATGCCTTTTCATATCCATAAAGCTATATATGTTAAGGATGAGGACAGGTGGAAGAAAAGCCTACTTGGCCATGGGCCCACATCAATACAAGGGCCTTTGATGCTGGTTTTATGTTGTCTTCAATGATGACATACTTGGTTTGAGATGATGAATATCTGATCTTGGATCTTGGATTAACAAAGCATCAGGTCTTGGCTTGTGGAGGAAAATGTTGTCCTTTCTAGGAGTCTGTAATGCACTGGCATGGTAAATGGGTTTCATTTAAAGGATAACATGCTCGCCAGGACCTAAAGAAGGAAAGTACCAGTCTCTAGGTCAGGTCCTCAGGAATACTCTACTCCCCACTCATTTCTAAGTATTCCCATTTATCTTGTTTTCTCTTTAACAGCACAGGTAGGTGCTGTAGCCCCATTTTATAAATCAATGAGCCTGGAAGCAGATAATTTTTCAAGTCTGGAGTCTTTTCTAACCCACTCTTAACTGCATTCCCAGGTTATGTTTAGCTTGTAGTGCCAGCTTGCCAGGAGAGATAGTGATGGACAGGTGAGGATAACAGAATGCTGGTCTGGATGCCAGCCTGACTCTTAACCTTTAGGTTCCTGCTGAATACCTGGCTACCACATGTTCTGGCTCTTGCTTTTCTGAGCCCCCTTCTGCTAGCTCTGTGCATAGATGCCCACAGTACTATTTACAGAGTATCTAGGAACAGAGATAGCAGAGGACAACCAGACCTGTACACACCCAATTGTTCTTTGTTTCTAATATACGACTCACAGTCTTTTTGTTTGGTTTTCAAGAAATGTAGCCTAACAAAATGCGTCCTTCCTCTTCTCTTTGGATATGTCAGATTTTATCATCAGATAGTCGTTGTTTTGCCTTGTTGGTTAAGCATGCCATTTTGTGGGAATGGTGCGTTGGGTTCAGGTAGGAGGAAGGTTTCTGGAACTTCCTCCATCCCTCAGCTCCCTGGCTGAAGGAGAAATCCTAGCTGTGAAGTGTGCTTGTGGAGATGGTGGCTGGGTAGGATTCTGCCTACACAGCTGAAGAAAAGTTGAGGATGAAATCCTTTTTATTTTCAGATAGCATGTGATGTTCTAGTTTTAAAACAACAAGGGAAAAGCAAGAGACATCAGTGACGTTAGTTCATTCACGTAATCATGTAATAATATGCCCTTTCGGTCAATGATTGCATCCTCCATTCTCTTAGAAGAAACTGCCCTAGTCAACCACAGGGCCACAAAAGAAGCAACAAATTCCAGACTAAACACCAAGGGTCCAGGACTGTCTAGAGGAAGCCAGTGCCAGGTGAGCTGTGATCACTCTAGCCTAGTCTCTGCATCTGTTCCTCACATGTCCCTCTGGAGAAGGCTATCCCCAGGAGCCCAGGTTCTGTTTTCTCCTTCCAGGAGCCTTTCCAGACCTGCCCTGCTGAATTGTTTCAGCTCCACACTGCTTTGACAACCAGATGTACACACCTGTCTAAGAGCATTTGTCATATTGCCTCAAAAGTAATTGTTTAAAACATGATTTCCCACTCTAGACTCTGACCTCCTTGATGGCAAGAACTTTATCGCATTCATTTTTCCCCCTAGTGATGGGGATCAAACACAGGGCCTTGTGTTACCATGTGAGCACACTTGATTGTATTTTTAAAGTATTTTCATTATAGAGAGAAACAGGGAGTTGGCAGACCTTATAAAGCTAACACAAAGGTTAATAATCTTCATAAAACAAGAAGCCATGTCTACTTGGAAATATAACTTGATCATCCACTGCAAAATTCCTCACTCGTGTTTTGTCTTTATCAAAGTATCTCCTTCCCATAGAGACCTGATATCCTGGTTTTTATATTAACCACATCCTTCAGTATACATCATAATTTTATTGCCCATAGTGCATTCCTTCACACTACAGTTTGTTTTGCCCCCTAATAAAAAGGTATACGCATTCTGATTCCTGGGCTCCTCCCCAACACTGTCTTTCTGTGTGAGTGTGTGAGTGTATGTGTGTGTGTGTGTGTGTGTGTTTTCCGGTCTATCTGCTGATGGTCTGGCTGACCTTTAGCATTTTCCGTAGTCTGGATTTTGCTGATTGGATATCAAGTGAAACTTAGATATTCTTCTGCCCCTGACATTTCCGGCATTTTTTCCCAGTTGGATCAGATCCAAGCTCTCTTTATATCTGATTGTCTCTCTTGGTGTGGTCCTAGCAGCCACTGACTGATAAGGAATACTTGTATCTGTTTGCTCATTGGGAATTGCAAAATATTGAAATTCTATCTTTAGAATAATTTTATTAGACAGGACATTTTTAAAGAAGCATGTCATTCATTCAGCTGGTGTATTCTGTGGGTATATTTGATATGGAAGACAGTGCCTGAATCATTCCATGTATTTGTTAACATTTAAGACAATGATTCATTTCCTCAGTCTTTCTAAAATTGATCATTACTTTTGGTTAGATATCACTGTAAAGTTACTAAGTTTAAATATATTTGACTATAGTTATTATTGTTGGTATTCAAATTGACCCATCTTTGGTCAGTGGGAGTCTTTTAAAGTCACCTTCTGAGTCTTGGTGACATGATTCCGGTATCTTTTCTTCTTTTAGACAAGTTCTCACTATGTGTCACTGACTGTCACTTATAGAGATATGAATTGGGTTTGAACTCACAGATATCTGTCTGCCTTTGCCTCCAATCTCCATTCTCTGATATCATTCTTGTTATCTATGTGACTGTTGTTTTCTAGCTTATCTTATACATATTGGTTCGTATCTTGAATCAAAGATTTCTCTGAAATTTCCTGTTTTTTTTTTTGTAAGTGAAAAATAGTATTTCAAACCCAGATTCTGGACACTAAAGATTGCTAAGTATAGCGAACAGAAATAAATGTTTGACATCAAGCCCTCTATTTAAGTAAAAATAAATAAATAATAAACAAATACATACATAACATACATACAGACAGACAGACAGGTGGGTTTGTAGCACTTCATCATATCCGTGGGGCAAGTACTCGCCTCATACCTAGTTTTGGGCTACTAATGTGACATGCTTCAAATGTGGAGCTGGGAACGTTGTGCGCTGCCTGTTGCCATCAGCTGCTCGTGGGTATTTCAGGTTCTATATCTCATGCCTTGCAGATACTTCCATCTGCAGTTCAAGTTTCTAATTATTTAGGACATGGCAAAAATAATTAGAATTTCCCATAATTATTCATTTGCTATCTCCCATAACGCACACTGAACAGATACAGAGTAATGCTGTTGCCATCATAACAATTACCAAAATGTTAATTTTTACATATCCTAACGTTTTTTTGCATCAACACCTCTTTTGTATTCTAGATTTCCATTTATAAAAATCCATAGTAACTATAGATAACAGCCCTTTATTTATATTGCTAGAATGTGTGACTATTCATACTTTCCTAGCCCTACCTGTGCAAGTATATCAAATGCTCACCGTCAGACCTTCTGTCAATGTCTCGCACGTCATTTTGACTGAAGCTTGTTGTTCAATAGACTCCTCAGGAAAGTCTCGTGGGATCAATACTCTCTGAGTTCTTGTATATTGATAACAGTCAGTGCCCATTATATTTTGAAAGTCAATTTTTCTGGAAATAAAATCATTGACTTACTTTCTCTGAGTATCTTAAATATATCACTCTATTTCTTTTGACAGGTGAAGCTGCTCCTGAAAGTATAATGAAAATGTAAATCACATGCTTTTCTAGTCGATGATCAGAGGTCTTTTTCCTCAGAGTTTATTAATAATACTACCATTTGTCCAATGCTGTCATTTGTCCAATGACAGTAGAAGGCACGAGGCATGCACTATAAGCGGTTCCAAACCCCTTTATTCCAGGAAAGGTCTCTCCACTTAGAATTTGCTGTTTCCTTGCTCTTATGGCTTGACTATGAAGTGTTGCTCTCAAACTCCTGCTTCATCCTAAGCAATGGCCAGAGGTGGTTGGTTCATGAGAACGCTATCTTCAAGAATGGATTAACAATCCCTGGATGAACTCGTGGCTGAAAGGGGTAGGAGAAGTAGGGGGTCTAGCGGAAGTAGGTCAGTTGGGAGCAAGATGTTGAAGGCGTTTATAATCCAAAATTATTCTCTCTTTCCTCTTCCTCGCTATCATGGGGTAAACAGCCTGCTCTGGTATATGCTCTTGCTGTCGTTATTTTCTGGTTCACCTTAGGCTAAAGCAGGGGAGCCAGATAACCACAGCCTGCACTCTGCAACCACGAGCCAGGTTGCCTGTAAGCGGGTTTTCTCCAGTGTTTTATCACAGGGAGGGAAAGGTAATGCGTGTGCTTTGCCTTCTTCCTTTAGGGGCTCCTGTTTTCTGGATTTTTAACTGTCTTTGCTCTTCTTTGACATTTGTTATTTTTTCTCAAATTATTTTTTTCTTCTTATCTAATATTTTATCTTTTTCGTCTGCATTTTTTCATTGTGTTTATTTGGTTTCATGTACTATATAATGTAGTCATGATTTCTAAAATGACTTTTTTTTAATTGTTTTCGGAATCTAAGTTTTTATGATTCTAGTAAACGCTGTTCTTTTGTGTCTTGTATCATTTGCACATTGCTTTCTAACTGAGCTAATGAGTGATGCTTTAGTTCTGATTTACTTAATGGCTGTATTCTTGGGTATACTTTCCTTGTGTATATTAGTTCTCTTTTATTTTTTTCTTGTAAGAGCTGTCTGGGACCTGACTTGCATCTGTCTGTCTGTCTGTCTGTCTGTCTGTCTGTCTGTCTATCATCTATCTATCTGTCTGAGCACTCTATTTGCATGTATGCATGCATGAGAGAAGAGGGCATCGGATCCCATTGTAGATGGTTGTAAGCCACCATGTGGTTGCTGGGAATTGAATTCAGTTAAGAGCAGACAGTGCTCTTAACTGCTGAGCCCTCACTCCAGCCCCTTCCGCTCTTTTCTTAGTGTTCATTTCTATGTGAAATTATTTTTCTTGAACTTATGGAAAGAGCTGGATTTCAGAAAACCATTTCCGATTTCAGAGCCCCTCTTCTATTAAATTAAACACGGCATTAAACGTGGTGGCTTATCTTCTGAGCTTTCCTGCCTGTTTGCTCCCCGGGAGGACCTGAATCTTATTTCTTTTGAGTCCATTCAGGGCAGTTTCTCACCCCATCCTGGTAGATGCATCCTGAGAACTTATAGCCATTTTGTCTACTCTAGCCCTTTCAACAACCCCTTACCAAGACCTGCATGTTTCTCCTGATAGAGAAGGTGGTATTCTCCACTCCCTGAACATCTTTCATGTTTCAAAAGCATCCCAACTTCCAAGGGATGCTGTCTGTTCTTAGGGGCTGCTGCCTTCAGCTTCTCCCCAAAACACTTCTCAGTTTTTTTTTTCTCTTCTGACCTGATGTTTGTATTTCCACACACTTGCCAACCAGGGCTTGTGAGACAACTTTACCCTATTTTGGTTGGAAATGTGTCCATGGATGTTTGGTTTTGTTATCTTATTGTTCAACCCATTTTTTAAAATAGGGTTTTGCAGAGATTCAAAGATGTGTTGGTACCGCTACCACCTTCCCAGAATTCCTCAAAGCCACTCAAGCTGCCTGAACCCTGCCTATGACCAAAGAGTGCCTGTTAGAATTATCCAAATGAACATTGGAACCACAGCCAGGTGATCTGGGTAGTCAGATGATGCCTGGAGCCATGGTTTTCTACCTTCCCTGTCAGTGGATTAACCTCTGAAAACTTGCCAATATGCTCTTCATCTGTATACAATGCTATAGGACATTACACAGTCCCCAGATGCCTTGAAATCCATCCCCATTTTCCCAGAGGCTTGAGTTTTGAGGAAACGCAAGAGTGATTAAGAGCAAGGGTAGAAGATGCAGGACTGATAAAGTAGAATGCTGACAATCTTGTTTGTACTGGGGGGTTAGTTTCAGCAGCGATAGCTATAGGATAAGATAATTCTATTTGGCTCCTCAGATCCAGACAACCCAGAGACAGAGAAAGGGCATCAGAGAGTGCTAGGACACCAGAGCCCCAGTGTAAGTGGGACAAATGAACTCAAGATAAACCAGCAGACATACTGGGATCGGGAGGAAAGCCGAGCGCTCATCTCGTCTGCAGCCTTGGAGCTTCAGAAGAAAGTCTAAACCCATTCTCTATAAGCTGGTCACCTGTCTGCACCAGAAGTCTCTGTTGTACTTGTTAAAATGAAGTCTCCTAGGCCCCTGAAATTGACCCTCTCATGTTGGTGGGCTGAGTGATGGATACTTCTAAGCAAATCTGCGATATTGGACCCTGTTCCAGTATGACCTCAGTTCTTCTTAACTTACGGAAACCAGTACCTGTAAACCAACGTATTTACAAAGGAGGTTTCAGTTTTGAGGTCCTCAATTTGGGGCTTCCACATGTCTTTTTTGTGGGGAGGGGATAATTCAGTCTATACTACTGTAGGACCATCCAAGTCTGCTATTTATTTATTTACATTTTTTTAAAGTAAAAGGACAGACTAGACTTGAATCATAGCTCCGCCACTGGTTATCTATGAATGACTAAATTTCTTGACCTCTTCCAACTTTGTAAAATGGAAGTAACATACCATAGTGACCTCATAATGGAGAGGATTAGACGAGATTAAAAATAGACATAATTTCTAGCACCATTCTGGGCACATAACCAACACTCAGGAGATGTTACCTAATATTATTCTTTTCATCATTTCTTTGAGGACTTTATAAGTATTAGAAATATATTTCAGGGACAGAGAGATGGTTCAGTGGTTAAGAGCACTGGCTGCTCTTCCAGAAGACCTGGGTTCAATGGCCTTTGTTACCCACCATGTGGGCAACAACTGGGTTATAATTCCAGTTCCAGGGACTCCAATGTCCTCTTCCAGTCTCCTCAGGCATTGCACAGATGTTGTGCGCATGCACGCGGGTGCACACACACACACACACACACACACAAATGCCTATACACATAAAATAAAAATAAATAAATCTTTAAAAAAAGAAACATATTTCAAACATCCCTAAGCCAAATTACTCCTGTAATATCAACCACACGGCCTACAGAATTCACAGTATTTCTTTTGCTGGCTGCTGAATCCCTTAAAAAGATGTTGCAAAGTTTCTCCCCTAAGGTCTCCAAGAAGACACTGCTCACTGTATAATCGATGACACAGTTTCGCAGAAGGATATTTTAATTAAGCCCTTACAGGCTGAGGGCTCTCCTCATCCAGGAATGACTATGTCTTTATAAAAGGGACATACTTGCTTAGAAGTGGGGGCTGTTCTACTGAGCAGCAGCAGGTTTTTAATGCCACTGTTGTGTAGCTTTTTCTCATTGTTATGTTTGCTCACAGAGTCCTGGCTGTTCTTGAGGCCCCTTCAAACTTTCCCACAGTCAATGGGCGTTTTAAATTCTTGGCCATGAGGCTGGGTGTGCCTGTTGTCTTCCCCTTCACATTCCTACCACCAGGGTACAGCCACTTCGCCATGATGACCTACCCTACCCCGGTGGACTGAAATCTCTGAATCCCTGAGCCCAAATCAACCTCTCCTTCTTTTAGTGGCTGCTGACAGGTATTTTGTTATAGTAACAACAAAAGTAACTAAAACAGGAAGCCAAAAGTAACGGAACAGAGAGCTGGGGCCCAAGTCCTGCTTCTTTGCTACTGTCCCTGTCCTGTGCCCACTGAAGAGCTTCTTCACCAACGTTCCGCAAGCTGCCACTCAGGCCATTCTGATTACATTTATCACACCAGAATCATTTGGCCATATGTTTCCTCTCCTGTTAGGCTGTGGGCACCTTGAGGGAGGGACACTGTCCCTCCCTCCTCTTCGGGCCCACCAGTGCGTAAGTGTCCAGTGACCAGAAATGAATCCCTTCAAATGATGCCTGATGAATCAAACTGAGACTTGGAAGAGATCTGGGGTTGACATGCAAGTTCTCTTGGGATTTTAGTTTGGGTTTCACTGGTAAGTAATAAGGTCTTAGGACATGGCACTGATGGGGTCCTTTGAACCTGTTATTGGAAGGAAAGGGAAAAAAAAAAGTCCAGCTATGGATTCCCCCAGGGGCAGTTCTTATTTGCTGTCACATTTTCCTGCTACAAAATCTGTGTCCCTGGAAAGCCCTGAAGCAGCCTGACCACTAAGAATGCCTTTCTTGGCTGTTTAGCCTCCTTGAGAGGTAAAGCTTCCCCTTTGGGGCTGCGGATCAGAGATAACTGGCAATCCAGGCACGGCTGCCTGGCATCTCCGCAAGCCCCAGCCCTGTTCCCTTGGCCCTCCCAAGGCACTCTGGAAGGTTCTTCATGCTTCAGTTGCAAGATTAAATGAATGTATGTTTGGATAAGATGCTTTTAGGCTCCAGATCAAAGTTTTCACCACTTGGGGGTCTAGACCCCTTTCAGCCCAAAGTACAAAACCAGCTTTCTCATCCTGGTAGATTATGGGTGCCAAGGAAGGCATAGCCTACATCTACTGTACCAACAAATTTTCTGGGGAGTAGAGGTCATGGCTGCCAGGGAAGCAATGTGATGAGAAAATGGAAAATGCACATTTTATTAAAACCACTCAGCATGTTATTTTGCATGAACAAAATTGATCCTTTGGCTAAATAAAACCACTAGAGAGCAAATTAAACCGTGACTCATAATATGATTATTCTGTCCTTGTAAAAATAATAAAAATTGTTTTGGTAGGTTTGCTGTGGGTGTTTGTGTGTTCCCTTTAATAAGGAGTTCTAGGGCCCTTTCTGGGGAGATACAGATATGGACTTAAGCAAAGGCAGTGGCAGGGGCTGTCCTGCTTGCCATGTCGCAGAAGATCTGGAGAGCACACCTTGTCCACAGGCAGTCTCCTTGTCTCAAATCACTTTCCATCCACCTCAGTTATTTACCATTCCTTTGCAATTGTGAGCAGGCACCTAAGTGGAACCGGAAGTCTATTCGTTCTTTAAAGAGACATAGTGGCAGTCGGAGTCCTGGATGATAATTCTCCTTTTCTCCTCGCTAATATCCAACTGCTGCTAGGAGACATGATGCTAGTTCTAGAAATTTCAATGGGCCTTAGCTCTTGAATTTTATTTTTTTTCCTTTTGAAATCACCTCAGAAATTGGGAAGCTGAATGGATGGTGACCTTGAGGAATAATTCCTCTCTGATGTTTCAGACAGGATGGCGAACTTCCCCTCGTACATCTGCCTACGGCTCAGCAGTGGGAAGGAAGTATTGGTGGCTTTCCAGAAATACGATTGTGTTGTAGATATCTGCAGCTCAACTTGAGATTTGGCCAACTGGAATTTGGTAAAGAAAACTGGATCTTTAAATCCTTTTCGGTGCCCAGGTAGCCTTGTAGCATTTAAACATGTATCCAGGAAGTTTGCATCCTTCTGGCAGGCATCATCAATGGCAGGAGAGTCTTTGCCATCATTCACGGTCATCTTTCAATCCCCAAAACCCTTTCTGTTAGCAAAAATGCACGATGCAGACAGCTGATTGCTCTTAATCTACACAATATTTTAAACACCTTCGGATTGCCTGTTGCTTGCACAGGGAAGGTGTGAACAGATCTTGCCTAGGGAAGATGTGAACAGACCTTGCCCAGGGAAGGTGCTGATAGCAGTGGCCCTGTCCAGGCTCTGGATGTACAGCTGTGTTCTTTCTCCAATTTTACACAGTGTCACTGAGTTTCTGATATAAGAATCAGAAGCGGCCAATGCCTGGCTCTCTGACCAGTCAGCCCGGAATTGAAATATTCTTGGTGTCTAGTATCTAGTAGACATGAAGTACACTGGAAACTCCATGTCAAGCTTTTCATGCGAAAAATCCTCTTTAAGGTGTTCATCATTATCCTCATCTTAAGGCTGAGGAAAATCCAAGCCCTGGGAGGCCAAAAGGTCACTCCATGGCTATGTAGTCAGGATACAGGAGTACCGTGTGGAACTCAGGCTGTGATGTACTGTCCCTGTCACCTTGCCTCTGGAGTTCAGTGCAGCACAAAGCCTCCTTAGCTCAGGCTGAGTCACTGCAGGGGTCTCCTAGGAAAACAATATCACTTTGAGGTTCTGACATCTTTCACACCCAAGGCAATCAATCTAGTAGGTGAAAGTAACCCTGGAGCTCTGTGGCATGACTCATGGTAGGAGAGCCAGCCATGGATTGTTAGGCAAAGATTTTTCATTTGGAAAATTTGCTGGAAACTTCCATTTGCAAAGATGGAAGTTTTAGTATTTTTGTCTCTTTGTGTCTGGGTTTCTGGAGGACAAATTAGAAAAAGTAAGGACTATGGAAGGGGAACCTCTCTTTCTCTCTTTCCCTCTCTAAGTTTCAAGGTTATATTCAGGAGCTGTGCTTTGAGACTTTAGGAAATTAAATAGCTGACAATCTAACCATCCAGAGAGGCTAGAATCTTAGGGCTAGTAACACACACAGGAAGGACCCCTGTCTCTTTTAGCCAGCTAGAGGGGGTGTCAAGGGCATCTAAAAGTTGATTTTAGAAGCTGAAAGTTCCACATTCCATCTGCCATCTGCTGACTGAATGTTGTTGTTACCGCTTTCTCCTATCTGAGCTTCTTCTTCTCCCATTTCTGATCTTAAGAGTGCTTGCCAAGATGGGCATGTGCAGTCTCTGCAGGTATGTGTGCTGGGGAGGGCCCAAGTGCTCTCCATCAGCCTTCCAGGATCTGCCCGAGAGCTCTGGCAATGGCCTGGCCATGGACACAGTGCTGATGAAGACAGGGCCTCCGACCTTTCAGAGCATTTGGAAGAGACCAAGCAAGCAGTTCAGGCATCCGTTGGTTGGCATCCTCAGGGCCCCAGAAGCCCGATGCCATTCAGATCCATTGGAGTAATTTGACATTTTGAAAGGAGTCCAATGTAATTTTTAGTACAGGCAGTAGCCAGGTTCTTAGCAAATCACTGCTGTTTACTGCCTGGTGACATTCCTTCTAGCTCTAATCTTTAGTTCGGTTGGGGCTTCACAGAGTGTTTTTGCTCAGGCTAAAGCAGCCATTGTTCTGTGCTATTGGGGTCAAATTCTTTCCTTCCCATTGATTTTCTACAGGTCAGGGATACAGTTCTGGATTAGCACATATCTGGAAAGCCATCAGAGTGGACAGGTCTCAGACACTCAGCTATCTGAATGGTGTCTTCTGGTGTTTCCCAGGACTCCGAAGAATGCAAATCAACTAACTCTGAGCCCTCTAGAAGAATATTTATGAATTCCTGAGAGACCATGAAACAGATGCCAACGTGGTTCTCTGCTGAGACGTAAGAGTCCATGTCACTAGAAATCTTGAAGCAAAATGAGGTTCCTTTTTCTTGATTACACGATGTGCTTATGGGTGGAATTTCCCAGATCCTTCTTTTCCCCGATACTTGGGTTAGTGTGGGCTGGAGGACACTAACTGACAAGCAGAAGAGGACGGGGAAATGACCGTGGAAGTATTTCTAGGTAGACTGTGAACATTGAGTGAGAAGAGATAGAAAGGTTGGTAACATTTCCAATTTTGTGTTTGGATTAATCAGTTCATAGCTTGGACACAGTTTTCATTGTGTGGATGAAGAAGTGTGCTAGCAAGGCATGCTGGGATTTATTTGGTGAGTCAAATAATAATAGCCTGCTACAGGCATATAGAAAAGGTGCTACAATCTAAAGGGAGACATATCCCTTTTGGTCTTCCTTGTATTTTGGAAACTTCTTTTCCATGCTTGCCATCCCTGGTGGCTCTTGGGATTCACAAGGCCATGGAATTGAAAGGACACGGGGGCAGGATCACCCACAGTTCCAGGTCAATTCCTGAAATCTCTCCTTGCCCACACAATGAAGGAGCCAACTGTAGGGCTGCTGCCTCAGGGTTTGGAAGAATTCCCGATGCTGCTCCTCATGCAGGGCAGTGCAATCATTTCCTCATTTTCTGCTCAGCATCATGTTCTTCAGTGCTAATGGAATAATGTCGAGCTGCTTCATAGAGTCATCAAGCCTACATACCTTTGCCTTTCAATTAGGAATGGCCTGGGTGAAGAGGATCATTCACATAAAGTGGACTCCAAAGAACATTTGGAAGACTTAAACATTTCCCAGAGATTTACTTGATTTAAAAACAAACAAACAAACAAAAAAACAGACCCCAAGTTATACCAATTGGTTACTTTGAGTAACTTTATAACAAGGATGGCATTTTCTAGTAAGTGCTGGTCTTTATCAAAAAGCCTCTTCCTGGACAAGGGCTCAGGCTTGATTGAGTTGTTTTGATTCAGAAAAACTGGAGAAGAGTCAATTTTATG
This sequence comes from Pachyuromys duprasi, assembly GCA_028658305.1. Lineage (NCBI taxonomy): Eukaryota > Metazoa > Chordata > Mammalia > Rodentia > Muridae > Pachyuromys > Pachyuromys duprasi. The sequence goes on from CM053749.1 coordinate 24,815,778, forward strand.
TGTTGAGAGATGGCCACTGCTTCTGCGGCTGTCAGGACTACAATGGACAAAAATGGAACGCTTCCGTCTAAACAGAGTTGTGGTGCACTGAGAACTGAAGAGCGTATGGGAAATAGCTTTCAAATGATTGTTTGTGCTTGCTTAAATGGCTGATTATGAGGATCGTTGCGCTAGCTACACACAGAAAGAGCACGGAAAAGAGGCTAAGCCTGGGCTTCCATTTTAACAACAATGACAACAAAACAAAATCAAAGAACATACCACACTTTCTAAAGTCCAGATGCCTGTAGGTTTCTTGGGCTTGCCAAGTGAAAAAACAAACAAACCTAGGACTCGGGATCTACTTCCAGGGTTCAGAGTTCCTCGTAGGCCTTCTTTAACGTACTCAACTTCAATTTTGGGTCCGTACAAAACTTTATGAAGGGATCTGTTGTTCCTTGTTTTGTCTGCAAAGGTTGTCTCCCTGGACTAAAGAGGTAGGCTTTGCAGGGTGAAAAATACATCTTCCGATGCCTCAGGGTTCTAGGAATTGGACTTGAGCTGCCACTGACCCAGCTGGTTTTAAAGAAGGTGACTTTGTGAATGCCACAGAGAGGATGCCTCCCGCTGTACTGCCGTCTACTGAGCAGAACCCCGCTGGTGAGGTCAGCTCAGAAAATCACTTTTTTCCTTTTTAATAAAGATAAAGTAGGACCACCACAAGTGTCTTTTTTTCTTTAGACTAAGGTCATTTTGAAAAATGTTAATAAGCTCAGAGCCAAAAAATGGTTAGAGAACCAACAACAGGATTTCAAATGACCTTGATGGACCCAAGAACAATCAGGATAACTTAAAGCTTTGCTCTTCTCTGGTCAAGAGCAACAAAGACTCCCACTGCCCTGACCTTACTATGTTCACAGTAACCCCAGGGATGTTTGGTAATAGGGAATCCGTGACCAGGGAGAGGATACAGCTGGTGAATCATCCGTTTGACTTTAAAGCTGAGGTCATTTGATAATAGGGAGTCCCCCAGCTGGCCTGTCAGACTGGAACCTAAGGCTCTATGCTCATGGTGGGTGGAAGGGGCGGTTACAGGGTCCTTGTTCAGACCATCTCCATCTCTAGTCTCACAACAGAGGGCACCAAACAGGATCTTGGCATTGGAAGTTCAATTCACTGCCTCCTCAACAACAGCAGCAGTGATTCATGGTACCAGTAGCAAGGCTGCCCTGGTACACTTTGACTTGGCTTTTTGTTTCATTCAGTTTCAAGGATGTTTCTGAATCTTCTTTTGTTTCTTCCCCAAAATGTCCCATTGTCTTTACCGGTTCAGCAAAGAAGCTTTGGAAACCGCAAAGGGCTCTCAGAGATGCACTGAGGCAGTTATCCACACTTATCCTGACCCAAACTGGACACACCATCTCTCCTTTCCCTGGACCTGCTTCTCCCTCTGTGTTCCACATCTCATTGAAAGAGCCTCTTACTTTTTCATGCCCAAACATGGGCCTAACCTACAAGCCTTTCTTATCGTTTCTCTGCTATGTCAAATCAACCATCAGGTTCTGTTTGGTCTACCTTCCTAAGACATTCCTCTCATCCTTGTATTCACACATCTGTCAGTCCACACATTTATTCTTCCTTCCTCTTTAGCCCGTAACTAATTCTCCCACCCAGTTTGTTGGCACCTCCCCTTGGAGTTGTAATGATGCCCTTACATGTCCATGGGCAGGGCTGACTGGCCCTGGATCTTTACTCCACTTCTACTGAGAACCAGAGAACGTCTTCTATAAAGCTGATGGGAGCATAGGGCTTCCTTGATTAGAAAAAAAAAAACCAGAACAAAACAAAACAAAAGAACAATGACAAAACAATACTGAAAGCTCTGCTGGTCCTTAGAAAGGGTCTAACACAGCTGGTCTCCGAGGCCAGTTTCCCTCCCTGACGCTGTATGTTCGGAGTCTTGTTTACAAGCCTCCTTTGTAGGTGCTATTTCTTCTGCCTGGGTATGGACTCCATCACTGTCCTGGGCCACTTCTGTCTCAGTTATCCAGAACTCAGCTCAAGTGTCAGGTTCTAATATTACAGAGCACAGAAGTCCTAAGGGGGGCCAAAAAAGGGCATTTCAGAGACTTGACACTTGAAAAGATGGTCATGCCTGGTTCCCAACATAGTTGACTTCTACAGTGGGTGCTCAGTACAGATTTCTAAATAAACGTATAAGAGATGAACATGGCATTAACAAATAAAGTTTGGCCATGTGCTCCCAGATTTCAGGGTCCAGGGAAGTCTGCCTCTGCACATTGCCAGTGGGCTTGGATAGCCATCCCACATGGCACATAAATGGATGTACCAGCTGGCCTTGCTAACACCACCAACCTGCTGAATACCAAGGAGCATCTTGTGAGATAAAGTACAGGGGCATATCCCAAAGCACGTTTCAGGAGGACAAGCCACTTGGATAACTGATGCTACATGACAGATAAACTCAGGACCCCAAAGAAGCCGTGCGGATCCAGGCCATTTCTAAGCAATGTGTTTCAGATTCAAATAGCCCTGGCACCACCCCCACTTCGCCTTCTCCATCACCCAGATTTTGTGTTCTAGTTCTCTGAGAACCAACCCAGAACTTGGCTCAGATGCCTGGTGGTAGCCGAAAGCCTTACATCTGTCAAAAGCACGGCTGTGCTCTATTCATCTTCTTAGTGCTGTGCCCAGGAATCACAGGCAAGGCTCAGGAGAGTCTTGATTCATGTAGGCTGGAAGCCTGTGTTTGAGAGGGAGGCTGGAGAGTCATGGAGTCCATAAAACCAGCGCTGCAGGTAGAGCAGAGCACAGAACTCTGACCTGCCTGAGAATGGTCCAGAACAGTAAGGTCATGCCCTTTCCCTTCCCTGTGTGCCTCTCCTTGTCTCCATCCTCACCATCCCAGTGTTTACTCCCATAGCATTTTGGCTGTCAGTCTCTGACACCAAAGTGCCACACTGATGAGACCTGGCTGTAGCCTGGGGCACTTGCCACGGACGTTTCCTATTAGATAAAACCTATCTGAACTTCAAGGAAAACTACTGAGCGACAGAGGACCAGGTGATAAGGCTTATTTTGAGCAGGGCCCTGTCCACACACGTTGTTTACTACCCTGCCCATCTGTAGGGATGGCCCTGGCTATGACAGTTAGAGCTGAACCCAGCACTCACTGAGCTAAAGGCCTGCATTATGAGTGCCAGCTGATTGTTCTCTTCTGTGATGATGTTCCCTCTTTAAACTCTGTGTCAGAATGATGGGATTCCCCTCAGGTTTCAGTGGAATGCCTCCTTTTCCTCCTACCCCAAGGCCACCTTCTTTCTTGATATGTGGCTCAAACTGTCCTGGAACTCACTCTGAGACCCTTGGAACCTTGTGGCAATTCTCCTCCCTCACCCTTCCATAATGCTAGCAGGGTAGGGATGCCTCATCACATCTGGTGTCTTCTCCTTTGTATGATGTCTCTTCTCTAGTTTAAAATGGGAGATCAAAGAGCCAGTAAATGACTCTGGAATTCTGTAGTCAGCCATTTAGAACTTCAGGTGAGCATGGCTCGGGGCTTGCTCTACCTCTGCTTTAGGTGGCCAGGCCCGTGCTGAGGGGAGTCCAAACATATTACATTTGTGTAAAAAGCCAGTCTTCAGGCTCTTACTAGTTTAAATGCTCCTGGACTAGAGCAGACATGAGCCAGGCATCGATCGGATCAGCATAAGGAGGATATAGGGATAGAGGCCTTCTTTGGCTTAGAAGCCTCTTGAAGGCTTAGCCCTTAGACATGGTAACATTCAGCCTCATGCTACTTTATGGTGATTTTGCCTCCAAGTCAGCTCAGTTCTAGTCAGCTTTGCCATCAAAGGAATCATGAAACACATAAAGTTTGCAGATAATAGCTTGTGAACCAGCGTTTGAATGAGTGAAGCAAGATTCAGAACATTTAGAGAGCGTGTCTCAGTTTCTACATTTGAAACCTGAATCTAACTCAGCCTACTTTCAGCAGAGCCTATATCTTGACACTTCCTTGACCACACCCAGGTCCCCTGCTCTCCTGTGTCCACTGAGCTCTCCTGTGTCCTGTGGTTAGAAATATCCCAGAGCCGTCAAACCCAGGCATGTGGGCTTGGTGACTATGAAGCTCACTTCTCGGCCTCTTCTTCTATGTCTCTGACATGTCCTCTGTCCAAGATGGGCTCACATCTAACAGACGCTATGAAGATAAATTTGTCCCCTCTGAGACTCCATCCAAACTGCAAGACCCTCATGCTTGTGGGCTACGTGCACACTCGAGACCTTCTATAACCCTGTGTTTTCAGGGCACTTCCTTTGTTTGAAGCACAGGTTGTCTTAACTGAGCCAGGAGTCTGGTGTGTTAATGTTTCCCCTGCTGGGGGACAAAAGAGAATGAATGAGGATCCCAGGATTGTAGAAGGAGGCCCCATTTCCCCTTGGTGGAGGTGGTGAGGTAAATTAGGAAGTGCGCATGCATTCATCCTTTTTCCATCCATTCTTACAGTGGAGTGTGTTTAAGGACATATTTCCTATACATCCCTATCCTCATGTATCTGTACACTTATATCAGTTCATAAATAAAATATACAGCTGCCTGGCTGAAGCGTGTCAGCTACTGCCAAGATTCCTTCTTGCAGGTTAATGCTTCCAGCCAGGGGAGCTGCCCTGGTTTGTGGTGACTTTTGATGACCTACTTGTAGTCAGCGGTCCAAGCCTAACTTAGCAGTGAGCTGTGCTCACCGTACACATTCCCACACACTAAGATTATTTTAGTATCTTATCCCACCTCCCCAGATCAATACATAAAGCTAGCTATGTACATAGAGGTAGCTATGCAAACACACTTTGCAAGAGCAGCTGACAGGAACGGGTGCTTTGGAAGAGGCTACGGATGGAAGACCGGTTCATGCTATCAGCCAGTGCTGCTCATTCTGACATAATCGACATTTCCCCTCTAACAGCCCTCAGGATCCCCTGCCTCTCTGGAAGGGAGGACCTTCAAATCTGAGGACCACGGCTTCCTGCTCAGAAGTGCTGTGTGGGAAAAGATCTAATGGACAATGGAGACTGGTGGCACACAGCAATGTATCTGAGCCTCATTTGGCCTGGAAAGAATTGGAAATTTTTAAGTAATTCTTGAATAATAACCCAGGCATGGGCTAGTCTCCAAGTTAGAAGTTGGTTTAATCACGGTCATCACATTGAACGAAGGAGCTTCAAGTTTTTCTCACACTTTCTGCAAAAGTCAATGCCTGAAAATTGCAGCTATCCCAGGGAACATTCATTGTTAAAATGGGGTATTTAACTAGGGGCAGGTATGGAAAACTGGACAAGGAAAATGTATAAATATCTAGTTTTGTCTATGTTTATAAAAGCAGCTAGAACAAACATGATGAGTGAGGTAACACAGATTCCTATAGCTGCTCATAGGTACGCCTAGCCCCAGCACAGGCTTGGAGGGTTGAGAATTATTCTGTTTCTTGTAAACTAAATTACAACAAGTTGGATAAAAAAAATCAATGGACTATTATTTATGTTCCATTTAATCCAGGTGTCTTAATAATGTCTATCTGGCCAAACACAGGATTGATTTTTCATTGCTGTGGGATTCGCTTAGTCTCAAATAAAACTAAGCAAAACTAAGCCCAAATTGCCTACTCCTTCTCCCAGATGTTGGTGTTTACAGTGGGAAAGAATACTCTAAATTCATACACCAGAGACATGATGAGGAGGAATTTGGGAGCCTTTGCTTTCTGTGCTTTTGACTAACAAAATTCTGATTGTGGGGTGAGGCTTAGGTTTTCTTTCTTTCTTTCTTTCTTTCTTTCTTTCTTTCTTTCTTTCTTTCTTTCTTTCTTTCTTCTTTCCTTCCTTCTTTCTTTCATTTATCTGTTTTTAAGACAGCAATTCATGTAGTCCTGCTTAGCTTAGGACTTGCCAATGATCACTCTGAATTCCTAATCCTGCTGCGTCTACCTCCCAAGTCCTAAGGAATAACTAGCATGTGCAACTGTGGCAGGTTTGGGGGCTCAAGATCTGGTACTTTTTCAAATCTTAACCAGAAACCCAGCAAGTGCTCAGCCAGCCAATCAAGAAGCTTAGTAGAATGCTGATCTGTGAACCAAATTAGAAGCCACAATTTGCCATTCCACACTAACTCCTAGAGTAAATCCTCTGTGTTCTAAATAAGTGGCCTAAATGGTAAAACAAAGCAATTCACAGACCAGGCATGGCTGCGGGACAGAGGGCAGCAAAGGAATCGCCAAGGTTTCACAAGTACCTTTTGATTGATCTGGCATTTGAGATGTCTGATAATTCATTTCCTCATTTAAATCTTATCCCAGTTCTAATACACACGCACATGTCCCCATTTTGTGTACACGTGGAGAACTCACACATCTCCCACTCAGCAGATCTGGAATTCAAACTCAGTATGTCAACATCCATGTTCCTTCTGCCCATATCATAATAATACTCTTATAAGTATTATTTACACAAAGATTAATACTGTATTTTAGGCTTATATCTATGACGTGAATTTTTCTGTCCATAAAATAAAGGCACTGAGAGAAGCTCATTTGGTGACAGAGTTAGCTTTAAGCGGCAGCTGATTGCTTAGAATTGTCTGAAGTCCTCCTTAGTGAGTTGGTCCCCACAAAGTCTTATTGTCTCCCCATCCCAAAAGGCAAATGACCTCACAGCTTTTGCTTCTTCCATTCTTCAAATCTGGAAGCCTCTCTCATTTACACTGTCTGCCATGCCTTGTAGGCTTGTTGAGGGCTTTCCTGACACAGAGGACAGAGAAGCGTCAAAAGGTGCAAGAGACACTCGCGTTCAAGAACCTACCACGATGACAATAAGTCCTATGAGCTGAGGCTACCCCTCAGAAGCTCACGCTACTTTTGGTTAAGTAGGATGATGGTTGGTTTGGAGAAAAGTAAACTCGGTAGCTATTAAAAAGCTCCAAGTCACTCTTTTAAAGAACAGAATTTTCCTTACCTCCAAGCCTTGAAGGATGCTCTACCTGACAATTTCCCTACCTACCTACCCATTTCCCCAGTCAACCTTTCTAATCCTTCACACCTTTTAGCCTTACCTGCCCCTCTTCATTCTCTTTCCACCAACTGCCTTTTTGTTGTGCTTTCAGACCACTTCCAGCATTCCTGTAATTATGTGATAACATAAAACTAAACGGAACAAATACTCTGAAGTATGCAAAGGCTCTCGCCTTTCACCCTGCTTAAGGCCCCTTCCCTATTGAGAAAGAAGGCCCAATACCTTCTGGCACGAGGCATCTCTCTGTTATTCTATTTCAAGGTCCTGTCGCAGTCAAAGAACATGATTAAATGCCCAGAAGAGCTGAGCAACTTCTGGAGATTGATTAGCTAATTGCAGCAAGAACTCTGAAATGACAGCTGTGCTCTGCACATGTTTTTGCAGCCATGACAATGGTTCTGTTAACTGCAGTTGCATCTCAGAAGGTTCAACACTGATCTCTGTGTGGTAGAGACAACTGTTCCCAGAGTGCAGGCAGCGTTTGAGCAGTATGCCCAACCTCTCCTAGGCCCAAGAGGGCTATGAACAGCTCAGCTGATAGAGCAAACCCTTGAGGCCACCATTGCCACTTCCGATGCGATGCCCGACAGGCAATGCCTGTTGGCCTGGGTTTCTGATGCCCAGCACAGAGCACATCCTCATAACCGCCAGTTCTCCTTTTCCTTGGCCATGTCCACTTCTTTATGGCCTTAGTAGAAAGTGGGTTAAAACACAGAAAGTGCATTTAATATTTCATCTGCTAGCCTCCACTCACCCTCTCCATCCTAAAGCATTTGAGCTTTTTTTCCCCCCTAAGGGGCAAAGAAGGCCCTAAGAAGATTAAAGCAGCATGTAAATTTCAGCTTAGTTTAAAGCTAAGCCCCTTAAGAAATCACTCTTCACGGAGATGCTGAAGCCTGGGGCAGAGGCTCCTGTTCCGGAGCTTAGGGCTGGCTCCCAGACTGTGGCCCTGCAGCACCCTGCTATAGTGGTCCCATTCTCAGACTGAACAATGTCAGAGCCCCCCAGAGGTTCACTGCGAAGATGGAGGGGTGTGCTTGGCGACCTTCTCATTTTTTACAAGTTCCCCGATGAGACGATTCTTCTGGTCCAAGGACACCCTGAAGACCACTGCCCAGTGGGAAGAGGCATGCAGACAGCCCAACTCCTGCACTCTGTGCTTATCCTAGTATTAAGGAGTTGGGTGACCTTAACCCTGGGGAGATACAGATTCCTCTCTGCCTAGAGGTGGGTGGAAAGGATGATCTCGCTAAAGTGTCTTTGAGGTGGAACTTGCCAGTCATTTCTGCTGTGCTGGGTGCCGAGGATCAGCGCCACATCTGTAATCCATCCACATGTTTGATGTGCAGGTCGGACACACAGTGAAAGCAAGCACATTCACATCCCACAGCCTGGAAACTCTGGGTCTGTTTTCACCAGACTATCTGGATGGTCTTTGCTGTTCACCTAGGTCTGAGCCTCAGTTTACTTAACTATGAATCGGGCACAGAGCTTATAGCTATGTCCAGGGTCATGATGAGCATTCAATTAAACAATTCAAAAAGAGTACTCAATGTGTAAATTATTCATTAGCTGTTATTATTGTCATTCTAAAGTCCTTCCATTCATCCTGTCTGTGTCTATCCTTATCGAATGGAGGATGATTATCCTCTGTAAGCCTCTTCAGTGTTAGGAATATGTCCTCTAGAAAGTACTTTACAGTCTTTAAAAGCATTCAACTTACCTAAAGATATTGTTCAAATGCAGACCTAATCCCAGAGGACTGTGGGACCTGCGATTCTATATCTAGGCTCCTGACCCACAGAAATAAACTTTGAGCAGTGACACTTTGGTCAGGGGCTCTGGAATTTAGGTGCTTATTAGAATTCCTAGCCATGACCTTGCTAGTTAGAGTGCAGGGTCCCTGGGACAGGACCAAGGCTTCCAAGCACACCCAAACTGAGGACCACTGCTCTGAACTGGCTGCACACTGGATTTAAAGACAATGATAGTTGAGCCTTATTCCCAAAGACACTGATTCAGGCTGGAGCACCAGGGTCCTTTAAGAGCTTCCTGAAGCAAGTTTGGGAACCACTTGTTAAAACCTAAAGTAGTACTTATAAAGCACAGGGAGATAATCAAGTCATCTTGTGTTCAAAGTGGTTTATAGTAATTAATTTTCCTTCAGATGGACCCTGGGTCCATAGGAGAGTTGCATTGAAATATAGCCAAACAAGAACTCCAAAAAATAAAAAATAAAAATCCTACTTTCTAGGCAAAATCCCATTTAACAGCTGCATTGGGGGATGTTCATCATCCAGTAGCTAAGAAATGGGCCCAAGAGAAAGCTCCCGAATCCTCCTTACCACTGACTTCAGCATGGCTTTGGGGAGCTCTCTTTATGTTTTCATATTTTGTCATTCGCAAAACTTAGCTAACCTGATAAAGTGATCTCAGGACAGACACACCCTGAGATGCAGCTTCAAACACCGCCCTTCCACAGGCACAGGTGCCCCTAGCTGTTCTGATTTACTGACTGAATCCGGCGGTTAAGTAAAAACACATCGTCTGCGAATCAGCCGATTGTTAAACTGCAGTTCTCAGTCTCCTCTAACGGTGCCAAATGCTTCCTGTTCTTCTTATGCGGAGTTTAGGATTAATGCGCAGGGAGATGCAGAGAAACAGCCAGGGGCCAGAAATGACTTAAAAAGCAAGCAAGCAGCAAGCAAACAAACAAGCAAAATGTGGATAAGCCTGCTGCTTGGTCTTCCAGTGGAAAGTGGGAGTCACAGGGACAAAGAGGTACAGTAGGTAGAGCCCGGCAGAGTGTGTGGAAATCCGGGCTATCCTGATGCAGGAGGATGCACTAGAACAGAGGTTCTCAATCTTCCTAACACTATGACCCTTCCCCAACCATAAGATCATTTTCATTGCTACTACATAACTCTAATTTTGCTACTGTTGTGAACTGTAATGTAAAAACATCTATGTTTTCTGATGGTCTTAAGTGACCCCTGTGAAAGGGTCATGACCCACAGGAGGTTGAGAACCTCTGCTTTAGCCGCATGTAATGCAGTGGGAAAGCTAAAAGAGCCCTTGAGATTCAGAGCACCCAGGAAAGGGACGGGGGCAGGGGTGGGGGAGAGCGGGTGGCAAGCCCATGAAGATGCAAAGGTCCAGGCAAGAGAGGGCCTGGCCTTTGTGGTTTTGCCAGGTTTCCTGGGGCATTCCCATACTTATCCAAAGCTGAGACCTCTGTTTAGCATTAGCTCCCTCTTTGTGTTTTCAAGTGGTGTCTTCCTGGACACAATCTCCAACTTAACTAAGGCTCGAAGGCTTCATTCCAGGATTAAACACATTTGACACAGCTTGCCTTGAAATTTGGGGTAGCAACGGTGAACTAAAGAGGGTGTGGTGGTTTGAATAGGAATGGCCCCAAAGACTCACATGTTTGATTGTTTGGCCCATAGGGAGCAACACTATTAAGAGGTATGGCCTTGGTAGAGTAGGTGTGGCCTCACTGAAGTGTGTCATTGTGGGTGCAGGTTTGAGGTCTTTTACGCTCAAGCTACGCCCAGTCTCTCTCTCTGCTGCCTAGGATCCAGATGTTTAACACTCAGCTTCTTCTCCAGCACCAAGCCTGCATGCTGCCATGTTTTTCACCATGACAATAATAGACTAAACCTCTGAACTGTAAGGCAGCCCCAATTAAAGGTTTTCCTTTATAAGAGTTGTTGTGGTCATTCATGTCCCTTCACAGCAGTAAAACCCTAACTAAGAAAAGGGGTTAGAGCTAGAGCTCGGGGAGCGCAGGGCTTTGAGGGCTGACACAGCACAGTGCTTTCCGAAAGGAGGGCGTGTGTCTTTGTTTCAGTAGGATGGAACATGTTGCCAGAACACATCAAGAAGGAACTCATGGAACACTTGTCAGGGCCAGGGAGACGGCTCAGTGGGTCAAAGCGCCACCAACTTGACCTGAGTTCAATTGTTAGGGCCCTTGTGGTGGAAGGAGGGAGGTAAAAAAAAAAAAAAAAGCTTGTCAGAGCAATGAATAAATGGAGTAGCAGCAAGACATAAGATGAGGCAGCACAGAGGAGTCAAAGGATGTCAAAAACTAGAATGGGAATTCCGTCACAGGAGGGAAGTAGGTGAACATGAGATGTTGGTGTCGATAAGCAGCAAGGAGAATGAAGCACAGATCTGGGAGAGCCCTGCAGGAGAGAGACAAGACGGTTGAGTGGAGTGGGGAGGAGTAGAGGCCCTGAGATGAGGAAAAAGTTAAAAATGACAGGAGAGAGGACAACAGGGGTAGTGCTGAGGGAGAAGAGGAAGAAGAGGAAGAAGAGAGGAAGAAGAGGAAGAAGAGGAAGAAGAAGAGAGGAAGAAGAGGAAGAAGAAGAAGGCGGCAGATGAAAAGAATAAAGGATCAGGGAGAAGGAGCAGGGAGGGAGGCTAGAGCCGTCAGGAGGAAGGCTGTGTTTGCTCAAGGACTAGGGCCTGAGCAGGGCAGAACCAATATAGGTGAATAGTCAGGAATCTCATGGTTTCTGGAACTGGAAGTTTTTAAAATTGCACAACCCTCCTCATTCTCAATTATCCTTTCCAAGACAGCAGAGTCCCTCCCACATGACAAATCCACCTCAGTCAAGCACCAGACATCCTCTTCTAACACCGTAGACAACTTTTTGGCAGCCTTCCCACACACTACATCCTGTCTCCACCCCCTATCCCCACAGAGACACAACTGGACCTCTAGGCATTTCCCTTCCAAATGTGGACCAAAGCCTCCTTCCTGCCCTGAAGACCCTCGCTCTCCCAGGGCCACAGCTAGTTCACAAATAGCTTCTGTTTAAATTAGGGAAAGGAGCCCTAAGCAGATGATATAGGGAAGAGTGAGGGCGAGAAAATGAAGGACAACCAAACTTCACAGGAAAGAAGCTCTTCTGCATTCTGGGCAGCATGCAGAGCAGCCCCAGAAACTTCAGGAACGTTCCTCACAGGAAGCACTATCTGAATTGAGTTATCAAAACGCCTTGAGAAGGTTTTGGTCACCAGAGATGGTCCCTGCTCCAGGCAGACATTTTTGAGGCAGGCTGGCTGAGGGAGCAGTCACGCTTTCAGGCAGAGATGAGATAAAACCGAAATGCGCCTGTGAGAACTGTCATTCCGAAAAGCTGAGACTGTTTTTAATGAGGGGAAAATTAGACCTCAATGAAGCATTCATGAATGACCTGTTTCCTGTCACACAATCAACGGTGGTACCAGAACCGGATTTTGTGAGGATAGATTAGGTGTTTTACCCACGCTCCAGGTCTAGGTGACTGTGCAAGACTTTCCTTGGAGAGCTGGGATCTTTTCTTCCCACCTGCTAAAGACAGAATGGACTCGGTTTGGGTCAGCACAGATATCTCCCTTGGTCCTTTAAAGAAAGAGATGGCTTAGGCATTTCTTTTTCTTCCGTGTCCTAACAGATGATCATGTCACCATGTAGAAAGGTAAACCCAAATGCCCCGTTGGCTGTTGATACAGATTTACAGAAAACACTTATACTGGATGAAGTGGGGAGGAGGAAGAAGGGCCTGGGCCTTTGTGGGAAATGGTGATTCTGATCAGTTCTTAGTCAGCAGCTGGGACGGTGAGGAGTAAGCAACCCACAGCCCGTGCTCTTGTCTGCACTTCCAATGACTTCATGGCAGGCCTGCTTAGGTCAGAGAAAGGACTTTCCCTCAGTGTTTTCCTGCTTTTTCTATCTCCTGTCTAGGAAAGTTTACGCTTAGAATTGGCCTTGGGGAGAAGAGAGATGGGAAAATCCACACCGTGGACATTAATTTCCTGGAGGGGTCACTGGCTGCACCATCAGGAAGTGCATGGCTTGGTGGCCCTGCATGAAACATGCCTTCATTAGACTCCAGCAGTGTGAGTACTGAAGGAGGCGGCAAATGGTTCCCAAGGCTGAGACAGTGTTAGGAGAAGAACCAGAGACCCATCCTCCATAGCTTTCCAGAAAGACAGTGGGAGAAGAGGAAAACATATGCTTCTCTCTGACCTTCCCTTATCGTGGCCCTAAGGCTGAGAGGAACTTGGTTTGAAGTCCTCAGATTTGATAGAAATCCAGTCAAGTTTGGCTCATCAATGTGACACCCAAGAAGCCAATAACTTACTATTATCTCTGCTGATAAGGCTGAGTCTCCTTGAAGTTTCTCTCAAGAAGGATAATGTAAATAATAGCTCTTCCCAAAGTGTTCCTCCAGACATTAACAATCTGTCTTCTAATAATAACAGTTTGAAAGTCTAACTTAACATTCCTCCTTCCTCCTGGAGTCTTGTTATTAAAATGGAAGTCTTAGGGCAGCAGGATAGAGATACACAGATCATTCCAGAAGTGGAGATTTCTCCTAAAAACCCAGAGGTGGAATGGCCCCATCATCAGCTCTCTGTTTCAGGCCCCACAATCTCTTTGGGAGCCTACCACCTCTTCCTGGTAACTACTCACCCCTGCACGTAATGTCACAATAGCCAACTGATTTGGGTCTACGGATGTTAGCTCAGAAGAACACATTTATGTTTTGATGTATGATGTCAGAATTACTACTAATTACTAGTATTAAGAAACAGATTCCCCTTTAACTTACTCATAAGAAGACAAGACACGAGCTCCTTAACACTATTCACTTGAGAATCTTAAAGGTCACGGATGTGAGGTGGTTGGGCAGGTTTGGGGAAAGAGGGCTGGGAACAGCTTTCTGGGAAGTACTAGTATCCATTTCTACTGCTGCTTCTCCCCATGCTCTGTTAGGTGGTCCCATCCCTCCAACCCACCTCTCAGAGTTACAGTCACTTTGGTACCCTGCTGCTGTGTCATCTCTGTTCACAGAAGCAATATATGTCTCGGTGTTGAACATACTTTTAATTTTGTCTTTACCTCATTTCTCTTTTTCAATCACAGAATGTTAGGGAATGCCATTGTCACTTGAGAAACAGGCCCAGAGAAAGTAGGTAATTGCTTAGAATTACACAGTTTGTAAGTGGTTAGGAACCTGGATTTGGAGGCTTGAACTGTTTCTGTCTGACCTGAATGTATAGAAAGCAGGGTTTTTCTCTTTCGTACAAATTCACATCGAGTTGGGTCTTTGTTGATAAAGGGTTGCCGAGAGGAAATACGTCAGTAGGAAGAGAAAGCCCTAGGAAGAGGCTGTCTACACAAATATAAATAGAGTGTGGAGCAATCTCAAAAAAAAATCTTTTAGGAAATATGACAGATGTAGTTAGCAAACGTCACTTTTCTTTAAAGCCCATGATCAAAACCAACTGCCCATCACCACATTGAAAAAAAAAAAGAAAAGGAAAAAAAAAAAGAAGAAACTACTGACGATAAGAAGGTATCAGCAGCTAGGGTCTAGCTGACAGTGACATATGTCTTCTTTCTTAGTTTGTGATGGAGCAGAATGCTTGTCAGATTTATTGCTGAACAGAACAAGAAAGCAATGCAAGTGTTTCTTTGTGATGTATTCTAATCGGCAGCTTAATAGGCTTGTGATCACTTGCTTAGTCCTATTGGAGTTGCACGGTCTGCAGAAATCGTAAAATAGATTTCTTCCAAACAAAGGTTTCTTAAATTGTTAGTTAGACTTTAGCAAACAGAGGGATCGTCCTTCTGTTTTCCTGTGGCCAACCTGGCTGCCTCCTGGACCAATACTGTTATACACCATGGAGGTATTGTCAGGGAGGCAGAAGATCTGAGGTGAGGCCACTGTATAAGAAGCCTGGGCCTCATTAACAGAAGGCCAGGTATCCCCCAGCGGAACTCCAGCCTCTTTCTGGCCGCCTCACAGCATCCCCATGCCTTCCAGCCCCGACAGGCTCACCTTGGAGATGGCAGCTAAAATCCTGGCCAGACTTTAGGCACCTGAATGGCAGTCCTACCAGATAGATCACTTCTCAGTATCTCCAGCAAGGGCTGTCCTTGCATCTATCCCCATAAGTATGTGGGGGTTAAATGGGAACAGTGTCTGGCAAGTATTAAGTGCGGTACTGAGCATGCAATGAGCTCCAAAGATCTAGCCATTCCTAAAACGCCGAGGACATTTCTACTTGCCTGCAAGTTTCATGAAGACTATGGTGGCGATCTCTTTGGTGGGCTACCAGCACCTAACACAATGATAGGTGCCTGGCCCAACCTTAGTGAATGCCTGTTCAACAAACAAACGACTATATCCTGCATATCCAAAGGTCCCGTGTCGCAGGATGTTTGATCCCATTGTGAACCTCCAAATTGTGAACTGTAAAACCCTGTTTCTTGTTTGATGTGGCTGAGCCATATCACACATCTTTAATCCAAGAACTTTCTGTTTATTATAAACAGGAGATTATGGTGTGGTTTAGCCAGCCCTCACACACACTTTAATCCAAGAGCTTTCTGTACACCAGATTTAATAAAGTTAACCCTAGGTCAAGAGGAGGAGCAAGAAATTAGCTGACAGGGATTAAAGAGTAGAGGGGACTTTGAGTTGAGGGGTATTTATGACAGCATGTAGAAGTAGAAAACGCTTTTAGCTTAAGCTGTGGCTCTATCTTAGGCTTCAATTCCTTAGCTCTCTGGCTTTTTGGCTTTGAGTTAGCAAGCTTTTGGCCTTGGGTTTTGTTTTTTGTTTTGTTTTGTTTGGTTTGGCCTTTTCCTCTTGGGCTGTCAGTTGAGCTAGTGAGCCTTTTGGGTTTTTTCCATCCAGACCTGAGCTGAGAAGGGAGGTCAGCAGGGTGATTTCTCTGCCTCTCTGAGCTAGCAGGTTTTCACCCCAGCATCTGGCTCCTGAGTCTTTATTGGAAAAATAGAATGGTTGGGATTTCCATTTTTGATTATAAGAACAATCTTGTATTTGTGGATTCAACTAACCATAGACTGAAAGTATTTGGAAAGAATATGCTATATTACACATATAAAGACAGTTTTCCTTGGCATATTCTCAAAATGATACAGTGTAAATAACTGTTTAGGAGGCAATTACATGGTACTAGGTTTTGGTGTTAGGTTTTGTCCATACTCTAGAGATGATATACAACACACAGGAGTGGAATAAAGGTATAGCTTAGAAGTAAGATGTTTGTACACACAAGGCTTTAGGTCCATCCCTAGCATTGCAATATAAAAAAGGAAAACAAACAAACAAACATGCAGAAGGATTTGCGCAAATTCTCATCAAATACTGTGCCATGTTATATAAGGGATTTGAGCATCTATGGATCTGCTTATCCTTGGGTGTGCTGGGAAATTGAAGGGACAACTGATTATGCTCTCAGCCCAGGTCACCACATGACCTGCTATGCCTGCTCACCCCTTGACTCTGTGCATTAGCTACACAGCAGCCAGAATGATAATTTAAACCGCAGGAACCCAGCTCTGGAGCTTGTCAAAGCTGGCCACCGGTTCTTCTGCTCTCTGCTTTTCCTCATTCTTGTCTTTCTCAGTTCCAGGCTTTTCTCAGCCATGCTTTCATCTTTCTTCCCCTTCCCTCCTGACTTGTATACCCTCTGCTTCCTTATCCCATGTATATCCAGACATTTGCCACGTCTGGTGGAACTCTGTCTCTCTCAGGGAGGCCCTCCCCATGCTGTCCCAGTTGACTGATTTGTTCTCTGTCGTGGCACCATAGTCTGCTCTCGGTGGTCAGCTGGTGTAGGATCCATAGCGTAAGATTACGGACATCTCCTAGTTCTGTATCCAGTGACAGATGGTGCCATAGGGGCAGTAATTACACCATGGAAACTGGCATAGGCCAAAAAGTAGTCTATACTTTTTCTCTGGATAACTGGTTTTTAAACATTCATGAGAATGCTACTGGCTGATTCTGTAGATCCACAAGTATCTCAGTCTGCCCTGCTGAGCCCGGCTCATAGTAGAGCTCTGGAAATATTTAAAGAGTTGGCCACAGTGGACTGAGCACTCTGTATATCTCCTCTTTGACCTTGACACTCATTTGTGAGTTTAACACTACTTTCCTAATTTCCAAATGACAAAATTCGGGCTTAATAAAGGGAAACAATTTGGCCAGGTCACAGAACATGCAAGCTGAAGCTCTCCCGAGGCTGCATACAGGTTCTGGTCCATCTTGCTGCCTTGAGAACTGCATACTGTTGGCATTCTGGCTCTGGTCTCTGGATATGGCCCAGAGCAGACTAGTTCTCAAGCTAACTGACACTTCTGTGCTCATTTGCCTGGCTCCCAGCCTTGCAGTGTCAGTCCGTTAGCTGCCTCTCCACTCTATGCCAGGATCAGACTCTCTAGCTTGTTATCTGGGCCAGC
The DNA here is from genome assembly GCA_028658305.1 of Pachyuromys duprasi. NCBI lineage: Eukaryota > Metazoa > Chordata > Mammalia > Rodentia > Muridae > Pachyuromys > Pachyuromys duprasi. Next base: position 24,833,116 of record CM053749.1, read on the forward strand.
CCCCACCCCCACCCCTTCGGAGGTCATAGCTGTGGCCCCACAGGCATAGAGAACTGCATAGCAGAGAAGATAACTTCTGGACAGCGTCACCCGGGATCTGCCAGTAGAATAACTAACTCAACTTAATTTTCTAGGAACTCTCCTCATGCTAGCACGGAAAAACAATCCCAATTTATGGTAAACTGGGATTAATGATTAACCCTATTTGGCCACATGATCCCAGGGGGAAGAGTTTGGGTCATGTCAGCAGGGGAATCTCAAAGGGCTCTGAGATCATCTCACCCACACAGCTTCCCCCTCAACTCAGCAGTGTCTGCTTCTGCCTCCCCTTGCCGTGGTGTCTGCAGTCTAATCTTGGAGAGCAGCTGAGGCCAAGAACAAACAATTGAATTTCCTCAATTCTCTGTTGACACATCCATAAGATGGAAATAGTGAGGACTCTCTACTTAATTTGTGGGGGAATCAAAGCAAAAATGAAAAGGTTGTTTAAAAACCACAAAGGATTTCAACCCAGTGGTTGGGTGGAACATTAAACCACGTACACAGCCCTTCTAATGGGGATCTCAGTGGCAGAATAGGTCTCATGGATGTCCTTGATCCTGGCCCCGGAGATAAGAAAGTCTAAAACCATGGTGGTGAGCATTAAATGGTCCCTAACATGAACTGCCTTGAACCAATGCACGGCCTGGGTACATGGCATGTCGTGGTGATTGCTTCATGGAGGTCCAGCTTCTCTTCCCCAGCTTGCCTGGCCTGAGTTTTTACCTTGACACTGACTTGATTGAGTGATCTTCCAAAAGTCCCTTCAGCTTCTCTAGGATTGGATCTTTTCCACAGGGATTGCAGAAATCTCTGAAAAAGCTTACCAGCTCCAGATCTGTCTTGGCCGACTCTGCAACATGTACACACACAGGCAAAGTCTTAATGTGCATCTGCAAGTGCTTTCTCCCTCCTCAGGCTTGCAGACATTCTCTTTGGATTTCAGGGTCCGTTCCCACAAAGAAGTTTCTGCCTTCTGAATACATACATGAAGGGCTCCTAGATTATTTCTGAAATAATATTCTTTTTATTAGGCTATTCTTGTTTTCTTAAAGCCTGCATATCTGACACAGATTGGACTCCCTGTTTCCTCTGTGGTTAATTTGCATTCAGCTAGGAGAGTGGAGAGTTCCCAGACCCTTTCTTGTGTTCTCTGCTGAGTAAATGGATGCTGCCTGTATTAAAGGAGAACTTTCTTAACCTTTTGGCTCCCTCTGTGTAAGTGGTATTTGGGGGACTATCAAGTCATTCCTTTCAAAGAGAAGGCTGGAAAGGGAGAAGGAATATTTTCAGCCCTGGGTCTGGGCCATGCGGAGTGCCTCCCAGGCCTCTCCATGGGGCATCTGGTTATGTGCCAGGTGGCTGGAAAGTTTCGAGCTTTTCTCAGGGATAAAGAGTTAAGGGGAAATGGTCTCTGACTCCCTAAACCCTGTATGTTCATGTCCTTCTGCAGCTAAGCCCTGGTTGTGCACTGGAAAGCAATTTATGACTTTATTTTAAAGAAGAAATGAAAAGTTTCACTTTGAACATGAACTGGCTCGGGCCAAATGCCCATTCCTTGTTGGGGAAGACGGCGTTTTGTTTTGTTTTCTCTCTCTCTTTTTTTTAGGCTTGGACTCTTCTAAGCTGTGTGCCACCTTCTCCTACCACAGAGATGTTGATGGCAGAGCTCCATTTAGCTGGGAAGAGTCTTCAAAACACTCAAGATGTCCAGGACCACATGCCACTTTCTCCATTTTCAAGCTTTGTGAGGAAGCACAGAGGCTCAAATTCTGACGCACCATGAGCAGAAGGCCAGTGTGGGGCCTTAAGGGAGGTTGTAAACCAGGAACCATTTCCGGTGGGTGCTTTCTTCCTTTTCTGCGGAATAATCTTTCTAGAAGGCTGCTGTGAATTCACAGTTGGTATTGAGCCAACATGAGAGCCGAGAGGCTTGGAGTGAAGTGCGGGGGTGGTGCGGCCCTTTATAAAACAAAATCAGATCGTCTATTTTTTTTTTCTTAAATCCCAGTTTAGAATCTAAATTTGCACAGATGTCAGAGGTGGATTGGATCCCTTCAGCTTCCTGTTCACTCTCATGATGTAAGGTACGCTCTCTGTGTGGACATCTTTTGTGTGACCATTGAACCAAACGTGTAGGTAGATGGTGCCTATGCGAGAGAGTCTACAAATAGTAGGAGCAGTGTGCCCTGTGTGCACAGAGGGCAGTTAATGAGAGCTGCGGCATCTAGGAGAATTTGTGCCCAGGGCTCCCACACACTCATTTGACTGTGTAAACAATGACAAGCACAGGTAGTTGTAACCTTCCTAAGCAGAAAATATATTTAAGTTCTAGAAAAATCTTCTGGGCCTCTAATCACCCAATGCTAGGAATGTCTTTGAGTCAAATTGGATTGTTTATCTGGGAGGATGTAGGATGTCCTTAGGCTTCTCCTTTTAGATACCAGGAAATGAACTCTGAGAAAGGTCAAGTGAGGTGCCCAAGGTTGTAAAAGGGGACAACTGTAAACAGCTGGATTTCCAGGGACTTTTGCGTTTCAGCTCAAACCAGATTAAAACGGGCTCTTTGCCCCACACGGTTAATGGACTTTCCTTTTAAAGTATTTTTATTTTTTGTGTGCTTGTGTTTTTCCTGCATTTATATCTATGTATTCTAGGTGTGTCTGGTGCTCAAAGAGACCAGAGAGGATATTGGAGTCCCTGGAACTGGAGTTACAGACAGTTGTGGGTTGACATGTAGCTGCTGGGAATTGAACATTGGTCTTCTGGAAGAGCAGCCAATATTTTTAACCAACGGGCTATTTCTCCAGTCCCTAGGTAGCCTTTTCTTCAAGAACAAGTGCAAGCTGGGCCCAGTGGCACAGTTCAAGGCCTACCTAAGTTACAGAGAAAATTCGTGGCTAGCCTGGGCAACTTAGTGAGACACTGTTTCAAAAACAGTAAGTTAAAAATGGTTGGAGCTATAAGTAGCTATGCAGAGAAGTACTTGCCTAGCACACAAGAGGGCCTTGGTCTGATCTCCAAATCCCCAATACTTCCCCGAAGAGAAAGCCCATTGTGTATTCATCGAAGCTGGCTGTCTGAGTTTCAAGACCTCCTCTTAGCTGCTAACATCTCCCTCCCATGAGGGAGAGTGTGTTCTCAGCAACGAAGAGAAGGGCATCTCAGAAAGATGGTAAAATAGCCCCGAGAGCCAGAAAGCAAACACAAGCCTGACTTTATAAGTTTGACACTGGTATTTTCATTCTACCTAAGCCAAACAAAGACTTTCCACAGCTTGGGAGTAAAATGGCATATGACTTTGGCATGGGGTCAGAAATGGTCTTCATTAATAAACTAACATGTCTGCTTTTCCTATTGGTTATGACCCTCTCCTCTGGCTGGGTGGGAAGTCAATGGCAAACAGACATTTAAATGTCAGACTGTTATGCAGCATAGGTTAGGAGTTAACAGTTTATTCGACCTTTCACATCTATCATCTCATGTTTTCAAATGTACGTGTGATCTTATTTTTACAGATAAGGAGATAAAAACATGGGAAGCATACACTTAACGTGGCAGGTGTTGGGCTTAAACCCGAGACTTCTTGCTCCAATTCAAAATTCCTTGTATCACACGAGAATTTAACTTCCCTAAGTCATGAGATAGTCTTCCTCAGCTGCCAGGAAAAAGCAGACTTACTCCTGGACAGGCTGGCCCTTTCTATTCTCACTCACTACACCTTTGACCTTGAAGACAAGGAGACAATAACAGAGAGAATGAGGCCCAGGTGCAGTTCTATTAGAAGTAGGTGAAGTGTCAATCTTATGACATAAAATAGCAATTATGGGGACGGTTGCCCGTCTCTGCATGCTTCTTTAGGATGTCCATCCAGTTGTGCCGACAGCAGTAGGGACAGAAACTGTGTTGGTAGCATTCTTTCCGCTCTACTCATTGCCTGGACTGACTTTGCTCCCTGTGTGTCTTGAACATCAACCCTACATATTATGAAAATGACGCGTGAAGACAGCCTTTCCATATTTTAGTGTGTCTAAGAATATTGTAGATGCAGTCTCAGAAAATAGTTTGAAAATGCATCGTGTTTCTCTATTCAATGGGAAAAAATCTTTGCTTGAGTGAGTCCTTTTGATAAATAGAAACATTCTATTGTCTCCTAGAAGGAGAAGCAAAACACGAGGCTCCACTATTCATGGGGGGAAGAGGCCTGAATTATGACCTTTTTTTTCTGTTAAGAGAATTGAAACATCCCAGGAAAAAATAATCAATGACTCAGTCACTGTGTCAGAGGCCAGCGTAAGACCTACTTTTGTCATTTAGTGGGCAAGAGCTGGAGTGTGGGGGTAGGGGTGGGAGGGTGGACAGTTTCAAAGGTACCGCCACAGGCTCAAATACCGAGTCAAAAGGAGCAGGGATATCTCTGGAGAAAAAAAACAAATAGATGTGGCTTTCAGACAGTTGTCCCGACTGCAAAGTCACAGCGGCTCCCTGGAAGGGTCTGCTTGCAGAAATATGAACATCTGTATGGGAGAGACTGGTTGTTGCTCAAACCTCTATCTTGACCTCTCTGACCTTCCGGGATTGATGAGCCGGTGATCTGCTTGTCATCACCCACCAAGGCATAAGCATGAGCCCTCTCACATCTTGCCTGGGGGTAAGAGGACCCCAGGGAAGTCAGCCATTTCATCATCCTACCTTTCTTTTCACCAGTTGAAAGCTTATTCTACTTTGCATGGCTAAGTGAGAAGTAATTTTCTGCCCTTTCCCCAGGTACCCTATTTCCACAACTACCCAGAAGGCAGTCTCATGTTTGTACCTTTGGTTGCAGTGTTTGAGCCCAACCTTAACTTCATTCAGAGGAGGTGACTACTGTTGCCGATGGTGTCAGGCATCTGAGGACTAAAGTTGTCCCCAGGCTGTCATCCCTCACAACTCTAACCATTGCTCAGGCCAGGATGGCGCCCCATGACAACCCCACCACTTCACATTGCGGACTCAGGCCTTTCCCCAGCCAACCTTCCATGCTCAACAGCAGGGTCTCCTTCTGACACACCCCTTTTCTCCTTTCAAATGTCTTCCCTCAGACTACTCTCTGGGCAGTGGTGAACTCACTCCCTTTTGGAGATTCACCAAGGCTCTATTGTTAGTGGACATAGATTCAGGGGGTTAGGAAAAACAACCACAAAAAAACTGAAATTAATTAGTCTCCTGCTGGAGACAGCACAGCATGCCAGGGGCTTTCACAAGGCCTACCACTGTCCCCCACAGGGGATCCTCCTAGGTAGTGGTACCCTCTGCTCCTTCAGTGGCTGCAGAAATGGAGCCTGCTCTCAGCCATCAGTGGGAGACAGTATCTTACTGTTTCTAAAGTTGTACTCAGCCACACAGCTACTTACAGAAAGAGGGCAAATGATGGGGGTGAACTGTATCCCACAGATTAAATCCCTTTCCAGCCTCTTCCTTCCTTCCTTCCTTCCTTTCTTTCTTTCTTTCTTTCTTTCTTTCTTTCTTTCTTTCTTTCTTTCTTTCTTTCTTTCTTTCTTTCTTTCTTTTTCTTTCCTGTAGTCACAGGAAAACAGTTTCGTGAGTAACTTCAACTCTGAAAATGCATGGAGGGCTACGGTAATTTGGAGGCTGAAAGCCACGTCTGCAGAAACAGGTTTGTGCTTCTCTTGTATCACAGAGCCATGAGATTTCTTCATGCTTCGTGGCCAAAACACCAACAGTTTCATTTCCCCCTTGCACCCTCCTAGGACAGCAGTTCTCACCCTTCCTAATGTTGCGACCTTCTAATACAGTTCCTCATGTTGTGGTGACCCCAACCATAAAATTATTGTCATTGCCACTTCATAGCTGTAAACTTATGACTGTTATGAACCACCGTGTAAATACCTTTTCAGAGATGGAGTTCGCTAAAGGAGTCTCAATACTGAGAACTACTGTCCTAGAGTGCTCCAGCCATTTCTCCCACTTGACAGAGATCCGGACAGCCTCTTCGTCCCCATGAGCAGGAGAGGAAAGAACATTGCTAATCCTATGGCTTTTAGAGAACGCTGCCCAGCATTGCTGCAGAACCGTACTGGCTCAGATGCAGGTGCTGGAAGTGGCCTGACGGCTCATAGGCAGAGCTGCAGAGAACACAGCAGGAGACAAGGGTACAGTGTACCTGATCCTGTCTATACCAAACAGAACCCATCTCCAAAGGAACCATGCTATAGCAAGCACGGAGCTGGCCATGCTGCCCACTCCTGCCTCGCTGTGGGATGCTTGATGTAACTGGGACAGAGTCGTTCAGCAACCTTGCACTGAGCTCCGGCTCACCATGGCCACTGCAGCTTTCTCATTTAGTTCTCTGTGCTATGATTTTTTATTTTTTAAAGTGTTCTTCCCCCACTGGGCTGTGAGCTGATTCAGAGCTGCATTTTCCCTTCTGCAAACCCAGCAGGCAGCTGTTTGCTTGTTCATAGTAACTTTTTAATAAATGTGTTCTGGACCAATGAGGAGAGAAGCATGGAGACCCGCTGCGGATTCTGGTCTTTGCTGTGGAGATGGCACACCGTTTCATCTCATCAGCTGTCGGCCCAATCCTGCACTCCTCCCTGCTCAAATCGCCTCCCTCTAGCATGCTCACCCTCATCCCTCTAACCTAGTATGCCGATTCAAGGGAAGAACCTAGAAACCCGGCCCAGAGAGCCGGACAAACAAACATGTGTAGGTTCGAGACAGGAGAGGATGGTTTGAATTATAGTTTTCTAGGGTTTGCAGCGGGAATGGGGGAGTGACACACAGCAGCTGTTTCCACTTAAAATTGATTAACAAGTATCACTACAAATGAACTCAGAATTTAAAACAAAACTCCATGGAAACGAATCATGTGAAATCATTCCAAAATGGCCCAAAGGAAAGAACTTTCTCCAATTGATGACCCGAAAAAAAGAGCTTCAACCCAGTTTATCCCCATGGACAAACCCTCTTTGGGGCTACGTCACAGACATGCACCGAAGCCCAGTTCCTCCCTGCTGGCTGCTTGGCATGAGAACTGCAAATTGGCTCCAACAAATGCCCGGGCTGTGTCTGCAAAGCAGGAGGCAAAATTTTGCTTGTGACAGAGGTGGCCCAGGCAAAGGCAGCCTCATGGTGCTTTGGGCAAGAGCCACCCTCCAGGAGCTTAACCTCAGAACCGCTCCAGTGACTCTTAGAACTGGTCCATCGCTGTACTGCACAGTGAGCAGCTGTTAGCCTGTGGGCGGGGCTCACCTCTTCCCCACCAAGGATGTTAAACAGAAAACAGTGTTTTTTTTTTTTTTTTCTGAATGTTCTCATTAGAGAACTGAGTCTAATTCTCAGAAACAAATAACCCCCAGGTGTGACACTCAAGGAAATTTCAGAGTGTCCTGTGGTTGTTAACCGTGCTACAATAGGGCAGTCTTAGTGGAAAGCCCAATGAGGAGGTAAATCAAATAAAGAAAATCAATTTTTGAGAATAAATGAAATTTAAAATGCTCCAGCTGCAGGGCCCCAGCAAAGACAAGACATAGTCCATCTTCTGGTCATCTAACTAATGGAAGTCACACTTTATTTCTGTTACATTCTGTGCATATTACTAAGCTCTGTTCTCTAAAATTAGATCTCCACAAAGACAAAGCAGGCTCCTCCTGACTAGGCCAGCAATGGGGAAAGCCTCTGATGGCCACAGGCTCCATCCAGGCGGACGGTGCTGCTGAGCTCCGCTGCACATGCTCTGTGTGTCTAGAGCTCATGAGGTCGCCACATGGCATCACAAAAACCAAGCTCAGTGGTCTGCCGCTTTCCCCTCTGTGGCTTCACACAAAGAAAAGGTCCTTCTCTGGTCCTAGTATCCTCATCATCCCAATGGGAACTGAAAGCTGTCATCATGCAATGTTCCTAAATTAAAAATCGTGTGCTAGGCTCATGTGTCACAGGTCACAATGACCCAGGCTTGTCCCTGGCTTGTCCCTTTGTGAAAGAAATTTAATGATACTTTTAGTTTGTACGAACTTTAGGTTTTTTCTTTTTATTATCTCCTTAATTGTTAGGATTCCCACTTGGACAGAGTTAAAAATAGGCACTGTGTTTTAATGTTGCCCTGGGGTAGTGTTTAAAAGTATATTAATGTGCAACGATGCAGTGAACACCATCCCATGGCCCTATGCTGTGAAGAGGAGAGAAAATGGAGGCTGATCTGGATGGAGTGATGTAATGGCTTGGCAGATCTTTAGCTGGTGATGTCTTCTTGTCTGAGTTCTGTGCTTTATCTACTGGTTTCTAAGCAGATGGGTGGATTATGCTTGGTGAAGTCAGTTGAGGCTTGTGGTTGTCAGGGATGGAGAGAGTTAGCAGCTAAGACAGGAGAAAGAAAGGCTGTACTGTTGAAATTATCCAGGTAAAAACAGCCCTATGATCTTTCGCTATTGAAGACCGCCACTACCCACAAAGGCCCAAAGATTGGCTATATAGGGAGAGTGGGTTGCCAGTTTTATTTCATGCTGTTGATCTATCTATTACCAATCTCGGGAACCACAACCTGTCAAGCCATGTCTATCCACCCATCCCCAATAAGCCAGTAGAAAGAACCAAAAGTGAAAGCAGAAAAAGGAGATTCATTCAATGTGGCCTCACTGGGAAGGGGGATGAAGGATCCAGTGACTCCCCTGGTCCCTTGTACCCCAACATCCAAACATATTTGATGTCCTGAGGTGAGATCAAAGTTTTAAAAGAGTGCCATGCATATCTCAGCAGTCCGGGTCAAAGTGTGATCATACTCACCACTGACCCAGATCATCATCATCATCATCATCATCATCATCATCATCATCATCATCTAGGTTTCGATCTCATCCTGTAAGGTGGTCTGAGAAGGTGCTAGGACTGTGTGAAATCTCTTTCCAAAAGACAAGTTCCCTCCTCTGGCTGGTGCCCTTTCCTTTTCCCAGCATACGATTTGTGGGGAGGAAATCGCCTTTCTTTGGGGTCCCTTGTTTCAAGAGTCTGATAGTCAGACTGAAAGATACAAGTGTCTCCTTAGAACATCTTCACTTCTGCCTGGGCGGTTACAGTGCCAATCAACATTTATAACTTGTCTCATATTTCAAAAACTTTAACAGCCAGTGAAGACAATAACAGCCACCCTTAAGACACAGTCTCTGTCCTCAGATTTGTTTCTATCCCAGTAAGGAAAAGGAAAAAAAAAAGCAAAGGACTTCAATTTCTTTGCTCACTGATCCGAGAGACGTAGGATAGGAATCTCTGGAAGTGTCAGGAGTGCTGCTAATAACAAGTTTGGCAGCAAGAGGACCTCTGCTATACTATAGTGCATTGAAAAAGCACTGGCCACAACAGTGACCAGCAGACTATGTGGCGAATTACCTAGTGGAAATGCCTGTAAGGTTGTGCTGACATTGAAACATTACAGTTCTATTATGAGAATACCTTGTTGGGATCACATCATGTGTATATATAGAAGATACTGTAATAGGACCTCAGACCTGAGTAGGTACCCAGACCTTAGCACAACTGACTCCATGATGGAAGAACCATTCAGGCTGTAAAACTTGTACCACCTGCTGAAACTAAGACAAAGGCCTAATATATCAAAATCCACATAGTTCTGGGAAAGTCTCAAACTGTACCACTCTTGCTTTTTGACTTCTGGAGTTCTTCTGGCTAACTGCTCTTGTTAACTGAAGCATGCTAACTCAGAACATGGTTTTTGTGCTTTAAAGCTCACCCTAAGAAAGGCTTGGGGCTATACCAGGATCCCAAATACTCACCAGCTGGCTAATAAAGACTTTCTATTGGCTTAAGCCCATGTCCAAGCAGTCTTCTCTGGTGGATACACTATAACAGTACTACATTCTGGACATTCAATAAACCATGACTCTGATATGTACCCACATTAGGGAAGTGGGGAAAACTGGCCCTTCTGGGCTGTCACTCGAAGGAGGGAAGGAGGAAGAGATGGCCAGTGTTAGGAACAGAGACATGGTGAGCACTCAGAATGTTTTACAGTACCCCTGCATTTAATTCTCTCAAAAAGCCACAGAGGGAGGAGATGGAATTAATTCTATCTCTAAGATGAGTATACTGAAGGGAAAAGGAGTCAAGCACAGTCAAGCTTGTCCTGTACCAAGGTACTAAGTAGTAAGTACAACGGTTGATCTCACTTCCTATCCTAGAGTTGAGCTTTCAGATGGGCAATGTAGTAGAAATATGGCCTGAAATACAGCCGACACCACCATCGTCCCACGAACGCATGCACACACAGACACAGACAAATCTCCACTGCAGTTCTTTTTCAAGGGAAAAAAATGGATGATTCTCCCTCAAATATTCAACCCAACATAGACCCTCTGGTGATTCTCGGCCTACCAGGCGCCAGCCAAGAGGAGTCTGTTGTGTTTGCACCCTCCCCCACTGATTTTCCTGTTTTGGAATTGATGTCTGAGGGTTCCCCTGATTAAAACATTCCCCTTACTCACAGTCCTAACGTTCCCTGTAGCAGGAGATTGTGATGTCATTAAGAGGTACAACAATGAAATTTGGGGGGACCAAACTTTCTCAGATGTGGATCAACCATTGGCCTATTATTAAATGAGTATCTATTTTCTTCCCTACAAGTTTTTTTTAAAAATTTACTTATGAGGTCAGAAATGTTCATTGTTCTGTTTCCCCCTATCTCTCCCCATCTGACCTTTTGGCAGGCCTTCACCACACAGCGAGCTTTCTAGAAGTGAGATGTCCGACCACCCATCTGAAACAGCAAAGACTACTTTTCAGTTTTTCAACTTCTTACATAACTTACTTCTAAAGACTACCTGTAAGATTTAAATAACTTCCTGAACCTCAACCTGGGAGGTAAAGACCACAGAAACTCTACAATTGCTCTCAAAGATTGGCATCTTCTCCAACTCAAGCCACCAAAGTCTTCAACAGAGCAGCTGTGGCCCATGTGAAACAACCTAGGACTAAGGCTTCCTTGACTGAGTCCCTAGGACCAGAGCCCAGCTGCCACACTGCATTGTTTTCCATCGGCAAGCACTAGACCGTGAGTGATATCTGGGCTTTGAGGGTGGTGGTGGTGGGGTTCATGGGTTTGTCAAGCACTTTGAAAATCAGGGCTCCCTGACCATTTGAAAGTCAGCGCCCTTAGAAGAGAAGCTGCCTCTTGGTGTGTGTGTGTGTGTGTGTGTGTGTGTGTGTGAGTGTGTGTATGTGTGTGTGTGTGTATGTGTGTGTGTGTGTGTGTGTGTGTGTGTGTGTGGTTACTGCTCTCCAGTGCCTGGATAAGATCTCCCCTCTGGTCTTATTCACTCAGCAGGCAGGGGTTCTTCTCGAGGTTGCCTCCGTGACTAGGGAGGAGGTGGCAATCCCAGGCTATTATTGCCATTTGTCTTTTTCCTCACTGACATTTTTGAAGTCTGTCATAAGACACAAATCCTACAGAACAGATGTGCCAGGGGTGGGTGGGTACACGGACAGAGCAGCTAAGGGAGAAGGCAGTAGGTCACCAAGAATTTCCACTAAAATTGAAATTTAAAGCCTCATAAGAAACATGTCAAGATGATCAGGGCAAAGTGGGGTCAGAGTGCAGGCCTGAGTCCTGGGGGCAGTGCCTTCACGGAGCGTGCTTCTCTTTCTTGGCTCAGAAATGAGGGTGGTGGCCCTTGCCTGTCCTTTTGTCTCTGCCTATGTCTTTCCTCCATGACATGATGTGGTCTGAGTCAGGATCATCATCTGCCCATAAATAATAGTCACTTATTTGCCTCGTTGGCCTACTTGGCCCTAATATGTCTGAGTTTCTACCTCTCTCTATTTCATGTGTTCCAATATTCAAAGTCTACCTCTCCATGCCTTTGTGGGGCTTCAGAAGAGCAGGCAGCTCAACTCTCTAATTCATGGTGGCATGTCAGTTCTGGGGACTGGCCTGGGCATGGAAACTAGAGTATACTTATGCTAATGTGCCGATGACTGTGCACTCACTGGTGTAAGGAGGGAAAGGAGATACACACCTCATCTTACCCGTGAACTAATTTTCTCTCCATGGTCCAAGGTGTCTCTGTATTTGCTTCTTTGAATTTTAAATTCTAAGAACAAATAGGATGCCTACAGATTTGAAGAAGACTTACCAAATTAGAGTGTTGGTATGTTCTTCGTTCCGCAGTAATCATAAAAGGTAGTTATGTTTGCTTTGTTTCCAACACATAGTTCCATTTAGAATACATCCACTCCGTGAGTTTCTGGTATTTTAAAAATGGATGCTTGGAGTGTGCTTATGCTAGTCCTCGATTGTCCATTTACACAAGAAAGCAGTTGTGTACCCTTCAATTACCTAGTTGGTTCTACATGCTTCCCTCAGAGTACTGTCATCCTTCCCAGTGTATCTGTCAGTGGGGGGAGAGGCTGCTGTTCTTTGCTGTTATCCCCTTCCTGGACTTGGCCTGCAGGGTCCGCTCTTGTGGGATGGGGCACAGGTGAGGGCAAGGGGACTGTAGCAGGCTTCATGAACAAGTGGGAGCAACATGGCGAGGTTTAGGGGGGTGCTCCAAGCTGACAGGCTGGCCCGGTCTAGTCGCAGACATGCTTTGCTTTCAACAGTGCCCTGAGTCACACTCCAGGCATAGGACAGTCCCTTGTCCCGCTGCCATTGAAGCCTGAGCTACTCAAGGTCTTGACTCTCCCACAAAGCCGTACCGGAGCACAACTGGGCAGCAGGAAAGGAGTGAGAGATGTTTGGAGGTACAGATTAGGCTTGCCTACATAGAATTTGGGGTAGCCTAAATCTGTGTTCCTGAGCAATGGCCATTTAAGTATGGCTCCAGCACAAGGAGATCTTTTGTATCCTTTTGAGTGAAAATAAAGAAACAAAGACAGACAGACAGGCAGGCAGGCATTTTTAAGTCCATCATACCCCCTGGTCTGTTTCTTATTATTGCTAAAAAGTATCTGATAAACACAGTTTAAGGTAGGAAGGGTTTCTCTTGAATCAGGATTTCCAAATTGCTAGTACCTGGTTGGTGACTCACTGTTTCAGAGTCGTTAGTAAGCGGTAGGTTGGCGCTGTTTTTTCTGGGCGGTGGTGAGGTCTAACATAAAGTGACTGAGAGTGTGTGGTAGAGAAGGCTGCTCACCCACCTTACATTTGTGGGGAGGTAGAGAGAAAAAGAATAAGAAGAAGGGCCAGGGCCAGATCAAATCCTCCAAAGGCATGCCCCAAGAGGCTTATTTCTTTCAGTGAGGGCCCACTGTCCACAGTTTCACTGCCCTCCAAGTAGTCTATTCAAAGTTTGAATCCACAAATTAATCTATTCACTAGATCAGAGCCGTCGTGACCTAGTCTCCACTAAAAACATCTTCACCGACGTGCCCAGAGGTATGTTTTGCAAATCTTCTAGGTGTCTTTAATCCAGTCAAGTTGACAGTCAAGTGCAATTAACATGCACCCACACACACACACATTCACACAGCACCCTCCTATGAGTAGATGATACCATTATCCACAGAATTGCATAAGTCAGGATCATGGGGAGCCAGCCTAGACTTCCCCTTTCCTTCAGCCTCTTCCCATACTCAGTGCGAATACAAAGTCCTGTGATTCTATTCCAAGATGTCCCTGGCACCATGATTCCTCGATTTCCCACGTAGATGACTTCTGTCTCTTATCCACATTGGTGTAACAGCTTCCCAATTGGCTTCACATTCCAACAACCCCCACAGCACCGAGTTATCTGAATAGAAATGACTCTGAGTCCACTGTAGGGATGTTTAACCCCATGTCTAACGGAAGCCCCAGTCAGCTGGCTGTGGCCTGTGGCTTCCCCCTAAACTTGCCTTCTCACTCACTGGCTCTTCCTACACTTTAGCCTTGCTGGCCTTCTGTTTCTTAAGCATGTTTAGGTTTCCGACAGGCTCTACCTTTTGCCCAGAACGTTCTCTCAGCTCTCCAGGAGACACTTCCTCACCTCAGGTTCAGAAAGCCCATCTCTCGCTGCCTCCTTTCACATGGTCCCTGATTCTCTTGTTTCCCGTTATGCCAAACTATGATCACACTGTGTAGCTATTCCTCATGTTAATCTGACCTCCCACTACGTTATTCCATTGAAAGCGGTATGAAAACAGGGGCTACGTTTCTCACACACCAAGTACAGTGCCTAGCACAAAGCAGTCACTAAGTATTTGTTTATTTAATGGGGTGTTACTTGATGGTCACGAGACTTTCTTGTCTTCTGCTCATGGATTTTACAAAGAGAAACAGGGGCCACTCATATCTTGAATTTTATTTTCCTAAGTGGTAATGTCCCCTTGAACCTGTCAGCACAGAGTACACATTTGGGATCATTCCAGCTGAAAGAAGAGTGCACGCAGTTCCCGGAGGTCTTCTGAGACCATTCTGGAGAACTGGCAATGTGCGCCTGCAGAATTTCTCCTGAACTTCATGATCGAGGTTCTTGCAGACAGGACAGAATTAAGAAAGCCTACAGTCTCTCACAGTGGCAATGATGAATCCACGTGAGGGCATACCTTCGTTTCTGAACAGTTGTGATTTCTCACATGTAAAGAAACACACACTGAATGCTGAATTCAGACTGTGGTGGGCTCCCATAGAAGAGTCTGTAAAAGGAAACCCCCTTATAAATGTGTGTGAATTGGGGGAGGAAGAACAATTTAAACACCGGGCTTGAACCTGTAAGAGGTACCTTATGGAACAATATGAATTTCTTCCACCATTCTAACCGTTCTCCTGTGAACAGTGAAGTATGGATACCCTTGACCCTCCTGGAACCATGCCCTGCTCCCCATTACCTTGATTCATCCCCAGTTAGTGCTGGAAACCCACCTCAGTGGTACCTGCTCTATCAGAACCTTCACTCTCCACCCGGAAGTCATTTTTGTCACCTCGGGTCCCTCTGGGAACTTCTTGAACTTTCCAGGTTCTAGTTGTGCACACGGATGTCTGTGTTTCGTTAGCTGCTGGGCGCTGTCTAGGTTGTTGTTCCCGACTAGCTCCACACAAGCTCCCATCTCCTCGAAGATCTGCCTCAGAGCACTGCTTTCCTTTGGGCTCCTGCCTATGAGTCTCCGTGTTTATATTCTGCTGTTGATTTTGCCTGAACATGCTCCATTCATGTAAAAATCAGGCCAAAGGGCATCGGACATGTAACCTGTCACCCACTGTGGGCCTTGAACTTTCTACTTACCCTGACCTTTCAGAGTGGCATTGTTCAAAAAAGATCAGAGCATCAAAAGAACAGCTTTGAAGAACTAACCACTTAACAGAGAGCTGTCTCCCCAGCTCGGAAGAGCCAAGCCTCATGCCCTGCTTTCCTGCTCACAGAAAATGCTGCATTTGGTAGAGGGCAATCTCCTGTCAGGGCAACTCAGAGATACCCTCATTCACTGCCTCTTGTAGATGGTGAGAGGGGGAGAGGAAGAAGAAAAGGGGAAGGTTGGCTAGGGCAGAGCTATCAGTAAAGAAACTGATTGGGTCGGAAGAAAGAGTGAAAGGCCCAGACAGGATACTGAGTAACACCGCTTAGGAAGACAACGCCTGCATGAAACAGAGGTGTGGGCTTTGTCTGAGAAACCCCTCTGTCTTAGAACCATTCAATCCTTACTGACAAGAATTTGGAGGTCACTGGGCAGTAAGGCAATTAAACCTTTTCATGCAATTGTTGGTAGCAGAGTGGGGGATCGGTACCTTGTAACCATTCCAGCAATGCTCACGGCTGTCCAGTGGTAGGCTGGCCTGATTCCATGCCTCCTGTGGCCTCAGGTTCCTGTTGCTGGCAGAGGGGCTTGGCCTGTTTGGCTTAGGGACTTCCCATCCATTTCTCTCCCCTGCATCATTGTGGTTCCCTTTTCAGTCTATAAGTTCTCACAGACAGGGGCTGTCTCACGCACAGGGGCTGAGGTGCCTTTAGTGGGAGGACTCAGACCATGAGCTTCTTGCCCAGCCAAACACTCAATGGAGATGCTCCTGGAACTCGCTGCTGTGTTTCATCCTGGCTGTTTCTAGGTTTGGACCTGAGGTTTTTGAAGGAGGGTAGTTAGGAGGAGAGCCTGAGAAAACCTACAAAATACTGAAAGATGTTGGTGGCAAACTTGGGATAAATTGCAGTCTGGCCTAGCCCCGAGTTCCACACCACGCTTTAATTTGGGTGGAGAATCTAAATGAGGGGGTGGGTCATCCAGGATGACCAGTGTGAAGGAGCTAGTTAATGGCAGTAACCTTCTGTATGCTCCTTAGGACAGAGGGACAGAACTCAGGAGGAAAACTTGATGGGCAGCCGACATACCTTCCAGTGAGCCCACAGGGAGTCTGAACTGTGGTTTAGGAGTCCGGGAAACAATTCTGATCACTAACCTTCATCTAAACACAGGCAGTAGAGTGTTTGCCTGTCGATTTGAGAGTGTCTTTTTGTTCAAAATTGTATTGCCAGTGGCTGATGTTTCAGGGCATGCATGGCCACATTTTCTTGAGCGTCAAACACCTGCTGTATAAAACATTATAAAACATCTTCCTTCTATCTTGCCAGTCCCTTCCAGTAGTGACATTTCCCATTGTCTTGTTTCCACATGCTTAACTATGTTATAGCAAATGTCAATAGTGAATTAACCACCGTGCTGAATGCTTCAAATATGACTTTTAATTAAGCATATTAACCCAATGTAACACCATTTGAACAGCAACTAAAATAAGATTATATGCATCTTAAACTCTTGGATGCCCACAGAACATTCAAAGTACTTTATGGAGCTTGTGTTAATGCATATTTCATCATAATGTAATTCTCTATTAGATATTCCACTTATGCACAGAACTGAAATAGTTTCTGTTCTTCAATGATACTGACTTAAATGAGTAAATCACCAGGAATCAAAAAAAAAAAAAAAAGATTAACTCTTTGTGAATATCAGTGCTGTTGTGCTTATAAACAGTCCTTTGAGGCAGAATTCCTTTTGTAGTTTTTAAAGCCCGATACTGGGGGTCAGGTGGGTGGAGTGAGAACTCATGGCTCCAGGTTTTCTCCTGAATACATTTACTAATTTGGGATGATGGGGTACATTTCCTTTACATGCGTGAGACGTGGCTGATTTTGACACCCAGCCCCTCAACCCCTGTGAGACTGAGCTGCACAGGAGAGAGGGTCTGCTAGCCACTTCAACACAGCTAGAGGAGCACATTCACATGATACACAAAGAGACCCTGGGATGCCCCACACGTGGTGCCGAGCAACTCTGCCCTACGGCCTCCTGTGCAATATTACTAATTGACATTTGATGAGTTTTACAGCTTCCGAGTTATTTTTGCGTCAGTACTAGCATTTAATTATTTCCTGTTGAATAAGAAGCAACACGGGCCTAAAGATGGAAAGGAGAGGCTGCTGTGGGGAGAGGTCTCTCCAGATGGAAGTTTTCTGGCAGATTGTGCTTTATGACTCAGAATGAGCCCAGATTATTGCAGCAGATGGGAGGCAGCAGGACCCACAGCCACTGCTCAGCGCTCAGCAGGCTCCCGCTAAACTCCTACTATGTGTCAGTTACTCACTGGGAAACAGGATGTGTAAGCATATGCACCTAAGGTTCCATTCACTCACCCACTCACTCACCCACTCACTTATCAGTGATGTTCATGTCACACATGTAAACTTAGAGTACATTACCATACGGCACACACAAAATATCAATCAGAAAGAAGAGAAGAGTACTGTGTAGCTTAGAAGTACAGACAGAGCCCGATGACATCCAGGACAGTGAGAAGTCTTCAGGGGAAAGGTGACATTTCAGTTTGAGTCTTGGAGTAGGAATCAGGTTATTTGGGAGGAAGGAAGGACAGGGCCACTCTAGCAAGGAGCTGGCAGCAGTGAAGGCGTGGAACTCAGGCTTTCTGCCTGGTAGGAACCGTAAGAAACTAATGGTGGGCATAGCCTTTGGGTCAAAGACGGTCTGTGTAGGGTCTTCGGTCTGTGTTTAACTTCTGGCTTCACTCTGTGTGCTGGGAAGGCAGACCTCAGAGATCTTCACTCTCTGTCCCTAATGGTGGTCTTTCCTGCTGGGCCCAGGCCAGCTGCAGAATCTTACACACTAGGTTTAAAGAGGTCACGGCCAACTTACTAGAAGTGGCACTGGGAAAGCCTGTTTAGCATTTTTCCCGTAGACAAAGGGATCTAAGGTGTTTAACAGGCCAGTGTCAAGGTCAGACTTGACAGCTGGGGAAATTCTGGAAGCAGTACCATAAAGAAGAAACCGAGTGGGAAGAATTGTGAATTGGGCAAATTAGAAGGGGGCTATGGGCTTAAGCCCCTGCTTCTCACTTTGGGCGCACATTGAAACACCTGGGATGTTTCTAAAAACACCAAACCAGGGCTCCACCCCAGGCCAATTGTTCAAGATTTAACCCAAATAAAATCCAAACCAGGTGATTCTGTGTGCTCACTCGTTGCAATCTATTTTTTTTGTGTGTGAATATCTCTTCATGAAAACATTTATTTATGCACATATGTAACAGAATCTTTACCTCCTTCAATATAGACTCGGAGATGAGAGAGAATGAGTTGAGGAAGATGAAGAAGGACTTGCCAATATTGGCGAGGGGTGTTGATAATGAATGAGTTTTGGTGTTTACCTTAACTATGCGCTTACTGACTTGTATATAGGTATATAATTTCATTCACTGCCTCGCATTCATCCTCTGAGTATGTATTTATTATTCCCAATAAGCAGACGGAGTAGCCAAAGCTTGGAGACCCAGAGACATTAAGTTAACTTGTTCAAGATCATAGGGCCATTGACACCAATTACAACTGTGGGCTGACTGTCGTATTCTTTGGGAGACTGATGGGTTATGTGGGCGTCTCTTTTAGGTTAGACTAGATCACTGTGGCCCATAAAACGCTTTTACAGTGTTTCCTGATCGCCCCAGCTCCTTTCAGGGTGCATGCTACACTGTGCTCTGAGAGCTATGTTTTCTCCACTGTGATTACGGTCTACTGTTAAAAAAAAAAAAAAAAAGGAGTGTCCTCAAATCAAAAATACCTTCACTTCATTTACTCTTTCACAGATGTCTGTAACATTTGGTTTGTTTTGCCAGATGTCACTTATCAACCAAAAAATACTCCATGGCTGTGTAATTATCAGAGCTGATAAGCAGAACATTGGTGGTAGCTGAACTATTCCGTGTACATGCTAGGTTCCTGTTCTTTTTGAAATGTCTAGAGTCTCCACACAAGTAGCCAGCACCCAAGGTGCACATCGAATTGGGCATCTGGATGGCATGGTCATGGGCTGCTTCCTGCCCGGGAGCTCAGCCTGGGCTCCTGGAGGAGTGTGTGACGGCAGCTAGTGAGCTTCATGGCTGGCTAGTGATGAAGGATGCTGGGAGTGTGGCACACAGCAGAGCTGCCTTCAGGCATCGGATCGTATCATTCCCTAACAATGGAATCTTGCAAGGGGCATTTAACAGAGTTGCTATCGTTCAATCTTTCCACAAAACTCCATGCGTTTCCTTAGCATCTGCTTCTAAAATTATCATGGGGGAAGAGAACCCAGCCCTTCCAGCTGGGTTCTTTCCAAGATTCCACACTGGCTGAGAGGGCCTTAGCAGATGTTATAGGAAGAAAAGAAGCAGTGGAGAAGCCGCATTTCCCTCCCATCTCCAGGCAGAGCCAGCTTCCTCTCCTTGATTCTGTATTAAAGAAAGCGTTTCTTACAGTTGCTGTGTGACACGCCACCCTGGAGAGGTGGGATCTCTGGGTAAATCATGTGTGTATGTCAATTACTTGGATTTAGTAACTCAATCATCTGGGAATTCAATCTTGATCCTTTACATGTCCTCAAAAGGTGATCATAGCTGTCACTAAGGCCACAGACTTGAGGCCCAGGTGCTTATGTGGACACTTTTCCATAGCCTCAGACAGCTGGTGTAAAGACGCTATTGCTGAATTAATAATCCCAGTTACTAGGCCTCAAGAAACAGTGTTAGCAAAGGCGGGTTGAAGCCAACATGCTGAAAAGCAGTAGACAGCACAGGGAGACGTGAGGCAGCTCTGGGCATGGGGTAGCACTGAGGACCGTGAGCTCTCACAGAGAGGCTGTGTGGAATCGAGAGTTTGACAGGCTGTGCTTCACAATCCAGTTTGCTCCTTGACTTTCTTTGTGACATTAAACCTCCTTGCTGATTTCTACAAAGTGGGCTGAACTGAGATGCAGGACTTTTGATGCCTGTGTGAACGAAAGCATTCACATGTGCCATGGTCACAGATAAAAGACATGGTAACAATGGCTCTGTGAGAAAGTAACCCAAACCACTTTTTTAGAAGTCAAAACTCAGCTGGGCAATGGTGGCACACACCTTTGATCCCAGTTTGCAGGGAGGCAGAGGAAGTGGGATCTCTGTGAGTTCAAGGCCAGCCTGGTTTACGGAGTGTGTTCCAGGACAGCCAAGTCTATACAGAGAAACCCTGTCTCAAAAAACAAAACAACCAAATCAACCAACCAAACAAACAGTCAAACACTCTTCACATCACTACAGCATTGTAACTCACATACTAATTCACAACGATATCCTTATATTTATATAATCGTATATTATGTAGAAAAGATTTGCTAGGCAGACGGGTTAAGAGCAAAAGAAGGCTATACATTTTAGAAAAACATCACAAATAACTTCATGTATAAAACCAAACAAGCTTTCAAGATTAAGACAAGCTTGTTTTCTTGTGCCGCTTACATTGAACAGGGTAACAATGGAAGTCCTAGGCAGATCCATTAAGTATGAAAAACGCAACTCATCTCGAAAAGAAGTAATAAAATGATCAACTTTCACACACGAAAAATCTTATATAAAAAAACCACAGAAGACTGTTTGAACTTACCGTTAAATCAGATGGTTTCAGCATAAAAAACCAGCTCACAGAATTGGGTTAACTTCCATATACCAACGATGAGTAATACAGAAATTAAGAAATTAAGAATTCTGTCCCATTAATTAAATGGTAAACAAGAATAAAGACATTGGTAAATAAGCACAGGCAAGGTCCAAGAACAGAATGAAAGCAGACACAAGTAACTGGAAAGACATCTTGCTAGCATTATGGCAGAAAACAGTATTGTGCAAATGTCCACACTACAAAGTGATCTAACAAATTCAGTAGTATTCTCATTAAAATTACAAGGACACTCTTTAAGACACAAGAATAAAAACAAAAAACAAAAATTTCTGTCATTTATATGGAATCAGAAGGGTTCCCAAGTAATGAAAACATGGACAAAAAAAGCAAAACTTGGAGGCTTTATCCTTGCTTATTTCAAAACACATTACAAAGCTACAATGATCAAAACAGTATGGTATTGCCATAAAACCATACAAGTAGATCAATGGAGTAAAGAGACTAGAAATACATATAATCTTGTGTATATGGTCAGATTCTCTTCCATGAAGTGACAAGAACAAATGACTTTGGAAAACTGAGCATCTAAGTAAAACAGTGAAGTTGGGTCCTTACCTTATACTGTAAAGAAAACAAACTGAAAGTGAATGAAGGCCTAAAAGTACAAAACTTACAGAAGAAAACAAAGAGAAAATGCTTTGAGACACTGGCCTTGGAAATTATATTTTGATAATGACATCAAGAAGAATGAAAGGAAAAATAAACCAACTATGTGATCTCAAAACATAAAACTCTACAATAAAGGAAGCAATCAATAGAAATGGGAAAACAACCTACACAATGGGAGAAAATACGTATAAACTCTTCTTAGGAGCTATTATAATAACATTCATGGCATATAAAGAGCCCTCATGAACAGACAACAGAAATAAACAACCCAACTGAAACAATGGACAAAGGACTGGGTGAAACACTTATTCATGGGAGTTATGAGAGAGACTCAGGATCTTAGCAATAGATGTTCAGTGTCACTGCTGCTCAGAAAACAGTGGGTTGAACCCACATTGAACAATCAGCTCATACCCAATAGGAAGCCTGCTCTAAGAACCCTCTCCTGTGCCACTGATTTCAAGGCTCTTCCCCACTTTTTCTCCTAGTAGATTCAGTGTGTCCGGTTTTATGCTGAGGTCTTTGATCCACTTGGACGTTAGTTTTGTTCAGGGTGAAAAACACAGATCTATTTACATTTTTTTACATGTAGATGTCCAGTTAGACCAGCATCCTTTGTGGAAGATGCTGTCTTTTTTCCATTGTATGGTTTTGCCTTCTTTGTCAAAAATCAAGGTGTGTGGGTTTGTTTCTGAGTCTTCTATTTGATTCCATTGTTCCACCAGTCTGTTTCTATGCCAGCACCACACAGTTTTTATTGAGATCAGGGATGGAGATATCTCTAGACGATCTTCTATTGTACAGGATTGTTTTAGCTATCCTGGAATTTTTGTTTTTCCATGTGAAGTTGAGAACTGTTCTTTGAAGGTCTGTAAAGAATTGTGTTGGTATTTTGATGGGGATTGCATTGCTTTTTTACAGATGGTAATCTTTTACTATGTTGAGCCTGCTGATCCATGAGCATGGGCGATCTTTCCAGCTTCTCATATATTCTTCAATTTATTTCTTCAGAGACTTGAAGTTTTTTTCATGTAAGTCTTTCATTTGCTTGGTTAGAGTTACACCAAGATACTTCATGGTTTTTTGTGGCTATACTGAAGGGTGTTGTTTCCCTTATTTCTTTCTCAGTCTATTTATCGCTTGTATATAGCAGGGCTATTGATTTTTTTGACTCAATTTTTTTATCCAGACACTTTGTTGAAAGTGTTTATCAGTTGTAGGAGTTCTCTGGCAGAATTTCTGGGGTCATTTATGCATACTATCATATCATCCACGAATAGAGATACTTTCACTTCTTCCTTTCCGATTTGTATACCCTTGATATCTTTTAGTTGTTTATGGATCTAGCTAGGACTTCAAGTAATATGTTAGATAGATAAGGAGAGAGAGGGAAGCCTTGCTATGTCTTTGATATCAGTGGATTTATTTGTTTCTCTCCATTTAGTTTGATGTTGGCTATAGGCTTGCTGTATATTGCTTTTACTATGTTTAGGTATGTACCTTGTATCCCTGATCTTTCTGAGACTTTAAACATAAACAGACACTGAATTTTGTCAAATGCTTTTTTGGCATCTAAGGAGATGATCATGTTTTTTTTTACTTCCAAATTATTTATATGGTGGATTACATTGATGGATTTCTGTATATTGAACCACCCCTGCATGCCTAGGATGAAACCTGCTTGGTCAGGCTTTAAGATCAACAATAAATAAATGAGACCTCATGAAACTGAAAAGATTCTGTAAAGCAAAGGACACTGTCAGTAGAAAAAAAAATGACAACCTACAGATTGGGAAAAGATCTTCACCAACCCTATATCTGATAGAGGGCTAATATCAAAAATACATAAAGAATTCAAGAAATTAAACACCAACAAACTAAATAAGCCAATTTTAAAATGGGGTACAGAGCTAAACAAAGAATTCTCAACAGAGGTATATCATATGGCCAAGAAACAAAGAAATGCTCAAAGTTCTTAGTCATCAGGGAAATGCAAATCAAAATGACTCTGAAATTCTATCTTTTACCTATCAGAATGGCTAAGATGACAGCAGATGTTGTTGAGGTTGTGGAGAAAGGGGAACCCTCCTCCATTGGTGGTGAGAGTGTACAGCTTGTACAAGAAACTGGTACAAACACTTTGGAAATCAATCTGGCATTTTCTCAGAAAATTGGAAATAGCTCTACCTTAAGACCCAGCTATAACAGTCCTGGGCATAGACCCAAACAATGCTCAACCATACAACAAAGACACTTGCTCAACTATGTTCATAGCACCTTTATTCATAATAGAAACTGGAAACAACTCAGATGTCTCTCAACAGAAGAATAGATAAAGAAACTGTGGTACATTTACACAATGGAATACTACTCAGCTATTAAAAACAAAGACATCATGTGGACAAATGGATGGAACTAGAAAAGAGTGTCCTGCATGTTGTAACCGAGACCCAGAAAGACACTCATGGTATATACTCATACATAAGCAGATATTAGTCATACAATACAGGATAACCATACTACAATCCACAGATATAAAGAAGCTTAATTCTCATTCAGAAGGGCAAATAAAATAGACACTGGAAGCAGATGAAGAGAGGGAACAGGATGGGAGCCTACCATAGATGCCCTCTGAAAGACTCCACCCAGCAGGGGATTGAAGCAGATGCTGAGACTCACAGCCAAACTTTGGGCAGAGCACTGGGAGTCTTATGGAAGAGTGGGGGATAGAAGGATCCAGAGGGGACAGGAACTCCACAAGAAGACCAACAGAGCCCACAAAGCTGGGCCAGGGGTCCTGCAGAGACTGATGCACCAACCAAGGACCATGCATAGAGAGAACCCAGGCCCCCTCTTAGATATAGCCCATTGACAGCTCAGTCTCCAAATGGCCCTAAGTAAGGGTACCAGGGTCTGTCTGTGAAACAGACTCTGGTGCATGCTCCTTGATCACTTCCCCCAGGTGGGCGGTCTTGCCAGGCCACAGAGAAGGAGGATGCAGGCAGTCCTGAGGAGACTGTGACAGTCTGTGGCCAGTTGGTAAGGGAGGTGCCTCTCCCTTTCTGAGGACCAGGTGAGGACAATAGAGGGGGAAGAAGGAGGGAGGATAGGAGCTGGATGAGATGAGGGAGGGGACTACGATTAGGATGTAAAGTGAAAAAAAGAAAACAAAAAGAACACTCCTCTCAGCCAGGCATGGCGATGCATGCCTTTAATCCTTTAATCCTAGCACTTGGGAGGCAGAGACAGGTGGATCTCTGAGTTCAAGGCCAGCCTTGTCTACAAAGTGAGATACGGACAGGCAGAGCTACACACAGAGAAACCCTGTCTCAGGAAAAGAAAAGAAAAAGAAAGAAGGAAAGAAAGACACACACACACACACAGAGAGAGAGAGAGAACAACAACCACCTTCCCCTTGCCTGTTAGAGAATCTACCTCAGTGGTTTTCAACCTTTTTAACACTTCCAGCCTTTAACACAGTTCCTCCTGTTGTGGTGACCGGAACCATAAAATTTTCTTTGCCGCTTCTTCATAACTTCATATTTTTGCTACTGTCATGAATCGTAACGTATATATGTTACATGCAGAATATCTGATATGCCACCCCCTTGAAAGGGTAGTTGGAACCCCAAAGATGTCACGACCTGACCATATAGGTTGAAAACCGATGATTTCTCTGATCTGGTCATTTACAAAGCCCCTGGATCAGGCAGGCTCTGCATGACTGTGTCAAGGCATCTTCTTCTTAGGGCTTGGATTTTTCCTGGGTTTTCTGGTAGATTTTATAGCAGAATCCCCCTGGCACAGGTTAAGTGATAGAGACCTCTTGGCTCTTCCTCCAGACAGCCTGAACCCATCTTTAGATGTAAGACAAATGAGCTGAACTCTGAGCTTGTGCCCAGGCATCTGGAGCTCTTAGAGGCAGCCCTGTGAACCCTGGGGAAGGTTCTTTGAAGCTACAGAATGTGCAGGGTAACCACAGCCTATTGTGGCCTTGGCTGTTCACATCATTTTCTTTTGAGACCTGCACCTTCTCTGTCAGTGTAGGAGCAGCTTTGAAAGTCAGGGTCCGCATGCAGCTAGTTGTGGCCCCCTGATGCAGAGTCACATGTTTCTACATGGCCTGTCCTTAAGAGAAAGTGAAGAAAGGAGGGAACCTTGAACACCAAACTATGTGACTTTTTAAAAAAAAATTGTGGTGTGTGTGTGTGTGTGTGTGTGTGTGTGTGTGGTAGTCACACTTCTTTACCACTACTGGACCACCAGGTTCCTTATCTGGAAAGCTGGAGAGTTTCAAGAACTAAGAACGCAATCTTGTTGGTTGCGTGGTCAAAGTGTTATGCGTGTTGCCTAGCTGGGCTTAAGTCTATTTTAAGATCCTTTCTTGTAAGTAAAACCGCATACCACTTTCTGTAGTGTTTCCATTTGCACAAAGCTTGTGGTACAAAGAGAAAGAAATTGATAACAGTTTGGGCCCAATTTGGTCTTTATGTGATTCTACAGCAGATTGATAAGCAGATAAGGTAGCGCCATATTTAAAAACACCTTTGTGAATCACAGGGCAGACACAGAAGAGGGAGAAGAGAGGGAAGGGGAGATGGCAGCTAGTCAGCTCAGTTTAATCATATATTTTGATTAATTCCTCCTCAACCTAAGTCAGATCTTGGGACACACTTACACAAATCTTAAAATAACTTGTTAAAATAATGGCTCTAACCCATGGCCTCAGAGGTCCTTGCTTATACTCACAGCAGCCACTAGACAGAGGGGGAAAAAAAAACCAAAATGGATGTACAGTTTTCAATGCTGAAAACAACCCAGAGTAGCTGGAGGTGAATTCTGGGTAGGACAGGGCTCCACACTGCACCACTGTGAAGGAATACCGCTCCCGTTTAGAATAACTGAAACCAGAGATTGGGAAGCACAACTTGCTCAAGACCCACAGAGGTTAAATGGAAGAGCTGGGTGTTCAGGTCCCGCTTTTAAAATTGGCGTTCTACCAAGGCACACTGCTGTACGTGTTACAGCCTGGGGAAAAAAAAAAGAAAACCCAGCAGGAAGACTGAGGGTGCCTCTGTTTCTGTTCTCTACCAAGCTTTGCTGGCTTGTTGGTAAATTATAGGCAAGAAGTAGTTGAGAAATCTGGGATCCCTCAGATGCCATATTTAAATCTTATTGATGCCTCTCACACAAAGCACCCTGTCGACTGACAGCCCCAGGCACAGTATTGGTTGGCTTATGCTACCACCATCGTTTTTTTTCCCTCTCAGCCATCACTGGTAATTATTTGTGAGTCCCCTGGAATTCCACCTTCCTCTCTCTCACAGTCTCCTCATTAGCACTCCCTCCTGATGTGGAGGGTCCTTGGAGAGGGGCCCTCCAGCATCCTTCTCTGCTAGCACGCATTGTCTGGCATCCTTTTCTTGGGTAATTAATTGTAATTTGCACTGCTTCATGGGAAGAGAGGGGCTGAAGGGAAGAAGCGCAGCTCGCTCACCTGTGTGAGCTAGCTCAGAGCTAGGGCTGGGGAGGGGCCCTTCTCTGCTTGAATTGCAGGCTGCTCATTTCTCCTTTCTCTCTGTCTCTCTTTACCTTGCCTCCTCCCACCTTCTGTACTGACGCCTACTTTGCTTCTTAATGTGAATAAATTACTCTCCAGATCCTTTCCTCTAATGTTCTCCAGGCCCTCCATCACACCATATTGGCACATCATTTAAAGATGTGTGGTGCCTGGTGAACAGTTGTGAGTGAGAGCAGACTGCTGGGCTGTTCTCTGGAGTTCTCAACAATCACAGATACGGTGATGGTTTCCTTCCCTGCTGCAAAGCTGAGCCTGGCTGCATTCAGTTCCCAACCCAGGCTCTGTGGCAACAACCGTTGTTCAACTCACTGTTTTGATCTGATTATTAATAGCAGACAAATAGTGACAAATGCTTCTTGAGAAGGACGGTGCTGTGTGACTGGTGGGCTGCACTAGCCACAGTCATGGCTTCCAAAGGGTGTTAGCTGACAAGGTTGAAAAAGCAAAGACGGTCAGAAAGTTGAAACTTCAAATACGCTGAGGCCACAGTATATAAACTTGTTGCATGGTGACACTGTAAACAGAATATTAATAAACGACTTAAAAATCCACGCTGGAAGTCCCCAATACTGTTGGGTCATGCTTAGTCTCCTGTGCATCCTTGTTCGTTGCCATCTGCTAACACACTATCATTTCATGCTTGACCAGCTTAATACAGTCCTAGGCTCCAGATTCTGTACACAACCAGGCCAGTCACAGAAGTTAAGCGCCAAGCAAACGAATCATAAAATACCGAATAGCAGCCAAGAGACAATACCCACTACCAACCTGAAACGCAGTAAGTCTCTCCTTGGAACTCCTCAGAGTTCCTGCTGTCATTGAACTGAAGGACTCTTCCCAATCCCTGCAGACCGAACGTTAAATAGGTGTTTCTGAAGCACCTGCCATGGCCAAGCACAGTGGGCCTGTAGCCTGTAACTTGGAGGAAACAAGCACTAATGGACATTTGCAGTTTCTCCATAGAAAGCCAGATGGTATTCTTTTCAGCCACTCTGCAGCCATTGGAGTCTTGGAGAGACTCAAGGAGATCCCAGTTGGATCTTTGATAGGTTTCCCATGGTTTTCTGCCCCTTCTTCGGGATTCTTGCTGTGAGGGTCACTGACTCTCTCTACCCTTTCTCAGATGTAGCATCTCGGTAACTCTCTGCCCTTGTTCACCTGTCTGTATTTCACAACTGACTCAGGAAACCTTATTTGGTCTAGTTGTGCTCACTGAACATTCTCTTGAGGCCTTGAAACCATTACCAGGACCCTTTCATTTGCTGTAAGGTTATACTATAAATGGATTAGTGTAAGGACTGCAAAGAAGAGAAACTGAAAATGTATTGAGAAGTGTTGGTCACCACCAGGAATGGCTTTATTCATTTAGCTGTATTTTACACAGTAAGAATCATCTGAATTTAAGCACTTTTGCTGGTAAGAGAATCATAATTAAAGCTGAAAAGGACCCTTAATTCTAAGAAAATTCTTGAAGAAATCCTTAACAAAATTCTGAAGACTATCGCTCTCATTATCCTTAAGGCTGAATAGTCTGTCCAAATACCTTTTGGCACTTCCAGTAAATATAATAAATTCTTTTCTCTGAGGCTGTCTCAGGGCAGCATTAATTTGGTATGATTGGGAGGCAATTTTCTTTAATTAGGATCCTTCCCACTGTTCTTTAGAGGCTCTGTCATGCAGGCTCTTTTGAGCAGTGAGCTCTAGGATGCTTATCTCCTGTGAACTTTGGTCTTGGGAATGTATACCTGAGATGGGAGCCTCTGGTACCTGCAGTCTGGGGTACCCAACAGGATTTTATAGAAGTAATAAGCAATGGGTTGCAAAGGAGGGTAGAAGGCTCGCTCCAGGCTATAACTGTATAATGTACATTTTGATGAGAGAATGAAAGGAGTAATTGTTATTTCCTGTCTATGAGTCTAAATGCACACTTCAGGAGATGATAGGTTGCTTGCTTTAGTGCAGAATAGGGAAAGCTGTGTGGAACGGTTGCAACGAGATGTGGAGAGGGGTAACTGAGGGGTAAACTCAGAGTTTACAAACCTTCCTCAAACACGCTGAAAATGTATTCATTTACAAAACCAGCACTGCCAGGCAAGTGCAGAAAACAATGCTAGGCAGGACTGACATGGTTTACAATTGTGATTTATTATAAGAATTAATGTTTCAGATTGTAAATTACTTGATTTGTCTTCCAGCATGCACACACAAGGACAGGAATATAGTAGAACCTGAAGACTACCCTGTTTATGGGTTTTCTCTTAACAAAAATGATACAAACTTTTGACTATAAAACAAACCCATTTAAGAGGTCCATATAAGAGAGGCCCTAAAAGCTAAGCTTCCTTGGATCTTGGGAAACCGACCTCCAGAGAAAAGGCTGTGTTATGGGACCCGATGTCTTGGGAGGACCCAGCTCTCCTTGCACCTAGGAGGAAGCAGGCAAAGATACAGGAGGAACCTGCAGTTTCATGGTTCATCCTTAGTACTTCAGAATAATCAGCTGAGCACCTTGGAAGGTGCTCCCTGGATCCTTTTGGAGGAGATCCGTCAGTGGAACAAATGCTAGGACTTCTGATCTTACCAGGTTCTGGAGAGATGGCTCAGCGGTTAGGAGCACTGTCTGCACTTCCAGAGGTCCTGAGTTCAGTTCCCAGCAACCACATGGTAGCTCACAACCATCTATTCCCTTTACTGCCCTCTTTTGGTATGCAGGTGTACATGTAGATAGAGAGGGGGAATGGGATGAGGAGGAAAGCTCTACTTTTAATTCTGCTAGTACTTTTTTTTTTTTTGTCTCATGTGTACCACTTATCTTAAAAAAAAAAACAAAAACAGTGCATGGCTGACCCCCTCCTAGGCTATTGTTGTTGTTGTTATTATTATTGTTATTATTTTGTTTTTGAGACAGGGTTTCACTGTGTAGCCTTGGCTGTCCTTTGTAGACCAGGCTAGCCTCTGCCTCCCTGAGTGCTGGGATTAAAGGCCCCACACTCCGTGCCATGCCTGTTGGAGCAGCAATATCAAATACTGAGACAACTTTCAAGGACAAATAGCTCTGCCCACAACCAGAGTTTAACTCAAGATTAACTCAAGCAAGTTGTCAAAAGTAGGCAGTGCTTAAAAACACACACCCTGTCAGAAAATGCCACCTATTTCAAAAGATGGATAAAGCTGAAAATGAGCTGCAAAAACTCCTACTGAGAGATCTAAATTTAATCACCCGGGCTAGGGATAGTGTGTCTGCCACTTATTCAGGTTGAGTCAGATATGTCAGGCCACACACACACATGTGTACATACACACATAAACATTTGTCTATTCTTGAAAAGATTATTTACTCTTCCTGTCTCGCCTGTCTGTGAGCAAACTGTCAAAGCAATCCTCAGATGCTAGGTAATATAATCCTCAAATGTCAGTAATATAAAAATTACTGTAATAATATGAGTGATGTCGTTGAAGACCGTGGCCCTGGCGCTTTGAGTGCTCAAATCTGCAACTATCCTATTTTCTAATCTTTATTCTTTTATTCACCAAAATGACTGATCCGGGCAGCTTAGACACCCAACGGAGGAGGTAAGAGTTTTTTTTTTTTTTTTTTTTTTTTAACCTCAGGTCATACACTGTGTAGAGTATCCCATAGACTCAATACTATGAGAAGTTACACATATTTATTTTTCTCCTGCCTTCTCCTTCTCTATTGTTCAGGAGACTAATTGTGTGTGGTCACAAGCACATGAACATGCGTGTGACAGGAAATGTTAAATTCTTTTTGATTTTCTTTTTTCTTTCCTGGTTGCCAGGAGCAAGGGGGTGGAGGGGCATTCCTTTGAAATTCTTTTCTTCTCCTAAGAAGAGTGTGGGAATAAAGGGTGAGAATAAGTCAGTCCTCAGAATAAGATGTTCTACCAACATGAAAAAGGGTGGTGTGGGGAGGGGGGGGGCAAAAGTAATTTTCACAGCCAGGCGAGAGCTGCCGAGAGTGGGAGTCGATCAAATCAATGACACGGCTTCATAATGTGGTGTTGGCTACAGCAGGAAGATGCTGGGGAGAGAAAGCTGCAGGATCCCCTATTATGTCCCTTCATGGTGAATGAGACGTTCTGCTGGAACCTCAGCGGTTTACCCATGCCACAGTTCTGAGGCCCTGGGACTTTCTGTCTATGAACAGAGATCCGAGTTCTCATCTAACTATCCAAGCAATAATCCATCTAGAACAGAGTTTCCCAACCTGCGGGTCTCAACCCCTTTGGCAAACCTCTGTAAAAATATTTACAGTTCATAACTGTAGCAAAGTTACAGTTATGAAGTAGTAATGAAGACAATTTTATGGTCGGGGGTCACCACACCATGAGGAACTTGTTTGTGTTAAAGGGTCGAGGCAGTAGGAAGGTCGAGAACCACTGCTCTAAACTTCTAGTCAGGTGTGGTGATCGGTCGCTGGCTCAGCTTGCAAGTTATGGCTGAAAGGATGGCTTACCCATCACACTCGCATAGCGCCGGATTAATTATGATTCCAGTTTTTGTGTTGGATGCCATTTAAACGAATGATTACTTAGAAAAAAGACAGCAGGGAGAAGAATCGTGTAAATTGGATTCATTCAATGGATAGGTCCACTTACATCTTATATTGGGATAATTTATGCTAGTCTCCTCTGATGTCATCTGTTGTCCAGGTCACAATTATTCATGGTCTGCACTAACTGAAGGGTGCTTTGTATACTGGCAGAGGGAAGCATATTATTTGGGAAAGTGCCTATGAATACTGAGCTTTCAATAATGGTATGAGAGATTATTTGCAAAAATGTAATGCTTATTTTCCAAACAATTGAAACTCTTTTCAGTCTCATGAGGCTTTGTGAAGGAGTATATTTTCTTCACTAGTATACAAACACGACTGAAAGTGAATAGGACAAAAAATATTTCTTCTAGCTGTGTGGTGCTCTTTGCTCAAAGAAAAAAGATAATATTTTAAAATATATTATGAGGTGTCTCTTTTATGGGCCATGCTATAGGTCTTTTGAAAATCCAATGTGAACATGCTCATTTGCAAGACTTACTGAGCAGGATATTAACTTTAAAATTCATTTACAGTGCCACCAAACATAAGGGATATATGTATCTATGAGAGTGAGACAGTAATCCATTTGGGCTTTTTGAAATTCTTGATGCAGGTTGGAGTCCTTTGTGTGTGTGTATGTAATGTACTAACTCTGGCCTTTAAGAGGTAACAAAAATGATCCCAGTACTAATATTTTCTCTGAAAAAAAAAACAAATAGCAGCAGTAACAATAACAACAACAAAGTATTTCCTGGACTGTCATTTTTTTTTCTTTCTGCAAAACATGTCTGGTCCTGCACAGTATTTTATACTTAGAGAATTTCCCCAGTCTTAATACTTTCTTGTTTCAGTGCCTGGGAGCAGCAATTGGGCAAGTACTGTGTTGTTCTTAAAACAAACAAAGAACCAGACAATAATAATGATGGCATTCTGAAGTATTATCTCTGATGGCAATAGCAAGAGTAAACAACAATTTGTATGACAGTAAGACGAGAGAAAGAATATCCAGCAAACTCTTGAACATCTGTTTCGGTATCAGGGTGGAGGGAAGCATGGGTGCGGATTAGGCTTGCAGGAGGATTCCCAAGATGGGCTTGGAAAATGACTGTGGTGTGGCTGTGTGATGCGCCTGTACCGAGTGAGGGCAGCTAGAAGGCAGAGCTGAGTGGAGGGCTACATGGAGGGCTCATCTTGGTTCCCATGTTGTTTTAATTCAAGAACAGAAAGGAAAAGACAGAGTCTAGAGTCGTGAGAAAGGAAGATCTTAACAGAAACATAGTCATTTCTTAACGTGGACATTTAATGGACAAAGAAAGATAAGCCTGGGGCAGTGAGATAACTTGGCAGATAAAGGCACTTGCCACCAAGCTTGATGACCTGGGTTCAATTTATGGACTCACATGGTGGGAGGAGAGAGCAGATGCAGGAGAGAGAGAGCAGACTCTTTTAACGTATCCAATGACTTCCACATGTGCAATAGGGCACACATGCTTCTGAATAGACACGCATACACAAACATATGTACTTAAAACAAACAAATACTTTTAAACAGGAAGATGAGCCTGAAAATGCCTGTCCAGAAGAGTGGTAGGAAATAACCAAACAATACAGAGCTAAGAAGGACATGGATAAGAGCATTACAAGAGCAAGTAGGGATCAGCAACCAACAGTATCAGTTGCTACTAAAAGACAGATCAGAACAGAGCTGCCAATAAATATCCATTGCTTGGTAATGTGGTGGCCCCTGGGGATCTATAAGCTACACTGGGAAGGAAGGGAGCCAGGTAGCAGGTTGGGCAGCTAGAACAAACATAGAGTCTGCAAGGTCAATGTTCTGAGGAGTTGGACCAGGAAGGGACCCTGACATGTGGGGAGTTGTGAAGTCTCTGGAGGGTTTTATTCATGCCATTGTTAAGGGGTCAGGATGTAAGCATTTCAAAGTCATTTCAAAGGATTTAGTTAGAAGGTTGAATACACAACAAAAAAGAAAGGGTAGAAGCCAATTGTTTTTGATGCTTTGACAGATTTATGGGAACAATTCCTACCCAGTATCTTCTGCATTCTCTGTGAGGTAGGAGGCAAGATCAATTGTTCAGAGTGAGAAGTCAGAGGGCTGGGGATTTGGGGAAAAGTGGGGGATAGGCTATGAAGTCACTGAAGACAAAATGATGAGAAATGGGGTGTAGGGGTCGTTGAATGGTACAGGTCTGTTAGAGGTTGATGACCAAACATTTATAAGGAAGGCAGGAACCAGTCTTTACACACATGTGGCTCCCGCCACAACCATTCAGATTGCGTTAACTCATCCAAGCTGTGGTTGCTCTGGGAACACAGGGTGGGTTTTTTTTTTTTACCGCTTGGGACTTTTCCGAATGGGTGCCATCACCAAGGCAGAGTGCCCTGGGATGTTTTCAGGACTATTGTGAAAATAGTGAAGCATGGTTCCCACCTGGGTGAAGAGGAACATAAAAGAAGGGTCTCTATCAGCTTGAAGTGGGGCCTTATTTATTGGGGTGCCCCCTTTAACACAGAGGAGGAAAATCACGTGTTCCTTTGAGATTTGTAACCTTTCTTAAAGGCACCAAATATAAAGAATTTCTTTTGATTAAAATAAAAGAGAAAGATCTGGGTCCAACTTTTCAGTTTCCTCTCCCCTCAGGTTTTTTTTTGGAGGCCCAACTACAGAAAACAAACTTAGACAGGTCCAGCCTGATGCATACTCTTTTGTGAATATAAATTTCTTCCCTTATGCCAGATGCAACTCTCTCAGAATAAGAACCTTGTAGGAACAGCTGTCCTTCCTCTTGACTAAAGCAGAAGAGGGCCATTGCATGCCAAGAGTTTCTGTCTCGGTGAGGAGAGATACAAGAAGGATGAATAACAAAATCGTACTCAAGCAAGAATCTCACCTAATTTGCCTATCATTCTGGTGAAAGGAAATCTGAGTGAACTGCTTGAGAAAACTGATCCATGATGCTGGAAAACAGAAATTGTACTCATTCTAGAGTGTCATTCCTTCTTCTGTACTAAGTGCTCTTTTGATATTATTTTTATAAAAATGTATAGATACGATGAAATAGAGAAGTAATGAAACATCTGCTATGTAGAAAGCAACAGAAGAATAGTAATGTAATAATATACAGACTTCACAGCATTTTTAGCTGACTCCCCAATTTTCTTCATCAAATGATAAGTAATATCAAGTCTAACCTTTTTTGCCTCCCCAGAAAGGCAAGCAACCAGTAATTTCAGATAAGGAAATGGGAGTTTTCTGTTCACCAACCAAACCTTACATGAAAAGAAATGATGTAAGTGAGCAAGGACCAGCCTGGACCAGAACTCTGGACCTGAGGCAGATGCTGGAATCCCAGCAAATGCTGGTGTGTGAGCTGAGGTGATGGCTCCAGTTCTTCCCGTGCAGGGAACATAGAGCTTGAACATGACCACACATCCTTTCCTACAAGCATGGCTGCCGAATCTTGAGGGCTTCGACGGAGAAGCCCTGCCTGGCTTACTGAAGATGGGAGGGCAGGAAAACAACTGGAATGGTTTGTTCACCAACAAACAGAACAATTAAAAAGACAAAACGAGAAGCGAAGATGATGGCTATTCGAAGAAAGCAGACAATGGGGAAAATGGAACAAAAACTCCTCAAACAGAAATCAGCCAAAGAAAAAACAGCCATTTTTTGTTTTTGGTTAAACCGGAAATCAAATGGAAACTAGATGTCTTTGAGGTCCAGTGTTACAAAGTGTAGGACAGGGAAACCGTCCTTCGGTAAGGAAGTCCTGACCCTGAGCTTTCCTGAGCCTCAGTTTCCCTACATGTAAGGATCAAGCATTGTACCTGGTGGGTGCTATGACAGAGGCCACCAGCATTGTCCCTGCCCTCTTCCATCCACAGCCGTCCTGATTGACAGTGGGCAGCTGTCTTTTTAGCCCTTTTTCCAAATGCTGGAGATGTACCTCTGGCTAATTTAGAGTGAGCAGCTCTTCCTAATTTATCCTTGAGAAGATTATTCCAAAGTCAAGATGATGAATGGGATGAAGATGGGGAAAACTACATCTGTAAGGTGACAATCAATTCAAAGAACCTCATTGAGCAGATGAGTTTGTGACTTGTCAGAAGTGAGGAAAGGTTGCTTTCCTGAAAGAAACATGAAAGTAAGGTAAGGAAGGTAAAAGCAGGTCATGTTGAGAACTATATCTGAAGTTAAGCAGCTATTTATGACAGCATTGTAGACTTTATATCATACCGTTGTTTCATACTCATGCATTATTTTTGTGACCAAGTTAAGGTGTCAATTAGCTCCCGATGGCCCAAGAAAACACACCTGTTTACTACATGCCATCACACAGACCTATTACATGTGTTTAACATGTCAAATGCACCTTAGTTCTGGAAGACAGACTTCAAACATGTAATAGAGAATCCGGAGCCTTCTTCCATTGCTCACATAAAACCATGAACAAATGTTTATTCTTTCTGATATAAGTAGCTTTCCTTTGGCAAAAGAGAGGACTGATTCTTATGGAATAAAGCACTCCCAGGCTGTAGTATGGCTTTGGATAAAAACTGTAAAACCAGCTCTAATTGCCAAGCTTTTCGAAACCATGGAGCACGTCATATGAAAACGTGGGTTTTCAGGATGTGAGAGTTCTTACCCAAACTTGCATGCAGACTGCATTGGGTTAGGTAAGTTGCTTTTGTGGCAAAAGAATAGGGAAGGAGTTTCCTTTAGCTGTCAGACAAACAGGTCCTTGAAGGACTGGTTCATGCTCACACGGCCAGCAGAGCCTCATCCACTGGCTCCGTCTTGCTGCTGGTGACCTCTGGGGCCCAACTGCATAGGTTTGATGATGAGTTTTTGGTCTATTTGGGAAACACCTGACTTTTCTACTCACTTGAACACTCACCTGGACACTCTACTCACTTGAATAACGGCACTTGTGTGTTTAATGCTTACAGTCACAATTCATGATAGAAACAATGGACAATTTATTTTCAGGACCAGATAGAAGCTATTCTACTCCCTGGTGAGGCAGGAGGAAGCCAGTGACCCCAGGGCTCTATTTGCTTGCAGCCAAAGACCCCCTCCCTCTCTCTCTTCCTCCAATACTCTGTCTTCAGCCCTTGCATGACTAGAGCAAGTAGTCTCAGCTCTGCATGCTGGTTTCATTTTCAGACCATACTGAGGCAAAGCAAAGTTATTTTGTAGAGAGTATCTGTAGCTGGCCTTTAAGGTGTCCGGAGAGCAGAGGGACAGTGAGAACACCTTGCTCTTAAAGGGACAGGATTGGCCAGGACATCTCTGCAGAGCTTCTATCTGGCAGAACCTAGGTAAGACTCTTCTATGGAAACAGGGAAGGCTGCGGGGTGGTTATGGGTATAACAGTTTATATGCCCTTGAATAATAATACCCCCGCCAAGTTCTTTGTTACACATGCTGAGTATAGTTGTAAGAATCTCACCCAGCCCCTGCAAGGTGGAGATTATCATTGTCATCATCCTTACTTTATAGATCAAGGTCCAAAGAGTTCAAGTAGTTTTCCCCACGTCACATCGCTGGGAAGTGACAATGGTGTGAACTGAGCTGTCTGACTCACCCTGTGCTGCCTCGGGCTAATGAGTCTGAACTTGGCTGGGTAGGATGTGGCACAGCCATGCCTATTCATAACACAAGTTAGCCTGAGGTGAATCTCAGTGAGGTCTACAGGCAGAAGACAAGTTGATGAGAGCAAATTAGCGCAAAATACTGAAATAAATGTTCTGTCTCTTTTTTTTTTTTCCGCACAGGATGTTAACCATGGTGTCTTCCTCCGTAAGAGAGCTACTTGAAGAGAAACAGCAAGTTCACTCAGAGGTCTAGAGACCGCCATCTAGGAGGCAAGCGGCTTGCTTTATCCCCAAGAACGGGCTCAGCATGAGCTCATCAAACATGAGCCTTCTTGAGTAAGAGGTTAGATCCACCCTCTAGTTCCCTCCCCTAGTCTGTCCATTGTGACAAATACCATCAACTGGAAACACAGAGTCACCTGGACCTCTGCTTTCTTACTGCCTGGCTCTTTCTCTCTGTAGCTCTGACATCCCCAATAATGCCATGCCCAGTTCTTTGGACTTGGAGCAAGAGTTTCGTAGCCCTTGCTCCTTTCCTTTCTAGTCCCTTTGTAACTACCATAAAGGTACTCCTTGGCTTCTCCTGCATAAATACCGCTAGATCAATCTCTCTAGAAGCAGACTCCTGTCGTTCCTGAGTCTACACGCTACCTGATTCTTCATTGTCTCCCAAATCACACCCAGATAAATTCCCCCAACACTCAAAATCTTTACAAATTCCTCTACGCATGGCTTCTTAGACTTTCTTCCTTTTACAGCCTGGCTGCAACTCTCTCTTCCCCCCAAACACACAACACTTGCCCTTCTTCCCTCCTCTCTCACTTTGCCTAGAGACAGAGACTACACCTATGTTGGCTTAACTTGTCAGGTTTGTTCACTCCATTTGGACATTATAGTTTTTCTGTACAGCAAATGTGACTATACTGATTTAATGGATTTAAAAATAGGAGTTTGGAGGGGGCCGGGAGCCTGAGGTTTTGTATCTAAGAAGTCAGAACCTAGGACTTCATTTTATCCTCACAAACCCCGGCCCACTTGTGAAATTCTGTCTTTCTTTATAAGTCCAGCTTGAATGCACCAGCTCTGTACTTTTCCAAAACCAAGTGATGAGGGATCTCCTCTGAGTTTGTACAGCAACTTGTCTAACTTGCTGACTACTTAAAACAATTGGGGGAAAGCCTGAGAATTCCAGCACAAGGGCATGATAGGGCACGATGCCAGGAGAGGTCAAACTTTCAAAATCTTTTGAGCATGACCACTTCAAGGAACATATTTGAGCAAGCACGAAAGCGTGCACACAGACACACACACACACACACGCACAAGCACAAACACATGCACACCCTGAAATAAGTGTCACAACTAACATTTATTTCTAATTCTGCAATGTACTCTGATGTACTAAGAACTTTTGGGTAGGAACCTACTAAACTGATTTTGAGACCTACTCATGAGTTTGGGAATAGCAGTTTGAAAATCTCAAACTGAAATCTTGTAAAAAGCCCCTCAATATTTTTAGAGGTTTGCAACAGACTAGACCTACAAGAAAAATATGTTCATCAGGAATTTAAGTGCAGCTCCTACTGGAAACATAAACAGTTCTGACAAGGCGGGGTCAGGAAGGAAAGGCCTTGGTCTGCCAGAGGACATCAGCTCCTTGTGGGAAGGTCAAAGGTGGCCGCATCACAGCGGGGCATCTTTGAGGAGTGAGATTTGTGAGAACTAGAGACGCAGGGAGAAAGATTTCTCAAAAGATGAAATTGTGTCTGAAGACTGAGAGGAACCTTACATGCTCATCATAATCTTGGATATACTGGGAAATCAGTGAGAATTTAAAAATAATAAAAATGTAATAAAAATCCTTTGTTTCTATCTGCATAGCGAATCTGCACGCCTTCAGGCCTGTAAACCTGTCACTGAATTTAGTATCATTTCAACTTTATGAAGCACTTGATGTTTGCCAAGAGCTTGTACAATTACCAATTACCATAATGTTCATCTTCTGAGCATTGTAGCTCACAGAGGGCCTGGGGACTTCAAACTCAGAGTGAAGAAAAAAATATTTATTTATTTTTCTCAGAAGGAAAAACATTGGTCAGGCCAATTAAAGAGCAGTTTTCTGAGCTTATAGTGCTGGAGCTGATGAAGGGGTGCTCACTTCTGGAGACCTCTTCATTTCTCAGCACCCAGAGCCCACAGCGCCAGCAGTCATGACAGATATTAGCATGCTGCACTCGGGAGTGGCCAGAATGACTCAATGCACTGGGAACAGGTCTAGGCTGTAACCCAAGTCTAGACCAGAGTGAGGGATGCAGGGAACAGTTTTTCCGGTTGCTAGAGAAAAGCCGGGGGACAGCACAAAACTCTTTGAGATACTTGCAGCTGGTGCTGCTCAGCACAGAGTACAGGTTCAGGTGCGGGCTGGCAGAGTGTCCTGTGTTCTGGCTGTGTTTATAGACAACACGTCAATGAAACCCAGGACAGTGCTGGATTTCAAGGAATTTCAAGGAAATGGCTTCAAGGGGTGTCAAAGGCAATGGTTTCAGGATGTGCCTGCTTCCTTTGGGAGGAGGGTGGCTCCCCTGTGCGTCTTCCCCTACTTTTGAAAGACAACAGCACTCATGCTACCGTAGGCAGCAGGCTGCGCTAGGAGCTGAGCATTACTGAAACGCTGTGTGGCATTGTAGTTGACCAGCTTAAGACCCAAAAGCAGCTTTTTCTTTGGAAGCGAAATCCGATCCACACATTTTCTGTTAGTTTCGTTAAGGCCTCTGTCAGAAAGCATTCTACTTGACCCTGACCAGAATACTTACACCGCTGGACCATCTTCATTGGTGGAAATCTAAGACTCCATCTCTTCATGAAAGGACACTTTCATATTTTAACACATTTATGTCTTAGAATGCACGTCATCCAAAGCAGACTGAGAACTTCACCGCACTAATTTTTACCCAAGCAGGAGACTGGCAGGTGGTTGGGAGACTATCCGAGGTCATTTCGTTCTTCCTGTCACATCACCATACACCTGGCCGCTAGCTGCCATCATTATGACAAAGGCGACGGGTGACTCTATGTTTACACATTCATCTGCTCTCAAGAAGGAAAGTAATTTTCTTGCCCATGACGTGTGTGACTGGCTAGCTGTGCACAGAGCCTGCTCTGGGCTCACTTCCGGACAGTTGTGCCATTTTCCAGACCCCTTGTGCCTGCTGGTGATTTTGCTGACCTGCCAGGAGGCCTCTCATACCCTCACCCTCCTTGGAGGTTCTGACTGCCACTCAGTCCCCAAGTCTTCTCCATGGTGGCTCCTTGACTCTCCTGAGATGCTGCTGATCACATCCTTCTTTGGCTTCCACAGCTTCCCATGTTCCAGTAATTTTTGTTCCCAGAACTCATCTGTTGAGAACTAATCCCCAAGGAGCAGCACTGAGAGGTGGGGCCTTTGGAAGTGATTCAGGTTAGAGGGCTCTGCTCTCATGAATGGGACTTCCGTCCCTAGGAAAGGGAGACGATTAGTTTACACAATGATTAGAAACATCAAGAAAATGCAAACGAAACACCTATATTTCTTTTATGAAGAAAGGCACTGAAACCAAATCCAATCCTGGAAGTACTAAGTGTGTAGGTGCCTAATAAGCGGCTGTCACAGGAATGAATCAAAACCACTTTGGTCCATTTTTAGCCACCCAACAAAATATAAATTAACAGCAGTAAGAGAGAAATTCTTTTTTCCTTTTCATCTTCCTTCGTCCCCTGTTCCTTTCTTCTTAAGATAGGATCTCCCTGGAACTCATGAAGAACTTTAGTCTTGAACTCATCTCCAACTCCCAAGTGCTGGGATCAAAGGTGCTGAGCCACCACATCCTGTTGAGACTTCTTACAGTAACTGTGGGATGCTTACATGCATTCCTTGCTGGAAATAAGCTTGTCTTTTAGAGACTAGCATTCATCACTTTCTTCTGGGTCTCTCTACTGTGCAGGTTTTCTTTTATCCACATCCATCACAGGCTTTTCTGTCATGTTATTCTCCTTGTTTAGAATGTTCAGGCTCTCTTCTCATTACTGAAATCCACTTTAGGAAACCTTAACTCCTCCATGGACCCTTTCCCACATGACTTAAAGAACAGTAATTATCACTCCAGCAAGCCTCATTGCGCTTAACTTTGTCCTCTCATGTCTATGAGGTAGTGTGGCCGACACTGAGGAGGTACTGTCAACATCTGTACTCCATGAAGAAGACCTAATTTAGGGTGGTCTGCTCCATGTGGTGTCTACAAAGGCTTCATATGCAGATCGGTGCTGAGTAACTGCGGTCCTCCGGAGACACCAGGCTCTACCTGGTGATAGTGCAGCAGCCATCCACGCTGACAGCTGATAATGTGTGCCTCTGGTAGCTCACGAATTTGTTGGCAACTTGAAAATGCCCTGGGTGCCACAGTAGAAGAATGACTAAGTAACAATTAAATTTTAAACAGAAGACACCACCCCCACCAGGAGGAAAAAAAATATGAAAGCGAAATTCAATACTGGCAACATGGAGACAGTATGTATTTGATTTTGAAAGTCTTTTACATTTTTTTTCCTTCGAATATTTTTAAACCAAATGATACAGCACAAGCCTAGAAATCATCAATATGACACTGCGTCACTAATGGCAAGACGGCACAGCTTCACCTGGAAGGGGCAATTGAAAGACTTGTTTATCATGGGAAGGTACAAGAGGAATAATTACCATCAAAGCCTAGTATTGCTTCCATTGTGGAGTCAAAAAATTGCCACACTTCTCTATCAAGTCCAAATCACTATCTGTGGTGTAATTTTCAGGGAAATAACTGTGGGAGGATGGACTGTAACTTAGGAAAAATTTTACAGAGCGCGCGTGCGCGCGCGCGCACACACACACACACACACACACACAAAGAATAGCTTGGCTCCCAGCCTGGGCCACTGACTCAAGAGCAAATAAGAATTATGGCTGGCTCAAAACCTAAGTGAAACCTTTGTGTATAGAGACTGAAGACTTTCCAATGCTGTTAAAATACAGCTGCTAAACACTATTGATGAGATATAAAATAATGGAAGTTGGGCAACTCAGAGATAAAAAGCGATAATGAATATTAAGTGCACTACATGATGTTGTTGGTTTAGATCTGTGCCTATCAATATGCAGTAAAGCTAACAGAACTCTTAACATTTACTAAGCACCGCTCCAAGTGCCCCAAGTGAATTCTTTTAGTGATCAAAACAAACCAAACAATTATATGACTACCCCTGGATAAGCCATAATAGCAAATCGTAGTTGATTTAAGTCAAAAAGCAAAGGCGTGAGTTGCAGTAGAGAATCAGTGCCTGACCACTAAAGCAGATCTTCTTTATTTAGTAAAAAGCAACAGTGGGGCATCTGAGTGTGCTTTTCTTTATTCTAGAAATGCCTCCCTAAAAAGATACCTGTGAAGCAGAAGCCTTCAAACAAAACCACGTTAGAATGCAAGGGCCATGGAATTTGTCCACACCATGCATCCAGAGCCTAAGATGCCACTGGACCATGGAAGGCTCTTGACAACTATACAGTAAATCAAAGACTGAATCAATGAAGGAATAAGGAACATCTAAGACATTGCTGTCTGTTAGGAAAATGCCCAATAGATCGCTTTGGTGACATAATTTAAAG
This sequence comes from Pachyuromys duprasi, assembly GCA_028658305.1. Classification (NCBI taxonomy): domain Eukaryota; kingdom Metazoa; phylum Chordata; class Mammalia; order Rodentia; family Muridae; genus Pachyuromys; species Pachyuromys duprasi. The sequence goes on from CM053749.1 coordinate 24,876,153, forward strand.
GAAATTGTGAATTCATTTCCCACAGAAGGAAGAGCTATGTTCTGATTTTTGTGGTTGCATAAATATCAATGTTCATTTTGTTTGTTAAAAGTGAAGGTGAAATGAGAAAGCTGTCTTATCTAATTATTAAAAACATACTTACGAGAAGAAAGGAAAAACACTGTAGGGGTCTTAAAGCTCATGTAGAACCCTTAGACCACTGTAGAAAATGCAGTCACATTTTTGGACCTTGATTTTCACAATGGCGGTGGTAGGTTATGGTGTTTAGGCAACACTTCAGAGGATCAAATCGGCAGTCACACTTACACTCGAGAAGAGCTTATTCCAACTATGGATTTAGGCTGTATGGTCCTGAGAAAATAACATTGAGTGTTTTCATTCTGGGACACTATTGAGTGCGTTGCTTACAGTAGGAGAATTTTAAAAGCTGGTCATTTTCTCAAGGATTCAGACAAAATAAAGGGTAGGATGCATTCCTCCCCCACATGGAAGAAGGAAGCAGGGAAGATCCATGTTATGTCTTGAATATGACAGTCTATGTTACCTTGTTGCTTCCACCAAAAAGTCACAAGAACACAGGGGCCCAGGAAGCTGGCTTTTTCTTTCAGTTAATTTGGCTTTCTCTTCATTTGATGACTAGAGTCAAGGGCTAGACAGAAGCTTTTCCAACAGTGGCACCTGTGAATGCCCAAGAAACTGACTGAGGGGTGGGGGATAGTGGCCTACCTGCTGCTTCATGCAGGAATATTCCTTTTGGCCAGCTTTGGGGGAAGCAATGCTGTGGGCATTCTTCTGTGAGGCAACTATCATAAGAGTCCTCAGGATTGGTTTTGTTTGTCTCAAATATGTACCAATCATGATGCTTCCTGAAATCACTTTGGGATCATCTGACTACATTTTGCAAGTGAGAGCTACAATCTATAGCTTATTCTGTAGCTCCCTTAAACACATCCACCTATCCCCCAAGTCTCCTTCCCACTAGTGATTTCAAACGGGGCTGATGTTCCCTTCAATAAGAACCTCATGAGGACCAGCCATGCCCATCTGCCTAACACCTCGCATCTAATGGGTCACCTGGCACATAGTGGGTGCTCATTTAAGTTTTACTTATTATAGCGTCTGCTGTCTTTCCTGCTCACTAATGACAATAAAATGAGCCTCATCCCCAGACTAGTGAAGTTTTTATGAACTACTAAGGAAATGATGACATTAAAAACAATGGCAGACACATGTGTAGGAATAGCATCGAATACAAATCAAGGGCAGCAGAACTCAGTAAATGGGTCACATGAACCAGTGACTGTGGGTTCCTCTGATGGGCACATTGAATTGACCATGTTATTGGTTTCAGGTCCATCAACAACACTGGATACCTCAGAAGAGCCTTGTCTTCCTTTATAACACAGAGTTCCTTGCTCTTCTGGAATGCTGTATAAGGCAAACTCAAATCATTCACGAAGCTATAGGACTACTCCAACAAATGACTCATGGCTGCTTCAACCAGTCAGCACAGGGAAAATCTGCATTGCAGGGAATTGTCATTTGGAATGGAAATTGCTGCCCATAATATTCGTACTTGGATTTAACGTAAGTGTGACTGTATGGGATAGAAAGCATTCTGCCAAGTTTTAGGAGAGGTTTTCTTTTATTCCTTATCAATCCCTTTCTCTTCCTCTCTCTCTCTCTCTTTTTCTGCTACATATATGGTTTTATTTAAGTCTCCTAAATATGTGTTTACTTCTCCTGGAGTACGGTCTCAACCACTGTACTTCAGGGTAGCAGGGAGTTCCCAGCAGGAACATGCAAGAGCCAAAGAACCCAAACATCCTTCAGTGGGCCTTTCATTTGGTTGGTGGGGGTCTCAGGGTTTCTACTGCTGTGAAGAGACACCATGACCAAGGCAACTCTTATAAAGGAAAACATTAATCTGGGGCTGGCTTGGAATTTCTGAGGTTCAGTCCATTATCATCACGGCAGAAAGCATGGTGGAATGCAGGCAGGCATGGTGCAGGAGGAGGAGCCAAGAGCTCTATATCTGGGATGGCATGCAGCAGGAAGAGAGAGCGCCACTTAGCCTGGCTTGAGCATCTGATACCTCAAAGCCCGCCCCCCCCCCCCCAGTGACTCACTTCCTCTGGTACGGCCACACCTACTCCAAGAAGGCCACACCTCCTAATGGAACCACTCCCTGTGAGCCTAGGGGGGCCATTTTCATTCAAACACCACAATGGGAGAGCTCTGGGGGCTTTTCACCCATGTGGCTTTCTGTAATTTCATTCCTATGTCAATCTGCCAACTCACTGTTTTATCTGAGCATTCTTTATGCCATGTGAAATGCTCGCAAGCACACGCTAAGTTCTTGTGTTAGTTGATGTTGTCACAGGGGAAGTGCTCAAGATGATTTTATGCTGCCCTTTTTATTTTTCGAAAAGGTCATTTTTTATCTCGTGTCATTCGCTTTTGTAGGACTAATATATACACATGCTTAAGGAGAGCGGTGATAAATGATGGAATGGAAAAAGACTCTGCAAAGCAGACAGCCCAGCAGGACCATTAGTCATGAAGAAGGCATGCCTGATTCCCACACCAGCTGTAACACTCCGAGTCTAAGCAAATAGTTCCATCCGATGTCTTAAAACATGTACAAGGGTGCATCAATTTTAGCGTCTAGCATGCTCATTATATGAAAGTTAGTCAGGTTGATAGGTGATTCTAAAATCTGGGGTTCGGTCTTAATAGTACCAATATGTGAATGGTGGGATAAGACGTATTCAGTCACCCACACAGAGAAGATGCAGCCTCTAAGCCAGCGCCAGGCTGAACACAGTGTTCAGCTGAGTAGTGGAACATAACGTGACTACATGTATCTGGGTCGTTTGAGTTTATCCTTTTAGAGGTCAGACTGCTTTTAACCTTTAAAAATATCCTCCCTTATATGAAATGGATAATCATGTTACTTTAACCAGAATCTTAGCCATGAAATTTTGGGCTCCTCTGTTAGTAATAAAGTCACTAGTATATTAGGCTTACAAAAGTCTGGTGGTTACACTAGAAAATTAATAGAAAAGGACCTATATTTCTTTCTCCTATGTACAGTAGGGACTAAAGAAGGGGAACCAACCATAGACTTGAAGTCAGTTAAAGCAACTAGAACCAGGTCAACTGTGTGTGGTCATTTGTGTCCAGTGAGATACATAGGTTAGGGCACCATGGGTGAGTGTCTACATAGGGCAGCCAAGATAAACACCACTAATGCCATCCACTTGGCCTTGCCCTGCTTGCAGGCTCACTTAGTAACCTTCAGATAATTAACAGACATTTCTTGCTACATCAATACCTGAAGTGAAGGTGCCCTGGAGAAAAAACACTGCCTGCTTGTTTGCTGCTTGTCTAATCCATCCATTCACCCATCCATCCACACATCCATCCATCCATCCATCCACACATCCATCCATCCAGTCATTTAACAAATATTTATTGAGTGCCCCCTCCCTGCCAGGCATTGTTCTATGCCCTAAGGACAACCACAGAACAAGAACAGACTCAAATCTCCATCTCCAGCAAGAATATATCTTTGTCAGAGGAGGCGATTAAAGCAAAGCACATGATATATTGGGAGGTATTGTTGTAGGAGAACTATAAAGCATAGAAGAACTAAGTGAATGCCTTATGGGGACTTGCTAATTCCAATATTCCTCTTGTCTTGAGGCAAGAGGAATGAGAGAGGGAAAGGGTAGAGGCATTTCAGTCTGAAGAGAGAACCAGAGAGCAGCTAGCTGCCAGGCTGAGAGTCAGCCCTTCAAATTGTACCTGTTACCTTCTACAACTATTTACAACCAGTTCCTTGAAATGGGTTTACATACACATATGTGCATAGTTAAATTACTTCCAGCAGTTGTTCCGGTTTCCTTGGAGAACTCTATCTAATTCAGGTGTGCTTGAAGGCTCCTTTATTCTTTTTCTTTTAATGGCGCTAAGGATCAAACCCAGGACTTTTCTTTCATGTTAGGCAAGTGTCCTACCACTGAACTGCCTTCTCAGTTCTGTCAGGAACCCTCAGAAGAGGGCTGAGGCAGCATGATGCCAAGTTCAAGACTTCCATGGGCTATTGACTGAGTTCAAGACCAGTATGAGCAACTTAGCCAGATTCTATCTTAAAATTAAAAAAAAATCAAAAATTAAAAAAAAGAAGGGGTAGGGGGCTGGGGATATATAGCTCAATGGTGGGGTGTATGTCTAGCATGTGCAAGATCTGGGCTTAAACCCTGAGCACTACAAAGATAAGCAATAATTCTTTATCCTGCTTCAACCGCATGATGGCATCTTACAGAAATAAAGTATCAATAGCCCCACGAGGTATAGTCCATTTCTATCAGCTCCCCCAAATTTCCTTTGGTCAAGGTAAGCAACCTACTTTGGCAATGACAGGCATGGCTTAACCTATGAGGGTCACAGAAAACATCAACAGGATTCCAAGTGGCCAACAGAGTAAATGTAAATGGTAAATTAATGACTCGTTTAAAAATATACCCGTATCAAGAGGTCATAGAGTTGAAACTGGTTGGCATGCTCCTCTCCAGGTAAAATTCAGACCTTAACTAGGGCACAAAACCCCCATTTTCTATGAGAAAATATATTTGTGCAATGATGGCTGCACTGCAGTTTCTAGAATGAATGCACAGGAGGACAAATTGCAGTGCAGAGAGATATTACAGAGAGGATAAATCTGCTTTCATTTCTAGTAGGCTGTCCTTAATCGTATGGAAATAAACCTTTGGTGGAAAGTGAGATTAAAAACTATGACATCATCTAAATTTAGAGCCACTGCTCCAAGCTAAAAATCTGATTGGGCTCCAAATTTCATTTTCTTGTCTCCAAGTTAATTTTTCTACTTTATTCCTTTCCTTTGTTGCAAAGCTTCCTTGCAGCACTTTCAGAATTTGGAGGACAAAAATGAAAACCTCTTACCAGGTTTCTGATTTCCCATTTCCTTGCTGTGTGTTTCATTAGGTGCTTGCTTCAGTCATTTCTTACACCTTCCTATAAATTTGGTTATCAGAGACTGAAATCAAGGGGCAGGAGCCAATCCTGTTTCTAGAAGTGCAACAGGGGTATAAGCCTGCAGTAACCTGCCAAGAACAAACTCCCCCAGAGACCAGAAGGCTCCAGGTAACTAACGAAACCAGAGCATGCAAGGCTTGCTAATGACCTGGATGCTTTGCCTTTTGCAGGGTGGTAACCTGCACTGCCCACACAAACCCAGGACTGATATGAGGGAAGACGTCTGGCCACAGACAGCAGAGAAATGTGCTAAAGCAGAACTAAGCTCCAAGCCCTGCCTTCCACAGCCCCATGTGATGGCGGAGGACTGCTGGGGTGTTTTCTGACTGGCACAGGAACATACTCTTGCTTCCCTCTGCATCTTCAGTTGCCTTCTCTTCACGCCCTTCTTAATCTTCCTTTCTATTTCCAGGCCTTCCTCCAATCTGCTTTCCTTTTATCCCTGATGTGAAGTTAGGATATTTCTCGCCTCCTTGCCCCTTCCCATCACAGCTTTCTCTTCTTTTACCTGTTTGCTGAGTTCTATCAAACTTCCAAAAAAAAGGTCCTTTCTCTGATCTTAACTTTCCTGCTCCCACTGACCTGCTGTGACTTTAATCATTGCGTTTTAATCACCCAGAGGCTTACTTTTTCTTACTAAAAGGAGACGGATTTTTGTCACTACCAAAACAAACAACAACAACAACAAAAAAAACCACCAGCTGCAAAGACCCGGCACATTCAGTTCACAGTGCAATTGTCTGTTTTCTCCCACGTGGTACTCTTGACTGGATTAGCCATGGACCGCTTGATTCTACAGGGCAAAACACTTCAGCATGACTTTTCAGCCCTCAGACTCACATGGCAGGGCCTGCCTGAGCTGCTGTATTCACACTGATGGTTAGAGCTTTTGTTTTTTTAAATGCTTTTCAGAGGGAAGAGTTTACCTAAGTGTTCCTGAGGGGAATACAGTGAGCGAGCGGCGCTGTGCGTGAGCAGACTTCCAGTCCTCAGACCATTCATTTCTACTCCTACCCCATCATTTTACACAGGCGACAAAGGCACACCGTGGGCTCCTGAGAGGCAGGTGTAGCTAGCTCAGGCCTGTCCAAGCCCGTCAGACCAGCCAAAGCCTGCAAAGACCACTGAGACTGTTCGGTGAAGCAGCAGGTCTCTAGAGGGACAGCCCAACTGGACGTAAGAACGTTAGACAGAACAACAAAATAGATACATTCTTTAGGACCACATGATTTTGTTATCTGAAAATGTCAGGTGACCACAAAAAAACCAAAAAACAACAGCAAAGTAAAACAGCACACACTCGTACAAAAACCCGCCGCATACCTTTGACACTTTCCTTTTTCAACACTTCACAGTGGTCTGCATGGTTTTAGACTTTGGAATCATTCCTTGGTGTGAGTTTGCCTGTGGACTCACTTTACCTTTGTGTGCTCCTCAGGATACAGGCCTCATTCCTCCATGATGAGGGTGCAGAGTAACCTGCCCCCAGGAGGGTCTGCCAAGCTGTCACTAGAAAGGATACTTGTGGTCAAATCCATACCACATCCTGAAGAGCTGTGCACTCTCCGTCTTTGTCGTGTTTTTATCCAACTTACTTGCTTCCTGGAACGAGACCATAGAAAATGGTGCATCTTAAATACATGTCAAACCAAATCCAATTTAACTGCATTATTAAAGAAACATTTTTTTTAAAAAAAAGTCTAGGCATGTTCATCTTAATGGTGAAAGAGTTTTCAAATTAGCTCTGAGATCTTTCTGTGCGGATGAGACTTTGGCACAATTTGACATTCACTTTCTTAATCATCTCAATTTTATTAAATAGCTAAGAGACATCACTTTTGGACGTCAGCGAAAGTGGCGCATCTGTCATATTGCTGTTGTGAGAATTTTGCAGCCCACTTAAGTCAAATGTGGGTGGCATTTATTTATGGATTATTGAGAAATTACTAGGAAAATAATAGCCTAATAATTGTTATACTGGTTTTTGTATATTTTCTTTTTGATAGATGACTACTAAAGGCTATGATTGGTTTCTGATACCTTTCTTGTTGGGATTAGAAACAGTTCCAAAAGTTGTTCCTGATGGGAAGCTAGCATGAATTGTAGATGCATTTGTTTCTTCACTCCCCCAATCACCATAAAGCAAGGAAGAAGGAAATAAAGAGAAAAGGTATTGACTGAGAATGGCAGAGAAAAGGTGAGACAGGAAAGATTTTGTGCTAAAGATACTTGCATTGTGGTAAAATGAGTCTTCAGGAGCACTTTGATGTTTCAGTATTTCATTTTCCGTATTAAGGAAAGTGAATTCCAACCAATTTCATGTGATGGCCACTTACGCTGGGTTTAATACAGACTTTCTGCTTTGTCTGGTCCCAGAATTTCTACTCCTAACTATGACTTGGCTGATAGAAATAAAGCGAGCATTGTTCTGATGGATGTCGACGCACAGGAGACCGTGGAAACCCACCCGCTACGCCAAGGTCAGCCCTCCTCAAGCCCAGGATGGTTTGATCTTTTTGTATTTAGCTTGTTTGTTGCTCTTCCCCAGCCAGCTCCATTACTGATAACAACACTCCACTCTGTGAAACGTCTATGAGCGAAGGCTACCGCTCCAAACAGTGGGAATTCAGGAATGACAAATGTGTCCCGTTGTTTCTTAACAATTCCCCTTGGCCATAAATGGTGCAGCTGAGACTCACACTGAAACCGAACCCAAACTCATCATCCCTCTGTTTTAGATCTCTAACTTTTCAAAATTGAAAGCTTCCTTCATGATGCTCCCTGCTATACCACTGTAAACCCCTAAAATTCCAACCTTTTATTCCCCCCCCCCCTTTTTGAGACAGCTTCTCACTATGTAGCACTGTAGACCAGGCTGGCCCAAACTCATGGAGAGCCACCTGCTTCTGCCTCCTGAGTGCTGGGACTAAGACCTGTCCCTCCATCTTCTGACCTTTTATAATGACCATTAAAAACACCATCAAGAGTTAATGTTTTCACACTCATGCCCTAGGCTGTAGGTCCCAATTTCCATTCCTACTTCTTCCAGGAGACCCTGTTGTCTCTCATGGATATTATGAGGTCTCTGTTCTGTGAATGATGATGCACCATAGCTTGGTCTCAGGAGTTAGAATGTTTACCCATTTATCTCTGAAGGAAATTCAGTCACCTGCCTCAGTCTCCCTGTGCTTCCTGTGTATCTGTAGCCATGATTCACCTGATAACAGTGTCAGAGCAACTACTACATATAGCAGTTTCCACATTGTGAGACAACTCCAGACATGTTTTCAAGCCTCTGCTGCCCACACACAGCATGACAGGACTAAGCTTCCAGAGTAAAACCTCTCAGAACAAACTGGACTAGTTCAAAACGCACCAAATATGGGAGCCCTTTGTCTCTTTTCCTCCCTTTCCTCAAGAACAAGGACTTTGGGGGTGGGTGGTTTACCCATCAACAAGGCATGGATGATGTCAACGGCAGGGAGCACCTACTAGTTACAAAATAGTCACTAAGTACAGTATTGGAGCTACAGTGTTCCCCCAGCCCCCCTTTAAAGAAAGGCTAAGGTGGTAAGCTTGGAGGGTGTTAGGAGGCTCAGCTGCCAGCCTTCAACAGCCCAGCTGAGTGGCTTTGTATAATGACAGGTTCCTAGCTATTGAATGCTTGTTAGCTTCCAGGCAGCACGCTAGTCACATTATCCAGCCACTAATTTTTCCAATCATTATTTTTCAATTTTTAACCACAATCCATCTAGGTTAGTTGAGTTGTAGCTATTCTGCATTTAAGGACCTAGAGACCCTTAGAGTCCTAAGGAAGATGTGAGCCTAAGTTATCAAGAAACAGCAGTGATTTCAGTTTGGGACTGAATTGCTAGACTCCAAAGATTCCAAGTGTCTCATATTTAAACTGTGAAAAGCAGCCATTCCCTAATGGGCAACATAATTTCATAGGTTTTTTTCCTCCTCCCTCTTTCCCTCTCTCCCTTTCTTCCTTCCTCAGACTCTTTCATAGGCTGACCTCAAACTTGACATCCTTATGTCTCAGCCTCATGAATACTGGGATTATTGCACATTCATACTGTGAGTTACAGTTTCTTAACTGTAAAATTAACTGAGGAGATAAGACCGGTCTCTAAGGGACTAAAGCCCTTTGGAATTACTCTATTTGTGTTACTGACCGATATAATAGCAGTGGATGTCTTTTGAACACATGGCCTTCCATGTCAGACAGCATCATAGATGATTTTTGTACCTTGTAGGTTCTGGTAACAAGTCTAGAACATACGCTTTGTCATTGTCTCTAGTTTTTCTCTACTTATTATTTATTTAATCACTTTATAGCCTGATCCCAGCCCCTCCCTCCTCTCTTCCAAGCCCCACCCTCACACCCCTCCCCTCATTCTCCCTTCTCCTTCTCAGATAAAGGAAGTTCCCAAAGGCATACCAACCCACCCCAGCACCTCAGTTATCTTAAGGACAAGGAACCCAAAGGTGAGTGGGGAACATGGATATTTCTAGCACACTTTAAATTCCCGAGCAGCAGGCATTCTTTCATCTAGCTAGAGCTCTGGTGTGTAAACAGGAAGCCACTGAGGGCAAAAAGGGTCTCTGAGCAGGAAAACAAGGTCAGGATACCGGTATGCTCCTGGACACAGGGATGGAGTAACTACCTACCATTTGGACTCCTGGGCATTCTTTTCAAGGGTTTTCTGTGATCTTAGAACCTCTCCTCTCTTGTCTTTCTTCTTCCTCTCCTCTGTTTCATTTTGCTTCCCAAGAATACAATATTAGAACTTAGAAGCACTAATAAGAAGACCCACTTCTGTAAAAACTTCTATGGATTTTTTTTTTTTGTCCTCTGATGGGTACAATCTATAATTAAAAACAACCTTTATTTTAGTTGACTGGAGATGTTATTCATCTTGCTGCTTTCTGAAGAAGTAAATTGAGTTTTAATTCTAATAAAACGGGGTGGGGGGTACAATGTATTTTCCCAGGTGGGAAAAATTTCACTGACGACCAAGAATTGACTGTTTTGCTGATCCTAGTTAAAAATATCAGTACGTATCTTAAACATCTGTTGGCCCAGTTCTGGATCCATTTCTCTGGAGTTATTGATGACTTAATAACTTGGTTGTGAAGGGCCATTAATAAATGAGTCGAAATAAATGAGTCAGTCCAGTGTGTGTTCCACTTGTGCAGTGGGGGCTAAAGGTAAACATGCCGAGGGAAGGCTAGCCTTTGCAGTCACCCTGGAGTGGGAAAGGTATCTGATAAGGCCGCATAGAGAACAGGCTCCTGGAAGGGTCCCAATATGCAGAGGACCAGGAGGGGCATCAATCTATCTGCATTATTCTAAAATAGGGACCAACGTGTGCTTAAGGACAACGGGTGTGAGCAGCCATCAGAAGGAGGATCTGCAGTTCCGTGGTGTTTTTCTTTATCTCCAGCAATAGTTATTCTCTGGTAAGTTTCCTCATTCTAGAGAAGTGATACGCATTTTAGAACAAGCATAGGATACAACATGTCCTCACCTTTCCTATTCCCTGATGAGTTCTTAAATGTTCCCAAGACCAAGATTGGACTTTCCTCCATTGAATAACAATGATACACTCACCAACTCGGAGCCTCAGGTTTCCCAGCTCTGCATGGGAACTGGAAATTCAAGCGTGTTGAATTGTACCTTTTATTTGCCTTGCTACATCTAAGAAGCAGAATGATGGATGTATATGGAATTTCTGGCTCCTTTATTATCTTCTATTTCTGGGAACATTTAAAAATGGCTAGGTAATCTGACCTTTCAGCTCCCCCTCCACTTTGAACAAGGGAATAGAGTAGAGATTGGGAAATGACTGGGCACAGCAGGAAGTGGGTCGTTTTCTTTTTACTGAGCCCTTCATATATGGCACCACCCCGAGAGGAAAAATTATGATGGCCTTCTTTATTTTGGGTTATTTGGACTGGTGAGGGAAAAACCAAAGGCTCTGGTGAGAAATCTGCAAAAACCAGACATGGAAGCAAGAAAGGACAGCGCACTGCATGGGCTTCAAAGAAAGTACTAAGCAAATGTCAAGGCTTTCCCCCACTACTGTGCAAATGAGGCGTTTGCCAACTGGATTGGGCAGTCTGGAGTGGGTACCCCGAGGGGTTGTTCCGCATTTCAAATAGGCCATGTGAAGGCACGTTTTGCTTTCTCTTTCTCAATGGTTCATATTCAATATTAATATTGGTAGAAGTTAAGTGAAATGATTGTTATGAGGGTTCTGAAATAATGCCATGAGGCCCCTTCTGGGTTCCCAAGTTGCTTTTTGGGTGGTCCATGTAAATGGAATTGGCTTTTGGTATTTTGCCTTATCACCTCCCTTCAGAATGGAGAGTTTTATGTGGTAATATAAAATTTATGCCTTGGTTTACTAATTACCAAGAAGAGAACCAAATTTTGTGCTCTAAAGGGAAAGATTCCAGGATTCTAAAGGGAGGTCATAGCATAACTGAAGAGTAAGTAGAAAGTTTTTGAAGTTACCTTTTAAAAGGTCAACCATCATTGCTTAGTCCCCACATAGAAATACTTTATGCAAATGTTCTCACCTTTCCCAAGCCCAAATAAATTCTTAAAAGTTCCAAAGAAGGCAGTTAGAGAAATGCATGTATAAGACAAAAACATTAGTGTTTATGGACAGAACAATAAGTGAGACATCGGGATACATTCAGCAGTATGTAATTTAACCACCAGGGAAGGCAGTCATTTTGGTGTGTATTTGTACAAGTCCAGTTTCCTTTTCATATAGTAAATAAAGCTGCCATATTGTATATTCAAAAAAAACAAGAATAAAACATGAGGTCATATGACTATCAAAAGATGGGCAAAACTCTGAGATGCCTCCCAGGTATTTCCAGATACCTACAGGTAACCTTCATGACCTGATAGGCCAGCTCCAGGGTTAGCTGCCAAGGAATGGGCCTGCTCCATGTGACTTGGACTGTTAACAGATGTACATTCACACAGGGAAGATAGATCGTTTGGCTCAGAAAAATGCAATGTTGGTTTTTAAATAGCTATCAACAAATTCTTTGATTCTACTATTTTTGAGAATCACCCTGGATAAGATGACCAATCCTTATTCAGAAAGGCAAACAGGATGGACATCTGAATAGGGAGAAAATAGGGAACAGGACAGGAGCCTACCACAGAAGCACTCTGAAAGACTCTACCAAACAGGGTATCAAAGCAGATGCTGAGACTCATAGCCAGACTTTGGTAAGCATGCAGGAATCGTATGAATGAAGGGGAAGAAAGAAAGTCCTGGAGGGGCAGGAGCTCCACAAGGAGAGAAAAACAAATATTTGCCCAGGGATCTTTTCTGAGACCGATACTCCAACCAAGGACCATGCATGGAGATACCCTAGAACCCCTGCACAGATGTAGCCCATGGCAGCTCAGTGTCCAAGCGGTTTCCCTAGTAATGAGAACAGGGGCTGTCTCTGACATGAACTCTTTGATCACCTTCCCCTGAGAGGGGTGCAGCCTTACCAGGCCACAGAGGAAGATAATGCAGCCAGTCCTGATGAGACCTGATAGGCTAGGATCAGATGGAAGAGGAGGAGGACCTACCCTATCAGTGGACTGTGAGAGGGGCATGGGTAGAGAAGAGCGAAGAAGGGGGGGATCGGAAGCAGATGAGGGAGGGGGTTACAGTTGGGATACAAAATGAATAAATTGTAATTAATTAAAAATAAATAAAAAAAGAAAAAGAAGGTAAAGCCTAATTTCCCTCAAGTACTATGGGTAGGATGTACTTAAAAAATCACATCTAGTGAATAAAACGTAGTATACAAATGATGTGATGGCACTTCACCCTCTAGATTAGGTTATCAAAAGGCACCGGCACTTCCTCTTTGCCTCATTTCTTCTTCCTGCTCAAAGAAGCCTCCCAGTGATGGTGTGATAACAGGTCTGTGGAGTGCTCCTACATCAACACAGTCTTCTATAGCTAGAAAGAAACTGAGGGCTCTGTCAACATATATGTGGGTTATCTGGATCTAGACAAGTCTCCTGGAGACAGTCACTCCAGCCAACATTTTGTCTGCAATCACATGGGAGAGCCTGAGTGGAAACACTCAGGTAAGTTGCTTTCAAATCATTGACCAATAAAACCTTTGAGCTAATAAATACGTGTTGTCTTAAGGCATTATGTAGCAGTAGATAGTGAATACTAACTAGTGAATACTCTATTGTGAATTCTAGCTCTAAAGGTGCTCATAGGAATTGAAAAATGTAAGAAATGACGATGCCTGTGTTTCTATAGTTCTTTGCAAAGTTTTTTTTCTTTTATTTGCCAAATAACTTATTTATAAGGTAGATGATTTATCTCCCCTCTTAACAGTGTGCCAAAAACTAATCATGGGTCCAAAATGACCATATTACAAACTGAAGACTGAGGACAAAGACAAAAAAAAAGATGGATGAACTTAAAGATCGGAGGATATTTACACCATATCATGGTTCTTGCTTCACAGTACTCACCTGTTATCTGATTTATAGCATCCTTTAGTTGGTATGGTAACTCCTTTACATACCAGCATCCACATACACTCACATGCCATAATGGAAAATGCATTTTACAAAGCAAGATCCCAGCTCAAGCTACCCTCAAATACTAAGCTCCAAAAACACAACCTCCACAATAAAGCTAAGAGTCTCACTTTAGGATTCACAGTCCCATTATATAGCATTCTGTGTACATCTGAAAACAAAGTGAAAGAAAACAATATTCTCAATCACTTTCAGAATATGTAATGGTGTGCCATATGAGGTGAGTGGTATCACAGACATAATAGGACTCAATGATTGGATAAAAGGGCAGGAAATAATGATAGGGCAAGCTACGGATAAAATAGCAACAATAATGGGACATCCAAACTGGCAATCGATAGAAACAGGCTTTGAAATAACTCAGGTGTTAGAATTAATTGGCAAAGGCTTTACAACAGCTGTAGAAAAACATGCTAGAGAATTTAAATAAATTGAGGAAATAGGTGCGAAAAAAAGACCTCAAAAGAAAAATGTGAGCTACGAAGAAAGAAAGAAAGAAAGAAAGAAAGAAAGAAAGAAAGAAAGAAAGAAAGAAAGAAAGAAAGAAAGAAAGAAAAGAGGGACATTCCAGGTTTGTAATGTCTGTAAAGAAAACTCTACTATATTGGCTTAACTGCTGACTAAGAAGTAACTGGTGGTGAACCTGAAAAGAGATCATAAGTTAAAGCATCTAACTTGTGGAACACAGTGAAATAAGATTCAAGTAATAGGCAAGTGCCTACATGACATAAGAAAAACTTATAGAGAGGCTTACCGATTCTATGACTAGGCTGCAGGAAAGGAACACGAAATACAGACAGCAGAATGTTTGAGAAGACAGCAGCTGGATTTTATAAATTAGACTAAAAATATCTACATAGAAAACCAAGAAACCCAATAAGTCAGGGTAAATTTAAAGAACAACAAACCACAGTCAAATGTCTAAAACTGGAGATAAAGAAAAAAAAATCTTAGAAGAGATTAAAACAGATCAAATTATGTTCAGTGTTTTAGATAGAGTTTTTATTGCTACAATGAAGCACTATGACCAAAAAGCTTATACTTCTACATTGCTGTTCGCCAACAAAGAAAGTCAGGACAGGAACTCAGGCAGGGCAGGAACCTGGAGGCAGGAGCTGATGCAGAGGCCGTGGATGATACTGCTTACTGATTTGCTTTCCCTGACTTGCTCAGCCTGCTTCTTATAGAACCCAGGACCACCAGCCTAGGATGGATCCACCCATCTTGGGCTGGGCCTTTCCCCGCTGCTTGCTACTTGAAAAAAATGCCATACCGCTGGATCTCATGGAGGCATTTTCTCAACTGCGGCTCCTTTCTCTGTGATGACTCTAGTTTGCGTCAAGTTGACACAAAACTAGGCCAGTACATTCAGCAAAATAAAATAAACTCTACTAATGTTTCATGAAAAATAAATGCTTGAGGCAAGAGGATACCATTTTCAAAGCATTAAAAGAAGTTGAGTTCTGTATTCAGTGAAATTTCTGAAGTATACGAGGCAGCACTGACCAAACTATGAAGAAGAACCAGGCCAACCCCAACGGGTGCAAGTAGATTGAAACAAAGAATCAATCTGACATATTCGACATGTTGTGTGCATGTGTATGGTGCACATGTATTTGTGTGAGTGTAGAAACATGTGTATGTGGGTATGCATGCATGTACGCCTGTATGCACGCATGTGTGTATGGAAGGCAGAAGTTGGTGGCTGTCTCTGCCTTTCTAAGACTGAGTCTCAATGAGTGTGGAGCTCATTGATTCGTCCAAGCTGGCTGCCCGATGACAGCCACCCACCCGTTACTGCTTCTCCAGTACTGCGGTCATTGACCCATACATACCCTGCGCCTGTTTATGTGGGGCTGAGGACCGGGAACCAGGTACTCCTTTGCTCAGAAAACACTTTTGCCGACTGAAACATCTCCTTACCAGCCTTTTGGTGTGAGCGAGACTCTCATGCTATGTGAGCTTGAACTTTTTATCTTCCTGCTGCCACCGCTTAGGTGTTAGAATTACAAGCATGTAAGACAATGCCAAGTTTGGGCATCACCATAGTCTGAATCCATGCATTTAGGGGTGCACATTAACCACTGAACTATGTCCTCTCTCCCATTGACACTTTTGTGTCAGTATTTAGTTGGTAATATTAAAGCAAGTGTATTCGGCAGTTGGGTGTGCTGTTGAAACAATTGCCGGAAGACATTCTTTTCAAGTACACATGGGATGCTTACCAAGATGGACCAATCACACTTATAAAATCAAGCCATGCATGTTCAAAAGACTGACATTTTATCTACTATAAAACTGAAACTCTTTACCATAGGTCAAATGATGTATACAACAGATCAATTACGTTAGAGATCCCAACTTCTTACCTCTCCCCATGTCACTGGCATTTCCAATGAAAGCTGGCAGTACTTTTCACCAAGGAAGAGTCGCCTATTTATCTACCTACTTTCTGGTGTGTCCTTGGCAGTCTCTCTGAGGAATAGAATGTAGCAGCAGAGTCAGTATATTAGGACTGAGGCTAGCCCCAAGAAGCACTGCATGCTTTATCTGACATTCTTGCTCTCTGTCTTTGCCAGTAGCATGGTGTGCCCTAGGTCGTAGACAGCAGTAGGACTCCCTGAGGCACATCTCTTAGGTCTTGAGTGTATTACCCAGCATTAATGTGGTGACAGATCGCCACACGAGCTGGCCTCTGCCTCTGTCTCTTACAGATTCATTCTCTAATGTTCCCTGTGGCTATTCCAGCTGCAACAGCATCATTGCTACTTATCACACAGGCTGTGAATGTTCCTTCCTTTGGGCTTTTGTCCTGTCTGGAATGTTCCTCCTTTAGACCTCCACAGGAACAAGAGTTTTAGACAGGCAGCCCTTGCAAGGAGAAATGAAGAAGCAGAAAATAAGTGGGTATGTGGGGGGGGGGTGTAGAGCCTACTCCACTGTGACTGAGTATTGACATACCATATAGAGTGTAGAGGATTTCCTAGACAAGGATTTTAACTCAGTGGGGAAGGGAGAAGGAGAGGATTCCATGTTGAGATAATCAAGTAGGATGAGGACTATGCTCTAAGCTCTTAAGGTAAGGATCTGCTTGTATTCTTGCTAGAACTGAGAGGTTAGATTGGCTTGGAAAGTGATTGTCTTCCATATCAATGTCAAGGGAGACTGTAAACAGACAAGGCAAGTGCCCATGAAGGGCTGCCAGGATGGAACAGCTCTGGCTTTAAGTCTTGGCTCAACACATCACTGGTTGGTTATCTTGGAGAGGGTTCCTTTTGAACACTTTCATCTTCTCCCTTTAACAGAGGCTGTATTAATAGATATCCTGATTGGGCAAAATAAAAGTTAAAAATTATTTAAATCTTATATATAAAATGTATAACAATTGCTCCTTACATTGTACCTGATACCTTCCTCTGCTTCCTCATCAGTATTCCTGCTTTCTAGAGCATGAAATTAAACAATCTATTGGTAAGAAAAATACGTGGATGTTGGCCCTATATGTAAAAATGTTAGTGGGAAGTGCGCTTTTGGGTATCTATGACACAGGTAAATATTATAAACAAAAATGCCAGTGTCAGTCAAGGGGAAAACCCAAGATTTTTGCTTAGGGAATATTCATTTTTTTAATCAAGATAGTTCTAGTTACAATGTGGCATTCAAAAACTTTCATCTGATTTGCATTTTCCCGATAGCTCAACAATTACAAGATTCCATCCTACACCCATCAGAATGGCTAAGATCAAGAACTCAAGTGACAACACATGCTGGAGAGGATGTGGAGAAAAAGGAGCCCTCCTCCATTGCTGGTGGGAATGCAAACAACCACCTTGGAAATCAATCTGGTGCTTTCTCAAAAACCTGGGAATAGCCCTACGTCAAGACCCATCTCTACCACTCCTGGGCATACTCCTGAAAGATGCTCCACCCTACAAAAATGACATTTGCTTAACTATGTTCATAGCAGCTTTATTCGTAATAGCCAGAATCTGGAAACAATGTCTCTCAACTGAAGTATAGATACAGAAATTGTGGTACATTTACACAATGGAATACTACTAAGCTATTAGAAACAAGGAAATCATGAAATTTGTAGGCAAATGGAGGGAACTAGAAAAGATTGTCTTGAGTGTGGTCACCCAGAATCAGAAAGACACACTCATTTATAATTAGATATTAGCCATATAGTACAGGATAAACATACCCAAATCTACAGACCTAAAGAAGCTAAACAACAAGGAGGACTCGAGGGAGGATGCTTAAATCTCATTCAGAATGGCAAACAGGATAGAAACCAGAAGCAGTGGAAGAGAGGGAACAGGATGAGACCTTATCAGATATCCTCTGAAAGAGTCCACCCAGCAAGGGATTGAAGCAGATGCAGAGGTTTGCAGCCAAACTTTGGGCAGAGTGCAGGGAGTCCTATGGAAGAAGAAGGGGATAGAAGGACTTGGAGGGGACAGGGGCTCCACAAGCAGACAAAGCCAAAAAATACGGGCCCAGGTGGGCCTTCAGAGGCTGATGCATCAACCAAGAAGCATGCATGGAGAGGACCTAGATCCCCTGTTCAGATGCAGCCCATAGGCAGCTTAGTCTCCAAGTGAGTCCCCTAATAAGGGGAGCAGGAGCAGTCTCTGACAGGTGGGGTGGCCTTACCAGGCCACAGAGGAAGAGGATCCAGGTAGTCTTGATGAGACTTGATAGGCTAGGGTCAGATAGTAGGGAAGGAGGACTCTCCCTTTTCAGTGGCCTAAGGGAGGGGAAAAAAGGGAGGGTGAATGGGACCAGGAGGAGACGGGGGTGGGGGGTGCTGCTACAATTGGGATGCAAAGGATGCAATACATTGTAAAAAGAAAATAAAAATGAAAAAAAAAATAAAAAGTCTTATCTGGGCCACATCAATTTTAAATTTAGTATTCTATTCCTGAAACACTTGTGGGGCTTTGTGTAGAATTTATGTCCCGTGAAACCAAGGCCAACTGTGCAGGCTCGAGAAACGAAGTGAGCACACAAGTGTATCACACTGCTAAGTGCGATGCGTACAGGCGGAGGCCATTGTCTTGTTGTTACAATTTTATTAGGAATATTTGAAAAATAAAACAATAAAAAGGTAAATCTTATGTAACGAACCCAGTGACCCTACTTTTGCTAATTAGTCTCTCTCCTTGACGAGCGGACCTATGTTTCTGAGCACCGTAGCCTCTGGATAAGAAGTGTCATTTGTGCAGAGGAACAGATACCTCTGTTCTGCACCAGTGACTGCAGGTTTCAAAGGCATTCAAGGTTATGGCTTCCCGAGACTTGGCAGACAAGTGTTTGTTCACCGTACTTACACCCTTCATATCTGACAGACATTTCTTTGTGTCTCTGCTTAGCATGAGTCTTTTTTGGGTGAGAAATCTTATCTTTAAATCCCTGTTGCTCAATTCCTGACAGTGTCCTTCTGCTCCTCTTGTTAGCTTTTGCGGCTGGACTTGGACTGTCTGGAGCCACAGCAATCAGAACCAAGTCACCAAGGTTACACTCACACAGAACGGACAACCAAAACCGGACCTTCAGGAAAGGGACTACCGGAAGTAAAAGAAAGGTGCAAGCTAATATAGAAGAGAAACCCTAGAGAGATTAGCATGGAGTTAAAAATAAAATGATGTTCACAACAATGAAAATGGGCCTTTTCAGTTGACAGAGTGGGGTGAGGAGAAATGAGACACTTCCAAGCTTGAGAAACTGTTGAGTGTGGCCGTCACATGCAGTATAAGATCACACTCGCCATCGCAAATCAGGTACTGGCCCTGTTCATCAGCCCCACCTCATCTCGTCCACTTCTGCCTTGTCCCCGCACCTCCAGCCACGTCGGCCTGCACACTGTGCTGCTTGGGTTCACACCAAACCACTGACTCAGAGCCTGCACCCTTGCTGTGCCCTCTGACTGGACCACTGCCTCCATTTCCACTTGGCTTGTTGCTTACATGCTTCAGCTTTCTATCAAGTGGTACTTTCAGGGGGCCTGCCCTATATAGCCAATGACTTCTCCTCCCTTCTCCACCCACTCACCTGCCTTATATTGTTATCTTTTTCTGAACTCCCAACCTGTACTTACTATCTTTTTTTTCTCATAAGTGTTCTTCCTTAGAGCAGAAGTTCTTTGTGGGAAAAGACTTCAAACTAGTAACAGTTGAACTTTCTGCATAGCAGCTTAGTATTTGACAGGAGTGGGGTCAATGGTTACTTACACAAATGCATGTGTATCTGGTAAAACGGGATGTTCTGGAACCAAATTACCTGGACTCAAATTCCACCTTTGCCCTCTCTCTGCCTTTGGTCACATTATCTAACTTCTCTGGGTATAGTTTCCTTGCTTGTAGATGGGATGATATAGTACCTGCTCAGGTTTATCTTCAAAACTGGGATAACACATATAATATGCTTAGAACGGCATTAAAAACCACAGCCAGCATTCAATCAGAAGATTATGACAGAATAATGAAAAGGGAAAAAGAAGTCCTGCTGAGTCCTCTTAAGTGCTGGAAATTTCTATCAAAGGCAGGAATAGTACTCCAGAGACTTTACCTACCTCACAAGGGCATGCTTCCAAGAGCAGGGAAGTAATTACAAGGGAGACTTTCTGGGGGCCGGGAGAAGGAAAGTACTATTTGTTTCTCAAGTTCTGGGACATACACACAGTAGCTTCCATTTCTTAAGGCGGCGAAGTCACAAACTGTACATTTAAAGCTTAATGGGTGCATTTGGAGCATGCTCTCCAAAGTTTCTGAGCCCGGTGCAATGAAGAATGCACAGTCATGCCCTGCAACGGCAAAGGGCACTGTGCATCTAACTCGTATCCCAAAGGTATTCCCTACAAGCTCAGAAGGTGGAAATTCCTTTATAAGGAGCCACGTTTAATTATACATGTTTAGTTTTGACTTTGAGGTTGCCTAGTGCGTAATGGCTACACGTATTTTAAACGTTTTTAGCTTTTGGTTAAGAACCGCTGTTACGGTTGGCCAGTGCAGATATTATCTTACTTATGCTAATCTTGTTAGTGTAAACCTAGTTTAATAAACACAAAGCCAGTAGAAACATAGTCTTGCTAAGCAATGGACTTAATGCTTTACATCAAAAGATACTGATGACAAGTAAGGCATTGCCAGACAAAAGGACAGCAGAGAGTACCTTGAGAGGAGGCTTGAAAAGTACCAAACACAGTCTGCCCAGCTACATGGCTCCATTGGCCAATCACTTCTGGTTGGAGTCCACTGCTTCCTGCACTTGACACTGAGAGAACAATTAGTTTTGCTATTTGCTAGCTCTACCAGCTGTAGAATATGGCGAGAAAGGGTGCCCATAAAAAACTCCTGGAAGTTGTCTGCAAGCCACTGCAGCTCCCCAGGAAGCATGCAATTAAAGTGGGAGTAGCTTAATATGGAGAGAGCCCCTTCTCTGCCCCCTACAGGATGCTCTGGCTGGAGAGGTCAGTTCAAAACAGCGAGCACCGCTGTTTTCACACCTCTGGTGCCGAGGATACGCCTTTTGTCCCCTAAAGATAAGGATTTAGTATGTGACTGATTATTTCCTTTTTCTGCCAGGTGCCCTCGGGTGCCAGAAAATTCATTTATAGTTGAAGCACAGCAAGGACAGGGAAAGAGCCCCTGCAACCTGCTTATTTGGATTCTCTTTACCCCCACGTGCTTACTCTCTGTTCTGATTATTCTTATTCCACTGAAATTTGAAACACACGATTATTTAATGATATGTAGTGATGTGGAATGTCTAAAATATTTTATGAGACTGGTTTGTTTTAATGAAATCTTTCTCTCTCTGTGTGTGTGTATAAGTGTGTGTACATGTGTGTGTGTGTTAAATATATGTATATGGATGTGCTTATTTGTATACATGCATGCGGAGGCCAGAGGTTGAAACTGGATGTCTTTCTCTATTGTTCTCTGGCCTTATTTTTTGAGCTACCAGTTTTCACTGACTCTTGAGCTCACTGTTTCAGCTAGGCTGGCTGGCCAGTGAACCCCAGCATCAGCCTGTTGCCATCCCTACCCAACCTGTGATTAAAGCTGTGTGCCTCCATGCCCAGGTTTTGCCTGGATGCTGGAGACCTGGACTCGGGGCCTCATGCTTACACAGTGGGCGCTTTATCCACTGAGCTCTCTCACCAGCTCTAAGTTCTGTTTTTTTTTTTTTTTTTTTTAATGACAGCCTGCTCTGATAAACATCATTATCATTCACTTCGTACAGACAGGGACACTGAAACTCCAAGATGTGAAAGCTTTTCAAGACCCAAATGTCACATAATGTTCACTTTGTATGTAGCACAATCCTATTTCTGAAACAACTAAAAAAATGCCTTTCATTATGGTAATATCTCCAGGTAAGAGTCTTGGCTGAATTAACAACGTTGAACTTTATTTTAAAGCATTGTATGAATAAGCTAAAATATGGATAAACTTTAAAAACGAGTTAGGCTAGTAGGAAATTTTTTTAACCAATAATTATATGTGATTATAAAATTTTAGGCCATTAGAGGAAGATGAAAAATTTTCTTTGATGAATTTTCTTATTCTGTCTTCTGAAGAAAAAGGTACATGAAAATGATAGAATGTAGATAAAGGTTTGCTTGAAGGTCGGAGAATAGATTATTTGACCTATGGTAGATGAAAATGCTTTTGAAAACTCAGCCACAGCCAGACCTTCCTCATTGCTCATTATAGCCCAGGTTCCTGTCTCTAGGGTCACCAGGCTGGCCCCAATCCCAGTACTCCAGGCCACCATGCTGTGCTCTGTCCTACACGAAGGTTGTTTACCAGGAGCAATCAGTCTGTGAAATGAGCACCTATGGCCTGGGACACACATGCAACCACATACAAAGCACGAGTCATGTCCACCATCATTCCTCAGCCTTCACTGCAGAGCAGGGGCTCTTCCTTCTTTCTGTGTCTGACCCAGGGAAGTGGCCACCTGCCCAGGAATGCCAGCCAGCTGTTTCACAATGATGATAAAAGAGGGAAAGCCTTGAAATCAAAGCAGGGATCTTCCTGAAATCCAAACACGATTAAAACACCACACACACACACACACACACACACACTCACGCACAGAGTTTCTTAAGCAATGTCACACATTGTCCTGGTCATTTCTGCAGACTTCTAATTGCAGCAAATGTGGAACCTTTCCCCCGCATTTGTCCTTTTGTTTTAAGGTGAGTGACCACGTCAGGAACGACTAAGGTGATATCACCAACGGCAGATCTTACCTTGATGGCAGATTCAGAACTAGGTTTGGAAAACAATTTTCCCCTACTCAAGGGATTATTAGCACACTGTTCTGAGCAATTTTCTCAAAGGCTTTTTGGGGGGCTTTGTAGATAATGGACGTGCAGCTAGGTCAGGAATAGATCACCTAAATTGTTTCTCTGCCTCTTGACTGTTTCACTATTTCTGAACACCCAGATCTGATGAATGAGAAGCCATTTAGGAGAAACAGGCCCATCTGTTGTGTGCTGAACAAGCTTTGAGTGAGCTGAGACCTGAGATCCCTTGGCTAGCAGCTGGGCAGGATGTGAGCCATAGGGTGCCCCATTCTTTGAGTCATGATCTAGATCCTATGCCCTGTTTACAGGACTGCTAATATCACAAGAGGCTGTAGTGAGTTGGTTCTGAGCATTCATATGTTAAACATAACCCCCTGAATTCCCATGAACAGAGGCAACCCCTTTTAGAAACAGCTATCCTGGCTATGAGCTCTAGAAAGCAGGGGTGCTTCATGGACCAGTCCAACTTGCCTGCTGTGAGGAGGGTTCTTCCTTCAGACTTTCATCCAGGTCCACACCAACTCTGTTAAAGAAACAAATACAGAGTAGATCATTGTACACGCCCTGCTGCTGAGAGGATGAGATCTTGAGCATCAATCAAATCGTCAGGTGACCTAAACACAACAGAAGTGTGAGCGAAGATTTGGTGAGAAAACCATCCAGTCTCCTAAGAAACAGAAGCTCCAGGAGACAGATCACAGGAGTGCAGCCCTGAGAACTTGGCATAAGAGCCACCATGAGAAAGACCTCTGTAGCCTCAAAACCAGGGTTAGCCCACAGGATTTGCCGAGAAAACTCTCCCACAATCATGGCTCCCTAGGCTAGCGCAGGGTTCTCTAATGCAGGGAAAAATCAAGCCTTGTCCAGATTCATGTGGGCTGTCCACATGGGTGTGTGTGTGTGTGTGTGTGTGTGTGTGTGTGTGTGTGTGCAGGGGGGGTTGTCTATGTTGTCGGCCCTGAAGTGTATACAGTCTTGGGAGGTGGTTTCTTTAAGCAAATAATATAAAACCCAAATATGGAATATTATAAAGAGACTCTTTAAAAATGGAGATATCACAGAAATTCTATAGAGCTAGTAAATGCAACCAATACCATCATCATCGTCGTCATCATCACAGTGTTGTAATTAGCTGCCCTGGCACACCTCTAAAATCACCCTTTGTGCTGTAAAATGTGCCAGCATACCTTGACCTTTTCTTTATCTGATAATGATTTTCTATTAGTGAGGATGGAAAGAAAAGAGAGGCGGTCTTCCCCCCAGCAAGCCTGAAATTCTTGATAGCCCGGAGGAACCAAAGCATGCTTCCTTACCCAGACTGGCTTGCTCCATGCAGCACTGTCATGCTAATAGCCAAACAAAAGATTCCTGATAAATTTCGACTCGTGCAATCTCCATAAACAGAGTGCAATGTACTGATCTCCACGCATGCCTCCTTATTGAATACATCTCGACATTTCCATTTTGACAGGCGTCAACGAGAACTGAGTTTTCATTTTTCAGAATTGCTTCTGGCTCATGCCTTGTTCCCCCCCACCCCTGGACCTACGGGCCTTTGCTGTCAGGCGCCAAAGGATATGTCCACATATATTGCAATCTTTATGCTCGGTTTCTGTAAGCTTTTCCTACTTCGGGACAACCAGCGGTGACTTGCACACGCCGTGTAAATGTATCCCACTCATTTCAAATGAAATGCATGCCCTCCTCAGCTGCTCCTGGTTTGGATCCCCCCACCCCCACCCCCGTTGTCCACATAGGAGAATGAGGGTGAGCGGGTAGCGGTAGCAGGCGGAAGAAACAGCGGCTCAATCTGTGTTTAAAAAAATATACTCCTCTTCGAAATCTTACAGAAACACAGATCCTGGGAACACAGTGCTGGGGTTCTTCCCAGGGTCCAGGAAGAGCTAGAGCAAGTGAGAGGCCCTGACGATTTGCATTTCCTCTCCCATAGAGTGAGCCCCTTCGGTTGGGGGTGGGCTGGGCGGGTAGGAGGAAGTCGGTGGGTGGGCAGCGTGCTTAGGTCAGGATCCAGCAGAAATAACCACCCTCCCAACCTCCCCACCCCCCCCTGCCGCCCTGGTGAAGGCTGCTTTTAACAGATTCTTAGTCTTAGCATCAGCCTCGACCGCTCTCAAATATCTCTTCAGGCTAGATAGAAGTCCTCAGAGCAATAAGGGCCACGGTGAAGATGAGGTTGCTTGAAATACCAGATTCCTGCAAGTCAGGCTGCCCTGGGCACAGGTAGCCCTCTGTTTGAGCAATGAAAGGGAGCAGCGTTTCATTGTCTCACTCTGTGGCATCCAGGCTGGTAGGTAGGGCTCCGACTGGAATAATATTTGATTCTCCACGGCAGAGCAGAAAATATATTGTAATGGTTTCATTTAAGGGCACGTGCGTGGTGGGGAGCAGGGAGGAGGGTTAAGAGGAAGGGCGGAAAAGGTAAGGGGGAGAGAGGGAGGGGAAAGGAAGGACAGAAGGAACGGAACGGAGTGGAAGAGGGTGAGAGAGTAGAAGGGTTAGGTAAGACCCACTGAAGTCCAGCGCAGGCAGTGACCATGGGAGTGTGTGTGTCCACAGAGCGTGTGTGCCCACAGGAGTGTGTGCAGAGGTCCATGCTGTCCCTTTTTCCTGGCACCAGGACGCCCTCTCTCTAGCTTGGTGGGGTGAAGCTTTCACTCGTGCGGGGGAGTTCCTTTGAAGTTTCTTTTCAACAGCATAGGTCCAACCTGTCCCAGGGCTACTGGGCCCCCCGGGTGGGCTGCAGCTTGAACTAGATGCCCATGCAGCAGATGCTCTGCCAGTTTGGAGCCTTTTTCTAGTGCTTTGCTTGAAACGCTGGAGACAACGGAAATGAAATTTCTCAAGAAAGCCAGCTATTAAAGAGGCAGTACTGAGGTTTTCCACCAAAATTTAAGCATTTCTTCCAAACAGCAATCAAAGCAGACACTTCTAATCCCAATTATTCAGGCAGCCAGATGGAACCGGCGAAGGATGACAGCTGATGAAGGGCTCCGGCTTCCTGTGTGCAAAGCACCTCAAAGGCCTGCCTGGGAACAAGACATGCTCCCTGCCCCGCCCCACCTCAGCCCCTTTCCGGCAGGAGGAGATCTGTTTCCTGTTTCTGGCCAGGCCACAGGTGGGTTTTAGCCTCCAAGCAGGGTGCCTAACTGAAGTGGTTTGAAGAGAGAAAGGGGTCACTTGCCATCTGGGACAGCCTGGGGGAGCAAACAGAAATGGCCTCACATGTATTTAGTTTAGAAAAGTTCATGAAAGTAAAATTTACAAAAAAACCAAAAAACAAAAAACAATGTGGTAGTTAAGTGCCATGAAGGGACAAGCATAAGAAACGCCTTTTGCTTGTGATTTTCACAATTCTTGATTAAAAAAACAAAACAAAAAACACAGTACCCAAATATATTACTTGGCACCCTGCCTCCTTAAACACAGGATTCTAGGGTGTTCTCTTCTCAAGCTGAGGGCTCAGCGTCGACCTTGGTCCCATAAAACCTGATGCTCGCCACATCATGATTCTTGAGAGATGTGTGAACCTCTTTATGGCCACATTACATGTTCCCCAACTACTACTCTTATTATTATTATTATTTAATCTGCCAATGAGACTCCCTTGATTTCCAGGCTGCAACAATAATATGTTAGCTTATTTTCTCCGCGTCATGTTCTCCACAACAGCACCACTTTTTATTTTAGTGGGACTAATAGCCTGATAATTAAATCGATCACGTTTTTTTTTATTTTTAGGTTTATTATATAATAGTGAATCGCAAACATTGTACAAGGGTTCACAGAAACACCCAGTTGTTCTTACCTCACCTCATACACCCTCACCTTAATCCCCTCTTGTCTCTAAGGGTTTTTTTTCTATCTTTCTCTCTCTTTTTTTTTCAGAGCTAAGGACTGAACCCAGGAGCACTGTACCACTGAGCTAAATCCCCAACCACCCTGTCTTTTTCTTGATGGGTGTATGTGATCGTGGATATTGACATTCTTGGCACACTCACCCAACATCCCCAGGGGTATGCAAACATTCTGGCCACATCTGTATCACTCACTGTTCTATTCAAGGAAGCAGGTTTCAGAAATGAAAGAGACATATTTTCATGTTAACCTTGCATTCACTCACTTTTTTTTTTCTTTTGCATTAATGATCACTTCTACCCTATGAGTTTGGGAGAGATTGTAGAAACAAGACATGATGTCACCCCGGCTTGGGATGCCACATGTGCACACAGCGGTTCCCCAAGTGAAATCCAGGGTTTATGAGATGAAGTCCAGCCTACTCGAGGGGACACTGCTCCCGCAATGTCAAGGTTTCCCTCCTGCCAATCTGACCTCATGCCTCATGTCTGTCTGTTAGCTGGACTTCATTCCTAAGCCAGTACCAAATGCTGTGTCCTGCTTCAGCGGTGACTTTCTTCCCTCCAATATCCAAGCTTGTTGTTTGGGCCACACTGGCTGCTACTGAGCATCTGTGATGTTCTGCCTTCTTTTTGAGCTTTCACATGTTGCTCTTCTGTTTCCTGCCATCTCTATGCCTCACCCTCACCCCTCTCCCACCAGCCAGGAGGCCTTCGTAGATCTCAAATTCCTGTCCAAAAGCTTCACCCTCTTTGAGACCTATTCCTCCAGCCGTAGGTCCTATGTGCAGCGGAGGTCACCTTACTTTGTCTTTGGTGAGCCTGGTTTACCCTCTGTTTGCCTGTGTGGCTACACTGAGGTGACCTTGCAGGATGAGCCAGTGCTCCATATCATTTGCTAATCCTCACTGGAGTCCCAGTGACTCCAGGGCCACCCTTCAGCTGTTATGGGGCACGGTGGCACATGCCTGTAATCCTAGCACCCAAGGGAGGCAGGTGTATCTCTGTGAGCTTGAGGCCAGCCTGGTCTACAAAATGAGTCTAGGACAGTCAAGGCTACACAGAGAAACCCTGTCTAGAAGGAAAACAAAACAAAACCACCAAAGCAGGGGGTGGAGGCTGGGGAAGGGGAGTGGTCTGAAGTCAGACTGCCTAAGAATCCTGGGTCTCCCTCTCGACATGTATGGCCTGAATCACACATAGTGTCTCTATCTGACACTACAAAGGGAGTGATCATAGACTACAAGCTCATGGAGTGATTATAAAAAGTGTTTATCTTAGAACCTAGTACATAGAAAGCTCTTAGATGTTATCAGCTACAGCCTGCTGCTTTTAATCCTAGCACTAGGGAAGCCAGAGGCAGTCAAATCCCTATGAGTTCAAGGCCAGCATGGTCTACCGAGTGAGTTCCAGGACAGCCAGGGCTGCACAAAGAACCCCTATGTTATCAGCTGCTGTTGATACTAATTTTTATTATTATCAGTATTTACTGTCAGTAACATTAGGGTTTAGACTTGCCATGCGGGTTGCTTACCAGTGTCTCTAGACAAACCCTTAGGTCCTGCATTGATGTATTGCAAAATTTATATCAGCTGCTCCATTGAGCCACAGGCCAGTAACAGCTGGAATAAAGGGTATCATTTCTATCCACATTTCTCAGTTGGGGTTTGTTTTTTATAATTTATTCATAGAGTAGGAGAAGAGGAAGATTGTTAAAGAGCAAAGGGAAGGAAGATCAGGAAGAAGAGAAAGGAAGATGAAATGGAAAAGAGAGAGAGAAAGAACTACATGATAAAGAAAAGGTGCAGGAGGCAGGTAAAGAGCTGAAGCATGGGCAGCCTTAGGAAAAGGAGGCCAAGAGTAGACGTGTGCACATCACAGAAGGCCTAGGCATTGTTAAAAATAGAGAGATGAAAAGCCAGTAAAGGATTAAAAAGCAACTAAAAAGCATGGTTAAAATTTTATATGACATTTTGCATTCTTGATGTACCTTTTAATTTTAAGTGAGTGGAATGCTGCCTCTGTGGTATTCAGATGGAAATGAAAGTGAGCTTTGCATATATTCCCAGCTGTGCCCTCCAACATCTCGCTCTGGGGTCCTCATTTGCAGTGAGCATCCAGCTCCATTTTCAGAGCAAAATGTATCTCTTGTGGACCATAATGCACCTCTCTTTCTATTGCGCTTCCATTCTTTGGTGGGTTTTATTAGACATATTAAAATCTCTGGATGCTCCCATACCCAGCCATAGCCAAAACGAATGCTTCAAAGTTGGATTTTTCTTAGCAGGAAAGCAAGGGAAGTAACTAACAAAAGGGTTGATTTTTTTTTTTTCCCATGAAAGCCAACACATTCCTTTCTGATTCTTATCACTTAGCACCTCTGGAAAGGCAGTGACATATTACCAGGACTTAGTTTCATTATGTGAATTCCAATGGTCTGAGGAACTCTTTTGATTCTTTTGAGCCCACTGATGATGGAATGGATTGTGAAGGAGGAGAAACCATTTCCTCGAAGAACTGCATTTGATGGCACAGTCTAAAAGGCCATTTTCAGCAAGAGAAGAGTGACTGGGTATTGAACACATAAATACAGCTTGACAATAGAACAGTATGAAAGACACCTGCTAATGCTTAGGGACTCTAATATGGGGGCGACAGTTTGGCCCCATACCTCACTGATCCCCACATTCTAAGATTAAATATTATTGGAGTTTATGTATGATCAAAATTAGTCCAATTTAATAATTAAAATATTTTAATTTTATTTTGGGAAACAAGAAAGAAAACTGAGGTTGAGTGGCAGAAGCCACCATAATTCTTTTCCTTTCTTAATTTTAATATGATAATGTGGTGAAGAGTTTGGGTCATGAGGCGAATCTGAACTCTGTCATTTATTGCAGTTGCAACTTTCAAAGTTTTATTTATTAGTATGGTGTATATGTGTGTACGTATGTGTCAGGGGATGAATGTGCCATGACATGTATGTCGAGGTTAGAGAACAACTTCATGGAGTTGTTCTCTCTCTCCAACTTAACATGGGTTCCCAGAATCAAACTCAGGCCACCAGGCTTGTGCGGCAAGTGCCTTCAGCACTTGTGTTGTCTCTTAAAACCTTACTTTTCTCAATTGTAAATGGCAGTAAGCCTATTACAGGTGATCTAGATTGCTTTCTGTCGCTGCGGTAACACCATGGCAAAAGCAACTTGGCGAGGGAAGGCTTTATTTGGCTTACACTTCCAGGTTACACTCCACCATCGAGGAAAGCCAAAGCAGGCGCTCAGAGCAAGAACCAGGAGCAGAAACCATGGAGGAAGGCTGCTTACTGACTTTTCTTTTCTTTGGTTTTGCTTTCTTATATAATCTGGGACCTCCTTCCAGGCTTGCCACTTTCCATAGTGGGCTCCCCCTTCCCACATCATCAGGACAGTTCCCAAAACACATGCACACAGGCCAGTTTGACCTAGGCATTTCCTCAATTGGGGCTCCTTCTTTCCGTTCGGCTCTTGGTTATGTCAAGCTGACAATGAAAACTAAGTAGTTCCACAAGGAAGAAATAAGCAAATATATGAAGTGCACAAAACACTGGCTGCCACCCAAGAAACAGTCGCAGAATATTGGTTATGTACTTGTTATTAGGGAGAAATCGATGTACTTTAAATCAAGCGATAAATACAATTTAGGTTAAAACCGAGGGTGGATTTTCTATAAAGGATAGATACTAAGGTCAACAATAGGGTTCTTGCCATCAGTGGCCCAAGGTCTATTGGAGAAGAGAAGCTCCAGAGACAAAGAGCTACAGTGCAGTGTGTTATACGGAGCATCACACAGAGGATATACAAATGCACCAATAAGGAGCCTGACGGTGGGGGCCTGTGGAAGAACTAAGCATGCTTCATAGAGGACATGCATACTGAAAAGTTAAAATGAGATTTACAGCAAGAGAAGAGTTCGAAGGAGGGGACTTCAGGCACAGGGTGAGTAAAGCCACAAAGACATTAAGAAGGCTGACGTGGGGTTAGAGAGCTAGACTGCAGGCAGGGTTACTTTTACAACACTGCAAACATCTGGAGCCTGAATTATAAAGACTTTTGGGTGCTGTGCTTGGGAAAATGTATTAGAGAGATCACTGGAGGTGTGTGTTGTGTAAGTAGGACTCCTGGAAATGCGGATCATTACTGAACAGCTTCAGTGGGTTAGCCAAGAATTCATTAGGATCTAAAATAAGACACTGGTGAAAAGGAGATACATTTCAGAGATGTGGCTAAGCATGTTGGGATACTGGAGGGGCACACAACATGCTCATGTGCAGATGTCTCTGAATTTCTGCCTAGGGCACCTGAATGGGTTGTTTCCCTCCTAACCATATTAAAGAGGGGACATAGGTGAGAGTCTCCCCAAAGTGGCATCACATTGTAAAGGTGAAACTGAAGCTCAGGGTCATAAGGTCAGAACATTTCTGCTGTAAGTGGAACAATGTTGACTCTCCACATTATCAACTCAGGAGAAATGAACCCTCCACCTTCACGTTTCTGCTCTTTGCTTGTCTGAAAGAGAGGTTCAGACCAAGAGGTAAAACAAGGAATAACGTTAGCTAATGGCTTCTTCAAACGAAAGGCCCGTGGACTAGAGATTTTTATGGTGTGGCAAGTTCAGTAGTTGAAGCCAGTTTGGACTCTATATTAATGACCATAGGGATGCTTCTAGGAAAGAGGCTTAAGAGATTGTTGTTAGGCAATCTTGGATATGGGTAAATATTTTCTGGAAAGATAAGCAATGCATATGAAAAGTATTGGCTGGGACTAACACACACTACACAGGTCAGGAGCACATTGCAGTTTCCAGATGACAGTGTGGGCTTGGAGTCAAGAAAAGTCACAGCTCCTGTCCCCTGTGAAGCAAAAGGTGATGGGTCACAAAAGCACTGTTGCTATAGTGAGTCCCTTGTTCAGTCACTGGGTAGATGACATGACACTTCTACTCAAAGATTTGGCTTTGAGCAGAAGTGTAGACACAGCACTGAGTGTGGAGCATTCAGGGGATATGCAAATGAAGCTGAGGAAGCAAGGGAAGTTCCACAATGTGACATGAAGTATGCACAGTGATTGTGGTCCTCACCCCAGACCATTCAAGCCTGAGGGTGCTGCTTAAAGAAGAGTTGCCTTCTTGGCACAGACTTATCTGTTGGGCCCCTCTGTTCTAGGTCACACTTCCCAAACCCTGGGGGCTTGTCCTGGCATCAAATTGAACATGTCTGGATAGAGGGATTATGGTGGCATTTCTGCCTTGCTATCCACCTGAATCTGTTTTGTTTTCCCAGAGATTGTGGAGCTTGGAAGGATTTCATAAAACACTGTCAAGCTGAATAGACTAAGAAGTCTGGTCTGTTAAACTCTGCTGATAGAATTCACCGGAGACCGTCCATGACAGTTATCAAGAGGCATTCATCATAGTCACCATACTCCTTCTGACTACCTTGTCTCAGCACTTACTTGTGTGACTCCAAACAGGAAGCTATTGTTCACTTTCTTTCTTAGCATGATGGGGATTTGAACTGCAACTGTCCCAGAGGGCTTTGTGGATATGGCCTACATGAAGCTCAGCAAAGGCCTACCACCAAGAAAGTTCCTGGAAGCTAGAGTTGCGCATATGCTGGCTGTTGATTGGCCTATGTTTGTACTCATGGTTTCTGTCTTGAAATCTCTGACCTAACAGTTGTGTCTCATCCCTTTCTGCCTGGTCCTAAAGCAGATTTTCTCTGTGATGTCTGATTCCAATGGAGGCTTACTGGCAATAAAGTTTGAGGGGTATCATGACTGAGAAAGAAAGGTGTGTTCAGCTGCAAATCTGAGCCATGTGGCAAGGGCTTAAAGCCATCTACCAACTTGGGCATACCACTGAAAGATTTATGAGATGCTAAAAAATATTATGGTCTTTGAAAAGCAAACTTCAATAAACAAGTGCACGACATAGACACAAATACTTCCTGTGCTTAATGTTTAGCAAAACTTCCTTTAAGTTCAGAGTGTTTAGTTCTGCCAAGAGGTAAGCTAATTTCAAACTACAGATAAGATCAGCTAGAAACCGGATTAAGAATGATTATGCAGACTAATTTATTTTGACCTAAGCCACAAGTGCACTGACACCCTTTGGTGGGAAGACAGATGTAATAGCTTAGCAAGGCAGCTGGCCTTTCTTTCCTAAGGCTTCTCTGTGGGTGCCCTGCCTGAGCAATTAGGGATTTATCAAAGCCAAATGCACATCCTCAGAAAAAAATCATCTTTTCAAGTGGATTAGCTTGTTTAAATTCTAGTGTGTTACCAGGTGGGGTGTCTTCTCAAAGTCAGGCTGAACATGTTATATGGGAAAAAGACATTTTATTACTGAATATAAAGTAGTCATAGGAACATACTTTATGTGTTGGTTTGAAACTGAAAGTGGTTGAAAATAAATCCTAGATTGTTGGGCATTTGGGAGAAAAGTAGAAATCCTAATACCTATAAATCATGTGACTACCTCACAGACAAGCAAATAGAAATGGACGACAATTTGGAAGGGTATCTTTCCCTCACTCCAAATTTCTCCTAAGCTATAGGAAACGGCCAGCCCTGAGTATGGTCTTGGAGGGAGAGCTGAGAGTATCCTTGTGCTGCTCATCTTGTGTGTTTCCCAGCTGCCATGGAAACCTGGGAGGGAAACAGGTCTATGTGCTCTTGAAATGGAAGGACTGTGTCCTAATGAAAGTCACCTACAGAAGTCAAGAGTGATCTTTGACAAAGGGAGTCACATAGGAGAGACAAATATTTAGAGAGTATTAAAGGTCCTCTAAGCATAATCTAAGAAAAGTTGGTCCAGGTTAAACCAATGACAGCCAGGGGATACTTTTGTCCAGTCATACCCTAGAAAAAATCCTCAGAGGTAAGCAACAATGTTTTCAAGCCTGATGGATGTTTTAATATAACACAGAGCTAAAAGATAAAATCATCCCAAACAGAAGGTTAAATTCTAGTGCTTTGTTTGGGCCCCTCCATCCCAAATCAGTGTCCCCTTTGGTGGGGCAGGTTTTGAGAAAGTGCTATCTTCAAATCCCCACCCTCTCTAAGTGCTAATATCTAGCCTCCCTTAACACAACATATGTTTTTCTGTGACTCTTTGAAAATTGGGCTTAAAAGATAAGAACTTGGCAGAGGTAATTTTTGGGCTTTTTCACACAAGGTACAAGTGATTGAGTTAGGAGAACATGAGAACAAAATCTCAAGGTCACCTCAGCTATTGGGAGATGCTCCTACAGAGCAGTGGAGTAAGATAGCCAGAGGAATAAAACAGAAAAAAGATGGAGACAGAAAATCGTGATAGCATGAGCTAACGTGAAAAGTCTCAACCAGGTAATATTCATATGTTATATGAATTATATGAAGATAGGAAAGAAAAATATAAAGTTATTGTCACACCATGTATTTTGGTAACTATAAACAACAAAAGGAAGGGTTTATTAGTCATTGTTTACGTTCACTATTACAAAGCACTTGCAACTGGGCTCTATGGTAATTTTGTGCCAGGATGTCTGTCGTTCCTGGCCATCCATCACCAGCATCTTGCAGATGCTACCACATTAGGAACCATGTGGACCTAAAACAAAAAAAAGTAGCCAAGGAAGATTGTTTCACCAACACTAATAAATCACTGAAACTGAAATTAAGATGGTGTTGGGATGAATAATGGCTGCCAAAGTCATTATTTAAGCCCATAATTAGGAGTATATTATGATCCATAATCTCAGCAAGCAAAAACTTCAATCTTATTTTTTGAGTTAGTTAACACTTTATAAAACTGTACAGTGTTATTAATAATTAACACTTAGATTTATGAGATATATACACACATCACATTATATATTTATTTATTCTTTAAATGAAAAAGCTTTTTCCTTAGTCCCAGAAGAGTTGTCATAAGTAGTTTTAATACATAACCTTACTTTTGCTAAAAGTGAATAAATATCTTAATTTTAAAAAGGAAATTGACAAGAAGAGATAATGGGCAAGTAAGAAAGTTGTTACTGCCATGACTCATCAAAAGAGAAGAATAATTTTTATCTCTTGCTGAGCGGGATTAAAGTAAATCACTAGAAAAAAAAGTAAATTGACAGAAAAATAATATTTTCCCCTGGTTTAAAGCAACTGCTGTTAAGAAGCATGATGTCAGTGTGCACATTCACTGGCCAAACTGAAATTAAACACTCAAAACACTGAAGAATGCAAGCTTGGTGCTAGAATAACATTGAAAAATGCACTTTGATATTAGAATCATTGGTTTAAAATCACAAAGTAACTCAAGAACAGATGAAAATGCTATTAGGAAGTTGTGTTTGAATAGATGAGAAAGGAAGAGATGAAAGAGAGTAGGAAGACTTTTTCTGTATAACAGGTGCTTACATTATCACCATGACCACAGAAAATGCACAGCATGGGAAAAGAATCAGCATCAATTTGGCAGGAAATGAAATAATGAGAGTTAAGTGGACGCTCATGGCTAATGCATTGTTCTGGCTTCCCCGGCCGATCACTCTAGAAGATCATGATGACAGCGTAAACAACCTGTGCTTATGAACCGGTGTTTTAACTGACACACTATGCACATCCTGAAGGTAAATATTCATGGGAGCCCAGATGATTTCTTCCTTCCTCTACCTCTTCCACTGCTGGGAAGCAGGTCAGGACTACTGTTGTTTTGCTAGTTATTTGAGAAACAAGGAAAAAAGTTGTTAGTGCATCTTTAAAATAATTATGCTGGTTTTCACTAAACCTAAGATAGCATCAGTTTAAAGACATGCTATTACTTTATGTACTTCCAAGGAAAAAAATTACTGCTGATTATATTTGGTACATCATTAATTGCATGACACACCTTTTCTTCATAAAGGTTAAGATATAAAAATTGTGAGTATGGAATCAGTGACGTGTACTTTAAAAATATCAAGCTCCACAGTTTATCAGCAATGCTTCATTGTCAACATGGTAGCCCTGTTTGTTTTATGTAGTACTACTATATTTATAAGAGGGGAAAAGTCAAAAGAGAGACTTTGAAATTTTTAACAATCTATTCAGTGCATGCATATGGATTAAGGCAATTCATCTGTCTTCCTCCTCCCCTGCTCCCTGAGACAGGGTTTCTCTGTATGTAGTCTTGGCTGTCCTGGACTCTTTTTGTAGACCAAGCTGGCCTTGAACTCACAGAGATCCCTCTGCCTCTGCCTTTGGGAGTGCTGGGATTAGAGGCGTGAGCACTTGGAAACAATTCCCAAGTCACTTGGTAATTAAACCAGGCTCAGAATTTGGTGAGTCAGACACACATGGGGTCAAGCAGGTGTTGAGCAGGCATCTGCACTCCATAGAGAAGGGAGCCTCAGTGTGCCTCCCTGGGGTCCTGCTGTCTTACTCTGCTTATGTCATTGGGTGAAATAACCACCTCACTACTATTTTCACAATCTACTCTCAGATCCTTGGGAATTGTTCTGACTTCTACCATCTCCTTTGCACCCAATGTGGGCAGCATCAGATGAGTTCTCTTACCCTTTGATCCTAAATTGGTTTGGCCAAAAGCAAGTACTGTTAGGAGACTGGAAAGGGATTGAGCAGGGGAGAAATCTGGTGTTTATGTCAGGCCTTCTTCTGTCTGGGTCACCAAACCTGAATTAAATTGTTCAAAAGAGACAATAAATGTCAGGTATACATTATTGAACTGGAATCGAAAAGAACAATATAAAATACAAAGATCAATGAGGTAAAAAGTTGGCTATTTGGCAAGAGAAATAAGAAGTTGTCAGCTTTTAGCCAAAATAGCCAAAGAAAGAGAGTGGATGGTCAGATTATTCAAACTAGAAATGGAAGTAGAGACACCTCAACAGATACTGGTGAAACTCAAGTATACTTTGAAAACCTGTATTCCAGTAGAATGAAAAAATCTAAAACTGGATATATTTCCAGACACATATGACCTACCAAACTTAAATCTAGAAGATAGAAACAATGCAAAAGGAATCCATCAAAGTCAAGCAAGCAATCAAAGTCATAGGGAAAAGTCTCCCAACTAAAATCAGACAGATTCCCTGCTGAATTCTACCAGTCCTTCAAATAAACGTTAACTTCACTGCACCTCAGATTATTCCATAAATTAGAAAGAGAACGAATGCTGTCGATCCTTTCACAAAGCCATTGTTACCCTGATATCCAAACTAGATAAACAATTAAAAAGGTGAAAATTATAAGCCAATCTCCATAACGATCATGGCCACAAAAATTCTAAATAACATGTTTTAAAACCGATTTTAACAATACTTTTCAAAGGGGTCTGGAGAGACAGCTCAGCTGTTATGAACACTGTTGCTCTTTCTGTGGATCCACATGGTTGCTTACAACTGTCTGTAACTCTAGTCCCAGGGGATCTGGCACTGTTTTCTGGCCTCTGTCTACGAGGCACATGTATGGTACACAAGCACATGCCTGCAAAACATCCATATACAAAACAAAATTTAAAAATAAAAAAAAATATACAAAGTTCACTCACCATTGCTAAGTTGGCTTACTTTCAGGGATATAAGAATGGTTCAATACATACAGATAAATAAGTATAAAATGCCACATAAATATAAGGATAGAAATTACATGGTCATCTTAATAGTTGTAATAGAGTTGTTTCCTTCAGTGAAGTCCAACATCCCTTTCTGATAGAAGCCCTGAAGAAACTCAAAAGGGGGCCTGGAAAGTTTGCTCAGTGGTTAACAGTACTTGTTGTTCTTGCTGAAGACCTGGATTGAGTTCCCAGCACCTGGTGGTGGCTCAGAGTCAATCATAACTCTAGTTCCAGGGCATCTAACACCCTCTTCTGACCAGCATAGGCACTAGGCACCCATGTAGCATACACACATACGATGCAAGAAAAATACTCATACACATAAGAGAAATAATCTAAATTTCTTTTTAAAAGAAACTAAGAAAAATGTACCTCATCACAGTAAGGTTTACATAAACCAATACAATCACACTAATATATCAAATGAGGCAAACCAGAAAGCCTTTATTTTAAATTTAAAAATAAGACAAAGATGGTCATTTTCTCCACTCTTACTCATCACAGGCACTGAAGTCTTAACAATGAGATAAGACAAAAAATAATTATAAAAAGGATAAAAGTAGAATGGAAAAGTCAAGCCACCTTAATTTTAGTTGATATGATTCTCTATAGAAGACACTAAAGACTAGACCAAAAACCTCTTAAAAATGGCTACACCTTTCAATAAAGTAATAGATGCAAAATCAACACACAAAATCAGTAGCTTATCTGTCTAACAAAACAAACATTCTCAGGATAAAAAAATCAGGAAAACAACCATGCTTAAAATAAACAAAAAACTCAGGAGTGAATCTAGGCAAGGAAGTGAAAGACTTCCACCACAACACTTTCAAAACACCAATAAAAGAAACAGAAAAGGACATCAGAGGGCTGAAGAGGCATCCCAGTGTGCAAAAGCATGTTTCGCTTGGGCCTGACCACCCCAGCTCTGTTCTCTGGACCAGAACTCACATAGAGGTGAAGAAAAAAAAACAAGTTTACAGAATCATCCTCTGACCTCGGCACACACAAATAATAAATGTGTTTTTCTTTTTTTTTAAACCACTAGGCAATAGAAAGACCTTACATGCTCACGGATTGGCAGAATCAATATGGGGAAAATGGCTGTATCAACAAAAGCAATCTACTGATTCAAAACAATTCCTATCAAAATTACATAGCCATTCTTCACAGAACTAGGGAAAAAATCCTAAAATGCATAGGGAAGTACAAAAGACACTGCGAAGCCAAAGCAGGCCTGAACGAAAGGAACAGTGTTGGAGTCATCACAATGCTGGGGTTCATGTTGTATTACACAGCCACAGTAACAGAAACAGCATGGTCCTGCTGCAGAAACAGACACACAAATCAGTGAGATAGAACAGCGCACTCAGAATCAAACCCACACAGCTACAACCACTTTTGCTTTGTACTGAAAATAAAAACATTAAAATGAGTCAAAGGTCTTAATGTAAGACTGGAAACTCTGAAACTGTTGGGAAAAAAGAAACATTTACACAGGTGTAGGCAAATACTCCAAATAGCCAAAGAAAAAATACAAATAATACAAATACTCCAACAGCACAAGAAATGGTAATAAAGTTGGGCAAGTGCGGTTACCTGAAATTAAAAGTCTCCTGCACAGCAAAGGAAATAACTGAGTGAAAAGACATTCTACAGAATGGAAATACATCTTTGCTAGCTTGTATGACCAAGAGAGGATTAACATTTAGAATACACAAAACTAAAGAACACAAAAACTAAATACCAAAAAGACCAAACAACTTAGTCAATAAGTATACTAATAAATAAGTAGTTCTGCAAAGATATGTTTATTGACATATGGTCAATAAACAAGTTTAAAAAAGCTCATATTCTTGGGGACCATAAAAACACAAATTAAACTACATTTGAAATTCCATCTTATTCCAATGGCAATAATTTAAACAAACAACAAATAAAAACAGTCGGTGAAATGGCTTTGTGAGTGTCCTAGTTTGCACTCTCTTGCTGCAATAAAACACTGACCCAAATCAAATTGGGGTGGAAAGGGTTTATTTTGCTCACAGGTTACAATCTATCATTGAGGGATACCAAGGTAGGAGCTAAAGTGGAACTTGGAGCTTGGGTCACACAAGAACACTGCTTCCAGACTCACGTTCAACTACCTTTCTTCTACAGCCCAGGCTCACCTGCCCAGGAAGGACACTTAGTTCACAGTGGGCTGGGCCCTCCTCCATCAATTATCAATCTAGAAAATGCCTCCCGGACATGTCCATGAGCCAATCTGATCAAGCAATTCCTCACCCGAAGTTTCCTCTTCCCAGGTATGTGAAGCTGGCAATGAAGATTAGCCACCTATAGTGGAATTAAGGAATGGACTGCTGAAAGTTATCCTTTGCCCCCTACATAAATACATTGGCAAGGTCATATCTGCATTCCTTCACATGCTACACACACATACACACTCATGAAAAAATACAACCATCATAGAAGCTAGCTAAACCACTTTTTGGTAAACAGCCTCCAAGTAAATTTGTAATAACAGATACTTACACATTCACACTGTTCTTGTTCTTGCTTTGCTTGTTTGTTTAGCACTGTTCACAATAGCTAAGCTCTAGAATCAGCCCGGGTGCCTGCCACCATATAAACACAATGTGATATGAATACACAACGAAGCTTTATTTTATCGTAAAGATGAATGGAATTTTGTTGTTTCTAGAAAAACAGATGCAACTGGAGATTATATAAAGCAAAATAAGACAGGTTCAAAAAGACAAACATTGCCCGTTTTCTCTCATTTATGAGTGCTTGTTTTTCTGTAGGTGCACGTGCACATGTAATGTACACACGAATTACACAAAAGTTGAAGTAAGAAATGTCTAGGGGAGGGAACTAGACTCAGAGAAGAGGACAGACAGGAGGTCATGCAGAGTGAATATAGTCAGTTACATGATATGTTTGAGTGAAAGAGTCTTCATAAAGCCATCAATCAACACAATGAAATACGCCACTGAAATCTTTTTAAATTCTTCTGAATTTTCGACATACCTCAAGATCAACATCTAGAGATGAAATCATGTGATCATTTCCACCAGTTAGATGCCTTTTTCATTAGGAGAGGGTCTACCAAGTTCCTCATGGAGGATTTTTGCTGCTTGCTCAATTGATGTTTGATAAGCTTAGTTTTATCTTCAGTCATTATTTCTGAGTCACAAATTGATATACTAGATGCATACTTTAATTCCTCTCTCTCAGTGTCCATTGTAGTTAATTTTAGTTCCATTTCCTTTGAGTAATTCTATTTGTAATTATTAATATTCCATGGCTTTTAAATTTTCTTCCTATTAATCTTTCAGAGTACAAAAGAAATTTTGCTTATTAAAAACCAATGCTATTTTTGCTTTCTAATTACCACATAGGTCTACTGAACTCTTTTAAAATGTAGGATGTACAATAAAATCTGTGTGATCTTAGTTTTCTTAAATCTTGAAAAACTCTTCATCATCCTAGAGATTATTTCATTGTTATTGACTATTTTTACTATTCTCTTAATAATTTTATAAAAGACCAAATTATCATAAAAACACAAAAGCAAGATAGAATAGTGAAATGAATCACCATTATTTTACCATTCTCTGGTTTTATTTTTATGTTGCCAAAAGTATTTTATCACCTATCAGAAGGAACAAAAGGAGATAGGAAATAATCCTTGCTGTCTTTGTTTAGTTTACTTTGAAAACAATTAAAAATTCAGATTTTTTTTCATTCCTCATTCATTCTGGCAAAAGAATACAATTTACAAAGTCATGTAATTAAGAATCATTAGAAAAAAATGAGTAGATAGATGCAGAGAGGCAGCCAGCATCTCCACCGTAAGGATGGTGGTCAAACTAATTGTGTAGGATTCACATTATTTTAGATCATTTCTCTGCAGGTGATGACCTCCTAGATGCAGTTTAAACTCAAGAATCCATGAGTGAACAATGTACTTCTAAAGCAAAACTGAAGTATGGCCTTCTTGTCCAGTCATTCCACAGGGAGAATTTTATTATATAGTAAATACTATGAAGCAAGAATTGGGAACATCCCATATTTACAAAAGGCTACACCTACTATTCTTTCATTTTTAATGTTGTTTTTTTTTAGTTCAGATTATTTGATATAATTTGTATATAGAAAAATGTTGAATGAGATATGTATACTAAGAAAATAAAGATTTGGTGGGAATGCAAACTTGTACAACCACTCTGGAAATCAATTTGGCGCTTTCTTAGACAATTAGGAATAGTGATTCCTCAAGACCCAGCTATACCACTCTTAGGCATATATCCAAAAGATGCGCAAGTACACAACAAGGACATTT
>CM053749.1:24918474-24952964 GCA_028658305.1 Pachyuromys duprasi
AAAAAAAAAGAAAATAAAGATTTGGGGAAGAAAATAACGGAATGGACTCAGTAATTGTTGATTATACATCTAACATTGAAAATGTTTTGTGCTCCAGATCTAATAAGATAGCCTATTCTTATTTCCTTAACGAAGTTATGAGTTATCTAAAATTCCAGAAACTTTAAGTTTCTCATCCAGATTATACAAGTATGTAAAGAATAGTCACAAGTATAGAACAGCTAAAATCTCTTAGTGATATATTTAAAAGCTAGAATAAATATTTGCAAAATGAGAGTGTACCAGCTTCATGCATGGCAATGATAAGCAATTGATTAAACTCTGGGACAGTCCCCATTTCAGATCTACCGGGCATCTAGCGATCATCAAAACAGAATGGAAAGTACATTTAATGTGTTTCCCTTTTTACTGAAAGTTTAGCGAAAGTTGATTTTTACTTCTGAAAATTCATTCACAAAACCTCCTAAAATACAAATGAAAAGATGCGCTCGAACTAAATGGTGACTCTTGTTAGACTAAGGCAGAGTTAATGTACAACTTTAACTCATAGCACAGCTGAGGATGCCCTTGGGCTCAGTGTGCTGCCCTGGAGACAGATATGCTGAGAACATTCTCGAGCTTTGTGTGTTACCCTGTAAACAGGCATATGCTGGATGCCTTGGGTGATTTGGGTACCAGGGGCCCTTCCATTTGAATTGTGTCCCGATGCCTTTTAGCTGTGTCACAGTGGACAGAAGCCTTTGCTTTCAGGAACACTGCTTTCCACGTCTATAAAGCAGAGCAACAGAAACTGGTCTGCAGGGACTGCCTCGTGCACAGCACAAACTGTGACCAGAAAGCGACAGGTATTCAGGGAGCTTGCTTCTTCCTCCTCCTTCTCAGCAGCAGTGGTTGAGCATGTTTGGGTGAGGCATAAGTAGATTGTGACTAGCGGACACATAGACCTGGCTCCAGGACAGAAGGACAAGCAGTCATAGACACAAGTGTATAGACACGAAAAGCCTAAAATTAAGTGAAACAAATATTAGTGGAAAAAATATGGACAGTACTGATACATGGATGCAAGAGAAGAATGCTTGTTCTGAAACAAGCTCAGATTTACATAGTGTGTGTGTGTGTGTGTGTGTGTGAGTGTGTGTGTATTTTTGAGAAACGATCTCATTCTGTGGCCTGGGCTGAACTGGAGAGCTCACTATGTTGCCCAAACTGGCTTTGAACTCAGGGTGATCATCTGAATATGGCCTTCCTGCTAGTGCTGGGATCATAGACATGAGTCATCAAGCCTGGCTGAAGGCCTTTCTCAAGAATGAGTGCAAACGGATGAAGATCAGACAAGTAGTCCTAGCTGGAGTGTTTGATGCTTTAGATATTTGTTGAAAATTTAGGCTTCCGTGAAAGACAGAAGTTACCTGATTAATTCTTAGCATCTCTCTGCTGACAACTTCATTTCATTACCTAAAGAAAACTGAATTCCACAATGGGGAATAGTATTCTGCTCTCAGTGCTGAACGAAAATACAGAGCAGGTATGACAAATAAGGAATGGCTACCTTGGGGGACATGTCTACTACCTTGGACTTTATTGATGAGGAGAGACGGTGGGAAGCTCACTCAGGAACGCCTTCTGGATCGCTGTGAGACATACTTTATAATAGCCAGGAAAAAACACAGCAGAACTCTCCAGTGGGCATCAGGACTCTACGTACCTTTCTTGGAGAAGAATTAGACACTATGTAAAAGTCATACAGTGGTATAATAATAACAAAAAAAATCTAGCCCTGGGAATTCTGAAATGTTCCAACTGGAGTTTAAAAATCCAACTCAAGCTACAAGCATCGACATGGTCACTGCAGATTGCCACCCACGGTTCCCAGCCAGGTGTCCTCAGAAATGACTGAGCTTGCTCTGACTCCTCTCGGTGAGGGCAGAGGCGCCTTCTCTCACTCTAGAATTAGTTCTGTACTTTTCTGGCACCTGGCCATATACTCAAGTGTCTCTTGACCAGCCACCCTCGTTCGGATGTCCAGTGCTACTTGTAATAATCTTTTGGAGTAAGACACAGTTGCCTATTACCCATAGTCTGGACTCACCATACTTTCTCACCAACTATTATTGGTAC
Organism: Pachyuromys duprasi; assembly: GCA_028658305.1. Lineage (NCBI taxonomy): Eukaryota > Metazoa > Chordata > Mammalia > Rodentia > Muridae > Pachyuromys > Pachyuromys duprasi. Next base: position 24,920,593 of record CM053749.1, read on the forward strand.
TAAAGAAATAAGGAGATATAAACTTTGGCTTATTACAGTCAGTGTGTGTTTCTATAACAAAATTCCACAACCTAAATGATTTATTAGCAACGAATTTACTTTCTACAGGTCCTGGAGTCTTGCGGTGCAGGGTCAATGTGGTAACAGGCTGTTGGGGGAGAACTGCTCTCTGATCCTAGAAGGAATATCAGTGCTGCATTCTTTGTAGGAGACAAATGTTGTGGCTTCACATGATAGAAAGACAGAGGATCAGTTTATTTTCCAAAGCCTTTTTAAAATAACTAAATGAGGGATCCATTCAGGAGGTTGAAGCTTTCATAACTTCATCGCCTCTCATGACTTCCAACGCCTTCCAAAAGCCTCATCATTCCATACTGCTGCACTGGGATTACATTTCAATGTCAATTCGAGAGAGGTCACAAACCCAGAGCACAGCTCTTACTTTCTAGCTGTGGGAAAATGCCAAGGTGTTTTGACAAGGTTGCTCCAAACAACAAGTCCCACGAGTGATGGACTCCTAGGTAGACAAGATCAGACACCAGAGATGATGTGTGCCACAGGGAAGGCAGCATGTGGAATGACTCAAAGAACCATGCATTTAGGTCACTTTGTACCATGTGATCACCGGTAAGCCTCTTGTGGGCCTTTCCTACAAAGCAAGTACAACTTCCTGTCTTTCTTTTTCCCCTCTCTCTCTCTCTCTCTCTCTCTCTCTCTCTCTCTCTCTCTCTCTCTTCTTCAGACAGTTTATGATGGTCAGAGATTCTAGAGCAGTGGTTCTTAACCTGTGAGTTGTGATCCCTTTGAGGGTTGCATACCAGATTCCCTACATGTCAGATATTTGCATCTTGATTCATAGCAGTAGCAAAATTACAGTTGTAAAGTAGCAATGAAATAATTTTATGGTTTGGAGGAATTATATTAAAGGGTTGCAGCGCTGTGAAGGCCGACGACCACTAGTGTACAGAAACCCACTACTATTGCTTTACTGTATGGACACGGTATCAAACTACCTTGTTAATATATTTCATCTATAGATTGGTGCAGTGGTTAGTGTGAAGGTTTATAAGTGGCCAAAATGCTAAGAATAAATGACTGTGCTCAGCTTTAGGCAAGACATCAATATTATTCCCTCAAAGCTCAGGAAATACCACAGAAGAGGTGGGAAGTAAGACATAGGGAATAAGGGATGGGGGTGGTAATGAAAGGCCATCTTCTGGACACAACAGCCATTGCACTCATGAACTCTCAGCAGCTGTGGTTACTTACGGAAGACGTGGCCAAGACTGGACTCATCAAACATTTCTTCAGGCATGGTAGAAAGACTCCTGAGGCCCCATCCCTCCTTGAGGAGTTAGAGGCAGTAAGCGGTTGCTGGGAGAGTCATATTCTTCAGCGATACAGACACCGCTAAGTTGGCCTTACTCACGTAAATATGACCCTCACCATCCCCAAACATGCTCATGCAGGGGGCCCTAATCAAATGCAGTGGGGTACACACACACACACACACACACACACACACACACACACAAAGGAAAAAGACACAGAAATGGGTGGAAACTTCTTGGGAAGAGGAAAGGGTTTGGAAGTAGCAGGAGGAAGATGAGAGCAGAAAATGGGAGATTTGATCAAAGTATGTTATATCTGTATATAAAACTGTGGACAAATAGTTCCTGTTTCAAAGTAAGAAAACACACAGACTAGCAGCCAGGTCTTTAAGAAATGGCCTCACGTGCCTTTACCTGGAGCATACCACTCAGGTATTTGGGTCTTTTTCTAAGCCATGTGTATTTTTTAGATCAAATGCTCTGTGCTTCTTTATCTGAAGGTCGGGTCCCAGACCCCTTTCTCTGGAACATTATTAAAAGTTCAGCAGCTAATGCCAACAGACAAGACACCAGTACCACAGAGGAAAATAATGTTAGCACCTAGACAGGAGAGAAAAACCTCTCCTAAATTCTCAAAGCGGTACTTTAAATAGTTCTACAAAGATAAGTACAGTTTCAAAAAAAAGATAAAGATTCAGGCCATTTTGCTGTCATTTTATTTGGACTGCTAATGAGAATCACCAGCCAGGTGAAATAGGGGTTGACTTTATAAAAGATCTGCATAAAAAACAGAAAGAAAAGAACCCCTGCCTTGATACAGTCTGACAATTTCCTGTAAAGGAGGCTTGTTAGTCCTGGGCTCAGGGACACCAGTTTTCTCTAGTGATTATGTCACCAGCTCTCAGAATTGCTTTGGATGCCAAGGTCTTTATTTTCCTTGAGCATGAATGGAGCTCCTTTGGATGTGAGGTCAGGCCGCCGAGACCGGATTCAGTTACTTCCAAGTTGATTAACTCAAAGCAGAGCCCACAGGCTTCCATTGTTACATGGCGGATGACCTTGTATTTCTTTTGACTGAATAGTGGCAACCTTAAAGATAGATACCCGACCTTCTGTGGTTTGAACTTAGAGGCTCCTTTCTGGTAGACTGTACAGCATTCTCAGATATAGGAGACAGGATAGGAAGGACCAACCTGAGAAGCCTAGGGGGTAACAGTACACTCCTGGGAGTCTAGAACAATGTCAGGATCCCAGGCCTTTGTTTCTCAGCCTTGAGCAGCACGCTATAAAGGCTGGTTTCAAATCAGGCATCAGTGATGGGCAGTCTCAATGTGGTCCACATCCCATCCTGCCACGGACTAAGTTGATACAGCAGAAGTCCGTGGTAGAGGGATCAGCAACTCTACTCCGCAAAGCTATTCTTCTGCGTGAAAGAGAAACTCAAGACGGCTCAAGCAGAGGTGCAGGTTAGAAGATATTCTTCCCAGCATGCTCCCTGCCTGGTTCTTTCTTTTTCTGTTTTTAGTGCATGTTATTACTGTCTTGCTGCTTCTTCTGGAAGTTACACAGGAACATGACTTAAATAGAGGCTGGAACACGCATTCCTAGATTTGTTTAAAAGAGTTGTCTTGATATTAAGGATCCTGACCAACAGTTCTTCTTTTTTTTTTTTTAGATCTGAGTTTCTCAGTGCTGGGTTGCTAGAATTCTTGGCTGCAGGAGCCAAGGAAGAGGGCAAGGACAAAGAAAACATAAATTGAACTGGAGTGCTCAAGTTGTACTTAACAGCCGTTGAGCTACAATGTTGAGACTGTGTTTAAATACTTCAGGGACAAATCTCTTGAGAAGCTCGTGAGTTTCCTAAGTAGGGCATTTGAGAGGAATAATGAAGAGCAAATGCTGACCTTGTTGGTCTCTCTTCCCACTCATCCTAGTTCCAGTCTCTGAGAATGAAAGCCCCTCTGAGATGCTGTGGAGGAAAGGATGGAGAGGCTGGATCTTGTCTCTCTAGAGCTTCTTCTGGGAATGCCCCATATTATGGTGCCCTGTACACATTTTTTTAAATTGTCATCTTGAGATGCCAGCCATGGTCCTGAGCTAATGACAAGAAATTTAGGGTGAGCAGGCCACATCAAGAAGCACCATGCTCTGTGCTGAATTTCACAGCCATATTAACATTGAACTCATTTCCTATATAGTTCGTATCAGGAATAGCCCTCAAAGGGCATGTGTTAAAGGCTTGGGCCTCACAACTGTGGTATTTGGAAGTGATAAAAACTTCAATAGGTCTGGCCCAACAGCAGGTCTTTAGTTCACTGGGGGTGCCCTCGAAGGGGTTATAGAAGCCCCCTGTCTGAGTTGTTTCTCCTCTTAAACTTCTCGTGATGTTGTTTAACCTCATGTTCTCACCACACGGGGCTGCCACACCAACACAACACATCTCTCTGTTACAGGTTGCTAATTTTAAAACCGAGAGCCCCAAACCCTTCTTAGAGGTTGATTGTATCAGGCATTGTCAACGTGGCAACAGAAAACTAATACCTTGCCTGTCTTTGAAGTCTAAGCATCTCACAAAAGCTCTTCCCAAAGGTTAATTGTTCACGAGTTCACCCTGTCTAAGATTCCCTGTCTCTTTATGAGACCAACTATTCCTCAGCTCAGGGAACGTTTTCAGTACTTGGTTTCATTGTTAGCTTATCGCTTTCGACGTGTTCTTACTTCCTGTCTTCCAGCTTGCCAGGTGTGAATGCGGTTATTCTTTGAATTTATCTCTAATTCCTTTTCTTTTTGCACATGATTTCCATTTGAGGGCGATTTCTTTCTGTCTTCAGATATTTCTTAAACCCAGTCTTTTAGAAAATGAAATCTATTCTCAGCAGTGAATATTCTTCTTTTTGTTTAATTTATCTACTGAATTTTTAAAATTCAGAAATACCATTCTTTGTTCCAGAAAGCCTTTCCTGTGCTCTAATTATATCTTTGTTTTAATTACTTTTATTAATGTCTTCTTTCTCTTTCCATTAGTTCAACTATAAATGAAGCTGCCAGCTCTTATGGCTCAGCTTGTTATTTCTCCTGGTTTCAGAGTACATCTGAATCATTGAAATTTTCCATTTTATAATCAACTTTGTGTGCTTCTTTAATGCCTGTCCTGCTCAGCCAATCGGGGTATTCAATCATGGATAGCCCATGTTAGTGGCCTTCTGCTCATGGGACTGATGGACCCTTTTTCCAACAGAGTGGCCTGAATGGCCATGACCCATGTAAAACTCTTGATAGTTGGTATGACTTAATGACCTTCAAATTCAGAGAAGAGTCCCTTTCTAAGGAGAGAGATGGATAGGTTCTTTCAGACCCATAAGGAAGGGGACTTCCACTCTGAGGAGAGGGAGCTTTTCTCCTCTGTGCACTGGAAGGCTGGTTACCATGGAACCTGGGGACCCTCAACTTGTTCTGCCCTTAGGGGTCCTTTCAGTCTTGCAGCTAATCTCACTTTTGTTAAGTTGTAAAACTGAAAAGACAGAGGACAAGGATGTGTAGTTCTCTTTGGAAGACACCTTAAAGTTCAGAGTTTCTTCTTGCTGTGTCCTCTACCATCCTTAGTGGTTCCCCATCCTTAGTGACTCCCCATTTCCCAAGGCAAAACATCCATGCCTTAAGCCTTTGCGATGAGTCCTGCCTCAGGCTGGACTCACAGGGCAAGCTCTGTCCTCTCTGCACCATCCTGGACTCTTAGCTTTTTCCAAAGCCATGCTGTGCTTTCCACCTCCCTCTGTGGCTCTGGTGGTATTCCCTTCAAGTGGAAGTCTCCTTGCCATCCTGTAATTAAGATGATACCTTTCGCTGTGGTGGGGGCTCACCCCTTTAATCCCAGCACTCAGGGAGGCAGAGGCAGGTGGGTCTCTGTGAATTCGAGGCCAGCCTCATCTACCGAGTGAGTCCAGGCTACACAGAGAAAGCCTGTCTCAAAAAAAAAATCAAAAAGGCATGGGAAGGGGATGACACCTTTCAGAAGATGAGGAAGTCTCAGCTGGGTTGGAACAGCTAGGTTTCTGGTTGTCCACAACATCTGAGCTGATATGTAGGGTCCTCTCCCATTGCCTGGAGGCCAGAGGGTTTAGAAACACTCCTCCCAGCAGCTTGTGCTTTTCAAGGACCTGTCCAGGGTGGATGGCAGAGGAGATGAACTGTGAAGAAAATGGTGCTGGCACTTTGTGATGTTTGAGAAGGTACACTGTGGGGAAAGGTTCAATTCTGTTGGATGTTTGATGGACCAAATAGCTGACAGAAATAACTTTTTGGAAGAAGGCATTATTTTAAGTCTTGGCTCCTGAGATATAGTCCATCACAGAAGGGAAAGCATGCCAGCTGGAGTGCTTGGCCTGTGGTGGTCTGGGTGTGTGACACTTTTTCATATTTTGATGGATTGGGAAGCAGAAAGCACAGGACTAGATGTAGTGCGAAGCTGAATCTACCCGGAGACCCACTTCTGCTGACTATCTCACCGTCCGTGACCCCTGCCCTAATGGTTAGAAATCTCCTCAGATAGTTTCACAAACCAGAACTGAATGTTCCAACACACAGGATCGTGGGGGACATTTCACATTACACTATCACAGTCGAGGACAGGGCTTCCTTTTCAGAGGCAGCTCATTACAGCTAAGTGTGGTTTATACTGCTCAGTTTGACCGCTTACCCTGTGTTTCACAGATGGACACAGGTGGCCCAGGCTGTGGGTGGGCAGCAACAGCACCTACTCTGAGGGGACAAACAGAAGCATCACTTTCACCTGTTGCCTTCTGTCCACAGGACTTGGGGATGAGTGAAGAAAAGGCTTCTGACTGTACCTGCCCCCGCCCTAGTCTCTAGCATTAGCATCTTTGGAGAGCTCTTTGGAGTTGCTGGACTCATGGAGCCATTGTCCTAGTTTTGCTCTGGAAGCCATATTAAAAGTACTAGTCAATAAGACAGCTATTATGTTGCGCTCTCTCTCTCTCTCTCTCTCTGTGTGTGTGTGTGTGTGTGTGTGTGTATGTGTGTTTATGTATACTTTTTGTAAAGGTATGCTAATATGTTTCAAGAAGCCTTTCCGGGATGAAGACAAAACACTACCACTCTTCCTGGTGCAAGGCCTGTTGTCCCCTTTAAAACTCTCACAAGGACACTGTCACTCTAAATGGATCACTTAAAAGCAAGGGTTAGTGCCTTGCTCAGGGCCAGATACAGAGCAGACACTTGAAAAATGTGTGGGAAATGGAAGAGTCAGTATTCGGTGGAAAGGCAAGATTCAACCTGAAATCTTTTTTTCCTTCAGCTTTTATATCATTTGTTTTCTCTATTGCATTCCAATTTCTCTTTTTCTCTCCTACAATCCCCTCAACACTGAATGTGTATTTGTGTAGGTGTATATGCCTTTATATTTGTGTATGCATCTCATTTGAATTATGTATTTGAGTATCTATCTGTAATGTGTATGTGTGTGTGTGTATGTGTGTGCATTAGTGTGTACCTAAATACATATCAGAACAGACCACAGGCTTCCAATCACTGTTTCTTCACAGAAGCTAAACTGAAAGGAGCCATCTTGCTTGAGTCTATTGCCGGAGACTTGCAGTCTTGCTGGGGCAGAGTAGGTGAGGTAGAGTAAAGGAGATATGGTTGTTTAGTGGAGGGACACATAGGAGAACCCATTGGGATGCTGACATTGACCACAGAGTCCGGTCTGAACGGAAGTAATGGTGGCACAGGAAGGAAGGAAGGAAGGAAGGAAGGAAGGAAGGGACAGCTGAGGGATGGGAGATGTGAGTGAGCAGGTCAGGATCTAAAGCTCAGGAGAGGGATACTTTCCACAAGAGTCTGGTAAGTCTACCAGGGTAAGGGGCTCGTCCCAAGCTGGAGCAACAAACTGGAATGTCCCATTGCAATGGCCCAAACTCCAAGTTGAAGCCCTACCTTCCAGTATGACTTCATTTGGAAACGAACTGTTCAGAGGGTGATTTGGGTATATGAGGCCAGATTGGAGGGGTGCTGACCCAACAGGACTGGCGTCATTGAAAGAGGAGGAAGAAAGGAAACTCTCCCACTGCCTGCATGCAGGGAGGGATGGAAAGACCACGTGAAGGTGCAGAGAGAAGGTGCTGTCTGCCCTGCCTGCTGCCCCCCCCCCCACCCAGGAGTGAGAGCTTGGTCTTCCATCCTCTTCAAAACTATAAGATGTAAGTGGTAAGTGGTCCACCCTGGCTATGGTGTTTTACTGCGGCAGTTCCAGTTCACCGAAATCCTTCAGTCCACATGATCATCGGCTTACCCAAGAACAGCCTGCAAGGCCCAGAGAGCCTCCGGATCTGGAGAAACTGTATCCTATCTGACCCAGTGTCACAGATGCTGGGGCAATGGGAAAAGCCATCGGAGGGTGGATGCCAGGGTTCTGGGGCTCTCGGTTTGGAGATGAATGAGCCCTATCCTGTGCTCTATGTGGCTTCCATTTCCCACTCATTCCCCTCAAGAAAAAAAAAGCAGACCCAGTTGGGGGGTCTCTTTAGAGTGGTGAAGGCCTTATGGCCTTCTCTTTCCCCATCTACTCTCTAGTCTTCATGGTGAGGCTTGCAGGGTAAAGGATTCAGCTCTGGAGTGGAGGCCTGATTCATCCCTAGTACTCCTAGTACTGTGGCCCATGGCTGGGAATTTATACTCTCTGTATCTTGGTTTTCTTGTCTCTGATGTGAGGATGATACTATTACCAACCTCATAAGCATGTTGTAGAGACTCAAGGAAATCAATAAACATTTTATTAAAAAAAACCCTTAATGCATGATAAACAGAACTCCCCACCACCCTTATTGTCCAGCTTCTCGGCAGGGGAACCCATGACATCTTTAGAGCAGAGGAAAGGACATGTAGACAAGAACACTTATTTCTAAAGTAAATAGCTTCTTGACTTTATTGAGAGGAAGAGGCAGGAGCAAGTGAAATTGGGTGGCAGGCCTAGTAAGGGCTTATATCCGAGAGCTGGGTTTTAGATGGTGGGGAAGGTGGGGAAGACGCCCAGGAAGGTCTATGAAGGATGGACAAGGAGTGATTTAGATGTCTAGGAGGGAAAATGAGCCTTTGAGAGAACTGCAGAAAGCCTTCTGTGTAACCTGCAGCCAATTTGTCTTGAGACAATGAATGTAAAGTGCAAACAGGGTGGATAGTATGAACGTCTCCCACCCTCCAGCTGCCTGAGGGCAGCAGGAGGAAGGCCCGGCGTGGCTTCTTCTGATAGCCCTCATTTTCGGGATGTGCACACTGAGTGTCAAAGTCTGCCTTCACACCCACTGACTGTGCTGATTTTCTCATTACACACTGCGTTAACGATGAAGGGAAATGCGTTTGAGTTCTCACCTTGTGGCAGCTTCATTTTCATTTCTGTGTCCATTCCCTTGGGACTACATGTGTAAATTGCCAGTTTATGGTAATTTAATTTGTGGATTGCTTTGGACAAAGAACACATTTTCTTCATTTATATGGCTCTGGGCACTGTATTTTCTTTTCATTATCCCATTGGGATCTTCCTGTCTGGCAGTAAGAGCAGAAGGTAACACTGTACTTGCAAAGCACCTACTGTGTGCCAGGCAATATTGTAGGCAAATTCATATTTATGACTGCACCAATTTTTCACAACCACCTTATCTTAAAGATAAGGGCATGGGCAGCTCGAACGGCTTGCTGAGGGTAACACAGGAAGTAGGAACCAGAGAAGGGTTCACCCCAGGCAGTCTTTCTTTGAAGTCCATGCTTGGTATGCATAAGCTTTCCTAATGTACCCCCAAATTTTGGTTGATCTAAACCGCTTGCTATGCAAGTGTATAGTATGTTCAGTTTAGCTCTGGGGTTCCTTTTCAACCCCTTCTGTGGTAGCACTAAGGATGGGTTGCCAGTATTATGCATCTACCCACCCAGGTAACAAGCAAATGCTTAGGGGTGTCTTACACTGTTTGGGAAAAGACAAGGATGACACAAAATTTTCCTTACCTCCCAGGAACTCAGTATTTAGCTGGGGATTTCATTCACTCAGCAACGTTTACCTAGGGATGCCTGCACACCCACATGAAGTAGGCTCCAGAAGAAATAAGCTACATCCAGAAAAGGGTTGGACCTATGGAGCTGAATTTACTCCAGCTGCTGTGGGAATTCTTTTACTTCCTAAGCAGATGCCAGCTCATCCAGCTGGGCTGGAGAAATACTATGGCAACCAGACACCAAGGACCCTAGTCATCACGCTCTCTAATTTCCTGAAACAAAGAGTGTGGAATGCTAGGAAGACGGCAGGGCATGTTCGGAGCTCATTTGTCAGCAAGTTTAATTGGTTTCTTTGTTCAAATGGACCTGTCCAGAATTCCTCAAATAAACTGACTGGGTACATCCTGTGTGGTTCTCAGGACATAGTGTGGACTGAACAGAAAGGATACTGGCATTGCAGCATCTCACACTGAACTCAGTCTGCACCCAGGCCCAGGCTGGCTGTGTGGACTTGAGGAAGTGATTTATTTAAACTTTCCAAGCTTCAGGTTTATGATTTATGATATGGACAAAGCAGTGCCTTTCTTGAAGGGGTCTAGGAAGGATTACAATGAGTTTTGGAAAGTCCTGGGTGTAGCAGGCATCCAGGCAATCAAAGCTATTTTTATCTATAGTTAGACAGTTGAACACAGTGATGGAAACTCAATGGCGGAGAGTGTCCTTAGGTAGATTCATTATTCCTGGAGCAATCAGCTCTCCTCCTGCTTCTGCTTCGACTAGACCTTGGGAATGCGCAGAAAGGGTGAAGAGCCCAGAAAAACGCAACATCTGATGCCCAACTGCTGTCTTCAGCACTTAAAAGAAATCATGTGATCATGTTAACTTTTTGTTGGGCATTCTACTGCTCTCCCTCAGTGGGGTGATAGATCTTATGGTTATGACTTCACATTGTGATAAGAAGAACAGGGAATATGCATATTTTGGGGGGAGGTCAAAACTTGACTGGTTCTATCCGCCAGACACTGTACAGAGCAATAGTTCTGTATACATTTAAATATCACAGCCACTCCACTAGCTTGCATGATGGCGAGAAGCATCATTCATATTTTAAAGTCCAAGAAGCAAGGCTCAGAGATTTCGAGACACATGTTCAAGGTTACACAGCAAGAGAGAATCCAGCAGCTGGCCTTGGCCCGGTGCTCTGCCTTCACCCCCTGCATGGCCTCCTGAAATGTATTATGACCATAAACATTTGGAGGTAAAAATGCGGAGCCCACAGAGGTTTCAATTTTCCTCACTCTCTTATAGCTACAGAAGAGAGGCACAGCAAGCTCATTTTTCTTGAAGTTTAATTCTGCTTTTTTTTTCTTTTCCTGGAAAACCACATTAAGTATAAGGCTGTTGGCTTCTCACTCTCAGAGAAGGGCATCCTGTCCTCAATATGCAAATGGAAAGACTAGAAAGAAAGAGCACACAGGTATAAACACGAACCTCCATGTAAATTATTTTCTTTATGCTCATGCATGAACACACACACACACACACACACACACACACACACTTCCTATTTCTTCCTAAAAGGCTAACACTGAAGCAGCAGTAACCATGCTCAAGCACAGGTCTTGGCTTTGAACCACAGCTCTCCAAGCAAATAAAACAGGAAGCCCTGGAAGAGCAGTTAATCCCAGAATCGCAGCAAGCAAAGTACAAGATGAGCCAGAAAAATCTGACTGTTCAGATTAGTCTGAAAAACAAAACGAAACAAACAAACAAACAAAACTCTAACATGAGAGTGTCACTGACAGAGCAGACAGGCTGAGGAGGTCCCAGGGGCCAAACTAGAAAATAGTTTGAACATCGGAATAGCAACAGTAAGAATCTTCAACTCCCTGACTAAACCCGCAGAGTTTATGCCGACCTAAACTAATGAGCGGCTTCGAAGGACCTTTCCCCAAACACTGGCTAGTTACGGGGGCTTAAATGGGTGACATTACAGCAGGGAAGTCTGTGTGACGCTACCTTTACTAAGTGATCAAGGTGAGGACACCAATAATGGGACAGATTCGAGATGCTGCCTCCTGATAGTGCACATGCAAAGTCAGAACCGCTTCGAGAATGTCCCTGCTGATAATGATACAAAGCCTACACGTAATCATGAGGAAATACTGAACATGCCCAAATGCAGATCCCACAAGAATCTATCTGTGGTTTTTTTTTTTTTTTTTTTTAAGGTCTTAAAAGATAATGGAAGGTGGAGGAACTATTCCAGATATAAAGTAACCAAGGAATCATGACACTAAAGCCGGCATGAGAGCCAGAGCTGTCACTGCAGATCTAAATGCTATTCTTAGTGAGCCGGGAGAACCTGAGTGGTCCGGGCCGCTGTGTAGTAATTACAAAGCACGATTCTCATTCATCAGGGCTTTGACATACTGGAAATAAAGCCACGAGGATCAGTGGAATGACTCTCAGTGACCGAGGAAGTAAAAAAGGTTGCATATTGATTGCACTTGTTGTTCTGCAAAAACTTGATAAAAAAAAAACAAACATAGTTATCTGCCCCAACAGGAAGAACCTCAAGCAGAGAAAGGTCACAGGTGCTCCATGCAGAGGGCACAGCGAGGTGTGTGAAACCAGAGCCTTGGGTTTGAATCCCAGCTTTGATGCTCACCAGCTATGTAAAGGTAGCCAGGTTATCTGTGTCTTACTTCACTGGACTGTAACACAGGGTTAATCTTGGGGTATAGGGGCTTTGCAGACTTAAGTGAGCTGACAAAATACAGTGCTTGATATCAAGAGTTCTGCACTGAGTTCTGAGAACTGCTTTCTACCTTTACTTTCTGAGAACACTCAGTGGATTCATTTCCCCTCACAGCATATTCCTGACAAGACCATTTGTAGCCTCACTGTCTGGTCCATCCTATTATTCAGGTAGATGTCTGCAGGTTTTCTAGATGGAGGGCATGTGAAATACTGTAGCTATGCTTATAATCCTCAGATGGAGTTTACAGTTGGTATACATTTGAGACCCAATGAGGCTTGAGGCCTGGCTTTATTTAAAATTTTTATTTTAGACTACACATATTCATTCTGTCGTGTGAAAATATTGTGTTTGGAATAATCCCAACATTGGACTGAAGAAAAAGTGATTATTTCATTGACAAGATGTTTCTTAAGCTGTTTTAAAGTATGCAAGCCTGGCCCGTTACAAAGGATTAGAGGGTATCCGCCACCAGGGGTGGCTAATTCAATTAAAAGTGGAACAGTTTAAAGGGTACAGAAAGCAATGTTCTGGTTGGAAAGGGAATCTAGATCTACTTTGATCCTGATTCTTTGAGTGTATGCCTTTCCCATCCCTGTACACTTGATACCAGCTTAACAATCCAGTATTAAGAGCTATGTGTTTTGGGGGGATGGGGGCAGAAGGCTAATACATTGCAAGGCATCTTTTGTGGAGTACTTTTTTAGTTTATCTTCACTGATCAAATTGTCTCGAGAACGCCATGTACTTTTCCATTTAGGTTCGGCTGACAGAAAAGCAGATGGCCTTTGACAAGGCTTTTTTTTTTTTTTTTTTGCATCACCATTCAACAGTTTCTAACAATGTTACTTCAAAACATTTTATGGGGTTCACAATGACCATTGCTAACACGACAAAATGGGCCCCCCAACCACCGCAGACAGGGTGAAGTACTCCAGCCGGGGCTGAACTCAGACTTTGTTCCAAGGGTACATTCCACTTGAATATGCTGTGCTCCAAAAGAGCCACGGTGGGGTTTTTTTTTCTTCTCCAAAGACAGAATTTTTGGTGCACCTTCAAGATTCCATTTATATCAGTGACATAATGGTGTCAGCTCTTTGAAGGAAGAGTGGAGAGCAGACAGCAACTGGTATTCTATCGTTAAGTGCCCAAGAATCAATTACATCCTTGCTGAGACAGGAGGCAATTTTCCCATTTAAACTTCACAGATGTACGGACTCACAAATTATTGTTTGGTTGCTGCTTCTTTTATTATAATTAACAATTAAAAAACATGTTATAATGTAATTATCTGTTTACTAGCTCTTACTGGCTCAGGTTGTAGCAAGGAGTTTATCTTCAAGAAATTATTGCTAATCAGCCCTTTTATATTCACTCACTAGTATGGAACCATTTTGGCCCCTCACAATTAAGCTGAAGGAAATTTCTAGGCTGATCCAGTTGTGAAGAAGCCTCTTATGGAAATATATTAGTTTCCTTTCTTGATATGAGCCCAAGGTTATCGATTCTCCATTTTCTTGCCCTAGTTCTCTCCTGTTTGTCCTGGAAATGCTTTGATCCCGATATGTTATGCACAAGTGACTTACTATGTCCCAGGCACTGCTCTAAGTACTGTGTGGTTGATGAACCATGTATGAAGCCCACAGGTTAACTCATGTAACCCCTAAAGACCTTCTAAGATAGTTTCCCTTATGGTACAACCCGTTTCTATTATATTCCTCCTATTCCACCCAGTAACCACGAGGCCAGATGGATTGGAGCGTGGCCATAGGGCACAGGTAGCTGGTACATAGCACAGCCTGTGAGGATCCACTAACACTGTGACAGCTTCTCTGCTGGATCAAGGGTCAGGCAGTTTTTCATTTCAAAAGACAACTCATGAAAATGCCAGAAAAACGCATTGAAAGCAACTTCCTCAAATCCTGACTGACGATCAGCACAGCAAATGACTGTCAGCTAAAGCATGACAATGGTTTAAGTGACCAGAGCATGTCCACGGGGAATGACTGCAAAGCTTTACGTGTACGTAACACTGAAGTCGGCCTATCGGCGTGTGTCCTACCACACTCTGAACAGAAGAAATGCTGCCACTGTATTGGCTGAGTGATTAAAATTATTATGGTAGAAAAGGCCTGGTATGTTGGCACACGCCTGTAATCCCAGAACTTGGGGATGCAGAGGAAGGCAGAGCTCTGTGAGGCCAGCCTGGTCTACAAAAGTGAGTCCAGGACAGCCAAGGCTATACAAGGAAACCCTATCTCAAAAAATCAAAAGTAAAAAAAAAAAGGTAGAAAGATGATGATAGATGACTGGATGGATAGACAGGCAGACAGACAGACAGATATGTGATTAAGAGTTAGGCAGATAATCGAGTTACTGTAAGGTATGTAAAAATGATTCTAGAATCTTCCTCTGCATTGGACATCTTTCATATGGGAGTGAATGATCTGTAATAATTATAATCATAAAGTAACCTGCTTATTGCTTGTACCCTATCTTTTAATAATCTGAATGTGAAGCAATTTTAAAGACCTTAAACAAGGACAGTATTACGTGACAAAACAGGGGAACAGCAGAATGAGAGAGAATGATGGAAACGGTAGTCTCAGAATACCTGAAGCAGGACTTAGGTATCCAGTTAAGCTTGACTCCATACTTAAAAATGCAGGAAGCAACATGTGCAGAATACTCCCTGGGTTCTGATAGTTCATTTTTTATGTTTGTTCCTCATTAGCTTGAAGCACTTAGAATACATATTTTTCCTGGGTGTATATCTTGGGGCCTCATAGTGTGTCACTATGGTCTCCCAGCTGGCTGCAAGGACAGTTCTTGGAAGCCACCACATACAAATGCTCAAAAACCTGCCCAAGAGAGAGAAAGACAGAGAGAGAGAGAGAGAGAGAGAGAGAGAGAGAATAGAAGGAAGGGTTTGAAAACTTTAAAAAGCATTAGATGCACTTAGTGTTATCATTAATGGAACATTCAAAACAGAGTCACCTTTAGATTAGTGACTGAGTCGGGTGGTACAGGCAGTGATATTGGGTAGCTTTGCAAGCATCTATTGGGAGCCAGCTGCAAGCCAGTACTGTTATGGAAGCAGCAGAAAGGAGCTACCTCTATCGTCCTGGTAAACCACCAGCTCTTTGGGAGCTGCGACATGTCTAGCTCACTGCATAGAGCAAAAGAGTCATTGGTTATTTTGCAAAGAGGAAGCTGTAGCCTCAAATGCATTGATTCTCTGGGAAGTGAATGGCAGAGCTCAACACACCAATCATATACTCTGTTGCCCTGTCTGTGCCACACTTCGGTTTGAGTCTCAGGGGCTTGGCAGCTAGAAAAATAGAGACACACTTGGAAGACAGGTCATTTTCAGTCATTTGTGCTTCAGGGTTAATGGCTTCACCTGAGCCTTTATGGGAACACATTTGGAAACAGCAAAGACAGAAGGACAGTAGGCACCTGGGATTCAAGGATGCAGGCTCTTCTAATACATAGCAAACACAGTAACACCTTATCTACTGAATCTAGCTAGGTTGGCTCACAGTGCTGTTTACTGGCGCACGGTCACATGATCCTCCCAACACACACATTTTGGGGATTCATAACTTAGACAACTGGTACTGAGTTGGGCTCATTCACAAATACCTCCTCTCCATGGATACATGGATGCCATGATCAGCACAGGGCTGGTAGATAAGGCAGAACTTTGGAGCCTTTTCCAGGGGAAGCCACATGGAGGAGTTGGAACAATGACATCAGAGGTGAGGAGGGGGTCTCTTAGGCAGCACTCTTTGTACCAAGCTCAGCTCTAAGAGGTCAGCAGAGCCACACTGCCTGCTGTGGAAGTTCTGTCTTCATTTGCAGCAGGTGGACCATAGGCACTGTGTGTGGGGGAGGGGGTACACATCAGAGCCACCCCTTTGCTGAACCACCTTCTAAGCAAGGATGGTCAGGTGATCAGCTGGGCCAAACACTCCTAAGCATATGTGTGTTGGGTGGGAGTTGATGGGAGATTTTATTTCCTGGTGATAAACAGGCAGATTGACTAGGCGCTCTTTTGCCTCCTTCTCCTCCCCACATCTTCTTCCCTTCCTTGCTTGTTTCTCCCTTCTTTCTTTTCTGCCTTCCATCTTCTGCTTTGAATGTACATGTGGCAATCCTCTTAGGACCAGGACAAGCAGCCCAGAGGTACCAGAAGGCACCCCTCTCCCTCTTTTTAAATCAGTTCTCGGCTGCTTTCTCCAAATTTCATAATACAGAAGACAAATCATACCCACTTGGCTGGGCTATGTATTTGGATATTTCCTGGCTTCAAGTCAAACAGTAGCCCCGAGATTCCAGGCTTCCACCATCTGGTGGCTTCAGACCTTTCTTATCTCACCTACTTCCCTCCTCTAAAGCATTTTCGCTAAAGCACAGATCACAACTCTGGAGGAGCCTTCCTGGAAGATCTGGTTCCACACTTTGTCCTGGAGACAACATGCAGAGTGTGGGTAGTTTCCAGATTTTCTCAGCTCGATGCCATGGCCTCCTAGCCTCCACCTTTGCCTCCCTGCAGAACACAGCACAGCCATCCCTGCGTAACTCCAGCTAAACTGTACCGTCTCTTTCACAGAGCTGTCCAGTGCCTCCAGCACGAAACTTGTCTCCAGTTAAGGGCCCAGTCCTAATGCCCTCTCAGGCCCTGTGTAGCCCCACCCCTTTCTTTCTCCACCACTCTCCTGATCACCAAGGCTCAGGCAACACTGGCTGGGCCTTCCAGAGACACTGGTGCCCATACATTCCATACGCTCCGCTCCGTGTGAGCAGTTTCTCCAGCGAGCATGGCCTTCCTTCTCCCCTTTCTAGTCTTTGTCAAGAGATATCTTATCATTGAAGTGCTCCTCAGCCATCCTAATTCAGATCACATTCCAACCCCATAATCCTATCCCTGTGCCTACTCTCACACCCAACTCCCAAATGACTCTGCTCTACCTCTTCTACTTCACTTATCTAACATATAATTTGCATATTTGTCATGCTCTTTGCTTATAATTTATTTCCTCTTGTTACAGTGGAAACTCCCTGAGGACAGCTTTTGTCTTTCTTTCCTCCCCTTTCCTCCCCTTCCTTCCCCTCCCCTCCCCTCCTCTCCTCTCTTCTTTTCCTTTCCTTGTTGTATGTGATTTGTTTCAGGTACTCAGAACAGTGCTTGACCCACAGATACCTGTTGTCAGTGTGGATTAGTTCATGGGAGACCAGCATGACCCTGAGTACCTGCTGGGTGGGAATCCTCTCAGCAAGGGATGATGCGCTGTGACCTGGCCCTCACAGCACCTGCACTTTGATTGGTTGTCTATTCACCCAACAGCCCCAATGGAACCAGTTCTGGTCACAGGCACATAGTAACGCATCAAACACAGGAAGAAGGACTAAAAAATGATTCCAAGAGGGATTTTTTTTTTCATTACAATTATACCCCTAATTCATGTCAGGAAGGGAAACCACATGGTTCCAGACTGGAGTGGTTCCTTATTTATAAAGAAAGGTGTTTTAATAATTCTTTTGAAATTTGCCTTTGAAGAACTTTCCCCCAGAATGATGGCTACCTGGATGATCGAGCTTGAAATTTATCCCAACTGATGCCACTTCCCTACCTTGGATTCCCTCCCTCTGAGGAGACCGATATTGGATCCAGGGTATGAGGTTAGGGCCCTGGTAGTGCTGTAACTTTTCTTTCTTTGCACGTAACAGAGAGAAAAAGGCCAACTCTGACGATAAGGAGCTATGATGAAATATGATGAGAGACTATTTAACTACAGCCCTTGGGTTGGTCAGCCTTCCTAAGAAAATCTACCTGGGCTCAGTTATAGGGATCTATCTTGTTGGTTGGCTCTTTTCTTTATTGAGAGTCGACAGCTCATACACCAGTTTCAAAAACTTCTTTCTTTTTACTCCAAGTCCCCACCAACAAGAGCCCCTCTTCACTTTGAAGCCACACTTTTAGATGGTCCCTTAGTTTTTTTTTTTTTTTTTTTTTTTAAGAATTAGTCCTCTAGGAAACAGGGATGCTTATTTACTGTTATTCAAAAATATCTCTGTGCATAATTTGTATTGTGTGTTTTGATGGCTTATCTCATTGATGGAAAAGTACTTTATAACCGAGAGGCATTTCAGCAGATCAAGGAGATTCATTACCCTGGCGGTTTTTCATTTTCAGATAGAAATGAGTAGAAATTATCCAATTTCTCTTTTTATAATAACGTCCAATACATTTAGTGTCCAATTTCACAGTGGCCCTTGATTTATAGCATTTACCAGACGAATTGAGATCTGCTGACAACATGAAAGTGGAGCGTCTCCTAACCCTTTAAACACCAGGTGGCAAGCACAGAGGATAAAACAGGAAGCTTGTTTCTAAAGGACACCCCAGAAAACCATTAATTTCTGTTATATTTATTTCACATCTTTCCATCTTGTCCTATCCTGTTCCAACTCTTGAGGACATCCACATATTCTTGGCATCAGAACGAGTCTCTCTGGAAATTGTACTAAAAGCAACTAGTAAGTAGGGAGGTGGGGTTAAACTTTCAGCTTCAGTGGCCCTGAAGTTCCATTCACCTGCATCTTCTGTACCTTTGAGTGACAGCTTTTCACTGAGGATGATTTCTCACGGTCTCTCCACATCGCTAGGGAGCCCTGAGCTGCAGGTAGGCTTGGGGTCAGGATCTATCCATTACAACTTACTGTCTGTCTTGCTTTGGATAAGTAACCATCTCTCAGGATCCATTTTCTGATCTTTCAAGTGGATTCAATAAGAAGATAATAAATAATAAGGCATCCGGCACACTGTAGCTTCATACCATGATTCCTCCCACACACTTAATTTCACTTAATTAAAGTAATATTTCAAGGTCACACCAAGGCCTTGTACCTTCCTCAAGGTGGCTCTCCCAGAGAATTAAAGCAGATGATGCAATGGTGGAAGTGGATACAGTTCTGACTCTGCAGATCTATTGAGAGTCACTGGAACACAAGGGTGAGGGGTTGAACTTTAGGAAAGAAAGAAGAAAGGGAGGGAGACAAGAAAATCATTGGAGGCTTTCCTGGAAGACCCCTTGCTGAGCTTTCATTAGGCTGGCACTTCCTGTAATTCCTCAGAGCTGGATGCACTCATGCACAAACATCCTGTCATTTTTCTTTCCAGTCACCACATTGTGCTATGACTATAAGGTCCCCTGTGGGAGTCTCCTTCAAACTTCTCCCAGTGCTGGTAGGCGGCTCCTCACTGCTATCTAAAGCTGTACTAGAAGGGCTATCAGACAGGAAGTTAGGAAAGACAAGATGAGCTGAGAAGCCAAGGACAATAGGAGAGGACTATTCTTAGGAGTTTTGCTGCTGGCAGGGTTGGCCCAGGACTTCTGCCCATGCACACCTCCTCACCATCCTAACTGCTAATGAGCCATTCCTCTCCTGTGACAAATTATTAAGAGAGTACTTTGCAGTAAATGAGCCTAGATGACCATCCTTGCCCACACAGCAATTTTAGACCACTGTGGAATGTAACTCAGAGGTAGAGTATTTGAATGGCATGTATGCAGTTCACAAACAAATCCCCAACAGTGGCAAGACAAAGAAGCAAGCCAAGAAACCAACCATAACCACTGTAGAGGTGATGGTATGTGATAATAAAGCAACTTCAGGTCTTCAGCTAGAAAGTGCTATAAATTCAAAAGAGCCCCAGCAACTCCTGTTTAGTCCTCTGGGAACTGAGAGGTGAGTTATGGTCATCTTTCAGTCTGATCAGATGGGTTGTTAAAGCAGAGTGAAGGCAAGGACCATTCCCTTGCCTTTGTAGATGGAAATGGGGGATTAGGGAAGGCCATGGTTCCAGATATAATGCTGCAAAGCAAAACATTTCCTCTCTGTGTACTGTAATTTGTCGCCAATTAGGTGTAAATGGATCCTGGCTGACTAGCTCCCACCCAGAGGTCAGCAGCTGTGTTTCCTAATGGACTGTTTGCTAGTCAAGGGACCGTGAGCATCCTCAGTTGGGAAGAGTGTCACTGTTCCGTGGGCTACCTGATACCTTCTTCCTCCAGAGAGGGAAATGCATTAAATCTCCCTTGTGAAACTCTTACTATCACCATGTTGTGTTTGCTCGACTGAAAACCTCAATTCTATCTGCTTCTGCCACCC
The DNA here is from genome assembly GCA_028658305.1 of Pachyuromys duprasi. Classification (NCBI taxonomy): domain Eukaryota; kingdom Metazoa; phylum Chordata; class Mammalia; order Rodentia; family Muridae; genus Pachyuromys; species Pachyuromys duprasi. Next base: position 24,940,864 of record CM053749.1, read on the forward strand.
TCCAAACCTCATGTCATCAGCACTCTGAGCTTCCTCCTTGTTGTCCTGGTCACAATGGTTTCCTGGCAAGTGCTCAGTAAATGGTGTGACTGAATCACAGACTGATGAGGCTGGAAGGGACACTAAAGATCCTGGAGGTGACACAGTGTTCCTGTGTCCAGTCCCGTGTTCCTCTTTCACTCAACATTTCCCTTCCCTCCAAATGAAGCAGATTGCTTCCAGAACTACCCTCATTCTTGGACAGATCTGCTCAGATGCTAAGAGAGTCATCAGTGGACCAAAGGTGCCAGGAGGAGGCAGGGTACACCAACAAGGGCCTGCCATACCCAGCTCTGTCGGATGACGAATACACTCTTCTTCCTTTGAGGATCAGGGACATTGTATCAGCTAGGGATCTGAGAGTTTAACCCAGAAAGCATCTGGTATGCGCTGGAAGAACCGTTGAGCCTGAGCTGTGGTCAGATGACAAGACCTGGCTGTGACCTCACTGTTAGGGTCTTGGGGGGAAAACTGACTCCCTGCCTCAGTCACCAAATTGGAGCCCCTCTGTTGAGACCTACTTTATTTCTTAGCATAACTATGGCTCCTCTGTTAATACCTGCTGTAGTCTTTAGCATATCGGAAGCCACTTTGCTTCCAAGTCTCCATTTTGGCTTCCTTTCTCAAACTTTGTATACTTTGTTACCTGGACACTCTATGAAGTACTCCAATTGCAGAACCAATCAAATTAAAGGTCAGTTAGAACACTTTGTCTAGCTAGTAAAAATGACATATTGTTGCTTCTTACACAGGATACATGGCTGTATTTTTGTTACCTGGTTGTTACCTAGTTGTGGTTTGTTTCCTACACCTTGTTACAGTTTTGTACCTAGTTGTTACCTGGTTACGTTTGTTTGTTTGCTTTTGTTTTGTTTTATTTTGGGTTTTGGTTTTTGTGTAAAAAACTTGCCTTAGGAGCAGACCAAAGTCATAGTCTGGCTTCAGAGTCCAGATTATGGCTCTGACCCGTCATTTTCTGTTCAGTGTTCAATAAACCTCTGTTGATTTGGTGTCTGAGTAGTCAGTGAAAGGCTATTCCGTAACCCATAACACGGGGGAAACAAAGGATTTTACTAACCAGAAATATCTATTCTGTCCAGTGACGAAAAATAGCTCTAAAAGGTATTTGTGAAACAATTCCTCTCGAGGAGAAAGACTGTAAACTTAGAAGCAGGCACAGTTCCGAAGACGTAAGAGACAGGTGAACTGGGAAACACATCGCCTGTAAGTTAAATGACTGGGCTTTCTCTTATAGTCACCAGGAAATTATAGAGGGGAGTTGTTTGTGAGGCATTTCCTTTTTCAATAGTAAATCAATGGATCCTTCATTTTGACTAAACTGTTTTCCTGCCCTCCAGGGAAAATATGACACGAACGTAATGCAGATGGGGAAAGGAAAGGCCAGGCGGGGACAAAACATTTAATTAAGTCCCCCTTTTATAAAGCAACCTCCCCTTAGCTTGACAAATGGATGAAGCAAAATGTGCTTATGCAGGCAAAACAATTAACCAGCTCCATCACACTTTATAACCAGCCTGGCTTGAGGGGAGGTCATGATCCATCCCGTGCTTGTCATGGTGTGCCGGGTGCTGCTGTGGTGGCCTGGGCCCTTCAATCCCTTCATGGAGTGGAGGTCTGTGTGGAGGCTGGAGGCATCGGAGGTACTGTGCTTGCAAGAAAGGGAGGGGAGTTATTTAGACTATCCCTCCACTGAGTCTGCACATGCATGCGTGCATGTATGAGGTGAGTTTGCATGGGGTGGTATGGGAAAACAGTGATGGAGGGTTCTTTACAGTTAGCCCGGTCCAGTCTTTCCAAGACTTGTTCAGGGTCCAGGGGGAATCTGGGGAGTTTTCCTGGGGAAGCTTTTGGAAATAAATTCCCAGCCGCACTCGGAAAAGTGGGGTCAAGCCATATGCTTCTTGAGTAGAGACTGGTTCCCAGTTTCCAGCCACTGGTTTGTGGCTCCTCATCCTTCTGCCCAGCCTACAGGGCAAGACCATTCCCAGTTCAGGAAGGTCACTGTTCCAGAGGACTCAGGGTCTCCCTTGATGGGTAAAAGCTAAACTCAGTCTCGTAGGTTTGAGAGCCTAGAGCTTTTGCCACCACATCCTGCTACCCTTTGCATGCTTACTAAGGTCCATTTTTAAAAAATCAGCCATTGATTCAATTCTTCAACTTGATCAGCATTCACGTCCTGAGTTCATACAGGCTGCTTTATTCTAGCTGCAGATGATGTAGACACAGGTTAGGTGAACAGTGCCTATATCCCTGGAGGAAGGGCAGTGCAGTGCCCGTGACAGGCTTCAGGATGCAAAACTAGCATCGCCTACATGCTAGATATCACTCAGCCTTTCCCTGGGTCCAACTCAGGGAGTCCTCCAAAAGAGTCTTGTGCGGTAGGTACGATCAGTCTCATTACAAATGTGACAGAGCAAGAGGCACAGAGAGGTGAAGCAGCTCCGCCCCCAAGATACACAGCAGCCAAGAAGGAAGACCTAACATTAGTACTTGCACAGTCCGTCTTCTAAACTATGAGCTTGTACCATCGCTGGCTCAGCTTGTTGCACGTTCAGAGTCTAGTGGGCCACGGGAGACAGGAGACTGAGGAAGTCCTCTGTGGGGTTGGGAAAAGCTCATCTAAGCATGTGACACGTGGGCTAAGGGGACAAAGCAGCCTCCTGAGCCAGAGAGACCTGGAAAACAAAGGCCTGGAGGTGACTCGCTGTAGGTTGCTGTCACCCCTGGCTTGGTGAGTCATGAGGGTTTCACACGTGTGTAACTTGTCTTCCTACTTAGGCTAAACTCTTTGGGGAAATTCCATTCTTTTCTGTACCCTCCATTTCGTTTCTTCAACTTCTCTACAGCAGTGAATAAACAATTTCTGTGTGGAGACAGAGGGAGGAGCAGAAGACACAGAGACCTTTAAGGCTGAGGCATCTGAGGGCTTTGGGAAGTGGGAAGGAGGTGGTTGCGGACAACATGTTTAGTCCTGAGGACAAAGCAGGAACCACTCACTTTAGGCTGGAGGCAGCTCACTGGAACGCTGGCATCTGAGTGGCCATTAACTTTACCCAGAAGGCACTTCACACAAAGGCTACCGTGGCTCCACATCCAGCTTGCCCCTGGCTTTGTGGGGCTTTCAGAGCACAGAATTAGCTGTTCCGAAATGCAATGTCCTCATGCACGTTAGCTACATTCTAGCTATGTCATGGTAGGAAAGGGCCATTGAGGCAGAGTGAATTTGTAGGAGGTAGGAAATGACTGCTGATGCAAGCTGAGAAGGCTTTTGCTTCAACCTGCCGTTTTCTTCAGCGGAGACACCATTTAAAGCCTTTGCAAGTACTGAAGGCACAACAGTTTTCACAGCATTTCCTGGAGGAAATCAGGAAGTCTTTCAAAGGCAGTCTAAGAAAACCTTTAGTTGCCACGCTGCTTATGCCATATGAATTGCCACAGATTTTCCTTCTGTTCATTCGTGGCAGAGTAAGGCATGCGTCTCAGCAGACATGTGAAGACATGTAGGAAAAGAGAGCAGTAGGAACCCGGAAGGGTTAGCCCAGGGCCTCAGCCGGCCTTTATTTCCCAGCACAGAGTTTTCACTGAACATGTGATCTGCTCTTTGATGGGAAATTCCAGAATGATCACAGCTTCATGGTTAGAAAGAACACTTTGCTCTCAGAGGATTTCCGCTAACAAAAATGGAGTGTTTAAATTTGTTCGTGCAGAAGAGGCTTTGAAATGAGCCTGGCTCTCTTTGGATGCTGCTCTTCCATAGCATCTGGCACAGGATTATGTATAGATTTTTAGGAGCTGTTCTAGAGAATTCTCTTTTGACTTGAGGACTCGGGGAAACGCCATTCTTTGGCATCAGGAAGTTTCTCTTTTTGGGCAGGCTCTTCCCTCACCAGGACATGCTTTGTGCTGGCATATCTTTGTTAACCTAGGTCTTTCTCATATCTCCATTTTCCCTTCTTCTCACCAACACTAAGTTACCCCAGGCCTACTTCCTATACACCCCCACCAAACACACATAAAGAACCAACACTTAATGGTAGCCGGTAAGTGGCTATCAGTAAATGAGATGAAGTGCAACCACTCTCAGTTCCCACCCTAACCCAGTAAGTTTCATGTTGCCCTAGAACATGTTGAACATGTCATGTTTTCAGGCTATGTGGAAATGGGTGCGCAGCTATGCCAGGGAACATGGGAAATAAAAACTACTCACGGATAAGCTGAGACTCTCATAGAAAATGTCAGTGGAACCATTTGAAAGCCAAAGGAATATCCTTTCGTGTCTGATGCCTTTGTACACGGCCACAGCCTCTCTTCTGGCATGAGCATGCCTCTGAACCTGAGCGTTAGTCACAGTGGCATTGTCAGGGAAAAATGTGCCTCTTCTATGTGGCTGAGGCTAACCCAGGACCGTGACTGCCACTTGTCATGTGAGAACCAATTTCTGCAATGCAGCTTTGCTCAAGTGATGAGCGCATGTCCTGGATGGGCTGTGGCTTCTGTCTTTGCTAGGTCTGCCTCTCTGTAGCCTTTCTCTGAGTTCCCTGTCTCAGTCCTGAAGTTGTCGCTTGGTCACATGTGAAGTAATCTTTAAAATATCCTCTAAGCAGCAGGCCGTTTGCCCATTTCCTGACAACACACCTGCCCATCACTGTTTGGAATCATATCACTCACTCCATCCCAATCTTCCACCTCATTATGACAAGCTCAATGCCTGCCTGCCCTGGCTAACCAGCTCCTGGGTAATGAGCCCCTGCTGATCTCCTCTGCACCCCAGGCCTCCCTCATTTAATTCCCGTTACCCTTTCCTGGCTTCTTGACAAGATTTTTGCTCTCTATACTTTACGGCTAAAACCTTCCTTATGGAGAAGGTTTCTGATGAAAGACACTTTTACAGGAAGGTTATCCTTCCTAAAATAGACACGTATTCCCACGGTCACCTGACTCTTCTCTATTTTAACACCTAGCAAAGATCATCATCATCTGAAAGCACACATCTTAATTAGTTCCTGTTTATCACACTCAGTACCATATCATGTCTAGGAAATGGGTCTTTCTTTGTTCTATGTCCCCAAAGCCCTAGACAAATGCCTAAAAAACAGAAGGAACTTGGTCTTTCTGAATGAGTGACCCTGTGACTGAATGCTTAGGAGGAGCCTTAGCCCCATTTTACAAATGAGAAAACCGAGGCTCAGGTGACTCACTTGAAAAGTGATGGGACTGGGATGGGGACCCTGTAGTTAAATGGCAGGCCCTTTTGGCAGGCCCTTTGTAGAAAGCTCCCAAACAAATGGGCCATCAGGCTAATAGATGGAGTCAAACAGTAAACAGGAATTGTAATTAGGAATGTTTAATACCCAGATGAGGCAGAGAAGGGGACATTCATCTCTCCATGAATCTAGATGGGATGGGGGAGGGGTTGCGAGTTAGACAGGCAAGATCAGAGCATACCATGGCACTGGGGTGTGATGAGCTTTGAGTTCAGGGTACCTAGAACAATTGGTTGTTTGTCTGGAGTGGGAGAGGAAACTCTAGCCAAAATGGTCATAGAGTGACACTTTTCCACAAACTAGGTGAGTTTCCTAAGACAGGGTTCATGTTTGTAGACAGCCATATACCTTGCTGGTAGCTCGCCCAGCCCTCCCCAGCTACAAAACACAGCAGCTGAAGGCCCCTGCGTTCTCTGCCCTGCCGCTGTGTGTCCCCCACAAAGATTCTAACTGTTTAAAGCTACAGGTTATACTAGAATGACAAGTGGCACTGGTGAGGCAGAGAACGTGAGGCCTTGCATAAAGCTCAGGAGAGGACAAGAGAGGACACAGAGCTGGGTGAGGAAACCATGTCAGGCTGAGAGGGCAGGGCTGTCGGGATGGGGAGGGGGCATGCATGACAAGGGTTTCTCTGCTCGGCTGGAAGAATGTTCTCCGAGGTCGAGGGCCTTTTATTGTTTCCAGTACTTAAGCATGATCAACTGCCACTTAAACCATGTAATGTACAACGAGGAACTCCAGTTACAGCCTCTGGGAAAGAAAGAGGCTTTTGAGACCTTTGAAACGCTTGCTGGTGGAAGAGACACATTAAGGTACGTTGTAAAACAAGCCCTTCTGCAGGTGAGTGGAGCATAGCCCAGGCTGTGAAGGGGAGGCTTTACCTGGTTCCTGTCACCCGAAGCTTTCTGGTTATGCTCCCTTGAAGCCTCCACCAGGGTCCCCTCTGTACATGTGTGCCTGCTACCCTGCCGAGGTGAATGCCTTTGACCAAAGGTTTATGGCAATAGTGCTTCAAGACAGAGTTCAGCAACATTTCAAGACATACTCTGTGCTGTTTCTCCGGTAGCTGCTTTGTTATCTTTTATCTGTTTTAATTACTGTTTTAATGTGCTGCACTCAGAGATGCCTCTGTCAAAGGGTATGCTCTAAGATGCAAAGAACTAGATAAACGAACAACTCCACAGATGAGGGATCACATTAGTAAGCCCAGTGTCGCGTGAGGGTTTTTGCTTTTTTTTTTTTTTCTCTCTCTCCCTTTTTCTTTTTTCAGCTCAGTATGGAGTTGAGTCAGCAATGGTCTCTTTTCCAAGACTATCTACTGAAGTGTGATGTCCAAGGTCAGCCGCTGAGCATGAGCAGAGCTGAGAACGTGAGGCAATATTCCCAATGGGTCTCTTAGTTCCCCACAACCAGAATCTATGCTACCATGTTTAAATTCAATCTCACAGTCCCAGTGAATCTAAACGTAATGGGCACTGACGAAGGTGAAAGTACGCATTTTCTTTTTAACTCTGGTCGCAATTGGATTTTAGTTCTCTTGGCCAGGAAACAAATTCCATAGGCTTGGTTTAAGCTGAGTCATAGCATCCCTTGTCAAAGGCAGTCCTTGGCTTAATAAAGTAGGAAACGGACCTCTGGCTCAGAGTTTCCCGACTTCCAGTGGGTGTTGCAATGGCTTAAGTCACCTCCACATCCCATAGCCACACCACATATGTTTCCGTATCTAAGCATGAGTGAGGTCAAAACAAAAGATGAAATTTCATAAAAGAGTTGCAACTATGCCTCAGTGTTTCAACTGACTTCCTAAAAACCCTTTAGAACCAGCTCCAACTGTGTATAGAGGAGAAAAAAGGAAACCAGATTCAACACCCTCACAGTAAAATTCTTTGGTACTGAATTGGCCAGACGCCTGGGCTTCCTTTGTGTAAACAGGGTCAAGAGCCAGGCCAGCCAATTGTAAGCTAAGGTCCCTGCATCCCATTTTCTCATAGTCAAAGATGGCAGGTTTCCACAAAATTGCGGTGCAAAACGTACGGCTCATGTCATAGTTTGAATATGAAAGTGTCTACCCCTGATCTCCCTGAGGCTCATATTTTGGAAGCCTGGTCTATAGATGGGGCCGGGAGCCTAGCTGGAAAAGGCAGCTCACCGTGGGGTGGGAACATGCCTGTTGTAAAGGCTGTCCCGGGAGGTCAGTCTCCTGCTTTCTTCCATGCTTCCTGTCACCAACACAGTGAAAAAGGTCTTCCATTAAATGCTACCGCTGCAGTGCTGTTCTGTGCAGTCAGATTGAGGCTAAAGGTTCCCACTGCAGTGGTGTTCTGTCCAGTCAAATTGACACCAAGGAACTATGGAATGACAAATCCTCTGAAACCAGCAGGAAAAAAATAAATGTTTCTTCCCTTTGATTTGTCTGTGTCAGACACTTGGTCACAGCAATGAGAAAATGAGAGAAGTATCTAATGGAGCTGGTCCAGGACTCAGGGCATTTGGAGCATTTGGATCAAACGGAGAACAAAAGAAAACAACTTGCGGGGTAGGGGAAACGGCTCAGTCAATAAAGCGCTTGCTCCGCAAGCAGGAGGACCAGGTACAGTGGCGCCCTTCTGTATCCTCAGCCTTAGTGGTAGGGTGGGGTTGAAGATTGGTGGATCCCTGGTTTTTGCTGGCCAGTCAGTATAACCAATCAGTGTGTTCTAGGCTAGTGGGAGATACACTCTCAAAAAGTAAGGTGAGCAGCAACCGAGGAAGATGCCAGATGTAGACCTTTAGACTCCTCATGTGTGTGCATATGTGCATATGTAAGCAAACGCACACATAGAGGAAATAACTTCTGCAAATTTTCTATTTTCCTGGAACTCCCAATCCCTAAGCTACTTCTACAGACTCTGTATGAGGAGCTGCTTCCTGTGAGAATTTATTATTTGCAGATACGTCTTTTAAAAAGTCCTTTGGCCACATCACATCTCATCCACAGGAAGAGTCTCAGTTCACGCACAGTGAGTCCCCTCCGCCAGGTTGGGTCTGCTACAAAAATGAGCTTTTCTTTTTTCCCTCCCCGATCCTTTCTGCCATATTCCTGCCTCTATCTTGGTTTTTGCCAAGTTCAGGGAATGTTGGAATAATGTATCCCAGTAAGCTGGAGAGGATGTGACTAGCACACAAACAAAAGCACAGGCCTTCCTTCCTCTGGGGGCAGGGCCAGTCTGCCCACTGGAATTAGATGGAAGTTGGAATCGAAGGGCACTGATGCAAGGAGCGAGGTAGATTTGATGGGAGACTTGTGAAATCATTTATCGATGGCTTCTGCTCTAGTGAATTGGAAAGATCATCAGTTTAAAGAGTAAGCTGAGAAAGAGGAGATGGGGCTAGAGGAGGGTGGAGGAGACAAACTCAGTAAACAGGTTAAGAGAGAGAATGGGCATGGGAACTTCAGGATGGTTGATGTGCATTCCCAGAGGGCCCAAGTGCCTAGACTGTATGCCAGGGACTGTGTGTAGATCTGGGAGGCAGTCTGAAGAGATCCAGACTCACCCTTACTCCCAGGAGTCCCTCAGCCTACAGTGAAAAACTGCCATTCAGATATACAGGTAGAATATGAATTACTTTCTCTGTCTGTGATCTACCAGGAGGGGACATGCATGGCAGGTGGTGGGAATATGAAGTAAGAAAGAATCCGTTCTAGCTGGACAAGAGGAGCATGGTGAGGGAATGGTTCTCAGAAGAGATGACTAGCATAGAATGGAACAGGAAGGGGAAAGAGTAGTCATCATGTAACAAGAGCGGGAAAACTGGCTGCCTTGGTAAAGAGAAGAAAGTCTGTGGGATCATGTGTCATGTTGGAGAAGAAATTAAAGTGTACCAACATACTGAAATTTAGGTATGTGTGCATATTTACACACCCAGTCATCTGTGTCCTGGTTTACATACATGCATGTTTGACAGAGGAGTTTTTATACAACCAAATGAGTCCCAGAAATATGTCTGCTGAACATCATGACCAGCAACATCCCACCTTCCTATTTCTGTGTGACATTTCTCATACTTGAATTACCCCTCTATCTCCCTGGAGCCCAGACTGCAAACATACTCACAGGAAGCCTGCTTTGTGCTCTTTGTTTTTCTAACATATATAGAAAGCAGTAGGGCACACCTCACAGCCCAGTGAGAAATTGACAGGGAGATGTAAACACGGGCCAGAGCTTCCTTTCACCCTGGTGTCTGACCAGGTTTTACACTTTCAGGATTTGGCTCAGAGATCTATTAAAAACAAATTTGTGGGAAATGTTTGTATCAAGGATTCAAAGCAAAAACATCAAGTAATTAAGTAAAACAAGTGAATGAAAAAATAGAAACTGTGCCATAGCTTTTTTAAAATGCATTTATTCCCATTGTTTTATGTTTTTGTTTTGGTGTCTTTGTTTGTTTGTTTGGTTAGTTACCAACTGAAAATGCTTGTTGAAACTTACTGCCTCAAAACCTACCTTGGCGGGGAAAAACACACCTAATTTGCCAACCATGAACAACAAAAACTAGTAGGATGGCTTTGAATGAAAATGGCCTCCTTTAGACTCATAGGAAGAGGCACTATTTGGAGTTACGGCTTTGATGGAGTAAGTATGGCCTTGCCAAAGGAAGCTTCAGAAGCTCAAGTCAGGTCCAGTGTTACTCTGTCTTCCTGTTGTCTGCCAATCTGGATATGGAACTCTCAGCTACCTCTCTAGCACCACGTCTACCCGTATGTCGTCATGCTTCTCACCATGACAATAACAGACTAAATCCCTGAATGGTAAGCGTAAGCCAGCCTCGATTACATGTTTTCGCTTATAAGAGTTGCTGTGCTCATGGTGTCTCTTCACAGCAACATAACCCTAAGATATTAAGCCAGGTAGACCATGGTTAACAAATGCCCTGTGTGACATATGTCCAAAATAGCATAAAGTTAGCATCTGTTAGTGGTGACTGGTAGTTTCCGAGTCAGCGCCTTTCAAGACCCAGAGAAAGCAGCACCACCAAAGCCTCCGGTGCTGAAGTATTTGGGCAAAGAGACCACTGGCCCACTGCCGCTACTTCATCTCAGGGACAGAACATCCTTGTCTGTCTGCACAGTGGAAGAGACTGGGAAACTGTCCGCAGTCCCTCTGCCTCAGTCATAGAACTGCTGCTGTCACAGACTTTGAGGACAAAAACCTGGGGGAATAATGTCAGTCACACAGAGTCCTGGGTTTCTGTCCCTGAGTCTATGCTTTATTTGTTGTCTGTCACAGTGTGCCTCAATAAATGTTTACTGAGCGCCTTAGCTGCTTTTCTCTGTTGCTGCCACAGAATAACCTGATTTGAGCAATTTAAGGAAGGATGGGCTTAATTCAGCATATAGCTTGAGGGAAAGTCCATCCAGGTGGAGAAGGCATGACGGCAGGGGTGTGAGGAAGGCATTCATAGTGCAGCCACAGTGAGGTGGGGGGGGGAATGGAGGGGTGGTAAATACTACTACTTAGCTCTTACTTTTCATTCTTCCAGGATTCTATCCCATGAAATGGCCCTGCCCATGTGTAGGGTGGTTCTTCTCACCTCACCTCAATTCACCTCACCTCACTTTACCTAATTACATAATTTCTATTGTTGTACTAAAGCTCCAAAGGCAACTTGGGAGGTAAGGGTTTATCTTACAAGTAAGAAGTCAAGACATTTACAGAACCTTACACCCAAACACAAAAGAATTTACCATCTTCTCAGCACTTCATGGAACCTTCTCCAAAATAGACCATATGGTTGGTCACAAAGTGAACCTCAACAGATATAAGAAGATTGAAATAATCCCTTGTATCCTATCTGATCACCATGGACTAAAGCTGGACCTCAACAACAACAAAAATATCAAAAAGCCTACACACACATGGAAACTGAACAACTTGCCACTAAATGACAGCTGGGTTAGAGAAGAAATAAAGAAAGAAATTAATGTCTTCCTAGAATTCAATGAAAATGAAGATACAACATACCCAAACTTAATGGACACAATGAAAGCAGTGCTAAGAGGAAAATTCATAGCACTAAGTGCCTTCAAGAAGAAATTTGAGACTTCTCATTTGAGTAATTTAATGGCTCAACTAAAAGCCCTAAAAAAAAAAAAAGAAGCAGACTCACCAAAAAGAAGTAGATGGCTGGAAATAATCAAACTCAGGGCTGAAATCAATAATTTGAAACAAATAAAACAATTCAAAGAATCAATGAAACCAAGAGATGGTTCTTTGAGAAAAATCAACAAGATAGACAAACCCTTAGCCAAACTAACTAAAAGGCAGAGAGACACCATCTAAATCAATAAAATTAGAAATGGAAAGGGAGACATAATAACAGACACTGAGAAAATCCAAACAATCATTAGAACTTGCTTCAAAAGTCTATATGCCACAAAATTTGAAAATCTAAATGAAATGGAAAACCTTCTTAATTGATTCCACTTACCAAAGCTGAATCAAGACCAGATAAATCAATTAAGTGGTCCCATATCCCCTAAGGAAATAGAAGAGGTCATTAAGTCTCTCATCCAAAAAAAAAAAAAAAGCCCAGGACCAGATGGTTTCAGCATAGAATTGTACCAGACCTTCAAAGAAGAGCTAACACCAATACTCTTCAAACTATTCCACAAAATAGAAACAGAAAGAACACCACCAAACTCATTCTATGAAGCCACAGTCACCTTGTACCTAAAGACCTCACAAAGACCCAACAAAGAAACAGAATTTCAGGCCAATCTCCCTTATGAACATTGAT
>CM053749.1:24953464-24970340 GCA_028658305.1 Pachyuromys duprasi
CCCTCCCAAATCAATCGTGAATTAAGATAATGCCAACAGACTTGCCTCTAGGCCAATACGATAAAGGCATTTTCTCAGTTGAGAGTTCTGTAATGAGTCTAGTTTGTGTTAACATAAAACTAAGCCAATGGCTTGTCTCTTAGGTGATTCTAGATGCCATTAAGGTGACAGCTGCTATTAACCACCACACTGTGAATGGAGATGTCAGACGGTCGGGATGGGAATCAGCATTTATGATGTAACTGTATCCTGAGAGGATACATGTCCTGTGAGTACGATGCGGGCCAGGCTGGAGATACTAGGAGCGGAATGCAATGGCTAGTCACAAGCCGGGGAATGAAGCATCAAGGACAGGAGATGATGGCACAGGCCTGGGTTATAAATGTGGACCCTTTCACTTGTTAGCTGTTGCTTCAGTAAAGGGTGATGAATATTCAGAAGGGCCCAAGGGGAGCCTGGGAAATCTATGCCTCAGTCTGGTAGAAGACAGAGTCTGAAGGAGTCTGGAAGTCATCAGACTCCAGTGGTAGCAGAGATAACAGGATCAGCGCAGAGCTCATCGAGATAGTCTACTGTGAGAGGCAAAGTGGAAGCTTCCTGCAGATTGCCAAGAAATGAGCTTCTGGCATCAGGACGAAAATACTGTTATGCACCCTCAAGAACAGGAACTAAACAGGTTAAACCAGTATAAACATGTCAGAGGGACTGGAGAAGCGGCCCCATGGCTAAGGGGATCCGCTGCTGTCTGAAGGACCTGGGTTCGGTTCTCAGCATCCACATGCTGCCTCTTAACCATCTGTGACTCCAGATCTAGGCGGCCCTGTATCCTCTCTGGGCCCCTTAGGCTCTGGGCACACATGTGATACACAAATATACATACATGCAAGCACACTCATACACATGAAAATATTTTTAAATGTTAGAAAGACTTTTTTGTTAATAGAAATATTTAAAGTAATTAATTTTTAGGAAGATGTACTAAAACTTTAACCATAATTACCTTCATGTGAAATGAACCAGGCAAATAAAAATTTTAAATAATATTTTATTTCTAATTTTAGGTAATAAACATTATTTTTAGTGTGCACAAAAAAAATTAAACACTTGACCAAATGCCTGGTATTGGCTAATGAAACATAGAATTAAGTTTACTGTTTTGAGCAATAATCTTTAGCTCTTTGAGAATCCTATTAAAATGACAAAAGTGTGTAAAAGAGCAGATTCATGATGAGGGTGAATTGAAAGAAGAAAGAGAAAAGTGAGATGATTTGAATAGGTAGGTCAGAGTAAACCCTAACCCCTAAAGCCTCAAGGGCAGCAAGGCAGAGCAGCCTGAGGGGACGGTAGACAATCATAAGCAGCCATCAGCAGGCCCACCAAGCCTTCCCCGAGCACCACCCTGTGCTCTTGGCATGGAACATGATTTGTGTGCTGGGGATTCGTGCTTACTGGCTACATATGGGAACAGAAGGAGGGAAAGGTCTGAGGTGACAGCGGCGACCCCAATGTCCAGATTGAATCCTATAGAAAATAAAGGTAGCCAGTGTCCCCGAGAGAGGACAAATGGCCAGGGATTCTCGGGTCACCATCTACCAACATGGGTGCAGCTCCGTTAGTGACGGTTTGTACTTACACTGCCGTAATCCTAGCACCGAAGGGAGTTTGAAGAAAAAAAAATAAGGAAGAAAAAGAAGAAATATTCTTTGAAACATTCCTCTGGCATTTTTCCAAACAAGATAGTTGTCCTGAGTACAATGAAATTGTCATTAAGGCATATTTTGCCTCTAATAGGCAGTTCTCTGTCTAAAGCAATTTCCTCAATGTGATGCTAAGTGTAAACCTGAGGACTATTTTTAATAACTCTAGTTAGAATCCCATATTTTGACTGTGCAACTGATCTTTAGGGGTAGATGTGAAATGGGCATTTTAATGTAATTACTTGGGGTTTACTCTGTAATTTTTCTTAAGCGGTTTCGTTCAGAATTAAAACATGCATTACCAGGTAAAAGGTTATAACAGATTTAAAAAAACAAGACTTTATTTTCTGGCAAGAAATTCTAGGGAATTAAATGTTGTTGATGAAAATGCTGAAACCTGCGGAAGCTGGGATCTGCTCCTGGCTTACTGAACCCAAGTGAAGGTGGGGAAGGGATGCTTCCACTGCCCAGGACTTGGAAACACATACATCCCCCTTGCTTGTGCACTTTGTGACCCCACATTTTCGGGATTGGAGATGAACATGGGGCATCAACAGGTAAGGCAGGACAAAATATGAAGGCAGAGTTGATGCCTATCATGAAAGGACATGCATCACAAAGAGCAGCCAGACACGGCTCTGTGCATAATATACTATAAGATAATAACTAATATAGAAAAGAGTCTTGGACTACAAAAGGTATAATGGGAAATTTGATGTACACCTTTCATAATCTGACCCATTTAGGAAAACAGAGCTAATGACATTGGGAATCTGATTGAGCTGTAACTAAGAAACCCAATGCATACATACAGAACTTTATTCCTGAAAGTATCAAACATACATTTTCCTCATTCCTAAAAAACATACATCCACTTATTCCTGGTCACAAAGAAAAATGTCATATTTTTGAAGGGAAAATTGTGGTGGAGGTGTCACTCAGTGCCAAAGTGTTTGCCTAGCATGCCCAAGGTCCCCGGATTCAATCCCCATCCCTGAGAAAAAGCAATTGAGTGTGTCAGGCATGATGCGCCTCTGTAACAGGTGTTACTACTGCTCCATAGGAATAAATTCAGCCTCCTGACACAAGGCGCCCTGATGGGGCATCCAAGGAGAGTTTCCCAAAGCAAGCGACACACACTAAGCTGCAGCATCACCAATGGGTCTCCATGGAAAAAGTACTCAACCTGAATTTCAAAGCTTGACCTATTTTCTCGTTTATAATAAATACAACCAAGAAAAAGGCTATATTAATTGACCCTATGAGGAAACAAGTCCAGCATATGGGCAAGCATATAAAACAACTGACCTGGTTTCTTCTATAAAAAAATCAATATCATGGAAAAAGAAAAAAGAGTAAGGCTCCGTTATAATATATTGCTTTGATTAAATCCTGAATTTAAAACACCTATAAATACTTTTTTTTTGTAACAAGAAGGGACATTTGAACATGTGCTGATAATAATGCTGTTGTAATGCTTTTTAGACATGTAGTTTGGATATTTAATAGAATGTTTTTATCCTTTAAGATGATGCTTCCGCAGTAGATAAGAACACGATGTCTGTCTTACTATTCAAATAGATTAGTGAAAAACAGAGGAACATGTATAAAGCATATGAAAGATGGAGCCCTAGGTTAGCAGCAGAATGCTTGCCTAAAATATTCAAGACAGTACAAGGAAGAGATTGTTTACATAGAGATATAGCTCATGTATGTGTCTATACAGAGAAAGGTGAGAAAGCTATTGGGAAAATTATTAATGATGGGAAAAATTGGGTGAAAGGTAGATACATACATGAATATTTATTTTACTATTAGGTTAAACCATGTGAAAAAATTAGCAACACTTGGCCACCCCTCATTTCCAAAATGAAAATTTTACAACTAAACAAACCACATGTGACAGAGACAATGGAAAGGTGATTAAAGACTTGTGTGAGAAATCACTGAAGGAACCAGGCTTTTTTCCTTCCTTCCTTCCTTTCCTTCCTTCCTTCCTTCCTTCCTTTCCTTCCTTCCTTCCTTCCTTCCTTCCTTCCTTCCTTCCTTCCTTCCTTTCTTTCTTTCTTCCTTCCTTCTTTCATTTTTTCTTTCTTTCTCTCTTTCTTTCTTTTCTTTGGCTTTCTTGTTCTGTCATTTGATGAGACAGAGCTATGAGGTCCTCAGTTCTGAGTGTAGGTTTGTCCATCTCTCTTTTGGGATCTGTCAGACTTGTCCTGTCTTATGAAAGCAATCCCGTCACCTGTGTCCTCATTTTATATAACTGTATTGTCTGGGTAAATGGATCTATTCATCATTATACAACATCCTCTTTTATTTTAACCTGAGGAATTTTCTTGCTCAGGAGATTATTATGTGCAAGGTATTTGCATTATAAAACTTTTTTAATTCTTAGCCAACCTATATCACACTTATGTCATAAGTCAAGTGTGTCTGTTACTGGCATCAATAGTTGATTCTTAGTTTTTATTCACTCTGACAATTTATTTTATTTAATTGATGCAATAATTAATGCGTTTGGGTTTAGATATATAATCTTATCACTTAGCTTTTGTTTATGCTCTTCTTCCTCTGTCTTACTGCTTTCTTGGAGGCGGTGTTTGACTTTATTTCCTATTCCACTTTAGTATTAGTTTGATTTAAAAATATACTTGATTGTTTACATATTTTAGTAAATCTAGAAATTAGAATATAAACATGTAATTCTTTACAATCTATTTTGGATTTTTTTTTTTTTACTACTTTAAGTTGATCTCAGAAAACTTCATTTCCCAGGTCTTTACACTCACTCTCTGTTTTGAAAATCTCGGATAAAGTTAGTTTTTTTCTGTCAGCAATACATAGGGTTTTTAAAATCTCAAGAGAGGAAAAAAAATCTACTTTTTATGCTGTACTGACTCCTGCTGTTTCTGTATCCTGCCTTGTCTCTCTTGTTCCACCTTCTCGTAGCGTTGTTTCTCTGCCATCTAAGAAATTCCTTGCATGTATTCATCAAGAACCAATCTGCTGGTGAAAACTCGCTCTTGTTTTTGTATATATGAGAAGGTTTCTTTGTTTTGTTTTAAGGAAGCTTTAAGTTTACTGCATCCTTTATCTGCCATCTTTTATTTTGCCATTAAACCAATCCAGCGGGTAGTTTATTTTAAGCATTGCTTTCAGGTTCAAAAAGCCTCACTTATTTCCATTTCACATTTTTATTTTTCAGTTGCTGTTTTTCTATTAGTTTCTGCTGTGTTTAATATTGCTTTCATATATGTGTGTATATATATGTATGTGTGTGCGTGCATGTGTGTGTGTGCATGTGTGTGTTTGCTTTTATTTCTGGAGGCATGGCCATAATAACTTCCTTAAAGTATTAGTTTTTTAAATTCTAATATCTGAGTCATGTTGAGGTTGGTATCTATCGTGTTTTTATTTGAGAGACATATTTTTCCCTAATTCTTCTTATACTGAGTGATCACAAGCTTATCTTAGAAAAGCTGAATATTATGTGAATATTATGGGAATCAGATTCTCCTACGAAATATTTATTATTTTTCAGGCATTCGGTAAGAATAGGTGCAGGGCACCATTTCTTGCCTGCCTTGTATTGCCTGTGGTCCCTATATTGGTTCTGGTTCAAGGCCTTACAACACTGCTCAGCTCTGCCTTACGTGCGTGTTCCCAGGGCTCCAGCTGAGTCAGGCTCTACTGTGCAGTTGGTTTCTCAGTTCTGTGCTGTGTTATTTAGGGCTAGCTAAACCCACACAGCTTGGGAGAAAGCCCAGAGTTAATGCCAAATTTACAGAGCCACATGCTTGAGCCTCTTCTGGCCACAACTGTCTTCACAAGTTGTAGCTCCCCATCCCCCGCAAGGCCTTTCCCAGGCTCCCTAAGAATTAGTCTTTAGTGTTCCCGCACTGTTGTGTTCTTTCCATGCCTTCTCCATAGCATTGCACCTGCTCTCAAGAATAACTGCTGAGGGGAACAGGAGAAAAAAAAATGCAACAGGACTACTCTCCCTTACGGTCACAGTGACACAGTCCCTTTTTGGGGAATTTCATGTATCTTCTCACTTTTTGGTACCATGGTCATCTGCCACTTCATGGTTGTCTAAGGATCAGGGAGAAAAAATAATGACTACAAGAACCACAAATCCAGGAACTTTTAAGGTGTCTGCCTGTCTTCCTCGTCATCCCAACCTCCCTCCCTTCCTTCCTCTTTCCCTTCCTTCCCTACTCTTTTGATCTACAGTTTCACTACTTTCCTTTCCCTTGAACCAGAAGCAAAAGAATTTCTCTCGTATTTCTTTTCCTTTTCTTTGTTGCGTAAATCCATTCATTGAACTGCCTTAGGTCCCAAGCCAAGAGACTCAAGTAGGCAAACGAGGAAAAGGAAAACCTTTTTACCCTCGATCTATTATCGTTTGCTTCACTTTCTTTCCCTTTGGGTTATTAATTTTTAAAGTGTGGATATAACACATGTGAAATATTTTGTTTTTATTCATCCCTCTTCCCCACCACTCTCCCCTGTCTTCCTGGCCTCCTCTTGCTGGTTTCCCATTTCCACCTCCTTTCATATCAAGTATTTCACTATCCTCCTCCCCATTTCTCTTCTTCTCCCTTCCCTTTCACGATCCTTCTTCTTTCATAACACACACATACACACACCTAGAGTTTATAGATGAAACAGACTTTAGTACTTGTTCTAATTCTGAATTATTTTGATTAACATCATGACCACAGTTCCATCTGTTTTCCTGCAAGTACCATGATTTCATCTTTCTTATAAAACCTCATGTTGTGTGCAGGGAATCATAAGAAAGAAGGGGGAGTTAATATGACCTGGAGAGGACAGTAGCTCCACAAGGACCAGTTATATCAGGGCACAGGGGTCTTTTATGAGACTGTTTCTCTAACCAAGGACCATGTATGGATATAACCTAGAACCCCTGCTCGGATGTAGCCCATGGTGGCTCAGTATCCAAATGGGTACCCTAGTAAGGGGAACAGGGACTATTTCTGACATGAACTCGATGGCTGGCTCTTTGACCTCCCCAGCTCCCTCTGTCCGAGGGAAGAGCAGCCCTGCTATACCACAGAGGAGGGCTTTGCAGCCAGTCCTGAAGATAACTGATAAACCAGGGTCAGATGAAAGGGGAGGAGGTCCTCCCCTATCAGTGGACTTGGAAGGGGGCAGAGAAGAGATGAGTGAGGGTGGGATTGGGAGGGAATGAGGGAGCGAGATACAGCAGGGATACAAAGTTAATAAACTGTAACTAATATTAAAGAAATTAAAAATTAAAAAAATCTTGTGTTGTGTATTCCCTGTTTTCATTATCTGTTGGTGGGCTTCCAGGTTAGTTCCTACTGTTTGCTTTTAGGATCTTCATTTGACTGCTACTTGCATTGGCTCAAGTGCTTTTAGTTGCATTTGCTGGGAGACATGGGGTTGAGCATGGATGCTCTGTTTCGGTTAGGATTGGGGGCTTTTTCTCACCTTGACTAACAAGCTCCTCAAACTGCAGTTAAGTCACTTTTGTTAAACTTCCTATTTCACCTAAATATTTGCCTGTTACTTAAAAGAAGGAAACTGTTTTGGTTGGTGCTTTCTAACAGTCAGACACATTTTCTTCCACAGAACAGAATACGGTTATATGGTAAACTTAGCACGAACGCATGGGTGAAGCTCGCTGATGGCTTACGTTCGGAGAAAATAAATCATCAGAGTGGAGCTAGGGGAGGGTGTCTGGAGGTGCTGGAGGTGAAAAACTTGTCCCTAGAACTAGGAAGATTCTGTATATATGCCCACAACACAGTAAAACACTCAGATGGCGAGTGAATTTAGGAGTGGCTAACTCATAACACTAGTTGTAAACATGCTGTTCTTTTAGGTCAAGGAAAATGAAGACTGCTATAGTTATCTAACATCTATAATTAATATGTCAAAGTAGATTGATGTTAGCAATAAATACAGAGATTTGGAAGTCATTATGGAAGAATCTATAGAAAGCAGAAAATAATTTCCAAAAAGGAGCCAGGGGTAAGGAGCAGAAAGTATAATTCTATTTCGGTGAGTGAACTTGTTGCCCATGTTTCACCAGAAAACATATTTCTCAGGTCTGCTGATTGAGATAACTTGATATAAAATGTATAAGCCGGTTTAAAATCAATGCAAGACAAACACAAAATATAAATTGACAAAATGACACAAATATCATTTTTCAAATAATATTTGAAAAATTCATAAGCAAGGATTATTATGAGCAGATGGAAATAATAGCATCTTCTAGAAAGACTCCTTTTGAGTTGTTGGATAACTGTAATAGTTTTTGTGAGGATTTTAATGAAGTTTATCATTTTGAATGCATAAGTAGGAGTTGTCTCTAAAATTGATGAATCTAGTTACAGTACAAAATGAACTAAACTCTCCAGAGACTATTTCTTTCTGTTTTCTATGAGAGCAAGGCTTTCACAAATGCATATAATTAATAGCACCTTATTTGTGTATATCACAATCAGCTATAAGTATGTGGCTGAGAAAAGGCGTGTAGGTAGCCTTTGCGTTTACAGGAGTCTTTGCTGGGCATCTGTTGCATGCCTTAAATTCCACGTGCACTGACACCTAGTGCTCGTACAGTCTAAAGAGGCATTATTGCTACTATCACCCTCATTTGACAGATGAGAAAACCGAAGAACTGAGAGGCTGAATCTGAAGCTCATAACTCACACTTCTGAGAGACTAAAGCAGGGAAGGACTCACACTTTCAAACTCTGCGTGTGTGCATACACACATACATCACACACACACACACACACACACACACACACACACCACACACACACCACACACACACACACACACACACACACACACACACACACACACACACACTATTTACTGCATGAATCTCCCCGTGAAGGAAATTGTGAAGCACGCTTATGAACTTTGGTACTAGGGAGGAAACCAAACAGATAAACAGTGAGAGAACTTATTATAAGCATTCCTCCACTGTATTAAATTGGTGTTTCCTCACGTCAGTAATACAGGAAATTCTGTGCACAAGCACTTGTACTTAGCCCTGCATTTATATATGTGGATTCTCTAGCTCTGTATACAGTCCAAAGATAACTGTCAATCACAGAACTTTGAAGGTAGTGGGCAAAAAATGATAAAAAGGAAGCATTCTTGCCTGGCTTTGGGTCAAAATCCAAGAATCAATTTTAAATATGTAACTAAAATACCAACACTGGGTAAGTCAAACGATCTAAAAGTTATTTGTCTTGTAATGAACACAGGCTGGTGGATTCACTTTTATTTCCTTGGTTTGGGGAAGAGAGGGTTGGGTGGCTTGGCCTGAGTGGGGAAGGGTGACACAGCCCTGTAACCGCTCTGATTCTAGGTTGTAGCCAAGGTGGCTGGAGTTACTTCTTTGGGAACTTTGAATCAGGGCTGACAGAGGAAGGCTACATGGAGAATCCCTGCTGCAAAAGACAGCCTGCTCAGTCTTTCCTGCAGACAGGAACTTCCTGTGCTTGTTTTTAACAGGGCTGTTATGAAAGTTATATCATACTGTTATGAAAAGTATACCTCTTTCCCCCCAGAGAACAAGGTAGATTTCAGGCATTCAGAGCTCCGGTATGCGGAGGTGGGGGGGGTGGGGGAGCAGAATGCATTATTTGGGAGCATGGGCTCTCTATTTAGTGCTTTTGCAGCTTCACAATGATGTAACATTGCCATGCTTTACCCCTGCTAAGAGGTGGTAGCCGCCATCTGCACCTCTATTTTATAGGTTAGAGACCAAGACAGCGGTTCTGTGCCTGGATTTTATGACGCAGTATATACATCAGATCCCGGAATACTATTGAGTCAAAGATGGCTTATGATGAGAGGCCACCAGCATTCTGCCCAGGGTGCCTTCCAGTGATGTCTGGGAGGCAAGCTCTGCTCTACATTTGTTTGCAAAGCTGCGATTCCCGCTGTGGTTTAGTGTAAGTTTATGAGAAGGCAGGTCCTGTGTCTATCCGGGAAGTGTGTCAAAGGCTCACTCTGTGGGCTGGGCTTGTTCTCCTGCACTGTTTGCCGAATGTCTGTTATCTCCACATGGAGTCCCACCCTAACCAGGGGTGGCATTACCATCCCAAAGTTAATTCTAGATGCCACCCCCACAGAGCTGGCCTCTTGGGCTTTGGTGCTCATTTGTAAGCACATGTGAACACTGGGTTGATGATCACGTTTCCTGGACTCTGTGTGGCAAAAGCCTGGTACCTTTCTTCTCTCCTGTTTTTTGCCAAACAGCAGAGGGTCCTCAGAAACTGTGCACTGGGTTTCTTCACTCCCCACATGGGAGGGAAAAGTTGGACTCTAGTCAAGAAGCCATTCTTCTTTTTACAACTAAGCCTCCAAAATAACATGGGGTGAATCCTTTTCCTTTAAAATTTGGAAAGAAACAAACATCCAATTTAATGTGTTATATTAAGTATATTTTACTATCTTTTTAAAAAAGAAATTAAGTTTCTTTAAGACAAGAACTTTACACCTCGGAGGCAGAGAGCTTTCTTTCTCTCTCTAAGGCAGGAGCGTTGATGTCTGAGTCATGTCTATCAAAGAGAAACTGATGCTATTGCTACTGATGGTTACCTGACAGAAAATATTTTCCTTATCTCCTACTGTGGTAGTTTGTAACTGAATGAAAAAATTCTATAGGAATTAAAACAAAAAAGTAACTCAAGGACTTTCCAAATAACTTAAGAAAAGAAACTGTAAACCTAAGAAGGGAAGGCCTTGTAAAATATATTAAAAAAATCATATTCTAGCAAGAATGTGGGTTTTTGGGTGAGACAACATTTGTATTCTCTTCCTCAGCTTTTCCTCATTTGTGTCATTTTATCAAAGTTACAACTTACATGTTGCTCTGTGGAGAGAGTCTAATATGAATGTGGCCTTGCTCCAGGAATAAACAAGCCCAGCTAAGCACAGTGCAGGGGACCAGCAGCTGTGGGTTTAAAGGCTGAGATGGATGTGCTGATTTCTATTAACAAACTCAACACCAGGAGACAAGAGTGGCGCCTACGACAAGATCACTGTAACACAGTTGAAGGCAACTGACATTACACATCTGTGTATTTGCATAGGTACTCTTTTACTGTCCTGGCCCTTCAATGTTTTTACAGCCTTGGATCCATCTGCCTGAGTTAACTTTCTGAACATTTCCGTGTCTATGCCCTTCAGCAGCCTCCTTTTGATTTTCTTAGGATGGCTTTCTGGAGTTTCTGCCCTGATTTCAGGTTTTCAGCCAAGAACACCCCGCACCACCGTTTTCATGTAACAAAACTCCCCGTTCCTTTATGTCATGATCCTATCAATGCCTTCCCCCTTCCCGGATAGGGGCCAGTGCTGGTGCTGAATCACCTGGGCCCTTTGGACTCATCCCCCCCTTGGGGAAGCTCCATGAGTTGGCAGGTTGGCCCCCAAGCACCTCATCTGGGATACTGTTTGACACCCCACTCTTTGTCAACCCTTGTCTTGCCATCTGCGTAATTTCTCTAGTTCACCTAAAATTCCACTGCTGTGCCTCTTTCTTTACAGTGAACCAGACATCAGAGACTGTGTAAGTTAAGACACCTGTGGGAAGTCAGCTGATGCCACTGGAAATCATGGCAGAAGAGCTGGGCTGAACAAAATACGTTACCAAATCTGGGACAACTTGAGAGTAAGGAAAGAAATAATAGAAAATTATGTTTGATTACTTAAGGGAAATTTTGACACCTCTTCCTTATGCCCCTATAAAATATTTTGCTAGTGTATTTGATACCTCGGTGGGAATTCACTTCCTCCAAGTTCTACCTTCTAAGCCCTCATTTTTCCATGCAGGGATCCAACCTACTGAATTTTATTTTATGGAAATCTGAACACACCACTGTCTTACTAACGATTTGCAGGGGACCCAACTCTTGAGAGTTTAATGCAGTGTGTGTACTCATCCATAGGAGCCCTCAGGTAACTACCACTGTGAAAGAAATTGCAGGCCACATTTATATGGCTAGAAAATAATTCAAGGAGCATTTTAAAGCACTCACTGTTCACCTTCAGTCAAAGCACTTTTGTGTGTTTAGTAATATTCACAGTAGTCCACAGGGTCTTTTCCCCTGAAATTTGGCTTAATATGCAGCCACTTGCCTAGTTTACACATAAGCCTACTTATACTAAATGTTTGAGGCCTGCTTTTTGCTTTTTCTTTGCCAATGGGTAGAAAATTCTTGCAAATGCTTAACAAAGGCATTTGTATTTATAGTTATAGTCATTTAACTTTTCATGAATTATTTATTCATTCTTATTATAATGGACATGCCATACAAAGGTGCTGAAATCGCAGTCCCTGTTAATAAGAAACTTCTTGGAAATCTTTTGTCGATAGAAGGATCTTTTTCTATCAGACGTGGTGGGCATGAATTTGTTGTAGAGAATAGGTAGGGACTGGGGAGGATCATTCTGATGTAGGGATGTAAGAAATAAATGTTTGCTTAATCCATTGCCTTCTGGGAAATGAAAATGAGGACCTGGGTCACCAAAACATTTAAATAAAGAAAAAACCACTTTGTAATAGGTTTATCCATTTTCCAAAGTGACACAGGCTATCCACTTTCATCTAATTGTCTGCTTCCCCTACCATCTGGGTTTGTAGCCTCCAGCTGCAGGCACAGCTAGCTTATTAGACAGCTTCTAACCGGAACCTTGGCTTCCTTTTTGGTGAGAAAGTATATAGCCGCTGTCTCCAGCATCTCCTTTGGAAAACACATGGCTCCCTCCCCAAATATGTGTTAAGCATTTTCTCCTGTCTTAAGGGCAAGTGCCAGGAACAGTTAAAAATAAAGCAAATCTGCTTTCTTGTTAGTTTTGCTGCTTTTTCCTTAACAATCTTCTTAGACTGTATCTTGAGGGCAAGAGTTGTGTCTTGCGGGGCTCCTGACCTCTCCAGGTCATACTAACTCCCCCTTCTTTCTTACAATTCCCTGCACTTTGCCTAAGGTTTGGTTATGAGTCTTAGTATCTACTTTGATACACTGCTAGGTAGAGTGTTTCTGAGGCCCTCTGTGGTAGGCTCCTGTCCTGTTACTTGTTTTCTCCTACATCCAATGTCCATCCCATTTGTCTTTCTAAGTGAGGATTGGACAGGAGCTCCACAGGGACCAATTTTATCTGGGCACAGGGGTCTTTTATGAGACTGTTTCTCCAACCAAGGACCATGTACGGATATAACCTAGAACCTCTGCTCGGATGTAGCCCATGGGAGCTCAGTATCCAGGTGGGTACCCTACTAGGGAGAACAGGGACTATTTCTGACATGAACTCAATGGCTGGCTCTTCGACCTCTCCCCACCCACAGGGAGGAGCAGCCCTGCTAGCACAGAGGAAGGCTTTGCAGCCAGTCCTGAAGATAACTGATAAACCAGGGTCAGATGAAAAGGGAGGGGTCCTCCCCTATCAGTGGACTTGGAAAGGGGCAGGGAGGAGATGAGGAAGGGAATGAGGGAGCGAGATACAACAGGGATACAAAGTTAATAAACTGTAACTAATATTAAAAAAAGACTTGTGTCTTATTTTTATAAGTCTCCTAGTATGTCACACTGTGCTCTTATACCGTTGAATGGAAAAAGGAAGTCACAGGTGACTAAATGTATGTGTAACACAGCTTGAAAACAGACACCGTTCCACGACTATTGAAAGAGTCAGCTCAGCGTATGCAGGTCAGGTTGCTTCACCTGTGACTGAAGGTCATCTAGACTGTGGGGACAGTTTGGGTAAACCTACCATTGCAGTCCGGACAAAGTCGGCTTTACTAGAAATGGAAGAGGCTGGGTGTGCTTCTCAATGATGAGCTTGTTCTAGTAAGGGCCACTCACCTGATCTGAAGCCACGTCAGCATGGGGGTCGTCCCTCCTCCGAACACCCAGACGGTGAAGAACACGAGGAGCAGCGTGGTGGTGAACATCATCTGTTTGGGCTGAGATTCCGTGTTGCGGATGGCCAGGGCAAAGGCAATGGCACCTCGCAAACCTTACAGAGGAACCCAGGGGAGGAGGGAATTAATATCGAGACTGATTCATTGTCCTTTTGCCATATTTATCTTTACAACTTGCTAAATCTGATTTCTTTTTTAACTAAAATTTTTTAATCAGAGATGATTGTAGAATTGTGTGGACTTCTGACAAATAATACACAGAAATACTTTTCTTCAGTCTCTGCC
The DNA here is from genome assembly GCA_028658305.1 of Pachyuromys duprasi. Classification (NCBI taxonomy): domain Eukaryota; kingdom Metazoa; phylum Chordata; class Mammalia; order Rodentia; family Muridae; genus Pachyuromys; species Pachyuromys duprasi. The sequence continues at coordinate 24,967,388 of CM053749.1, forward strand.
AGCGATAACATCTTGCAACGAAACAGCATGACAGCTTAGCCAGAATATTGATGTCTATCTATACAGTTAAGATACAGAACATATCCTCCAATAAACTAGAAGTCTCACTTGCTGCTCTTTTATATTCTCATCTGATGTCTACACACACACACACCTTAACTCATAGTCACCAGTAGTCTGCTTCCATTTCAATGTCACTTTAGAGTTGTTTTTATGTTTACATGGCATGAAGCGATGGACCCTGTGGAATCCTTTGTCTCTGTGTCCCTCTGTCATAATTCTCCAGACCTTAAGTTTGTGGACTTGATCTCTTTGTTCCCATCCTCGAATCTTAATTCTTGGTCTAGAGCTGTTCCATAGGTTGGTTGTTTAATTACTCCCTTGTTGAAGGACATCTACATTTTTCCAGTTACTAGAGGTTGAATTAAGGCAGCTAAAATTGCCACACGTTTCCCTTTCTCTGAGCTAATGCTCCAGAACACGTTCAGAGGGGTGCAGTCTCTGCATGTTTTATTTTAAAGAAATTATCATTTTTACATTCCAACTAGCAACATAAAAATCATCTAAATTTTCTGTGTCCTTGACATATTTTGTAGCATCACTTTTTAATTTTTATTTATATTTTATTTATATATATTTTACTTATATTTTTTATTTTATTTTATTTTTAGTTTAATCCATTGCGATAGGTAGGGAATGGTAATTTATTATGGCTTGAATTTTCTTAATGGCTAAGAACATTGAATATTTTTATTTTGTTATCTGTATACTTTGCTACATGAAATAGCTCTTGTGTTTTTTTTCCTACTTTTTAATTCATTGTTGGAGTTTCCAATTGCTATGTGTTCTTTATACATGGTCGCTAACAGGCCTTTGTTAGATATGTTTTGAAAATATTTTCTTCTACTCTGCAGCTTCTTTTTCTCATCTTTGAGATGTCATAGAGCAATCTTTTTAGGTTTGATGAAATAAAACTTACCAATTTTCAAGTGAAACATACTTTTGGAGTCAATTCTAAGAACGCTTTACATAAATCTAGTTTCCAAAGATTATCTTCTATAAGTTTTACCTTTAAGCCCATAATCATCTTGAGGCAGTTTTCTTATCAAGTGAGAGGCTTCGGTTGTAGTTATCATTTGCCCTGGAGACATCTACTTTTCTCATCAACTGTTTTTCTTATATATATATTTTTTAACCTCTGTCTAAAATCAGCTGCCTGCCTTGTGTGAGTCTGCCTCTGAGTTCTCCATTTAGTCCATTTATCTGTGTGCATTCTCGTCACACTCTGTCCTGATTGTTTTAAGTACATGGTGGGGTTTTACATTAGCTACAGTCATTTTTTCTGACTTACTTTTTGTTTTCAAAATCATAACTTTCTATTTTCTTGTTTTTCCATAAAGCTTTAGATTTATATTGTGTTTATCTACAAAGAAACCTTCTTGAACACACTTCTTTTTATTCCAAATCAAATGTGTCCGATAACAAGAAAACTCAGGGTCACTAAAAATTAATAACTAATTAACTGACACTTAAACCATGCTAGACGCCACATACTCTCACAAACTCTGTTACTGAAACTACCTTATTGGAGCCTGCTTTTTTCTTGTTTTACCTTTTGTTCTATGGTGAAAAAAAATACGCTAATTGTATATTGTATAGTTATGAGTCTGCAGTAAACAAAAGAAATATTACAAGGCAAAAGGTCAGAAATTCAGTGTTGCTGATTCCAATAAAAATAGAAATGCAGACTTTGATGGGGAATAAATAAAGTGCAAGTATCAAAAGCAGGAGGCTTTGGGTGACCTGAGACTTTCTGAGCCCTGTGGTCCTTACCACACTGTGGAGGAGGAAGAGAATGGTTCATAAAGGCAGAAGCATAAGTTAAAGAGGTAGAGCCTCGGCTGTTTTATAGGAAGTTTTAAATCAGATACATATAATTTCAATGGTCCAGTTTTTATATTTTCTGTAGTGCTATGGGGTCTACTTTATTGAAAAGATCTATCTTAATTTGGTGGGGTTCTATTTACCTGTTCTAGCTCCCAAATAAATGACCCTGAGGCTTACTAGATTTATTAACAAGCTGAAACTCTGTAACTGGGGAGAAATGATCTGTTCTAACCTGCTATGCTAGTCTGGTTACTTCCCAGCAACAGGCCCCATATTACTTGACATATTGGTCCTGTCTGGGCTGCTTCTGCTCCATCAGACCAGGCCTCACGGCTACGTCCTTTCTCTACCTCTTCTTTCTTCTCTCTTCTTCTTTACCCCGTGTTCCCTGCCTAAGATAGCCAAGACTTGCAACGGAAGTCCTGCTTTCCTATTTCCTCTGCCCAGTAATTGGCTGCTTAGCTTCTTTAGTAACCTTAATCAGAGATAACTGGGGAGCAATGTTTATACAACTTACATCAATGAACGTGAGAATGCTCACAATCAGACTGCAACCAGACTTCAGGGTACAGACATCAGCATCTGAATACACACCTCACCAGACCAACCTTCAATACTCTGTTACTTCTCCAGGGGAAATATTTTTTTTTTGAGATTTTAGGTATTTATTCAAAAATTAGAACAAATAGTTAAAGGCTTTCTCTCCATCTAATGAGATGTAGAAATCAAAGTATTTCTATCTTTATGTTTATTTATGTGATGGATAACATGTACACGTTTACATAAGTTGAGCTATCCCTGTGTCTCTGTAATGAAATTGACTTGGTCATGATGAAAGGTTATTTTTTTATAAATTTATTTATTTTTATATCAATCACAGGTTAGGTTTTTTGCATCCCATGCGTAGCCCCCTCCCTCATTCCCTCCCACCCTCCCCAACCCTCCCTCAACTCCTCCCCTCCCCCTCCAAGTCCACCAACGGGGGAGGATCTCCTCCCCTTCCATCTGACCCCAGATCATCTTGTCTCCACAGGGCTGGCTGCAATGCCCTCCCCTGGGATCTAGC
>CM053749.1:24980624-25031651 GCA_028658305.1 Pachyuromys duprasi
ACAAAGACAAAATAGCAGGATTTCACTTAAACGAGTAATCCACAGTAGTCAAAACCATGGAAGCAGCAAGTAATACAGTAGTTTCTATCGGTTTGAAAGGGATGAGGAGCTATTGTTCAATGCATACATTTTTCCATTTAACAAGATGAAGAGTGTGGCTATGGGTGGTGTTCATCACAGTTTAGGAATGCATCGAATAACTATCCACCTAAGATGACAAAGTTTATATTATATGTATTCACAATAGAAAATTAGAGGGGAAAAAATGAAAAAAAGGGTACCAACTAAGAAACAAAGGTTATTAATCCCTACCAGTCCTGCCCAGCTATGAGTTTCAAAGGCTCTGAGAAGGCAAAATGTGAATTCTGCCTTGCGGCATCAATGGGCCCATCACACAGTTACATAACACTGACAAATGCTTGAAAATGAGGGCAGCTGTTTAATGAAAATGTCAGTGGTTTTTCTGCTATACAAATCAAAATTATGAATATCATTTTCTTTTAAGAAACATACTATTAAGAATATTTAGAAGTAACCTAATCTCAGTGTTTCTTAGATTCTTTTCACTTTATGCTTGGCAGGTGACACAGATGCTCAGTAAAGAAGACAATCCGTGTACTCTCTGAACATCAGGGTCACATGTAGGTAGTGTGTGGAAGACTGGGCTTGCTGGTCTTTTTGGTGATGAGCATCCCCATCAATTAAACCAAGCACTTCAACCCCATCAAGGTTAAAGAGTCTTGCTTCCCTTTTAGAAAAGAGGGAATTTAAAACACCTTCAAAACACATCACACACACACACACACACACACACACGGTTAAATAGATTTACTTATAGATAGATAATGCTTCCCCTGGAAGCTGAAGGTTAATAAATGACAAACCCAGTACCAGCTGTAAGTTACCTCCCTATGATTAGTTGTTGATCAAAGGGGCCTCAGAGTCCCCACAAACAATGTAAGTTTTGGTTTTTCACCAGAACTAGATAATAAGACCCTGTTGCCTGGGTTATAGGACACAGAGACGTCAAGTGGAGTTGACCTAGGGGCCCCCTCTCTGCTGGTCATATTTCACTGTGCCAGAATATATTACACAATGGGAGAAAGCCGGAAACAATCCAGCTATAGATCCTATGAACTACAATAACAAACTGACAGGCAAGATGTGCTCACTAGGGTAACCCATGCCTGATGCTGTCAGCCTGGTCAGGTGCCCATGGCTGCAGCAGTGGAGAACCCATTGTTGTTGCTTTGTTAAATGTTCATGATATCAAGCTATCTTCTAACTACTTATATTTATATCCAGATGTTAATTAGTGCTTCTCTCAGCCTTTGTCAGAGAAGTCCCGCTTTGACACTGAGCTGCAGTTATTGCACAGACTCACAACCTGATCAGAGTGCTGAGAATAGCTGACAGTGGCGTATATGGCCCTAAATGGACAGCCTCAGTCAATCCCTTCATGCTCAGGGGACAATGGGGAAGAGAAAACAGAGAGAATATAAGAGCCAGGATTTGGGAGAAAATGCTGTGTGTCCTCTGGACCTGACATGGCTGTTGTACACTTGAGATCATCTTTGCTGTAGTTACATGCACAAGGTCTGCTTGAGACTGGTCCATCATCATGTTTCCAAGTATGGATTCATCAAATGCAAGGGGTTCATTGGACCCTACCTTCCCCCACTGAGGGACTAGAGACTGCTAATGACTGTTGAGAGTATACCACTGATAAATATTATATGCATGTGTCAAAGAAGGGGTTAAAAAAGAATATCATAAAGACATTATCAAATTATGGGCCTCTTGTCAGCCCTTATCTGCAAATACCACATTTTTTGAACTCTACTAAGGTTTTTCATTTGTTTGCTTGCTTGTTTGCTTTCCTGCAGCTCTAATCATATAGCTAAGCAAAAATTAGACACTGTCAAATCACAAAGAAACCATCAAACCAGGTGGCCATTTAGGCAGAGTTTGCACATGTGCCTATAGTCATGAGTTATTATTAAAACATCTTTGTTAAATGAAACAATGCTTGAAATAAAATGCCAAGCTTTCTAAATAAGCTGCCGAGAAGAAAGCCATGGATGTTTTAGTAGGAAACACTTCACACCCCAGTGCTGATTTCCTGGGTTTTAGTGATCAAGGTTACCTTTACTTACCCACAAGAGAAGTCAATTCACTGTCGAGGCTCCATGTTGTTCTAAGACACGGATCAAGGTCTTTATGACTCTTTCACCATAGCATGTCTGGGAATGTTGGGAATCCCTGCCTGAGCCCTATGAAGGATAAGCCTAGGATCTTCATGTGCTTGTGTTTGATAATACAACTTATTCCAATCCTAGGAGCTACACTGAGTGCTCTGTGGGCCAGGCTAGCACAGAACTGAGGAAGGAACAAGCCTTCTGCTCCCAGAACTACCCTAAAAACTGTGACTCTTTAGGCTGGAGAGATGGCTCAGTAGTTAAGAGCACTGGTTGCTCTCCTAGAGTACGTGGGTGCAATTCTCAGCACCCTCATGGCACCCTATTGCCATCTATAAGTCCAGTTTCAGGGGCTCCGATGTCCTCTTCCGGCCTCCATAGGCACTAAGCACACATTTGGTGTACAGACACACATGCAGACAAAACGCCCACACACGTGAAATAATAAAATAATTTCCAAAACGTGAACTTCAAAAGACTTGCTTGGCATTGAGGTGAAGTCTGGATTTGTAAACGCAGTTTTTTTTTCTTGGCTCAATTACTTAAGCTGTTAGAGACCCTATGCCCCAAACAACTTAATATGAGCTTTCTAGGACTGGTGAATTATAAGCAGCAAACAATACATATCAATAACTGTTGGCTTCCCTCCCTTCTTTCATATTTCCCTTATGTGCTCCAATTGTCTTGGCACTGCCCTAAGGGCAGTTAAATATTTTTTCCACTTTAATGTCATGGACCTGCCAATGAACTGCTCTAAGCGTGTTGTAGGTGCACACACACACAGAAGGCACATAGAATCTCTGCACTCTGTCTCCAATCAGGGAAAAACAATTAAATGGAAGGCAACTGCAATCTCTCAGAATAGCTTGGTGATCTGCAAACTCACCTGCTGTATTTTCTTTCGGAAAAGAGCCTCCACTCAGGTCTTAGGAAAAAGAGCACGTACTACCTGGGAGAGGAGACCTGTGATTCCATCAGACAGAGCCCAAAACCACTCCTGGGCACCTGCTGGGATTCAATTAGCATGTTTTTTAAACTCATAACTGAGCCTACGTGGATCTGATTAGCTTTTGTGCTAACCGTGGGAAGTTTCTGGAGCCCAGCGTGGATGGTGAAAGCACAGGGAGAGGGATGGTACCAACCAACGCTACACACTGGAGCACGCAACTGGGAAGACGGTAATTAAATTCCTCAATATGGAAATTGCGCTGAAAGGTCAGAGGAAAGCCCAGTCAGCTGGGCTGAGGCTCAGGTCTGGTCAGACACTAAAGGTCACACAAGCAAATTCCCTTTAACATCCCTGCTTCCTGTTGTTCGGCAGCGAGGGACAAGCACCGTCCTGGGTCCAAGGTGGGCAAGTGCTCCGGGTCCCCCACGGCTTCCTGTGCTCTGCAGAGGTGGGAGAGCAGCAGCGTACAATGAGTTCACCTACCTGAAAACATCATCATGTGCTGGAAGTTCCAGGGAATCTTCTGTTTTCTGCCCAGATTCAGGAGGAAGGAGAGGGGGTAAATGTTGCAGGCTCTGGCAACGAAAATCGCTAGCTGTTGGGACACGTTGAGGAAAACATCGCTGTGGAGAGGCTGACTGAGCAAGCTCGGATACCATGTCCGTATGCTTCTCTGCGATATGACCCAGAAAACAAGGATAAACATGACAACTCATCTATGTCTAACTGGCTCGCCAAATTCATCGTTCAAAGTCAATTCCTCCCCAGAATGATATAAAAATTCTGCCTCTCTTTGAACATATGCTTGGCTGAGAGTTGGTACCGAGATGCCATTTCAACCACTGAATTTTCTCATCACTTCTAGGTTGCTGCTGACTGACTCTATCCTCGATTCTGCTGGAAGCTGCGAGGAGGCAGCGACGCCCCTGACGCTATGGTGTTATCTTCCCCGGCAGCTCTTTGGAAAGAACAGATAATGTTTCTGCTGGAGCTCTCCATCTCGCTTCCCATCAGCTCACGTGCCTGCTGCCAGCAATCCTGCTTACCTTTTCCGTTTAGTGGATTTAATTTTGAGAGGAGCTCACCTTCAACACCTATAGGCAGCCGCTACTTCAAGAGACTCCCAAAAAGCCTCGGTCTCCTAAGCGAACGTCTACTGAAAACCTCAGCCATAAAAGCCCCCCTCATTCGCCGTTGCCCTTGTTTCCTCTTGGGTGGTCTGTCTCTTCTAGCTTGTTCTTGACAGGGTGACGAGATTTGGGGTGAGGCAGCTTCCTTCTTCCTATGGCCTAGGTTGAGATGAAATTAGGGAGCTCCGCAGAATCCCGGGGGTGCCAAATTCAGGTGAACAGCGGGAACACGGAGGCGTCAAGCTCTCCAGAGTTAAGATCATCTGCCTATGACCAGGGGAGCGTGAGCCCATTTTCCAGATGGGGTGGACAATAGCTGAAGGTCCACCTGAGGGACCTTTGTAATTGTTCAGTGTCCTTGGGAAATGTCTCCTACTCCAGCCCTACAGAAGCAGTGCCCCCCCCACGTATGTATGCGCGCCCGCTTGTGTGCATATGTGAATGCATGTAACTCATTTATCAGAGTATGTTGGCTGACCAGCAAATCCTAGAGACCTGCATGCCTTTGCCAGAACTGGGACTACAGCCATGTTTCACCTTGGCCAGCTTTTTTTTTTTTTTTTTGGTTCTGGAGATCAAACTGTGGTCCTCACCGTTGTAGGACACCTACTTCACTGGTTGAGCTAACGCCATCGTCCCAGAAGGTGTTATTTGTTGGAAATAAACTTGCATGTGCACAACGCTTCTGATGTCCTGATGTTCAGCCCTGTGATGTTTTCAAAGCCTGACTAGGAAAAAGGTTTGAATATTTTTCTGTTTTTTTTTTTTTTTGTTCTTCAAAGGATACAAAGGCTCCAAGTATAAAAAGAGCATTAAAAATGTGATTCTGAAAGGTGAACAGAGCCAGGCCCATGTAGCAGAAGATGACATTCTCAGCCAGGAAGTTCATAAATTCAAACAGCTGAAAACAAAACAGAGACCAAAACCCACTGATTATAAGTCAGGTTTGTGTACAGCTTATTTATTGCAACGCTGATGACTGACTGGGCAAGCTTCATGTGGCAATCTACCACTTTGGCCTTGAGCCCCTGCTTTCAGGTCAGTTGGCTTGCCTGGTTCTTTGCCCAGTGACTTATGCCACAGCCATGTCAGCATCCTATTATTTTCAACTGTCAGGCTTCCAGAGACACCTCAGGTGGTATTAACTGGCATGATCTTTTTACAGAACAGTTCCTACCATGATGACAAAATATTCCCAGCTAAGGAAATGGAAGCCAAGTGGTTTGCTCAAGCTGTCCTGTAGTAAATGATGCAAAGAATTGTTTAGCCTGTCTGTATCTTAACCAGTTGAGGCACTTGAGTTCCAGGGTTCTAATAGAAAGATGATACAGAAAGAGAAAAAGAGAGAAAGAGGTACATAAGTAGATGGATATATATATATATATGTAGATGATAGATGAGATTAATGTATAAATAAATAGATGGATAGATAGGTAGGTAGGAAGATAGATAGATAGATAGATAGATAGATAGATAGATAGATAGATAGATAGATAGATAGAAAAACAGCTTAAACTAAATTAGCCTCTCTAGGCAGGCAGGAGAGACAAACCTGAAAAACTTAGAATGAATATGAACATCAATTATATCTTAACATTAGAATGATTAGTTTATTTCAACCCCTAGACAATGAGACTCATTAAATTGACTGATGTAGGTATGTCCATTAAATGTCTACAATTTCTAGCTAGTAAAGGGGATGATTAACCCCAGGGATCAGCTTCTGCAGCAAGAACACAATAGATACATCGAATTCAGTCGGAAGAATGGAGTAGTAACATGTTATGCTGAGGGGGTGCTCCCTAGAGTTATTCTTAGACCATTAACTAAACAATTTAAGTTGAACATAAAAAGCATTTTCTAAGTTCCATATTAAAAGTAAAAGGAAAACGTGGCCAGGGGCTGTATCAAAGTCTGATCTGGAAGAGAGTTTATTTTATGATCCAGGCTTTCCATTTGGAAGTTTCTGAAACTTCATTCCCGGACCTACATAAATCATGTTAGGTAAATGTGTCTGGAGGCATTGCTCCCGACTTTGTAAGAACTCATTATTTTTTCATGTAATGTATTTACAGCCCCACAAATAATTCCCAATACCTGTGCACTGACAGTTGACAGAAAGAGAAGCAGAATCTTGTCAGAAACATTATTTAAAACCAGTAATAGAACGAAAGGATTAAAAAAGACACAGCTCCTTCGACACAAGCTGGTCGTTCGGCAGTGGCAGCCATCATCAGTTTCTGTGGAAACTCTGCTTACGTTCTGTGGCAGCTAGTGTAAACAAATGCTGTCACCTAAATAACTACCAAAAATTCAAACTATGGGGTTAGGGAATACAGAAGATGGAGAACCATTTGTTACCTCATTATGCCTTTACGTTTCCCCAAAGCAAGATCTGAACATCATTTTAATCCATGTGAGCTGCCCTAACAAATGATTTAGTCTGCCTCAATTAAACAATGGGAGTTTGTTTCCCATAATTCTGGAGGTTGAGATGTACAAGATCAAAGCGGGAGCTGATTTGCTGCTAGTGAAGCTCCCCTTCCTCATTGACCCCTGCTTATTGTAAGCTCTCACTGAGGAGTCCATTTTTCTTGTTTTTGTTCTTAAAAGCACACTGATTAAAATCACCAGGGATCCACCATCAGGACCTTACTATGTCCCAAAGCTATTACCTTCATGTAGCATTATCCCGGGTCCAATACCTGAATTTGGGGGTGGGGGATGGGAATGGAAATACATCAAGTTCTTAGCAGCACTCTAGTTTTTCATTCAGACAAACAAATGTCAAGGTAAAGTTCAAACTGTCTTTCCTGCACCTACTCCAAGTGTATTTCACCTTAGAGAGGACATTTGGCAACCAGGAATGTATTCATCCTCTTCTGTGTGGTCACTCCAGTTTCTTTTTAGAGTGTACTGTATTCTCCATAGCCTCAATGGCCTCTGGAGCCTCCCTAGCTCAGATGTGGAACATAGAATTCTGGGCCAAATAACTCAGACCCATGCATTTCCCTACAGATCACATTTGATCCAAAATGGGTATGGTATATTTGGAGCCAAAGCAATTCAACAGGGCTTTTGAACCAAGTGCTGGGATGGCAACACCCATCTTTCCACTGGATAAGGAGTCAGGAGGATGCTGGCAGAAGCCACCCACTGCCGTCTGTGATCACAGGGAAATGGCTGAGAGGGAAGCTGAACTCTTGGTCATTCTATTTAAGGTCTTTTATCCAACTTCTCCCAAAGCACAAATCAAGATGTTTTCTGCTCTGAAACGTATGGGGTCAATTTTCTGACCCCTTTTAAGATAATAAGAAAGTCTATTATTCTTGCCTACTGCTACTTATCTTAAAGAGAGAACAAGGCACATGGGACACGTCAATTCTTTCTTTTTACTTGAGCTATGACAGGCCTTTAAGTGTTCATTTTACTTTGGGTCTCTGGTTTTAAAGTGTTTGCTTGACAGATTTTCTTCCTTTTGATAATGCTGAATTTTAGTTTGATTTATCCACTCGGCTTATTGTAACCCAATACTACCCATTATAAGCATCTGTGTACAACACACAGCACAAAACTTACACTCTGCTCTTTGTTTATTTTGGATCTGCTTCTTTGTTTCCACTGATGCTTGTTCTGTGAGACTCCCACAGTCTTCATGTAACATTGATTCATAACGCAAAACAACAGTCCATAGAGCTGGCCTGATCCCATGCTCTGTTATTCAGAATTTTCTTGATTTTACATATGTAAAAATAATTTTATTGATCCTTAATTACTCAGAAATGTATGTGTGGCACACAAACCACATGTCAACAATTTAAAGTTTAAGAAAGGATTGCCATGACCCACAGTCAGTCTCATTCCCCTTCCATGTCATACTTCCTCACTCAGGACAGCTATTGGAACTTATATAAAAAAACAACAACTTATGTTTGTTTTCTGTCCTTCAGTTTCTTATGAAAAAAAAATTGGACAATATGTCTACTTTGTCATTTACTATTCAATAGGATATTTGTGAGACCTCTCATTTTGTGTATAGTAATTAAATTTTTAATTATATTATTTCATAGTTTACTTATTTATACTAGTATAGGTTGACATTTGTATTGTTTCAGTTTGGAGCAATGATGAGTTTTGCTATTATATGTTTGCCTTTCTGAAGAATTATTGGGATGGTGTGCCATTCAGTCTTCCAAAATGGTGATACCAACTTACACATCCACCAGCATTTCCAGTTGCTATACATTCCTGCCAACACTTAGGCTTTTTCTCTGTTTTATGTTTTTTTTTTAATTCACATTTTTGCCTCTTGACATTTGAAGTTAAGAATCATCTTGTCAATTTGAACAAAATAGCATGCTGATATTTTAGTTGGAAATGCATTGGATTTTTAGATTAATGTGGATAAACTCTAGTTTTAAAACTTGAAAATCAATCCATGAACATTCTTTATCTTTATCATTACTTTGACCTTCTTTAATTTCTTTCATAACTTATGTATGAATATTTTGTTTACATTTACAACTATTATGTGATTAGTTGCTATTCTAAATAACATATCTAAGTTCACTTTCTACTTGTTTTTGATAGATTCATACACATATGTATATATATTTAATTTTTAAACAGATATTTTATTTAGGGCCCTATTAATGTAATGATTTTTCATACTGTAGTGGTAGATTGTTTTTAGAATTTAAAAACCATGTTGCTTTCAAATAAGTTTGTTTGTTTTCCTTTACAGTCAATGTGTATTTGGCATTCTTTGTATCAGTTGATCTCATTTCATTACAATTGTCAAGACCTCTGATATAGTATAGAATATATATGGCACTAAAGCTATCTTAGTTTTAATCCCAAAGGGATAATGTGCAATGTTTTTCTATCAAGTTCATAGTAACTTACTCAGTATAAATCTCCCTTTGATTTTCTATATATTAAAAATAAAGACCTAAAACAAGACAACAATGTATTGATTTTCATAAGTAATTTCTTTTACTTAATTGTATTAGTTTGCTTTTTATTGCCATGATAAAACATTGACCAACATCAACTTAAGGAGGATATATTTGAGTTTGGTTTAGACTTCCGTGTCACAGTCCCTTATGAGAGGAAAATCAGGTCACAAACCCAGGGCAGAAACCTGGAGACAGGAACTGAAGCAGAGATCATAGAGGAATGCAGTATGTTGGCATTTTTTTTTTTGATACCACCTAGGACCACTTGCCTATGGGTAGCACTGTCCACAGTGGGTTGAGCCCTCCCCCATCTATCATTCATCAAAAAAAAAAGCCTCACGGACATATATACAGGCCTATTTGATGAAAGCAATTTCTCAATAGCACTTCTGTCTCCCTAGGTGGTTCTAGTTTATGTCAAGTTGACAAATAACCAGCATACTTACTAAGACGATCATATGTTACAGAGGATTCTTGCATGTCAGCAGGAAAGCTCAATTGGTTATGATGCTTTTTTTTCAGACGTTACTGAATTTGGTTTGCTATCTCAGTGTTGGCTGTTAAGTGTCTATCTTGTGTAGGTAAAGCAGTATAAGACATACAAGAGCATATCTTCTATAGTTAAAGCTGTGCAAATATACAAGTGTGTATCTTCTGTAGCTAAAGCTGTACAAGGCATACAGTGTGTAGTTCAAGATCATAAACAAGGTTCCCATACTCTTCTTTAAGTGCTCAGAAGAATTCAAGGGCAACAGTTTTATCTGTGGGAAGAGTTTAAATTAGAGGTAATTATGTAGTAGATGCAGATATGCTTAGTCAGGATCCCTATTTGTTTCTATGATCTGCATATTCTTATCTATTAGCATACAGTTCTTCATAATATTGCTAATACTACAGTGCTTATCATGATACATCCTCTCCAATATAGGTTATTTCCATCTTCTTTCTTGATAAATCTTTTTATTGCTGGCAAGTTTGATGAGTGCTCTCAAGATCTGCCTTCAGCCCTTTTTGGTTATTCCGTATTGCACTTATCTCCCAATACATTATTTCTCTCGTCTTTATTATTATTTACCTATAACATTCTTTATCTTAATTTGTCCTTATTTAATAGCATGGCCCCTCAAGTCCTGGCAATCCTGGAAGCTTGTTAGCCTTTCCAGGTAGCTGCTATTTGTATGTTACCCAGCTTTCTGAAGGAGAGCTCTCCTTACTAGCCAGCTACAGCTCTCTTAGCCACTGCTATTCTTGTATATATATTTCTCAAGGTAAAAAAAATCATGTTTTTTGCCAGCCACTCCTGTTAATTTTATTACATTTTATTTTGTGTTACAATAAAATGTATACCAATTCAGAGAGAAACTGCTGTTTTACAGTACAAGCAGAGAAAACTTGTACTATAACTTGTACTAAAACTTGGTTTTTAGGTGTGAGTTTCTGTAAAGAAGTTGTGTCTGTAAAGGGTGGTTTAAGCTGTGTCTGCAAAGACCAATAAACTGATCACAATTTCAGAGATGAGATGCTGGAATGCTGCAGTTTCAGAGCCTAAATGCAATTTATCTTAGGCTTTCACTAGCCCAGTAGCCATTCCTTGTTCACCTCTGTGCTGAACCTAACATTCTCTGACTAACACACAAAAACCTTTTAGAATAAATTAACAAAACTGTAGTTTTCACCAATCAAAAGGCTAAGAGTCATCAGATAGCATTTGAGGCCTATAGATGAGATTTCTTTGCTTTGTTGAAACCGACTATGCAATGTATTTTACAAGTGCCCTGATATATGACTTTCTCTGTTCTGTTCTAAAAACTTCATGGAACTGCTCTCATATTGTAACATGGGATTTGGAGTAACCTAATTCTGTGTTCCTGGTCATTTATAGTTGACCTTAGAATAAGCTATTTCTTACCCCTTTTTGAGGTGAGAATTGTGTTTTTCTGTTGGTGTGCATAGATTACAGTGCACATTGGTTAATTTGGAGAAAGAAAGAACAAAACAAACTATAAGAAATTAAATGCTTGCTTCCCTTAGTCTTGCATCATCACCAGGTGTTCACATCTGTGTCTGCCAGCATTCTGATCCATTTATTTCTAGTGTTTGCTTTTCTTAATTTCTTTACAGTTGTTTTGCAATGCAGGGGAAAAACACGAATGAAATGATCCCTAACTTGCTTGTTATACTCGAAAACACTCCAGCAATGTACGTAAAGAAGGCAAACCCAACTCTCAGTTCTTCAATAAGTCATCTCTGATTTTGTATGTAATGTTTAATCAGGAAATACTATAAATGCTAAACAAACAAATGTAAGAAACACCAACAAAGATGTGAAAGTAGGAGAGAGACTTCTTGAGGAGAATGGCTTCAGCAGAAGAGGAGGAGAGGATGAGAGAGGGTAGTAAGGTGAAAATTCTTAAATTTCTCTTTCTATACCCATGGAACTGTCAAATAAATAAATAAATAAATAAATAAATAAATAAATAAATGTTTAGCGAATCATACATTGATATAATGGTAGACATTTCAGGGAATATTGTTAAGCAACGAAAGGCAAATCAATCGAAGAACTGCATGATATGCTTGTATCCATCTGAATGTATTCACATATACATATATGCATATTTTATAGAGGGTTACCTTAATATTTTTTTTTACTAAGAAACTCTTACTTTCACAGCTTGAAAAATTAAATGAAATTAGAATCACTATATTAAAGTAGATTAAAAATCTTTCCAGGCATTTGCTTCCTTTAGCTTTGCCAGGCCATATCTCTGTATTGTTGGGAAGTTACCGGGCACCCTCGTCTGTTTCTAGCGTACTTCCTACTTTCTTTAAAAGCTTTTCAGTGTAGAGAAAGAGACAGCAACACAACAGCATTTCTCCTTGTAAAAAGTATCTGGTTCAGTGGAATCTCCGTTTGTCTAAGCACAGATATATAGTCAGTGGATGTAACATTGGATGATTCTGTGTACATCTCGTATAGATAGCTTCAGCGATATTTGTATTTGTACAGATAACTCAATGGTATTTCAAAAGCCTCGTACCATGCAACTGAATTTGGGGGTGCTATACGATCCTTAATGGTGGCACTCCATCTGTCTGTTTCTTTCCTCCCACAAAATTTGATTTCACCCTACTGCTAACCAGGCCCCTGGTTATTTTCAGATCTTCTCACTTATAAACAATGCTGCCTGGAGCATCCTTGCACAGTCTCCTGTCCCCGGTGAGTGATTACTCTTCAGGTAAATTTCCTGACATGGGCCTCTCCGTCAGCGGAGGTCCATTAATTTTCCATCTTAAGCATCCCACCAGCCTGCCCTTCAGAAAGAATGAGGCAATTTGCATGTCTGCTCCTGTTGTAGAGGGTACCCTTCTCTCCACACTGCTGCCAACATCCATTCTTATCAATTTTTAAAAACCTTTGACAATCTGATAGAATCACTTATTTTAAATTGTGATGGTTGTTAGCATTTTAAAAAGGTTCCTTTAATAGCAAGGCAGCGTGCTGATTAGCACTCCTCTGTCTAGCTCTAGCGTGTAACATCATGGGCTGAATGAACAGGCATTATAATTATTTCCTTCTTGAGGCACTTAATGAAAATCTGTGGGTGAATTCAATTTTGTTTCACATGCAAAACCTCCTAAAGATGTTGCAAAGGGGACCTTACAGTGGGCCCATCACCAGACAAGTCCAATTTGACTATTGAAACATCATTGCCTGAGTCAGGCCTCAGGTAGTCAATCACTGTGGAAATAGGATTACCGGCCACTTTAGACAAAAATGAATGAACAAACAAAAATAAAAAAGCTTCATCCCAAAGCCCGTAATATTAACATCAGCAACAAATTTCAAACTAGTCAACCCATAATTCAACGAAACGTCTAATGTATGTCTTCCCAATCACAGCCAGTGAAAACGCTTGATGGAACTTTTTATTTATCAGTATAATAAACAATATTTATTTTGTTTGCATGTATTCACAGTGTGTAAAATTTTGTAGGTGGCCCAGGTTCAAAGAAATCTGCACTGAGCAGAGCTGTGCTTCAGGGGAGAAAAAGCAAGCTAACAGTGCCAAGAACAGGAAACAATAAAACCGCTAAGAGAACAGGATGTTTAAATACTCTGGAAGTTCGTGATAGCAGTTCACATGTCCATCAAGCAACACATTGACTCACCAAATTGTGTTCTATGAACACTCACTAGACAGTATGCAGAGTTATTTGGCAAGAGTTACTTAGTATACACTTACTAAGAACTTAAGAAGTTGCCTGTTTTATGAAACACATTAGTCACTAATTCTCACAGACATTTTCCTATTTGTTCCAAAGGATGAAATTTGATTACACTATCATGATTCATGTGGAAAAATTTTACACAGCTCAGTATAACCTAGCTAATGAATATTAATTTAAATACACAAATATTTAAATATTAATTTAAACTCACAAACATTAAAATATTAATTTAAATTCATGAATTCCTCAACATCACTTAGGCTTAGGACAATTTAAGGGGATCTAATGATTTTCATGTACTGATCTAAAGAAAGGCACCGAAATTCATTTTGACTGGTTGTCTCAATTAAGGTTTCACTGCTGTGAAGAGACACCATGACCAAAGCAACTCTAATAAAGGAACACACTTAATTGGGGCTGGCTTACAGTTTCAGAGGTTTAGTCCAATATCATTATGTCAGGAAGCATGGCAGCATCAGGCAGACACGGTGCTGGAGAAGGAGCTGAGAGTTCTGTATCTTAATCCACAGGCAACAAGGAGAGACTGTGTATCACACTGGGCATAGCTTGAACATATATGAGACTTCAAAGTCTGCCTCCACAGTGACACACTTTCTCCAACAAGGCCACACTTCCTAATATTGCCATTCGCTATGGCCAAGTATTCAGATATGTGAGTCCGCAGGAGCCATATCTATTCAAACACTGGGTGTTCTAGTTTGCTTTCTCTTGCTGTGATAAAACATTGGCCAAGACCTATTAGGGGTAGGAAGGGTTCATTTGGCTTACTCATATCCATCCCAGTCCATCACTGATAGACGTCAGGGCAGGAACTTGAGCAGGAGCAGAGACCAACTTTTGAGGAAAACTGCTTACTGGCTTACTTTCCATGGCTTGCTCAGTTCACATATTTTATACAACCAAGGCCCGCCTTCCCAGAGTGGCACCATCCACAGTAGGCTGAGCCCTGCCACATCAACCATTAATCAAGAAAAGGTCCTGGCACGCCAGTCTGATGGAGGCCATCCCTCAACTGAGGTTCCTTCTTCCTAGTTTGTATCAAATTGACAAAAGAAGTCTAACCAGTACAAGGACAGGACATGAAAGAATCTGAAGAATGAATTGCAAGAAAGATGAAATGAAAACTAAAACTGTTATCTTATTTTCTCTAGAATTTTATTCAAGAATTAATGTATTTAAAAACCTGTTTAGAAAATTTGTCTCTTTTCCTCACTGGGAGCTCCTGCTTCTTCTCTCTCCTTTCTCTCTCCCTCTTTCTCTCTCCACCATTCTCTCTGTGTATATGTGTGTGTGCTGGCATATTTTTGTGTGCAGGTGAAAGCTAAAGATCAGCTTCAGGTATTGTTCGTTAGGAGCCTACTGCATTGTTTTTGGAGGCAGATCCCATCAATGGGATTGAGTCCATTAGGCTGAATGCACAGTAAGCCTCAAGTATCATCCAGCCTCTACCTTCCTGTGCAAAGCTTTGTTACATGGGCTGGGGGATGGACCTTAGACTTTCAAAGTACATGACAAGCACTTTATGGGCTGTTCTATGGACTCATTGGAGCTTTCTGTAGAAACTATTTCAGTTTTCACTAGTCAATAAATACTGTTGAGTGTATGTATTCTACTTTGAACAAACTGGTGCTTAAGTAAGTTCTTTTGTTTGTTTTCTTGTTTTACCAATGCACTGTGAAAATTATGGCCATTACAGTGAAGTGTTGAGAAAATAGAGTTGTACTCAAGAGTATTTTGTGACTGCTTAGTTCTACATACTGAGGAATTGTGTTAAAGTGATCCCAATCATCCTTGTGACTGTGGCATAAAAGATGAAATGTCATGAAGTGGGACTTTCTGAGAACTATTTTAGCACATAGCAAGGGCTTTCTCATGAAGGTGAACATTTTTAGCTATGTTCTGGTAAAGTGCATTCCTTGGAGATCTTTCTAATAATAACAGTGTTAATACTTCTAAACTAATAATAACACTGAAGGAACTCCAATATTTGTAGAACCTAACGTGCTAGGAGATGTTAAAGAGTTTAACTTAAGATTATTTCCAAACAAGTTATGTTGTGAAGACCTGAACCCATGATATTAGCATTATTGTTCTTATTTTACAGCTGAGGAGACTGAATCCAGGGCATGGACTACTTGTTCAATTGAAAGACAGGACGGAGAGAAGTGAAGCAATTATGATTTTAGTCCAAGGCTTAGCCTGCTTGTGCACACCTGTGTGGCTATGCAGGTTCTGGTAGCGTGGTGCTTGATCATAAACACCAAATAGTGAGCATTTTCAGTACTTCCGCATCTGGGAGGCATATTTTTATACTCATATTTGTTTGCTTGTTGGAACCACTCTGTGGTTGAAAGGGAAGGTGCGTTACGTGAGACTCTGACCAGATAGTTTTCACTTGCATTTTTTAATATAATGAAGTAAATTTGGCCAACATTTACTTTTTAATCAATTAATTTATTTTTGTCAATTACTGGAGTCTGATTAAGACTGACTTTAGGCACCAGGCACTTATTTTCTCTGAAGTGTCTGTTAAATCCATCTATCCGCAATGCCCAACCCTTTACCAAGCAAGAGGAAACTAATCTCTTGCTGATTTGAAGACTAATCTCCCTCTTGAATGAGCCCTTTCTGACTCATCATTTCTTCTGCAGAAACTTCAGACCTCCATTGTGCTTTGCGTGGAGACTTCTTAAGGTTTTCTACATCATCTTTATCACATAAGAAATTTTACAGGACTTTGAACACATAAAGGTATATAAAATGCAATTGTAGGTATTCCTAAGGGAATGGATTTTAAAACAATTCTTTGACATAATTTTATTGGGACACAGAAAGATTAAAGCAATTTTGCACAGTAAGGAGATGAACACACTCATTTATTCTTATGTATGGGATTAAGTCTTGGCTGAACATCTGATACCGCAGGATGTAGACAACCTTCAGCATTTTTAGAATTGGTCAACAATGTGATTTTTTATTATCATCAATGCTGAAAATGCCATTTTTACATATGTATAATACAAAATGCAGAAATATCTAGTCATTTCAGAATTTGCTGGAAATCTTGTCCTAATTCAAGCCAAAATTCATTGAATGACTTTTTAAGAAACTTGAGTCAGCAACTCAATAGCAGTTTTAAAACCAATATGGTAACACAATAAAATCTAAAGATATGGTAATTTGGCATACATAGAGATTGCAGGAAAACACTTCATCTTTATTTTCTGTAATTAAGCCATCATATTTATAAGATGCAGTTCATGATATACAATACCATTGAGTCTGAGCAGAAGGACTTCAGGCACCATTGGTTGTACAGCCTGGTTTGAGTCATGCTTAGTGCAAAGTGTGTGTCATGTGTTTACAACCAAGGCTGCAATGAAGTTGCACCATGCTCCTGAGGTGAATGCCCCTGGACACACCTGGGCTCATTATGTGTTTCACTTTCAATTAAATGTTGGTTGTTGAATGATCAGAAACCGTGTATTCTACCAAATTCATTCACGACCCTCATACTTATCTATGATCGCCCATGTGGGGTCTTGCCCCAGAGTTTCAAAAGCTGGGCTGTAGAGTAATATGGTGACAACATACAACATTATAGAGAGGTGATATGTATGAATTATTTACGTGTCTCAAATAAGATGCATGTTACACAGCTGCTGTTCTGTCTCTGATCCCTCTGCTGGGATCTCAGTCATTGAGATGATCTATTTTTTGCAGTACAGTACATAATCACTTGTTATAATGCTTCTTTGCTTGAGATGTTTTGGGCTGTCTATGCACTCTTGCTTGCTACTTGGCCCTCTCTCACCCTTTGCATTTCATTGTCTTTTCTAAATCTAATTTCGCTTTTAAAAACCGTGTCTCCTTCACAAGCCCAGCCTATAAAAAGACAACAAAACACATTTTAGGAAGATAAATAGGCATCATTAAGCCAGTAAAGTTAATATAGGAAATAAATGTAGTTACAGCTTCAAGGAATTGGGTTTCATTAAACTGAATAAATAGTGAACAACTACTGTAGCCAGGTTCTCTTGAAATCCGCCAGCTTATAACTTAAGGGGAAAACTGTTTTCTTTCAATTTGCTAAATTACTTTAGCCATTAAACACTGATAGTGATATTCTCACTTCTGGAGGTTTTTCTACTTGTAACATTCTCTTTCTTTCTTTTTTTATGTTGAAGTGCAGGGTTCTGTAGGCTCACATTTATGTTGTGATACCATGAGGAGTACTTCTTAAGTTTCCAGCTTCATAACATGCATATTTTGATGATATGGATCAGAAATATTGGTCCCAATATAAGATTGGCCTTAGATTTATTTCAATGTAAGTATCCACTCACACAGGCCTTAGGATCACAAAATTTCAGAGTCCATCTGCGCAGAGTCCAGACATCCACCCAATTCTTAATTTCTCCAACATTGTTGTGAGTGCACTGCTCAGTCTGAAATGGACAACAGCCAAAGGCAGAAACCGCATGGCTATTTATCTTAGTTACTTTTCTATTGCAGTGATGAGACATTATAACCAAGGCAACTTACAAAAGAAAGAGTTTATTTGGGCTTGCTGTTCCAGTAAGCCATCATGGTGGACCATCATATTGGGGAGGATGGCAACAGGCAGGAAAGTACGGTTCTGGAGCAGAAGCTAAAAACTTAAATCTTGATACAAAAAACACAAGGCAGAGAGAGGGCACACTGTGAATGGTGTGGGCATTTGAAACCTCAAAGTTCACATACCTCCTCTAAAAATCCTTCCAAAAGAACCCCATTAACTGGGGACCAAGCATCAAATATATGAGACTACAGAGGTTATTCTAATTCAAACTGCCATGCAACACAAGGAAGCAAATGGCATCTTGTTATATAAACTCCTGGAAACCCTTCCTTGGTTTCAGATAAAGTTACCCCTTAACCACATTGACTTCTTCTCTACTTTTATCCCTTTGGCTCACGGCGAATAAGTTACCTGGAACATCATGTTATGTGTTCACTTGGCTCTGACGGCACAGAGGATTTTGCTCAGAATATATAAAAGCAAGAGCCAGTCCTACAACAGGTGACTGCTCTCTTTCATTCAACAGTTTTCTTAGTTTCAGAAATAAATATTTTGCCGAGGGCTGTAGTTGGCAGGTAGGACCTAGGGTCTAGAATGTCTCTGAGGCTGTGTGTGTATGTAGTTTGTTTGGGGGTGCTATGGTAACAAAGATCCATTCAGATAATTCCTGTAGAGAATCCACTTTCCAGAAAATCTGAGAGCACTGGTTCTGGGAAAAACAAAGTTGTAGAATAACACAATTAGTTTTTCCGTGGTTTGGCAATAAATACGAGGTAAAGAAAATTACTGTGTTGAGATAATAATTTTTGCAAAATTAGATTGTGCTTTAAAAAAAAGACATTCAATTAATAAGTGAAGAGACACATTAATATTAGGTACTAGTATGAAAGCTTCATGCATTACTAATTTTTAAAAGGCTTCTACTCATTTTTTACTCCACCCCCATTTAATTATTCTATTCTTATTCATCTTGTGCGTATGGCTCTGGAGCTATTTTAAGAGTAGTTTTAGGTTTTTGATAAATTTGAAATAACTATCATCTATACACCTGCTGCAGGTATGACTACTCCATAAGCATTCCCCATAGGAGCAGCAGTATCTGCAATGAGGAATCTACCTCTACACATCATTATTCTCTCTAGCTGTAGTACATTGCTTATGTATCTTTAAATCTTTCTTATTAGCTTAGGGTAAAGTCTTGAGTTGGGGACAGGCATGATGTGTGCTCATGCCCTGGTCAGTCTAGATGGATATAAAAAAATATATCACAGTCTCGGTGGCTTCAATAGCAAATGCTTCTTTCTGTCAAGTATAAAAGGTGGGAAGTTCGAGTCCAAGGACCATGTAGAGCAGAATCTAATGAGGTCCTTGTCCTGGTTTTGGATGACTGTCTTCTCATAGTGAGAGAGGAAGCAAATCCTCTCTTGTCTCCCATCATAAACATGTAGCCACGAAACTCCTGATTGTCTCCATCTCCAAATATCAATTACATTGGGAATTACAATTTCAACACATGAATAAGAAGGAGTACAAACATGCAGCCCATAACAATATAGAAAGAAAGGAATTCTAATGAAATTCCTTTTTAGGCTTTCAAATTGAGTATCATTATCCCTGTTCCTGTCATCCATCTGAATGATAGTCACCTAAGACATGGCTGGAACTCTGGCCACCATGACAATCATGTGTTCTTGTGGCAACAAATATTTGCCCCAGACTTCACATGGTGTGTTGGTCTCTACACAGTCCTACTTCTTTGATTAAAATACTATAAACTACATTTAAAGAAATGCCCAACATCCTTAGTCATCAGGGAAATGCAAATCAAAACAACTCTGAGATTTCACCTTACACCCATCAGAATGGCTAAGATCAAAAACTTAAGTGACAATACATGCTGGAGAGGATGTGGAGAAAAAGGAACCCTCCTCCATTGCTGGTGGGAGTGTAAACTTGTACAACCACTTTGGAAATCAATCTGGAGATTTCTCAGACAATTAGGAATAGTGCTTCCTCAAGATCCAGCTATACCCCTCCTCAGCATGTATCCAAAATATGCTCAACTATACAACAAGGACATTTGCTCAACCATGCTTGTAGTTGTTCTATTTGTAATAGTCAGAAGCTGGAAACAACCTAGATATCCCTCAGTGGAGGAATGGATACAGAAATTGTGGTACATTTACACAATGAAATACTACTCAGCTATTAAAAACAAGGAAATCATGAAATTTGCAGGCAAATGAGTAGAATTAGAAAAGATCATCCTGAGTGAAGTAACTGAGTAATGAAACAGAAAGACACACATGGTATATACTCACTCATAAGTGGATATAAAATTGGATAAACATACTAAAATCTATAGCCCTAAAGAAGCTAAACAACAAGGAAGACCCTAGGGAAGAGGCTCAATCCTCATTCAGAAGGACAAATGCCATAGACATAGGAATCAGGAGAAGACAGGGAACAGGACAGGAGCCTACTAGAGGCGGCCTTTGACTCTACTGATCAAGGTATTGAGGTAGAGGCTGAAACTCATAGCCAAACTTTGGGCAGAGTGCAGGGAATCTTTTGAAAGAAGGGGAAAACAGAAAGACCTGGAGGGGACAGGAGTTCCAAAAGGAGATCATCAGAGCCATAAAAACTGAGCCCTGGGGGCCCTCAAGAGAATGATACCCCAACCAAGGACATTACATGGAGAGGAACTAAAACTCAGGCTCAGATGTAGCCAGTCCATAGACTCATCTCCAAGTGGGGTCCCTAGTAAGGGGAGCAGGGACTTTCCCTGCCAGGCTCTCTGATCACCTATCCCTGGGGGATGCAGCCTTGCCAGTCCACAGAGGAAGACAATGCAATCATTCCTGATGAGACCTGATAGGCTAGGGCCAAAAGAAAGGGAGGAGGACCTCCTCTATCAGTGGACTAGGGAAGGGGCATGGGAGGAGAAGAGGAAGGGAGTGTGGGATTAGGAGGAGATGAGGGAGGGGGCACAGCCGGGATAAAAATTGAATAAATTGTAGTAGATGATCATAATAAAAGAGGAAAAAATACTATAAAGTAAAACACCTACATTTTAGGACATTATTCAGTGGTGTTTCATGACTGGCTCTTTTCTCTCTGAAATGCTATGGATTGTCCAGATCAATAAGAAACACTGGAATCAAACCAGTTCTCATTTGCATAAACTTTGCCTCCAGGGTTCTGCAATGAGAAGTTGAAGCCGGGGGTCTGAAATCGCACTTACTTGTAACATCAGCTTGAAGATCTCAAGAATGGCTCTTGCTCTTTGTTGTTATATTCTTAATGAACACTATCATTTATACTAACGCATTTGTCATATTCAAATTCCTATGGTCAAACTTTCTAAAGACGGTAACTTTACATACTCATAAACTCTATAGCAGGCACCAGAACTTTACAGAAAACTCTATTTTATCATCTTTCTGCTAGTCTTTATTTCTGAGGGAAAAGAATATGAATACTAATTAAACTAATTTACTATTAACTTAACCAGATTTCCTGTCAAACTTTTGTACTGGGGTCCAATTTTAACAAAAACATAGAAGAAAATATTTCACAATTTAGAGGAGGCATTGATATTTTCCTGGGTCTTTCAATTGATCTTAAATCCAACGAATTTATATAAAACTCAACTTTCCACTGAATGCAAACAATAATATTAATATTCTTAGAGTTTGTTCTCTAGGTTGTTAGAGAGTTCATTGATTTGGCTGTAAGGAAATAAAAAGCTACAAGCAAAGAGTTAAAAATTATCATTATTGTTCAGAAGATTCTGAGTTTAATTTTTTATCTCTGGCAGAATGGACCACAGAAAGGCATTCAATAGACGGCCAGGAGCCAAGAGTAGAACATTGATTCTTCTGGGCCTGATGAGAAGGTAGAAACTGTGAAAGAGTCTTTATAAGTCAGAGAAATCAATGGAAATGAAAGATAAAAAAATATGACATTTGGATAATGCCATTCAACTTGAGAACCACTATCAAAGGATTTTCACGAAGGCATGGCTACTAATAAATCAACAGCTGATGAAAATTAGGTTTGCTCGGCCCGTTCCTCTGCAGCACACAGTTAAAACACAATGAGCGTAGATCATCAGCGCATGTGTTGAACTCCAGAAAATTCTTATTTTGTGCCCATTAACTTCCTTGAGCTTTCTTTTTCAAAGAGAGTTATAAAGCTCCCCTCCAGAGAGCTGCTTAGAACCAAAGCTACTGCAGCCTTCTACAACGCAGAGAAAATGTCAAAAAATTGGGAATTACGATAGTGTAAGAAGGTCTTTCACTTTGTTTCTGGGGAAGGCAATTCTACTTTCAAATAAAAATTTTGCATGCCTAAATCAGCCCTGGAGGAAAGCTCTATCTTAGACCTGTTTTGTTGACTTGATGGACAATTTTATTTTTGTATTTAGGCACATCAAAGGTAACCAAGAAGGGTCTGTTGGAAATTTCTCTTGGATATATATATATATATATATATATATATATATATATATATATATATATATGTATGTATGTATATGGACTTATGATAATTATCAAAAAGTACTCTGCATGCTAAACAAATCATTTGCTTGTGTGCTGGGATGTACCTACTTATGAAATTAAGCATCTGCTGCTTCTGCCGAACATGCTCCTCCACCATACACACCAAACACTGACATCCAGTAGGTTGCTCCCCATATCCACAGGAACTTCCTTTTCCCCCATCATGAATACTGTGCTTAACAAGAGTCTGGCATCCTTGTCCTCAATCTTTCTATGTCTGACTTGTTTACTTCTGTTTGTGTGTATGTATGTTTGTGTGTGTGCAGTTGCACACACGTGTACATGCCTGTAGAAGCCAGAGACCAACCTAAGGTGTCATCCTTCATCTGCCATCCATCACATTTCTGGAGTTCATCTCTCACTGGCCTGGAGCACACTGACTCAGCCAGGCTAGTGGGCCTGCAAGCCCCATGCATTGGGCCATCTCAGCCTCCCTGTCCTCATCCTTCTACCCCAATGTTACATACATGCTCTATACCGCTCTGATTTTTTAAAATGAGTTTTGGAGTTCAAACACAGGTCTTTATGATTGCAAGGCACTCATTTTACTAACTAAAACACTCAGCCCTTGTTACCTCTGCATTACATTCTATATAAGTAATTGTGTATTTCATTACATCGATTTATTAAAAATGAGTGTGCAGGAGGGGTGATTTTTATTTTTTTACAGAACTAAATTAAACATGTCAGAAGTCTTGACACAATTAAGGTGCTTAGCAAACGCTGCTAAATTAGCAGTAGGCAAAACAACTATAAAATGTTGCATACTTAAGTATAGGACCATTCTTAGCTTATGTTATCATTTTGCCAATGTCTAGCTTTTTGGCTCAGACCTAAAGTGAGAGAAAAGGAGCTAGACATTCTGGTTGATGGGGGAGGGGTGTTTTGTGTAATAAAGACAAGTTAGAAACCTGGTATTCAAAAGGCAGATGTTTAAAATAAATATTGTCTTTTGCTGTTGCTGATATCTGAAATCGCCCCATACCCTGCCAAGGCCCATGGTTTAGAGGTGTGATCCTCAGCCTTCAATGCTATCAGGAGGTGATGAAACCTTTGAGGGATGGGACCTAACAGAAGACATTAAGTCGTTGAGGATGTGACCTTAAAGAAGACATTGGGACTGGCTGTCTGTTCCTCTCTGCATCTCAGCTCCCTTGAGGTGATATGACCTCATTTGCAATATGTTCCTGCAGTGTTCTTTTTGCCACCAAAGGCCCCATCTATAGAGCCAAGCAGCCATGAATGTGGAGCCAAAATAAGCAACTTGTTTTTATAGTTTATAAGTTGATTGACTTCCGTGTTTTGTCATAGTAATGGAAAGCTGACTAACACACCAAGTAATCAAAAAGTTTAACAAAATATATATTGTAAATAAGAAGCAAATGTCTAAGATTTGTGTGGGTTTGTTTTGTTTTTGTTTTTGTTTTTAAGGAATCTTTGGTTTACCTGACTTTCCCATTAATTGACTGGCTCAAACTCTGTGTTGATGAAAGTGCGCAGAGTCAATCGTCTGTTTGTGAGCTTTAGAAAGAGAGTTTAACATTTCCACTTGTTTAACATCTTTTAATACCTGCTACATATTACTACTATTATGTTTGAGTTCTTTAAAGTATTAATCATTTTATTTTAACTTCTTGATCTGTCTGTTTTACTTTTCTTCATATTATTAAGTGTTGGGGCTCTTTAATAGTAGTTGCAATCATTGGGAAGCTCAATAATTTGGCTTATGAAGCCTTGTTTTATGGGACTGAATAGTGTCTGGAAATGTGAATGTGGATAAGCCTATACAGACATGAGGTGTCCCTTCAGATTTTGGAGAGAGCAAGAGGTGAACCCTTAATGCATTTTACCCCTGGATTGAAGAGCTTTTTATAATACTTCCTCATGAACATTTAGAAATATAATAACAGAAATGTACACGATATAAAGCCTGTACTGAGTGAAGATTCTTCTCAGCACTTGTAAGGAAATTGTGTGCCAAGTACAAAGATTAACACTGAGGATGTTTGCTGCTTAAAAACCAAAATGAGAGAAAACAACAAAAGCACAAAAAATAGTAAAAGAGGGCAAACCTAATAAACCAGTGGTTCTCAACCTGTGGGTCACAACCCCTTTGGGATCGAATGACCATTTTACAGAGGTTGGCTAAGACCACTGTAAAACACAGATATTTACATTATGATTCATAACAGTAGCAAAATTACAGTTTTGAAGTAGCAACAAAAATCATTCTATGGGGTCACCACAACATGAGGAACTGCATTAAAGGGTCTCAACATTAGGAGGGTCGAGAACCACTCTGCTAAAGAAATGTAGCATGATTCCTAACAACGTTCTGTTGTATTCATAGATCAGTGTGTCTTGCTCAGTGTGTCATCAAAGAAGCTTCCTCCTGAGACAGATGAAAACAGAGACACACAGATAGATGTGCAGAGAGTGAGAGATCTTAGGACCCTCAGCCCCAAATGGGATGTCTCAACCAAATCCTTCCTCTCAGGGCTCATGGAACTCTGTTGAGGGGGAGGAAGAGGAAGAGGAGGAAGAGGAAAGAATGTAAGAGCCAGAGGGGATGGTGGACACCAAGAAACCAAGGCCTTCTAAACACTGTGCAACACACAAGGAATTCACAGAGGATGAGTTACCCTCCACAGAGCCTGCATCGGATGGGGTCCTAGAGCTGAGAGGAGAAGCAGACACATGCTTCCTTCCATCTCTACCCCCAAAGCTCTCTCCAACTGGTAACTATATGCAAATGTTTTCTCTATGGGAGTCTCACTGGGGAAACAAACCACCCTTAAGGATAGGTCCCATGTCCAGCAGTAGATGGCTAACGCAAAACAAATTCAATGACATCTTTGGAGGTTCTTAGTCTCACATTGTTGAGTCAGGTCTTTTTTTTTTTTCACACATTACAAGTCTTTTTTTGTTGTTGTTGTTGTCTTTTCCTGACTTGTTTTACTTTATTTTACGTTGTTATTATTTCTTAGGTGCCTGTTTGTCTTCTAAGCAGCGAGCCAAAAGTTATGGTTCTGGATGGTAGGGGAAGGAGGAAGTGGGAGGAGCCGGGGGAGGGGAAGCCAAACCGTAATCAAATGTGTTGTATGTAGAATAAAAGAGTCCATTTTCAATAAAAGAAAAAAATATTTTCCTTTGTTAAGGTGGAAAAATATACTTAAGATAGGTTAGACTAGAGTCCCAGGGTATGCCGAGGATAGAGCTGGATTAGCTGGTGCTTTTTAAACATTGACGTATACAGCTTGACATTATTTTGTCCAAAGCCTCTTTATTTACGCCTTCGAGATTGACATACATGTTTTATTTTCATTACTGACTGTGATAACTTGATGAGATCTAAAATCATGCGGGAGACAGGCCTGTAAGTATGCCGATTAGGGATGATCCTGATTATTTTAAGGCCCTTTTCCCTGGCTGGGGTCCTGCGCTGCACACAGGTAGGAGGAGAGCTGAGAGTCTCTCCCTCTTTGCTTCCCAGCTGGGATGTCATGTGACCTGCTGTTTCAAGCTTCTTCCTGCTGACATGGTTCCACTACCAGCATGGACTGAATCCCTGA
This sequence comes from Pachyuromys duprasi, assembly GCA_028658305.1. NCBI lineage: Eukaryota > Metazoa > Chordata > Mammalia > Rodentia > Muridae > Pachyuromys > Pachyuromys duprasi. Next base: position 25,006,812 of record CM053749.1, read on the forward strand.
ACTGTAAGACAGAGTAAGTCGAGCTATTTTATCCCAGCATCGAAAAAAGACACCAAGACCCTGATGCTGACTCGTTTTGATTTTTGATCTCAGGTGCGTTGTGCTAGCTCTCTGATGATGACAGTGCGTGCATTCCAGCTTCACCTTTTCTCTTGAAAGACTTTTGAAAGTTTGAATCTGCCTAAAAACACCAGGCTTGTTGTTGTTTTGGTGAATGGATGTTTTAGGTACTGATTCAATTTCCTTTCTTCTTTTTAGATAGTTTGCTAAAGCTTATGTTTCCAGAAAATTAGCCGTTTCATCTAACCTTGCAGATTTGTTTGCATTTATTTTTTATGATGCACTCATCTTTTTTTCTCTCTACAGTGCCTCTGTAGAGGACCTCATTTTGTTTTATAATATGTGTATTTTTTGCTCTTTCTCTTTGACTCACTAGAATAGTCTGTTTCCTTGGCTTTGTCAAAGGAACAACTTTGACCTTGTTGCTCTTCTCTACTGTAGTTTTATCTTCTATTTTTTATTTCTGCTTTTATATTCTTTTTTTTTGCTGAATTCTGCATTCTTTAGATTTGTATAGAGTATCTTTTCCTAACCTCTCACATTGGTACCTTACCTCATTAAAGTTAAATCTTTTGTAGTCTCTAATATAAACACTAAAGAATATAAATGCTTAATTTCAATTAAATGCTACATTTAATTAGCTGCATTTAGCAAATTTTAGTATGCAGCTTTTATTTTATTTCTTTCATAAAATGACTTACGATTAAATAAACAATATATAAATGTGCCCTTCAATAGTAATTTTTGGTTGTTTATAGTGCCTTCTTTGTACTCATTTTGATACATTCCCAACCATATAAGATATTTTCATCTAAAAAGATATATTCAATAAAATAGTATGTTTTAAAGTTTTAAAAAATGTTATCTTGAAATATAATGAAGGAATTTTTACCTATGATTAGTTTCAACTGATACTGTAAACTGTCCTACAAAATAGCTCATCACTCCCCTCTCCATGCATACCAGCTGATTGCCTGAAATTTTACTAATGCATATGATCAACTTCTATATTATTTTCAATCTTAGGGAGATTATTGTTGTTTTACTTGTAATTCCTAATAAATAATGAGCTTGAACCATCTCTAAGTCTTACCAGTCAGTTGGTTTCTTTAATAATTTTCTTCTATTCTCCTTAGATTTTTATCCAAAATTAGTTTTATCTGTTGAATAGCCATTAGGGAACAATTATAAGCAATTATGGAACCACAAAATAAGAATAAATGATACTGTAAATATTTACACATGGTTGAATAAGAACAATGAGCTCTTCACTAGCTAGAACCAAAGAGGGCTCCAGGGGGGAAGGAAGTAAAGTTTCTATTGTACCATAAACTCCTAAGAGAAAAATAAAAGAATTTAGCAGAGTTTAGGGAAAGCAGCCTGATTAAAAAAGTTTTGCCCCAAAGATGATTCAAAAAGGGAGGGGGAAATTAATCATTGAACAAACTAAGCACTATCTCAAGAATATACGACAATGTCTAGAAATGACACCAGAATGGCTAGAATGGCAAGAAAAGCCAGTAATATTTATGCACCCAAGAAACTTCAGAATTAGAGACATCAGTGGTACAAACCCAAACATCATAAGGTGTTGTAGCTTTCCTGTCTTTGCCAGGTTTTCAGGGAACCTTTGTTAAGTTCTACAAGGCTTCAGCTAACACAGTGAGGACTGTGGAATCATGTGGCACGTAGAGGGACCTCAACCTCAAGGCAGGAAATCTACAAGGGCAGTTATGGCAAAATCAATAAGAAATGAATTGCCTTGGCAAATCACTCTAATTGGTCAGTCTTGTGGTGACTATGGTGTCCTCTAAATGGAAAACATGATTAGTGAGATTTATACTGTTTGGAAATGCTTCTGGGACAGAAATAAGTTCCCATGGCCCTTCAAACCATCTTCTCAGGAGACAGAATGAAAGAAAAGAAACTCCATTTTAAGGAAGGTAGAGAAATAGGCATTTGTAAAGGCAAAACCAACAGGATAATTAGAAAAGTGAACTCAAGCGGTGTTTTTGTAACCATGGCAATTAATAAACATCAGCTGTGCTCATAACTAAACCAAGAAAAATAACACAACACTTGCCTTTAAAATAGCCCCACATCAGAAAGAGGAACCCTCCTCCATTGCTGATGGGAATGTAAGCTTGTACAACCACTTTGGAACTCAATCTGGTGCTTTCTCAGAAAATTAGGAATAGTGCTACCTCATGTTCCAGCTATACCACTTTTAGGCATATATCCAAAAGATGCTCAAGTATACAACATTTGCTCAAGCGTGTTCATAGCAGCTTTATTTGTAATAGCCAGAATCTGGAAAGAACCCAGATGTCCCTCAGTTGAGGAATGGATACAGAAATCGTGGTACTTTTACACAATGGAATACTACTCAGCAATTAAAAATGAGGAAATCATGAAATTTGCAGGCAAATGGTAGGAACTAAATAAGATCATCCTGAGTGAAGTATCCCAGAAGCAGAAGGACACACATGGTATCTACTCACTTATAAGTGGATATTAGACATATAATATAGGATAAAAATACTAAAATCTGTACACATAAGGAAGCTAATCAAGAAGGAGGACTTTGGCTAAGATGGTCAATCCCCATTCAGAAAGGCAAAGAGGATGGACATCCGGAGAGGGAGAAAACAGGGAACAGGACAGGAGCCTACCACAGAGGAACTCTGGGGTATCAAAGCAGAGGCTGAGATTCATAGCCAAATTTTGGGCAGAGTGCAGGGAATCTCATGAAAGAAGGGAGAGATAAAAAATCTGGAGAGACAGGAGCTCCATAAGGAGAGAAAAAAAATCTGGGCACAGGCGTTCTTTCTGAGACTGATACTCCAGTCAAGGATCATTCATGGAGAAAACCTAGAACCCCTGCACAGATGTAGCCCATGGCAGCTCAGTGTCCAAGTAAGTTCCCTAGTAAGGGGAACAGGGTCTGTCTGACATGAACTCAGTGTCCTGCTCTTTGATCACCTCCCCCTGAGGTGGGTGCAGCCTTACCAGGCCACAGAAGAATATAATGCAGCCAGTTCTGATGAGACCTGATAGACTAGGACCAGAGGGAAGGGGAGGAGGACCTCCCCTATCAGTGGACTTGGAGAGGGGCATGGGAAGAGATGAGGGAGGATGGGTGGGGTTGGGAGGGGACTAGGAAGGGGCTACAGCTGGAATACAAACTGAATAAACTGTAATTAATAAAAGAATAAATAAATTTAAAAAGAAAAAAATTGCCACACATCCTGTCATTTTTTTATCCCCTCTTAGTCACTCTCTTAAAACAGAACACTTTGTTGCCTGGATTCCCATTATATTTTTGTTGTATACATTAAAATATTAATTTTACTTTCATGTTTTGAAAGTTATAGAAATAAACCTATGTTGTATATATTGCTCAACATTTCGCTCTTGAAATTTATCAGCATCATTTTCTTTTTTAATAAAACTTTATTATGAAGAACTTGCAAATAAAAATAAGCACCCATTAAAATTAACTAGACCCCAAGTCTATGCAGCTCAATGAACTTTTATAGAGTTATATTAGCTGTCTTTGTAGCTGTGGAACTTCACATTGGATTTTATACTTTCACTATTAAATACATTTTTGTGCACTTATCCACTCCTAAAAAATGAAAATCTATGACGGAATAGAAAAACAAGTAGTTTCATATCCTCTTTCATGACTCGTGGCCATCAGTAGTCTCTCATCACCAATATTCAAAGCTGAATATTGAGTATGGCCGTTCTCTTTTCAATCACCACAGGAGATGTAAAGTATGGAGACAGATTTAGACAGTGTTCAAAGAAGATGTCAATGAAAAAAAAAGCCTCTTAGGTTATATCTAAATAAAGTGAGGGGTAAGCCAGGCATGTATCTAGAACACTCCAGATAGACTGTGCAGCAGAACGAAGGCCCCAAGGATAATGCAGATGGAGTGGAAAGAGAGGTAGTCAGAATGTGAACGCAGTATATGATCATTCCAGGGTCTGCAGGATTTCATGGGAATTTAGTCTTTTGCTGAGGAAGATAGGAAGGTCCTAGAGGGCTTTAGAGGAAGTGAACAGCAGGACCTCCATATGCTATAGTTTCATTATTCAGATGCTTTGTTGGGAATCATCCGCAGGAATCCAGGTCTGAGGGAGAACAGCCTGTGTGAAGGCTGACATAATAGCTTAGTTGGGAGATTCAGCATCCTAGGTCAGAGTGGTGCTGATGGGACTGTGAACAGAGGGAAAAAGTAAATATGCATTGAGAGTAGATACGAGGATGTTCACTAAAGACTAAAGTTAGGGTAGACGAGAAATAAAGAAATCAGAGTCGATAGCAAAAGGCTTGGCCTGGACAAATGGAAGGATAGATTGCACTCAGTGAGGAAGAGGTGCCTGCATGGACATTTGGATGGGTAGGCAGAGTCAGCTTTAGGCAATTTAAAGTTTAGAAGAATGTTAGAAATTTACATGCCCGGGCATAGAAGATACATAAATATGTGAGATGAAACTGTGGGAATCTGTGCTGGAACTATATATCAATCCATTATTCTGAATAAGGTCCCTAGGAAGGTAATATAAATAGAAAACACAAGAGGTCCAAGGTCCTTCTATGCTCACAATTATTAATCTAGCCCCAGACTGAATGATTGTGTCCTTCTTAAATTCATATGAAGTGCTGAATCCCAATGCAACGGGTGTCTTCTCTGCTTGGGGTAAAGGTTTAGGTGCTCTTATAAAAACAGACATGACAGCCTTCTTTCCTTCTCTGTCTGCCGTCAGAGGATACAGCCAGAAGGCAGTTCTCTGCAAACCAGAGAATTAGCCCTTGTTAGATAATAAAACTGTCAGTACCTTGGGCTTGAGTTTCCTAGACTACAGGCCTCTGAGAAATAAGTGTTGCTTAATCAATTCAGTGCCCCATGAAGTAACAACCTGACCCAAGGTATACAATTAACAAATACAATTTCCACCATGTCAGCCCCATCTTTTTTTATTATTATTATTATTTTAACACTTCACAGATAGTAACTAATTTGTCCATCGCAGTAATCCTGTGAGCTGGTGTTACTGGCAGAATATAGCTTGTCTCCTTCAAAACGCATGTTAAATTTTCTCCAGTATTAAGAGGTGATCAAGGCTCTGATTTCATGAATGGATTAATCCGATCAGATGATTAATGGGTTATCTTGACGATAGGTCTAGAGTCCTCTTGTGCCCCCCATCTCTTGCCCCCAGTACTGCACCCTACACTCTAAGTCCACTCCACTGAAAAGTCCAGCACCAGATGTGGCCCTCAATAATGGGACAGAACCGTGAACACAAATAGCTTTACTTTCTTCATATTAGCAACAGAAAAATGGACTAAAGTGGGTCAGAGAATTATTGGCTTTATTTTATAGATGGAGAAACAAAAGTTTGAAGAGTAGCAAATTAGTCAAGAAAACACATCCAGTGTTCATATCTGATGCTGTAACCAAGGAGTCTGCTCCAGCTTCAGCTTCTAACTACTATACTAACTAATATTTTAGTTTTTACTGATCTGGTAATTGTGGCTTCAGTTTTGTAGTTCCCTAGGTAATCTCTACATCAAACATTTGGATACACTGACTGCCACAAAGATTCACTCTCCAGTGAAATAGATGCTGATTTCTTTTGTCCATTTCATAAGCTAATTGGCAGTGTATTTCTCATGGATCTAGAGGGATTCCTTGTGTATTCTGGGAACTGACACTTGGGGAATTGTTTGTCTGACTGCAATTCTTCCCTCTCAGTTTTTACTAGACTCTCTGTTGCTTTTATGATACCTTTCGGTAAACAAAAATCCTTTATTTAATGTAGTAGTAAAATTCACAGGTCTTTTCCTTTGTATGTATTCTTGCGCTTCAGAATTTTTATAAACTCGGATATAGTAACATCTCTTTTCTGAAATTTTTGTGAGTTTTGTCTTTTATATTTACATCTTTAGTCAAATCTGGATTAAAAACCAAAACTAAGACATGCAGTTGAACTCATGACAGCTACGTTTTCAGGAAAGCACAGGAAGGTGGCAGGAAGGGACATGAGGTTGGCTTCTGAGGTGCTGGTGTGGCTGCATTTTATGATCTAAATTCTGGTAATGCAGGTGAGTTCAGTTTGTGAATATTCACCATGTTATTCACTTATCTACATTTTTCCTTGTGTATCTTTTACTTTAATGGACAGTTTTAAAATTCAGATCTAAAGCTCTTTCCCTGTTTGCTCAGAAGGTCAGTCTGCTTACAACGTTGTTTTCTATTTATATACTTGAATTTATTTCAGCCATTGGCCTCCAAATCACCCTTTGCTTCTGGATTTATTGCTATTCTTATTCCCACTTTCCTTCGTATTTATTTATTATTTTTAATTTTCTAGCCCTCTGCTGGTTGGGAAGTTATTCACTGTATCATAATAGATATATTTAACTATCGTCAATTATCCTTGATACTCTGGTATTTTTATTTTAAAACAATTATGTGTATGGGGTTTTGACTGTATGTATGTCTGTGAAAAATGTATATGCTTACTGTCTATGGAATCTTAAAGAGGGCATTGGATTTCCTGGAACTGGAGTTACTGAGTGTTGTGAGCTGCCATGTGGGCGATGGGAATTGAACCTGTGTCCTCTTGAAAAGCAGCCTGTATTCTTAACCACTGAGCTGTCCCTCCAGTCCCAAGTCCTTGAAACTCTTTTATAGACCTAAAGTCTTCAAAACATTTTGTTCCTTATTTGAATAATTTCTGTTTCTTTCTTAACATTGTGCTCTAATTTTTCCACTTGAATTATTTTGAACACATTTTATAAACTTTACCCAATTATTCCACCATTGAAAAATTGGGCTCTCTGTTGTGTTATTTCTGCTGTCTCTCACGGTCATTTGCTTCATTGCACATTTTTATTTCCTACTGTGAGGTAGTATTGGTGGCTCTTTAGCAAAGGTGACATCTTTGTGGCCTTGGCTGAGAGTATAGTCCTACGAAGATGCTTTATTTTTGTTTTGTCTTTGTTCCAATCTAAGGCTTGGTTTTAAATTGATTTTTCAGTTAGAATCTCTTGGATGTCACAAGCAATATAAATTTAAACCATGGCCCCTCATAAAGTCAAACTAGGAGCTCAAATTTCTCAAGGGATACAGCTTTCTCTATCTAGAACACACTCTATCTAGAGTGCCATCTGAGATATAGTTCCACAAAGTTGGTCTCATTTAAGGACTATTTACCAAGTAAATCTAGCCCCCAAATCATATACAAACATAGGTTACAGTTATCATTTGCATACTATTAACATACCAGTTGTCTGTCTACTTTGTGACAATACTGTGTCAGTCACTGGGAATTCAGTAATGAGTAAAACACTATTTTTCCTCCTGGGAGTTCGTAGTCAGAGGTGTGTGTTACATTGAAATGACCAGGCTTTCCTCTTCTAGCATTTGATCAGTCCTAGCTGATCAAATTAAGTCCTGAAACATCCACAGGACCTTCCACAATGTTTTATGAACAGCCAAGATATCACCCATGTACCTGCTCGCCACTCCTGACCCAGGAGAAATACTGAGAGCTCCTAACACCCCATAAAAATCAAGCAGTTGCCAAGATCAGAGGACACTGTGCATATTCAGGATGGCACAGAAGCAGGCACACACCAGTGGCTTCCTTGAGATACCTAACCCCACCCTTTGGATCCAGCTACAATGAGAATTTGGCCTTGCCTCTCCATGCCATAAAAATTACTGCATTGCAAAGCTGTAAGAAGGAAAGACAAGGAAATGTCCTTTAAACCCCAGAGAATCATAGCCCCAAACTACCTGAAGAAGTGGAGATTGATTAATATAAAGAAAAGAGTTGTCACGTTCTCTCTACTTGCCTCTTGTGTCTTCCTGGGCTTGCCCTGATTTCGTGTGAGCCATAGGCTGGTGTTTATTTTCATTTTGGGAACTATATAAGGTCTTTTTGACTTCTAGAAAGCCACAGGAAGGAAAATAAAATGTCAACACTGTCAGGGAAGCACAGCTTCAGCACCTCTCAAATCACGGGAAGCCTGAGCCCCATAGGACTTGGGAGTGATGGGCAGAAGGCCAGCACTGAATTTTTCGGAATTTGTTTTCCTTCTTTACTTTTTTCTTTTTCTTTAAATAACACTTATTTTTGCTCCCAATGTCAATAATTCTTGTGTTCTTTGACAATTTAATATGTGTACACAATGTATTCTGTTTATCTTCACCTTCTTCATACAATCTCAGCTCCTTCCCTCTCCTGATGACCCATTCTCCTTCCCAGAAAGTCCTTTTTCTCCCTTCATGACTTCTGTTTTAGTTTGGCGATCCACTAAGTCTAACTAGAGTTATAAGAATGGGAACATTTTTTTTTTCCTGAAGCCTACACCACTAAATGGCTACTGGGGGAAAAATACACACAAACAAACAGAGCAAAACAAAACAAAAAATGGCTCTTCCTCTAGCAATTATTAATTGCCAATGATTTCTCAAAAAGGTTTAGGGTTCAGAACCCCTTCTGCACCCATGATGAAATATTGATGGGTTCAGTCTTCCACAGGTCTTGGGTAGATAACTGTATCAACTGTGAGTTCATAAGTGTGATGGCCACGTGACATGCTCAGAAGATGGAATTTCATAGCACCCCTCCTCACCCTCTGGTTCTTAAAGTTCTTCTGCTCATTGTTCCATGGTGTTTACTGATCCTTGGAGGGGGTGGTAGCGATGACCCATTTAGAACCAAGCACAAAATTATCATTCTCAGAATTATGACCAGATATGATTATCTGCATTAGCTACAAAAGTAAGCTTCTCTGACAAAGGCTGAGAACATAACTAATTTCTGGGTATAAATTTAAGTATTTAGAAGACCAATTGAAATGTCTATTTAGCAAAAACAAAATGAACAAACAAACCAAAAAACCAGCATTTGGTCTCTTTCTAGGGCCGAGGACCTCTCTAGTTCTTGACCAGGGTTAAAATATCAGGCATGAACAAAGATCATGATTTTATAAGGCAAAAACAAAACAAAACAAAACAAAAAAACAAAAAAAACCCCAAAAAACAAAAAACATAAAAGCAAAAACCAACCAACCAAATAAACAAATGAAACCAATTGACTTGTAAATTGATAACTGTTTTTGTCTTGTAGAAAACCACTACTTTAAGATCTCTCTTAATTTTTGGAAAGTTAATAAGGAAATTATATAATTCTATACTACTTTTTGTCAGAACTGAAAGCTGCCCCCTCATAACCATCTCCCCCAACTTGTACATTTTGTAAACTGTTTTACTCTCATTTGGGTCATGTAAAGGTAGTGGTGAGTCATGGACACAGCTTGAACATTGGATCCTTGGTTGCAAGATGTGTGAACTTGGAGCTTTGATCAAGGAATTTAGTTTAAGGTCTTAATTTAAGACAAAATTTAATTTAAAGTTCTTGTCGTATAAACTTTCTTGTAAACATGAGGAGTTCAGGAATGGGTAACTTTTAGTTTTCTACAATATCTAACATGTAGGGGTTCCCAATGAGTAATTGTTAGAAGACAGTCATGACAACAGTGTGCATGAAATGACACCTAAGGCAAGGAACTAATGAGAGGCTAACAAAGTATTGATGGCGTACATATTATATATTTGTAAGCTTATTAAGTATTAATTTTTAATCTTTAGTTCTTTATAGCCCTGGAAACAACATAAAAAGAAGGAAGAACTGAGTATAGCTGTCTGCATTGCCTAAGCCAAACAATGAAATTTAATGGCAATATTCCACTTTTTAGCACGCTGAGAGGATATGATCCGGTAGTTCTTTCCGGATGTAGATTTTAATGTCTTATTAAAACAGAAGAGTGAGAAGCGAAATCCAGGAAGTAGGAAGAAAACCAGGAAAGGGTTGGCTGTTTCAGAGAAACAAAGTGGAGAGAGGTTTGAAGAATGAAATCTTGTCAGGCATGACAGTGCCGAGGACCCATGTGGGTTCAGGGAGTGAAGACATCAGGGAAGAAAGGACTAAAGTAGACAATGAGTAGATTTAAGGGCCTGCTGAGATGAGAAAGGGAGAGGACAGAGGCTGAACTGAGATAGAAGACCAAGGTTTCTAGACTTCCCATCCAGCTGATTGCTTCAGTCCAGCTGGGGGAGGGACGCAGGGACAGCTGGGAGTGGGTGATATGTAGAGTGAGGAGCAAGCGGAAAGGCCTTCATGTACAGGGCTGAATATGCTATGGCCGCATTGTTTCTTCACATGTCAGCAGTCGTTCTGCAAATGATTGACAGGACTAACGTAACTTCACTCATTTATAGTTTGAAAATAAAATGTCTAAAATTCTATCTACACAGACCCTCTGGACTTTACACGGCTCCGCCATGTTGACAGAGCTGTGGAATCAGATGTAAGAGTTAGCATTCCCCACTTCAGCAGGATCAGCACAGACTATCAAAGGTTATCCAGACGTCAAGGAAACTGAGCTTAGGAGACAAAATACGCGCGATTTGAGCAAAAAGGGAATGCATTTCATTCAGAAACCGGTCATCACAGTTTAAAGCCCTCTGGAAAAATGTTATTTCTCTACTCTTATGAACTATGTTTAAATTAACCCAGGCTTGAAAAGTTGTCTCGGTGAACGATGATGCCAAAGCTTCAGCAAGTTCCATAATCTCCCCGTGTGAGAAAAGGCCTCTTTCACTAACTTTGCAGATGAGGCTTAGAGACGCAGGGAAGTTAAGCACCATGTTCAAAATCTGGCTGTCAGCCTAGAGTGGGGAGGAAGCATGTGAGCCTCTCACAAGTTCTTCCTCTGGGTGGCTCTGGGAAAGCAGTTTATCATTTATGCTGGGAAGGAGCACACAAATGTCATAGCAACTTTGGAGCACTTTCTGGGCCTTTGAGGACTGAGGAACATTCAGTTATTTTTTTTAAGCATACCACTTAGATAATATCGATAATTTTTTTTTGTAAAATGTGCTGCATAAGTAAGAATAAAATGAACTTATTAAAATACAAGTTAAACTGATGCGAAAAGTAGGAGAGAATGAAATGGTCAAAACTCACAGCTTGTAACAGGAAAAAAATAGATGGTATCTAAAGTAGCTTTATTTGGCCAACAATGACAAAATAAAGGAGAGGAATTAGAACCGATAAGGATGTGCATGAGTTGTAACTCAAGAAGACAGTGCAGCGTACACTATACGCACAGAGCATATTCTCAATCAAAATTGCTACAAAAGACTAGGGGGGAAGTGGCCAAAATATTAGCAATTGCAATGCTCACTCTCAAGTAGCAAGATCTTCCTTCTCGTTTTATCATTCTGTTTTGTATTTACCAATATAACGTGAGAGTTACGTTCTCTTTATAAAGAGGAGAAGTAACTAAATGAAAGCTATCACTGAATGCATTTGGCCCGTGAATGAGAAGCTGGGCTTTCTAAATAACTGGGGAACTTAAACCCTCAAGTCGTAGAAATACCTGCTTGTCCAAGGCTGGGAGCAGACAAAAGAGATGGCTGAAAGCATTGTGGAGGAAAGTCTCCAGGCTTGCCTTCTCCTCGCTGAGAGGTACAGCACATGCATGCTTCAATGTGCTATGTCCAAGCAGTGAGGGCATGACGGTCACCCTAGTAGCCACCACTTTGGGGCCACAACAGCACAGTAAATTCATGTATCTGGGACATAACTCTAAGCTAATAGACTTACTTCCTGTATTTTAGCATCTGAACTGGGTTTAAAAGGAGGTGGACAGGAGCCTCATTTAAGAGAGTGAAAACACACCCTCTTCCCTGACCTAGGTCCCCAAAGCTCTGCCACACTCTGATGGCATATTCCTCTCGCCTTCAGACTCTGTTTCTAAGGACACTGAGAACAATTTATTCAGCTTTACATTGTTGAGAGGGAAAAAAAAAAACCTCCTATTTTATAATATTAATTCCTGAAGCACATTCAAAAATGGGTTTTATTTCGTACCAAACTTCGGGTTTTTTGAAAGATATTAATGTAGACAGTCTTTGAAATATTAAGAGTTGGAAGCCATTTTAAGGATCCTGAACTTAGCAAGCCTTCAAAGAAGGTTTGAAGGCAAAGTGTGTTACCTTATATGTTGAAATATGTATCAAGTTTCCTGCCGGGCAAGAGGCTCCGGTACTCTTGGGGAACTGTGGACTTATACATAGATTGTATTGCCCTCATTTAAAGCTGGGGTGCTTTGTAGAAAGGGTCAGGGTTATCTGGGGTGCTCTTTTCTTATTTTAAAATAAGTTTTGCTGTCTCCGGTTCTGAAATGCTGTCCTAATAGGCTTAGACGTTTACTCTTAGTATCCCTAAGCCGTGAGAGAACAATGATAAGATGTTTTGAAAGTGCATTTTTGTACTGTCATTTTTCTTTTGGAGATTTCATCGTTTTGGGCTTTGCTATGTTTCAAAGACAGCATGCAATGTGAATCCAGTGCTTATTTTGAAGTTTCAGTATTATGTGATTACACGTTAGTGCTTTAAATATCTAGATGAACAAATTAGAAGCATATTAGGCTTTAACATTGTTATGGTGTTCAAGAGACAGGTGATAATTCTGAACACCGTTTTTTTTGTGTGTGTGCTTGTTTTACTGTTAGAATTTTCTGTTGGTTCAGGAAAGGAAAAATCAGTAATCTTAGTTCAGAGTCTTCATTCAAAGATTTTGAACTATGTCAGGAATATTTTCTTTTCCTCATCTGATTGACTAGTTGTCTTGGTGTTTGTGTGCTTAGCAGAACTGCATCTGAATGTGTTAGGTATCATCTAATGAAGACAGGCAACAGCTCGATAGACTCTGCTTTCTACCTTAACTTTTCAAAACATAGATGGGCTCACATTGCTCCTTGTAGATTTTGGATGGCTCCTTACTATCTACTGGATGAAAACTCTCCATCTTAACATGATGTTAAGGCTCTTCCAGGTGTAGCAACAAGACCCCCAACCCTCTCTTGTTTGATTTTTCTTTCCACAGCACCCTAATCAGTAGAGACAGAAGCAAGAGGCTGCTGGGACTCCAGCTAAGGATGCTTTGCAGTTTGTAAGTGGTCCAGGAAGAGAGTCAGGAACAGGTAAGGAATATGGGCAGGTTGGGGCTTTCTGGAGCAGAGGCCAAGGCCAATTAACTGCTAGTAAAAGTAGAAGCTCAGTGGACATGAGTGAGAAGAGTAAAGCCAGAGAGAGCTATAGAGAGTGTCCCTTTCCTTGCCTCCAGGCACGACTTCTGTGGCAGGCTCTGCAGGAACCACAAGCCTTCATGGAAGTGTGTCCCCCTCCTTTGTGAACCCATGTTCCCATGCTTAGCAACCTGCTCTGCCATCATAGGCTCTGTGACCTTTATCATGACATCTTGTAGTTCTGCACCTCCTTTTACCTAGCAGTAAACTGTTATATGACTTATTAGAAGAATCAAGGATTACTTAGAGATATACTAAGAAGTTTTGGAAGGGTTGAATAAAGTCAACCATGTGTCCAGAGTCATTTCTGTAACTTATGTAGTTGTTGTATTGCTATGATGAACTTAACTCCCTCACCCCCTTTTTTTGGCTAGTTTTGTAACCAAGAAGTCAGAATTAGACTAGTTTAATGATCAGGGTGATGCATCAGTTCTAGTTGTGAGCTTTTCCCATGTCAGCATTCTAATTCCCACATCCTAGAGGTTGCTCTTCAGTCATGGACAAACCACTATGACTAATCACCCTGGTTATGATGGGGCCACTTCACAAACAGAGCAGCATCCAACTTCTGTATTAATTATTTTTGCATTACTATATTCAGTTATTCAGTGAATAACTGAAATGATTTATATCAGGAAAGGTTTCTTTTGGTTCTTGGTTTTATAGGGCTTGGGTTGTGGTTGTTTGGGTCTGTGTACTTAGAACATAATGAAGACAAGACCATATGATGACATCACTGGCAGCAACACATAATGGGAGATTGTTTTTTCATTTTATGGTAGATAAAGAGAGGTGAAAAGAGAGAGAGAGAGAGAGAGAGAGAGAGAGAGAGAGAGAGAGAGAGAGAGGAGGCTATGGTATGATACAGTGTCAAGAAGGCACTTTCAATGGTCTGCTTCCTCCAACTAGGTTCAACTTTCTCCCTTTTACCATCTCCCAATGATGCTCTCATGATATTGACCTATGCAGTAGGTCAGAGCCTGCAGACCTAATCATCTCTGGAATAGATATGTTTTATTAATCCCATTGCTTTTCAGTCCAATCAAGTTGATAATCAAGATTAACCAAAACAGCTACTTAGTGGCATGTAATTACTCCATCCCCTCCACTTTATGTAGGGCTTAAAATACCAAATCGGAACATTTTACAAGGTCTGACCTAGGTAAAGGTCCTAAACTGAGGAGAAGAAATGACCTTTCAAGGGTTCATCTCTATCTACATAACTTTCTTGCTAGTTTATAAGAAAGAAAGGTTTCCCCTCTTAAGGACTAAGTATGTCAGGCATCAGACTGCCTGATGGATGAGGAGTTTGTTAATGCTGCTGTAGATTTTCTTCATGACTCCGAGGTCAGGAGAACAAACACTATGAAGAGCTAGAAATGTGAGTTGGATAAAAGTGTAGCTCCAGAGGAAAAGAACAAAGCCTGAAGGAGACTATGCATATCTAATGATGGAGAAGGAAGCGCCTGGACCAGCAGTGAGGCACAGAACTTCAGATGAGGTGAATCTGTGTGCTCCAACAACTCCTTCCTTCTACAGCATCTTGGAGGTCAGGGATACAACATCCTTTCAGGATGGAGAATGAGTTTCTGGAGGGAATTAGCATCTCCTGGCCTAACTCATACCGCCACTGAGATAATGAGGAAAAAATTCCCAAAACCAGAAACAAAAACAAAGAAACAAAAAGCCAAGCAAATTCAACTTAAGTATAAAAGCACAAAGGACAGGAAAGTGACGTGCTCATTTTTGCTTTTCGAGAAGAAAACACAGAGAGGATTTTTTTAATCCATCTGCAACATACTTGCCCTGCTTCTACTAAAAATTTATACGTAATCCCTCTCAGGGTTTGGATCAGGCAAGGGCATTAGGCACTTTTGCTTAGCAATGTCATCCTATGAGAACATCTTCAAATTGGAAGAGCCAGCCTTGTTTTTGTTTTGAATAGCTTTGGGACAGGATGGAAAGACAGGGGAGATTGTGGGGACACAGGAAAGGAGAGGAGCCTCTCCTCTCTCATCACCTGAAATGCAAGAATCCCAGAACAATCTACAGCATTTTCTGTGAAGGGACCTCACATAGAAATAGATTTTACACACACACACACACACACACACACATATATTTATATTTATACATATATTTATGTGTGTGTGTGTGTGTGTGTGGATAATTTAGGTTAAAGTAATACTCAACAAGGCTGAGATGTATGCCTGTCCCTTGAAGATACCATATTCATGTTTGGGATGTCTTGCTTTCTGCAATTTCCCTTCCAGAAGCCCACAGTCATGCTACCATCTGTGCCTTTTATTTCCTTCTGGGCATGTTTCCTTCTCTTAGCCTTTGTGCTTAAGACTGTATTAAAATACCTTTGATAAACTCCAACTCCGCTTTATCAACTGGCATGGCCTGAGTAGAGGTCTCTGAAAATCTAAGGGAACTCTTCCCTGACTGCTGAAGGTGACAGTGGAGAGCTGTGACTCATCTTTGTCCCCCAAAACACTGACAGCTTTACTTACTGGGTGAAAAGAAAAAACACAGTAGGGCACTGTAGCCGGTCTTTGTTCCTTTGTGGGTTCTTCTTTCTTCTGCCCTCTCTATCCCTTTTCTCCACCCTTTCAACCCACTAATATTAGATAATAATAATAATAATAATAATATTAATAAAAGATAGAAAGGAAAGGAAGAGATCGCAGAATAAAGTCAGGGGCTAGGAAGGGGATGCTGTTACTTTAGACTATCTCCTGTTGATTAGAGGCATTGCGCTCCTTGGCAAAGTCTGATCTTCACCATCAGGATATCTAATTTTTTCTTGTTGTTTGTTCTTTGCACATGACTACTTAACAAACTATGACCAACAGCAGTCAATGACAACCAACAACCAACCAACAACCTACACTGCCTCTTGGGGTCCTAGCATTTGTATACTCTCTGAAAATTACCCAGAAATCCAAACATTACAGAGACACAGAAACTATATGTAACAGGCAAAATCATGCCTATGACAGAGCACATGGCAAATCATTATCAGCTGCTGCAAAGCAGCCCATCTCCCCACATCTGAAATCAAAATGAAGCATTTTTATATTTCTGTATTTTTAATATAAATTTTTATTTATTGCAATTTATTCACTTTGTATTCTAGCAATAGTCCCCACCCTTGTCCCCTCCCAATCCTACTTTCCCTCTCTCAACTTCTCCCATGCCCTTTCCCCAGTCCACTGATAGGGGAGGACCTCCTGCCCTTCCATCTGACCCTAGCCTATGAGGTCTCATTAGGTATTTTTAAAAAAGAAACCCAAATCCCCAAAGTCTCACTATTGAGCAGGGATTTTTAACTCTAAGAAAACTAAAGTAAAATTTAACAAAGATAATAGAATAGAAGTCATAATTTTTAATTTCAAAGACTCTGTGTTCAAGAATGGTCATTAATCTCTTAGAGAATACTAAAAAGCCAGAGTATTTTATGAAGGTTTTATATTTATATACATTTATATGGTATTTACAAAGTCACTGAGTCTATGTAAGAAGGGAAACTATTCTTTTTTTAATTAAATTTTAATTTTTTACATTAATTACATTTTATTTGCTTTGAACCCTAGCTGTACCCTCCTCCCTCATTCCCTCCCAATCCCACCCTCCCTCCCTCATCTCCTCCCTCGTCTCCTCCCATGCCCCTCTCCAAGTCCACTGATAGGGTAAGTTCACCTCCCCTTCCATCCGACCCTAGTTTATCAGGTCTCATCAGGACTGGCTGCAATGTCCTCCTCTGTGGCCTGGCAAGGCTGATCGTCCCTCAGGGTTCGGGTGGTCAAAGAGCCAACCACTGAGTTCATGTTAGAGACAGTCCCTATTCCCCCTACTAGGGAACCCACTTAGATACTGAGCTGCCATAGGCTACATCTGAGCAGGGGTTCTAGGTTATATCCATGAATGTACCTTGGCTGGAGTATACCCCTGAGCTCAGATAATCTAGCAGTGTATCAAAGCATTTGCTGAGACTCATAACCAAACTTTGGGCAGAGTGCAGGGAATCATATGAAAGAAGAGTAGTTAGTAAGACCTGGAGAGTACAGGAGCTCCACAAGGAGAGCAACAAAACCAAAATATCTGGGGAACTGTTCTTAGCTAGAAGTCCAGAATGCTTGGGTACTCCATCTGATGACATATTTCTAGTAAAGTTTCCAACAGAAACCAGAAAAGAGTTTCTCCGTTTTGTCTCTGAATCCCTGATGGGAGGAAGGGACACAGCTCCTATGACTAGAGCAAGGAGGGGTGACAACAAGGTCCCCTGTGTCATACCCATCTAGAGCCTCAGCTATGTTCTTAGGATCCCAGTACTGGGTTTACGTTATCACAGCCATCATTCATTGTGTTTGCAAGGTGTGCCATGCTGAGAGAACATGGGGCCAGGAAGCTATGTAATTGGGGTAGTTAGCCTGGAGCAAGAGTGAGGTCAAGGCATATCCAACTTCGAAAATCTCATCAAGATCATTCTCTCACTGCTGTGTGCCTGCATGTCCCAGCACCCATAGGCTTTCAGCCCTACCTCTGTAACCTTTGATGTGGTCAAGTAGCATGGCAGCAAAGTTACTGGTTAAACTGCCTCTATCCTTATAAGGTCATGTCCAGCAAGCACCTGGAATTCTTCTTTATGCAAATAAGGCATTCCCAGCACCTTGGCCCTAGTCAATCATGGACTCACTTCAAACACCTCTATCCATTCCCCAAAGATTTAAACAGTATTTGTTTCCTCCCTCCACCCCCCAATTAAATGTGCTATCTCATTGAACCTGTCTCCCAAGAAGGCTGTTTCTCATGCACTCACAGCTGACTGAGAATCTGTGTTGCACCCATTTGCCTTGGCTAAGTTTCACTCCCTCGAGTCCAGCCCAGTGCACAATGAGCCTGGATACCCCAGGGGGAGAAGCAGACACAGGGCTGCAGGACAAAAGAATAAGTATTTGTTTTTGAGGAGTTCAGAGGGTTGTGCCAATGAACTAGAAGAGGCTGTTAGTACCTGAATTATGGTTTGTGAAATTTTCAATGTATTCTTGCTAAGCTGGAAAGGAGAAACTTTGGTCAAATAGAAAGTATGCATACCTTTCCTCAAGTTTATCCCAAATTTTGAGAGCATTGCTCAAACAATTGTTGCAAACACTGGGAAGGAAGACAGGAATTAGACAGCTGTGAAGGCTGGATCTGGTCTCTTACTGAGCTGTCAGTGTATTCATTTCTCAAGACATTACTCTGATCTAACTCACACGCAGGTCGCTAGCTACTATATTTAAATTCATTGAGAAATTGTCATACTACAGATTTGCCTATGTCAACCTATCTTCTTTGAATAGCTTCAATTTTATTTCATGGAGTAAAATAATCCCATTATAGATCAGAAGCTTGAACTGCAATGTTTAATTATGATCCTGATTCTAGCATTCAGGGGAGAGAGAGGAAAAAAAAAAAAAAGAGCCAAGCTGGACATTGTCAGTTTCAGCACATGGGGAACTGAGACAAGAAGATTGGTGAGAATTCAAAGTGAGTTTCATGGGTTAGCATCTCAAATGGAAAGAAAGAAAGAAAAGGAAAAAAAGAAAAGAAAATGAAAAAGAAAGAAGAAAAGCAAAGCATAATATCAATTGCACATTGTGTTTGTTTAGACATCTATGTAAAGCAAGCTATGAAAAGTTTAATCCTACAGCCCTATTCATGCATTCATTTGGAGGGTATAGTCAGCTTCTTTGGGCCCATATCTGGGTCACATATCCATAAATCCAACCAAACACAGTTCAAAACTATTTGAAAAACAAAACATTGCATATGTGGTGACATATACAGAGCTTTCCCTAAACACCACAGTGTGTCAGCTACTAACTAACACAGCATTCACAAGGTATTGGGTTTTATAAACAATGCAGAGATGATTGAAAGTCAAGTGGAGTGTGCTTAGGCTATACGCCAATAGCATGTCACTCTATGAAAGGAATTGGAGCATCTAGAAGCTTTTCATGTCTGTTGTGTGTGTCTCAGGAACTACAGGAGGAGTCTGCCAGGGTTCTGAGTGTCAGGACCTAAAGTCTATCATTATTCTCGCTAATGAACTTGGTTTCCACCATTGCCTCACCTTGAGCATTCTGCTCTCTCTCAGCTCCTGAGGTTTTAAAATCCATCATTCTCGAGAAACGTCAACTACATCCTCTCTCCTGATTCTGCTTCTTGCTCTCTGGGAACTGTGGAACACACAGTGGGATTTTGTTTATTTGGTATTACTTCAAAAGAGCAGTGAGGACATCTTTGATTTCTTCTGTGTTCAGATGAAGGATGAAGAGATTAAAACTGTGGACAGTTACCATATATCTGTCAGCCAGCTAGACATATCATTGACCTGAGGGAGAGACATAAAAACTGGGGTACTCATCCCAAAACCTTCAGAAGGGAGGCAGTTTACTTCAACTTTCACTGGCTTCCATCTTGCCTCTTTTTTATTTTCTTGTAAGTGAAAAATTGGAAAAAAAATATAGGAAAAGCAACAGCAAGTGATCTGGGTAATTGTTAGCACACACGACATGAGACATGAGCCATTTTAATGAAGATTTATATACAATTCTATTGGGGCAGAAAAATCTTTTTTAAAGATAAAAAGCTGCGGCTGTCAAGATGGTTCAGCTGCTAAAAGCAACTCCTGGTAAAGGCACCCACTGCCAAGCCTGATGACTCAAGTTCTATCCCTGAGTGCACATCATGGAAAGTGAGAACTCACCCTTGAAGGTTGTCTTCTGACTTTCATATGTGTGCTGTCATCACATACACACACACACACACACACACACACACAAAACAAAACACAAACACTACTTTTTTTTTCCAAAAGTTAAAATGAAAGTATTTATGTGTCACAGTTTTCAAACCATCAAAGGCCCTGGGACTCTCTGAGGCCTTTGCAGAGAGTCTGTGGGAGCAGCAAATTTTCAAGACTCTGTAAAGAGAAGCCACTCTTTGTCTCTGCACTCATTTTCATGAATTTCGTCTGGTGGAGGTTTCCAGAGACTGTGTAAGTTGTAACTTCACAATTAGATGTCAGTTGAAGCAGATAGAATTTAGGGGCCTTCTGTCTGTATCAGGAGATTTGCAAAAATGTAAACAGACAGTGTTGCTCATGTTAACATGGAATATCTTCATTATTGTCATTTTGAAATAAATTACCAATAACTTTAAAATCCTCATTTAATGTGGTAGCATTGACCCCTTTAATCATCCCTGTGCTGGTATATCAGTTGGCCCTTTGGGACAGTGAGAGAGCCCTGATATTGATGTCAGCTGGCTCCGTAGTGTGATGCCCATTATGTCTTCACATTGTTGATAAATCTGAGTTGGGAGTTAGTTCAAGCTAGTTCCCATGGACAAAATTCACAAAAGAGAAGTTCTTTGGGGGAAACTCACTAATTTCTAAACCTGTGAAGAAGCCTTGTTAGCAAAAGCTTGCGAACTGCCCATGATAACGGCTGACTGCCTTTAATCCTAGCACTTCGGAGGAAGGCAGAGGCAGAAAGAGCTCTGAGTTCCAGGCCAACCTTGTCTACATAATGAGACCCTGTCTCAAACAAACACAAAACAAAACAGCAAAAACCAATTAAACAAACAAAACAAAACCCAGTTGTCTTAGCTGGCCTTCTATTGCTGTGATGAAACATTCTGACGAAAAACAACTTGGGGAGGAAAGGGTTTATTTTGCTTCCATCCTCCAGTATCGTTCGTCACTGAGAGAGGTCAGGGCAAGAACTCAAGCAGGAACCCGGAGGCAGAAACCAGGAAGCCATGGAGGAATGCTGCTTACTGGCTTGTTCTTCTTGGCCTGCTCAGGCCGCTTTCTTATACCACCCAGGCCCACCTTCCTAGGCCCACAGTGGGATAGGTCCTCCCACATCAATCATTAATAATAATTTTAAGTGCCCTACAGACTTGCTTACAGGCCAATTCGATGAAAGCATATTCCTAATTAAGGTTCCTGATTCTCAGACAGCTCTAGCTTGTGTCATGCTGACAAAAACTAATCAGCACACCAACTACACAACCAACGCAACCAACCAACTTGGCTTGAAAACTTCTAGTAGATAGTATAATCACATTTTTGTTTTAAAATATAACTATGTAGAAAAATTCTGAGAAGATATATCAGTTACTCCTATAGTGAAATAAAAAAGCAACCCGTATTTACCAGTAGCAGTTGTTTCTAGAGCCTAAACAAACAAACACACAAAAAGGTTTTCCTCTATCAACTGTTGTGGGCTTGAGTTTTTATGAAAAGCATGAAAGTCAAACAGAAAATGGAAAAGAAATACATTTTAATCTATTGTTTGGCGATACCTAGGCTTTGCTTTTCCAGTAGGTACTATGAACTCATTTGAAAACAAGGGTTTCTTTCAGTCTCATAACTGAGAGTCAGGTGATGTTGTCATCCATTCTGGCTCATTCATTCCTCACACATGCATCGCCTTAAGGATGTCAAGCCTTTATCCCCCTCACAGACAGCCATTCTGGATGAGGCCCCTGCCTACCATGCCCCTATTCTTCCAGCACCTTTTGTTTTTTCACATCTAGTCATTAGGTCCCTTCTCAAGGGCTCCTCTGACTTCCCCACTGAGCTGAGTCAGAGTTTTCACATGCCCTGAAGGACCTGGTGTGGCCATAGGACCATGGAGAGACTCCAACTCATGTATTGCCCTCTATGGTCTCCAGTGACAGCAGAGTCATGTGGTTGTTCCCGTGAGGCCTGGGCTTCATAGAAGAAAACACAGAGGTCCATCCATTCACAGCACAAATGGAATGTGAGCCTACACGGAATGAACAGCTGGGCGTTGTAACATCCTGAAGAAGTAGAACATGTCCCTGCTCTTATGGCACCAGAATTTCAGGGATTACAGTGTCTTAGCCCTTGTTCCATGACACACTGGTGTGCTAGTGGATCCAGGCTGAGACACTAGGCCTCCTAGGTGGGCTCCCTCCCAAACTGTCTGCCTTCTCAGGTACTGAGATGGCAGAAGATGGCCGCAGGACACAAGATAATTCAACATTTGTATATCTGAGTCCTGGAATGAATATACCTATGGATCCAACCCAGTTGAAGGTTCTTTGAAAAGAATGAATATGCTGAGTTATGGAAAATTGTATTGCTGAGGCTAAAAAGATGGAAGTAGTCAGGTGAGCAAAGCATAGTCAAAGCATAACAAATTGACCTTTGTTGTGGCAGAGACCTATAACTGTGAAAAAAATGGCCGCAGCTTTAAATATCATATCTTTGAATCACTTGGAGGTGAAGGGATATTTTAAAAATGTGTCTGGCAGTGGGAGAAAGAATTCAAATAGGCCTTTGCTGTGAATGTACCTCTGTCAGGGAAAGGTCTTTGTAGCTAGAGTGAAATGGCATTTCTTTGTTAATGAGGTGGACGTTTATGAAGAGTTATTGTGTATAGTTTTCAAAAAATAATAATGTAGATCTCTCTGTAATGCGATAAATGTCTGGATGCAATCCACCTAGCCTATTGTCTAAAATATAATGCAAATTCTAACATAAGCACCCATGAATAAATCGACTCACATCTTACAAGTCAGAATAATTCACAAAGCTATGGTAAATGCTTTTCTTATTAGAGATTTCATATAGTCACATTCAGAGCATAATAATCACTTTGCCCAGATTCACTTAAAACCAGTTTTATTTATGAAAAAAAATCCTACACTGTGTATGTTGAAAATTAGTTCAGATATCACTCAATACATAAGGAACCAAGACCAGCTTATAGGCATTAAATCTGATACTGTTTAAGGGGTCAGGGAAATCTAGAAGTCAGAAATATGCACAATAAAAAAGACACATAGGTTCTTTGAAACAAATTCTAAACAGCATATATCTTTCATTCAGCAGGAGTATAAACATTCATAATTTTTTGAAGTCTAAGAGTGAAATGTGGGTATTGTATGGTGGGTTTTTTTTTTATCAAAATAGTTATCCTGGAGTCTGAACTTGCTTGAGGAGCTTGCTGTTTCTCACAGCATTCTGCACTACAGGACTCCAGGAGGGCTGTGGTGCCCTTCTCCAGATCAGGCCCTAAAGCACTTGGGATGCCCGTAGCAGCACTAATCTTGGCTCATATTAAGTTCTGTAGTATTTTGGTCCTGTTTCTGCTAATTATCAGGAAATAGCAACAGTGCAGAGCTGGGAGCCTGGAACCCACCCACTTCCTGTGTGCTGATTTAAGGGTATCTTTGTTGGCTTAATAACTTACTTGGTTTCACATATGACAACACTGGTCAATGAGTTTTGGTAATGGACAATGAGAGGAGAAAAATCTCCTTAGAGAAATGGCATTCATTTGCTTTAAATTCATTTCTTCTGAGTCACCATTCTTACTAAAGTCACTGGGAGCCTAATGGAACATGTAAAATTTTGCTTTTAAAAAACAACTTCATAAAATGAGCTTTTGTGTTTTATATCATAAGCTGAAGGTTTCATTGCAGTTTAAAATCAAGAATTTTCTTCTCACATTCCTGGGCTTGAGGTATTACAAAAGGATAAGAAACGTTTCTTTGATTCCATTACTCATCAAAACATTTGTGTGAACAATAGAAAAGCAACCATCTTTCTGACCTTCCTGGAGGTCAACACTCTCATCATAATCTGTGACCGAGAAAATGCTCTGGAAGAATCAATCGCTCATATGCATTTACAGCTCTGACAAGGCATCCCATATAACTTTTATATACACCACAGGAGAGATCTACATTATTTTACGTATATCTTTTTTAACATATGTAAAACTGAGCCATTTATGAACATAGAGATTAGAGAAAGGCTTAAAGACAGCTTAAAATACTAATGTTCTATCATGGAATTGGAACAATTTCCATATCACAAAATGTACTAGTACAAATTGTTTCTCAGCAGAAAGATGTGTGAAAAGTAGAAACCTTGATTCAGCTACATCTTATTGCTTTCAGCTCATGACATCCAGGAAGAATATTTTCATCCCCAATTGGACATTATTAATGAATCTGCATCCTCTAACATTTTTTTCTTCATTAACATTAGAGACAACTGAGTGACTTTTCTTGGAGTTAAATATTAAACATGATTTTAGAAACAGGGTTTTCTTTATCTGTTATCAAGTCCTGAAATACATTCCTTTGGTGACAGTGGGGTTTCCAAGTACTTACAACTTAACAGACAAAGGTGCTCTTTGTAGAGAGGGATTTGTTGACTACAACAAAATATCTTGAGAATGAGAGCTTTTGAGAGTGTTAAAGATTCTCAAACATGTAACACAAACTTACAGAATACTTGCACATGAATTATAACCTTAAATACACATGATTCTTCTTTGAACATTTGTCTATCTATCTATCTATCTATCTATCTATCTATCTATCTATCTATCTATCTATCTATCTATCTATCTAAAACAACCTATTTTCATGTAGTTCTGAAAAACTCACCGGGTATGCCTTAGCTTTTAAGAAACAGTCATGGAAAGCTTTGTCCTACATCACATATGGACACTGATTGTGATCGTTGTCACTTAAGAAACATTCCATGCTCATCTGA
>CM053749.1:25031751-25091332 GCA_028658305.1 Pachyuromys duprasi
GTATCAGTCTCAGTCAAGACCCTGTGCCCAGATATTTTGGTTCTGTTGCTCTCCTTGTGGAACTCCTGTCCCCTCCTCTTTCATAAGATTTTCTGCACTCTGCCCAAAGTTTGGCTATGAGTCTCAGCATCTGCTTTAATGCTCTGCTGGGTAGAGTCTTTCAGAGGCCTCTGTGGAAGGCTCCTATCTTGTTCCTTGTTTCACCCTCTTCCGATGTCTATCCTGTCCGAATCTCATTTTCTCTCGTTTTTCTACTTACTGGATACTCTCATGTGAATAATTGCTCCCCTCACATTGCAGTTTCCCGTTAGGTCAAGAAGAGCTAATAGCATATGGCTCAGTGGTTGATGTCACAGGTATTACAGATGTTAATTTTCATTAAATTACCACAGACAGGGAATGAAAACTATCCAACAAATATTAACCAATTGATGTTTTATGAAGTTAGAGTAGGTAAAAATAAATTAAAAAAATTTTTTTTGATGTAGGACAGTTTCACATGCTGCAATTGCTACAGTGGGTCTGTGACTCTGCAGTGAAGCCTGTCAGTGAGTTTTGAGTAGGTGGTCAAGTCACCTTAGAAGGGATTCTGTGGATTTGGGCTTTGGCAATGGGCTTGCCTTTCCAGAGCTGAGAACTGTGGAATACTTATTTTGGTGATCTCTTGCATCCCACCTATAAAAAGATGCATTTATACAAACCCTCAAATCTTGGTGTCTCTTAGCCTCCACCTACTTGCACAGAATATAAAATCCCTAGCAGTTTTCTTTTTTTCCTAAGTATTTGTAGAAGCCCCAGAGGAGGGGTTCCCTATCAACTCTAGCGTTTCCTTGATCACTGCTTCTCTTGTGACTAGGGGACATTGAACAAGCCCACAACCGAGGCTGTACTTCAGACCCAACAAATCATAATCTTTGAGGCAGCACCAAACATATAGGTTAAAAAAGTAAACCAACAACAAAAAGCAAACAAACAAACAAAACCAAACCAAACAAACAAACAAACAAAACCCCCAACTCTCTGGGTGTTTCCATCGTACAGCCTGGTTTGAGGCCTGCTGTCCAAGACCCATCAGCATGCACTGCTCTTTATCAACACAGAGACATTTTTACTTTGATTCACTGGCTCAAAACCGCTTTTCACTCGGCCCAGTCAGCCCTTCCATGTAGTGCCCAATGTCTTCTAGTTTCTGCACTCAGCCACTCATTAGAATTACTTAAGTAGAGTTAAAAATGCTGCATCCATGCCCTAGTCTACACTAAAGAAATCAGAAGTCCTAGGCATGAGATTCAGGTCCCCAGGATTTATGGACATTTTTGTGTGTATTGCTTTAGCCGTTTCTAAGGGTTGAGAGAGTCCCTCTCATCGCTGTGGCCTTGCCTGCTTCTGTGCTCTGGTGATGTCCTCCTGACCACAGAGCTGCAGCTAGCCCCAGCTTGCCAAGATGTCACCCTAATCTGCCACCCACGCTGATCATGTCTTGTCACTTGCAGTTCCAGGACTGTCTCACTCCTTGGGGTAGCTGCTGTTTCTTATACCGGCATCTTCAGCCATATTTTCCTGCCTCTTTGTCTTTGCCATGTATGGCACTTTCTAATAATTTTTTTCTCAAGAAAAAGCTCTGTGTGTGTGTGTGTGTGTGTGTGTGTGTGTATGTGTCTGTCTCTCTTTCTCTGTGTTAATCTTTTTTAGAAGTGATTCCTTTCTGTTCCTTGAACACTTGCTCAAATTCTTTGTAACTTTGTTTCCCTCTAGTATCCTGAGAAGAGGCTTGAAAGACACCAATAGAGATGTCTGCATTCCTGATGAAACTGCACTGTCTCTGTTTCCATCTTACTCCCTTCCTCAAGTATCAGTCAATGTTCTTATAGTGTGGGTATACAAGCATGTGGGTGAGTTGGGGTTGTTGAGTTCATCCCACAAGAGGATGCTGTCCCTCAGGCCTTGCCATGTTCCTTTTCAGTTCTAGGGATTTGCCTCTCAGGTCTCTTTCTTTAGATATTAATTTATAAATATTTGAGTTATAAGCTCAAACTTATAAATAAGTTTCTTTTAAGATGTCTTTCCTTGGGTGGGCTAGAACTTGGGCAAATAAGCAAGTAGATCTGAATGCACATTTTACAGCCAATAAACATTCTAGAGTTTTTAATTGAGTTTAAACATTCTAGAGTTTTTATACCAGTGCCACACTCAATGCACTGGTATATTGGAATTCTATAAACAGCACATCCATTCTGGGAAATATCTAGTAGAAACTTTAAGAGGAAAAAAAAATGTTCCCTTAAAACCAGACTGCTTTTCTCTGGATAGACTCAAACTTCCCATTCTTCAAATACTTAGATGAATCAAAAGTTTCATATAGACCTCAACCTTGTGCTATAAGAGCAAGAGAAAAAGCCCAACAATAAATCAGCACAGAGGGGAAGAATGATGGTGTTTCCCTAAGAAGATGCTATAAATTATTAATTTATGCCAGAAATGAGTACAGTCAGTGTCATAAAAATGCATCACTCTGATATCAGCCTACAGACCACCATTTGAAACACCTGTGTTAGAACATAAAAAGTTAAGATATACTTTCTCTTCCAGCCCTAGCGGGGACCCTGTGCAAGGAACTTTCCATCAGCTATCCGTAAACCTGCTGTGTCAGACCTCAGAGCATGGCCACGCTACTGCTTCCCATTCAAAACGCTGGCAATGAAAGCCTCTTCTGTTTGTTTCTAGTGGTCTGGAGATCTACCCCCATGCCAGAGCCCCACAGAATCACAGGTGTGGCATCGTCAGCAAAGATAGGCAAGTCAAGAGCAGAGCAAAATGGTATCCTTCTGGAAATCCAAAGCAACCCTATCCAGATGAACGTCTCTGTGCCTCTGTTCTCACTGGTCTCTGTGGAACCGTAAAGTCATGTGGCCATAGGCTCTTTCAGTGCTGATAAGATCAAAACTGCATTTTAAAATAGTTTTGATCAGGCATCTGTTTCCTTCTACTTTGTCTTTGAACATTTAATTTGACCTGAGCAAAGTATGGTATGAACAGGGGAAAGAAACGTGTCTTAATGCACAGTTTTTAGCATGATGGAGCAAAAAGAAAAGTCAGCCACAATAAATACCTCCTGACCTGGTGCTCTGTCTGGAAGCAGGTCCACTACTGTGGGTATTATCTTCTCCTTCAAGAACAGATGGGATTCTAAACCCCACCAGCAACCCTGGTGTCAAAACAACACAGGTCTTCAAGGGGCCTTTCTAAAACCAAATTCCCTTTCAGACATTTGAGGCAGGGCTCCAGATTGTATTTTCTCTGATAGGATTGCTTTCGAATGTTTCTAGAAGCAATTCAGTCCCTTTCCTGAAGGACTGAGTCAGACTTTGGTAATTACGTTCTCTATGTCCTTCAAGGCCATCAAGGAAATGGCAGCCTGAAATTTGGCCATATTTTCAATAAACACACACTTGGGCATATGGATTCAGCCTTGATGTTTTTCTGTGCTGCATCAATAAAATTTAATTAAAATGTGTAGGAAAAATTACAGTCATTTTCATTTATCATCCTCAAATGCTATTATGATACTAAAGCCCTTCATACCTGTACCCATAAGTGGATGATAAAGGTATAATGGGCTATTAAAAGGGTTATGCTACTACCATCCTTAGATATTTTAAGGTAATAATGGGTAACCATCTGTCTTGAATGTCATCAAAGTAGGAACCAGGACAGTTGATGGATTAAACTCTATTCAGATACATTTTTTTCTCATTTTGCATGGAATCAGACATAATCATACAAGAATGTGGGTCATAAATATTTATAGGTTGCTATTTAAGCATTGATGATGGTATTTTTGTTGTCTAAAGGTGAAAGGAGAGAGGGATGGATGGTTAGGTGTGTGTGTGTGTGTGTGTGTCTGTGTGTAACTTAAAAGTTTATTTTCATAGCCCTAACTAGCTTTCATCCACGTTGGTTTTACATCTTGAAATTCCCTACTACAGTGTCATGTTATGTGTTATCACAAACACAGACATGGGGTTAGTAGACCAGGATAGATCATTTGAGGAGTTATACTCTGACTATAGTTTTTCAGGAGGAAAAAAAAATATTTACATGGAAAATTTTCAGATGGAAGCATGGTTCTCGGTTTGTATCTTATTTACCTTTATCCCCCTTGCCCCCAGGGATCCAGTGTGAGGAATGCAGAGGGAACTCGCTGGGGTTCCAAATGGCCATCTGTGGCCCCTGCTGTTATGTCGACCATGGAGTAAAAGCTTCTGGACTACGGGTTCACAGACATTCTGGGCACCGACAGTACAGTACAGTGTGTTCTTGCTTTGATGTGGGAGACTCACAGTCATTAGCATTTGAAAGGGAACACTTATTAGTCAAACTACTAAATGTCCTTTATACAATATAATGAGTTTCATTGAAAGGAACCACCAGCTCAGCTACAGGGGAATTTAAACACTTTGCCATCATTTATAAATTCAGCCCTTCTAGGATAATATTTTAAAGGTACTTTGAATGAAGAGAAGAAGAAAAGTGGTGGGAATCCTGACAAAAGAAATGTAATTAGAGTAAAAAAATAAAGGCAATTCTATGCTTTCCGTAGATATCTTTGATCTTCCCAGAAGTCAGGGAAGCATGGGTATTGGCAACTCCCCTCCCTCCTCTGACTCTGAACAGGTAACTGGCATGAAACGTGACCGCTTTTGTTAAGATGTTGAAGGGGGAAAAATGCCCAAAACCATAATCCGAAACTACTGTAATGCAAATCAATAAGGCAGAGACGCGCTGCAGGAGACACAGCAAGTAACAGAGCTGCTCTTGATCTTTCTTTCAATGTCTCAGGATTACCCTAGACATTAGCCTTATGCATCTAGCTTATTAAATTTAAATTAATGCATGATATGGGAATTAAAGAAACCATTAATTAGCACATATTGTTTCTCCTTTCTAATTTTTTATCTTGGAATGTTCATGGTCATAATCCAGTTATTCATTAATTTACTTATTAATTCAGTAAGATTTTAGTGAGTGCCTAAGTCCAAGGCCAAATGGTGAATTTCCATAAGCCTCTCTTATAGGCCAAACATCCTAAGAGAAGATGAGAGTCTGAAGTCTTGAGAGGTTGAAGTAAATTTGAATAGTATTTGTATGAGTGACCCATGAGAAGAAAATGCGGTGTTAGGATTAATAACTGCATTGCTCATAACTAACCCTTAAAACTTTCCTCAGTAATGTCATCAATCTGATTATCATCATCCATGGGTCTAAAGGTCTCAAGCAATCATCAGCCTAATTAGACAGCATTCTCCAAAAACAGTCCAGTGAGAACTACAAGGTCTGTCTGAACTCACCTCCCATTTCTACATGTCTCCTCCCTATTCTCCAGTCTACACCCGCAGCCACACATACTCTCTCCCTACTTTGCTGAAGTCTTGTGGCTCCTAAACACCATGTTGACTCTTTGTTTCAGAAACTTCTGCTGCTGCTTCTTTCTATCTTATGCTTTTAATGACTCAATTCTCTTTGCTTTTATACCTCTATATATCTGTACAATAATCTCCCAGTTAGAACCAAACTCCAACCCCACAAGTCTTAAATTAGCTTCTCAGGATCACTTTGTTTTCAGTAAGCAATTTAGTCCTTGGGTTCATAGGGTGTGTTGCGCCTCCCTCTGTGTTAACACTTGTTTCACGGGGTGAGGCAACCTCCTCCATGAATGGATGTACGCTGTATTAGGGACTCCTAGGGGGAATCACTGTCTCATTTGCCTTTGTTTCCCATGTTTCCACGATGTCTGTTACGCAACCACTGCCATGCTTGGTACATGCCTAGAACATGCTTAAAATGAAAAACAAAGATAAAAACAAACAAACAAAAAATAAAAACAAAACTGAGAAGTCTGTTGTTCAAGTCCTGAGATTCTGGATGGTGGCAGTGTGAGGTTTATACTGTCTGCTGCAGATGCAGGCAGTCTTAGGAAAAGCCATTGCAACCATTTCCTTGGGTTAAAGCTGAACATTTTCCCACAAAGAACCATCCAGCTCTCAGTGTGAAATTTTTCTTCCCAGTAGGAACTAATAATGTTACTTTTGATTGCCTCAATCATGAGTTTAATTTGGCAATTTCAGCCCCTCATCACATCTCCATGCATTATCATTTTTAAGCATGTTATCCTTCCACAACTGTAATTTAAAAGAAGAAGCCAAGAGAGAGAGAGAGTGAGTGTGTGTGTGTGTGTGTGTGTGTGTGTATGAACGTACACCTTATTCTAAGTGTTCAGCAAAATATTACGTTTGGAACATGTTTGACAACATATATAGTTCAATAATTCCTTTCAAAGTGAGAAAACTGAATGACATATGTGCTAAGTATCCAGAGTCCATCCTGCCATTAGCAGCAGACTTGGGGCAAAACCCCATTTTGTAGACTCTCCCTCAGATGTCCTTTCCCCATATCATCTTGCTTCTCTCATATTCCAAATCTTTTATTTGAATTTTCTTGCAAAGTCATGCATAGCACATTCAATTTGGCTCCCATTGTCTCTTTTTATTGGAAATTTAAATTTGGATTTGCATTGCTGCTTTCACATTCAATGGCAATAAACACTAAAAATATCTTTGGGGGTGGGGGAGTGGAAATAAAATAAGCATCTGGAAAGAACGTATAATGAAGGTGCCATTGTTTGCCCATAAACACTTGACAAGGAATCTGGCTTTTCAAAAGCAAACACATGAAAACATCTATGTCCAACCCAACCACATTTAAGAGGGTAAAATGTGCCAAAAATGGTAGATTTTCAAGGATGATAGAGGAAATTAAAAACAAAAACTGTCAGAATCAGCTGAAAGTAAAATAAAGGTAGCCACGCGGGATGGTTTAGCAAGAACGGACCCCTATATGCTCATATATTTGACTGCTTGGTCACCAGGGAGTAGAAATGATTGAAAGGCTTAGAAGGATTAGTAGGTGTGGCCTTTCTGAAGTAGGTGTTACCTTGTTGGAGGATGAAACCTCAAAGCCCACCCAGCTCATTAAGGAGGTCTGCCAATGGTGATCAAATACCAAGAGAAGTGGGAAAGGTGAAGATTGTTGACACTGATATCAAAGACTGACAGAGTGGCAAGATAAAGCCCAATCAAAACAGGTCCAAGTCAGAAGGTGATGAAAGAAATTCAAGCCTCACAGTATGCAGACAAGCCTTTTGAAGGAATCCACTGCAAAGGCGACCAGCAAAATGAATTGTGTAACTAGCTGTAGTGGCCAAAGAGGAGAATTTGTGGTCCTTGTGTGTGCTGAGGAGTAATGTGAAGAAGAGGTGACCAATCAGAGGTTTGCCATCTCTTCTCTGAGGCAGACTTCAGCCTCAGACTTTCTGATGCTATGTATCAAATGATCTGTACTCTTAAATGCATGTCGTTAGTAGGTAGGAGGGTACCAGTGAACATCACTTATTCCGCCAGGACTGCATGACTGGCATGGATACGTGGACAAAGGCTGGGTGTCTTTGCAAAAAAAATCAAATCTCCCTTTGATTTCTAGGAGAAGATACTGCCCTAGCTTTTCTTTGTCCTCCTGACTATGCTGGCATACTTGAGGCGATTAATTTACGAAGTGAGACGATTTTTGTTAGCTCATAGCTTTGAAGCTATAGTTCAGGATTGAGTGGCTCTATTGCTTTAGGCCTGTGGTGGAGCAAAATGCCACAGAGGTATGTAATGGAGTAAAAGTTCTTCCCCCACAGACAGGAAGCAAAGGAGAAAGAGGAGGGCTTTCATACCCCCACTGACCTAAGACTTTCCACTGGGCCTTATCCTTCAGTATCTCAATATCTATATGCTGATGACTTCCAATATTGCACACATGGCCTAGATGATTTTCCTGGACAGTAAAGGCTGTCTAGACGGTGACTCTAAAGCTCCATTCCACAGCCTAATGCATACCCACCTGAGAGAGTCAAAAGAGGCTCCTTCAGCCAGTCTCACAGCCTTCCCTGGCTAACAAATGGCACCTCTGCTATTGAGTCACAGCACATACACACCTGTAGGAACGGACACCAATGTTCCTCTACATCATTCAGCTGCTCTGTGACCTGGCCCACGCTTTGTTCCAGCCATGCTTTTCTTTTGCTCCTGTTATCACCTGTTCTCAATATTTAAACAGTTGTACTCCAAATATTACTATAGTTCCCATTTCACCCCCAAAGTATGTCTTGCCAAGGACTTTTCTGGTTGTCCTACTGAAAATTACAAACTCCAATCCCATCTCCATTTCTTATTCTGCTACTGGCTTCGTGACTATTGTAAATACATGATCTAGTGTCATTTATTCTGACTACTTTAAAGCTTTTCAACTAAAGGACCCTTTTAGTCTATTGTATTACTTGTATCTTGAGTGGTGCCTGGTTAAGAAGACTGTTTAAATGTTCATTAATGAATAAAGGTCATTAGTGATCACTAGCTATCTCTTAGGTTTGGAAAGGTACATACAAAGTAAATGAGTACATAGTATGTATTAATGAAGAATAATTTCTCTAGCTGCATCTGTATCTGCTGCAAATAAATTTAAGTGAGAACTATAGGAAAACAAGTCCGAATTCTAGTAAAAACAAATGGCTTAGAAATCCTTGGTTTTTCAAGGTAGCCTCCATCTAGGTAAAGATAGTTGATGGAAAAACCTGGAAGCCTGTCCAGATAACAAGCTTTGCAGGACTTCCTTGGAGAGGAATGTGGAGGGAAGAGGGGCGGAAGCAGGCTGGGGTTCTTGAGTGGCCCAGTGCAGGTCTCCTTGATGGCTGGGCTGGGGGACACTTAGACTGCTCTGTGTGGATATCCACCTTGAGTGTCCACGGCAGCATTTAGTGTCTAGGACCAGAGGCAGGGCTTGCAGGATTTGCTCGCCTCTACAACAGTTTCACAGACAAAGGCAGTGAATCATGCCCAGTCAGGGGGAAGGATTGCCGCTGCATTTACGAGCTCTTTAACAGGGTGCATCACCACTGCCTCTGTGACTCCTTACCATGGTCTCAGCATGGGTCACTGGCTCCTTTGTGCCTAACCCATGGAAAGGCTGAGTGTTTTTCTTTCCAACTGGCTCAAGAAAAAAAAATTAATTCACCTAACATTTAAAGGACAATCATTTACAAAACACTTTAAGGTGAAAATGGAATTCTTGAAAAGGCATTTTAATTCTCAAAGAAATAAAGAACATACAATTTTCAAAAGCCTTTATTTCCAGATATAGCTATTTGAGTAGCTGGGATAGCCAAAGTTGATGGATAAAATTCCTTTAAAATTGTGTCCCCTTTAGATTTTATAGCACAAAGTTGATTTATACAGATTCCCCTCAAGGCTTCCCTTGTTAACACACTACTCTCCCATTACACGGCCCTAAAGAGAGGCAAACAGGTTAGATGGCAGCTCCTCCTCCTGGCAGTGTGGACATGGTGTGGGAAGAGACAATGTGTCCGACAGACATGTGATGTCACATGGTATTTACCAAAGCATCCTCAGGTTCAGTGGAGATGTGCAGCCCATACCTGGGGGATTCTGTACAACTCACAGTGAGTCTCTAACTCACAGTTGGAGTTAGAAATTCTCTTGCTGCTTTGTACAGACGTGGCTGAGTATGTATGCTCACATTTTAAAAAAGTTTTTAGGATGGTGATCACAGTCTGCATATGGGAATGTGGGTTATGTATTGACCATATGTGTGTGTGTATATACATGTATATATAAATATGCTAGTATGCAAATGCCATTAGAGGAAAGTGAATTGGAAATGATAGATACCAACAGAAGAAAAGAAGGAGAGCCAGGAGAAGGGAGTGCAAGAGAATAAGTATTTATTAAGCTTCTACTTCATCTAGGCAGAAGGCAGTGGGGGAGCCGGGGAGGGGGTGTGCAGTTATCTGGATGTTAAAGAAGAAGCTTGTACAAACCTCTTTCTGTGAGGAGGGCGGGTGCTATGAGATGAATTAGGAGCCTGTCAGGGACTGCTTGTCATGACATTCAGAGGGAGAGCAGGAGGCTGTAGGGCACTGATTTTGGCTTTGTCTCCCCTAGGTGCCGGACTGCTGTCTCACCATGAGACGAGTTATCTTTGAAGTGTTGCTGAGCAGCCTAGATAACATGACTTAAAAGTCCAAGTCCCTAAACAGGATTCAGCTCCCCAGAATACAAATGCTGAGAGAACTAAAAGGAGGCTAGAAAAAAAAAAAAAAGACAGCCCAAGACATTTCCCTTCAAGCCCAGGAGAACACTGGCAGTCTTTATAATTTAAAAGGTTCTGGAATTGGAGGTTTCTGGGTATTAGAATCAGGAGTTTGGTTCATTTCTGTTTTACTCTAAGGCTATCAAGATGTCAGCAATTTCATTTTACAATGTCTCTAAAGCATCTACCTTAAGTGAAGTGATGACAGGGGAAGGGTGCCTTGCAGAGTTCCTGCTCAAGGGAACATAATCAGGACAAGCTGAGATTGAGACATGACAGAAATGGCAGAATGCAAGCCAGAGCTATTGCAGAGAGTTTCGCGTAAGCCTTCGGGAACTCCTGGTGAATTCTAGAACTTGCTTGGATGTTGATTTACTTTCCCCACACCCATATCCAGTATCACATGAGAGGTCTTGGACTTCTCTTCTTTCCTTTGCATTTTTGATAAAAGTCCAATGCCACAGCCCCTGCCACACAGTTCTACAAAGCTTACTTCCTGCATGTTGGTCACTTGCTTAGCTTCCTGTCTTGGACTGAGCCACATAAGATGATTAGGAAAGGTGGTACAAGCCGATGACTGAAATGGACTTGCTTCAGTACTCACAGAATGACAGGCACATGGCGCTGACAAAGGTGAGAACACATATCCCAAGAAATCCACAGATATGCAAGCAAGTTCAATCCATGCAAGTAGACCACCAAGTCGGCCAATCAAAATGGTGGACACTTAGAGAGGTGGAAATCACATGGTTTCTGCTGGATGTTTTTTGGATAGCCAATTTTTGTTGTTGTTGCTGTTAGACAGCAAAAGCTAACTTATCTGTGTACTTTTTCCTCAGATCTACCGGAATGAGGGTCCTAAAATGAAACCACAGCTATCCTAAAATATGCCTGCCTTCAGTATTTTAATAATACATCTCCTCCAGATTTATGTGTTGCAGTTCTAATCCTTAGTGCCTCAGAAACTGATCTTATTAGAAAGTAGGGTCAGTGTAGATATAGTGAGTCCAGAGGAAGTTATTGGAGTAGGGTAGGCCCCAACCCAATATGACTGGCGTTTTTTATCAAAAGAAGGCATTTGGCAACAGGTTGGCACCTAGGAGAACCATGTAGGCACCAAGGTACAGATCAAGATGATCTGCCTGAAAATCAAGGAACAACAGCAAATATTGTCAGAAAACCATTAGAAATGAAGAGATAGGGGGAAAAATCATTTTCCCTAGAAGAAGCTAATCATACCAACACCGTTGTCCCCATTTTTTGGACTCCAGAACTTAGAGGAATTGATTCTAGCTGGTTCTCAGCCGGTGGGTGGTGGCCCTCACAGGGATCACATATCAGATATCCTTCATATCATATATTGACATTACAATTCATAACAGTAGCAAAATTTCAATAAGGAAATGGCAACAAATCTATGCTTGGGGGGTCACCACAACATGAAGATGTGTATTAAAGGGTCACAGCATTAGGAGACTTGAGAACCACTGTGTTCTCTTTCTTAGCCTGGAGCTACCTGTACTGTCTCATTCCTCCCTTGTGTCTCCTTGACTCAGTTTCTCTCTGCTTGTATGTCCACAGAACCATTTATAGAGCATCAGTGAGTTTCCTATGAGACTTTGCCTGTGCCAATCCCTTGACCTCAAATATCCATTTTAATACCCTCCATTCTCCAATACCATCTGGTTTGGTATTTCCTTACTTTTGTTTTCCTTGCTCCAGATTGGGAATTGTCTCTTGAAACGTCTTCTTGACTTCCCCACTCACCACTGGGAAAGAAGGTGTTACAGGATGTTCCCCTCTCCCCAAACACTCTCCAGATATTTCTGCCCTAATATCTAGCACACTATGGGGTTGCCTCCTCCTCATCAATAGCCTTCACAAGGGCTTTACCCCTTGAAGTAAAGGCCTCTTTCAGTCTCTGCATTCCTGGTACTCAGGATGTGGCTGGCACAGAATGGCTAAGAGCGTCTCAGTAGAAGAAGACTGTTTTTTTTTTTTTTCTGCTGAGACACAAACCAATATATCCTCAGAATAAGGGAAATGCATTTTGCTCATGTGGCAATGGGCAGCTGAATTTGCTTGGACACAGAAACACTCAGCTGAAGACCAAGCATTGATTCCACATTCTCCTCCATTCCCTTCTCGGTATAGCCAGCCACATTCCCATGCTTCATAATGCCTTTAGATGTAAGTGACTGTGAATTACTACTGACTGTAAGCTTTTCATCTTAGAGACTGACAGCCTATCCTCCGCATCTCTCAGGAGGGAGAGCCTATTATAACTATATTTTTGCTTACCAAGAGAATTGTTAATAGTTATCCTGGAGGGAAAAGAAATCTATAAATATCCAACCTGTAATGAAGACTTAGGCTTCCTTTACTAATGAGATTCTCTCCACGTGCACTGTCAGAGTGGCTACGGAACCACGGCATGACGAAAGAGACAGAACCGGTCAAGAGTTCTTCTCTTACCTGTTTAGTCCTCAGTTTGGAATCTGATGACAGATTATTGTAGGTATAATGTGCCTGTGTGACTCCACAGAAGAGAACAGCGACTATGCCTGAAATTCAAAAGAAGACCAGTCAAAACCAATTTTCTTTCCCAAGACGAAGGCCAGGGCTAGAAAATGTACTTGATATCAAGAGAGGTGAACTTCTCAATAATTGCTATGATAATGAAACCCAGGTAAATCTTTCTGCTTCCTTTAAACAGGTCATGGGGTTAACCATAAAGAAAAGTATTAAGCGGTAGATTCTTACTAAAAAGGAAGTAGTTTCTTCCTAGAGAGGAATGACCCTCTAGTCATGAGTTAAAAAAGCTACTCTTAGAAGGAAAAAAATGTGGGGAGTCAACTCTGGCCTTCCCAGAACAAGTGCCAACTACTTTGCTGCATTTTCTGTTGAACACTGGCACATCCGCATTCTACTGTGTACCTTGGGGAGAGAGCCTGGAAAGGTTCCTACCATACCATACTTTAGTATTAAGAGCCATGAATAACAAACCTAAGACCTGGAAAAGGGTTTTGTGGCTCCTTCCAATGCATCCGACAAGAGACCTCATGTGCCTAACTGCATCTCTGATGAAGCTGGCACCCTCTTTCTGCAGCTGAAAACCAATGAGCACCTCTGCCCAAGTCATACATTCCCTGAAGATAGTAGGGCTGTAGTCTTTCTCAGTGTGCTTTCAGCAAGCCCATCCCTGGCCAGCTGCAGGGAACATTTCTTAAAGGCACATTACTCACAGCTTTAAACACTACATGAAGTCACACATGCCAGATGCTCCTGGAGGACAGAGAATAACAACAGGACAAATGTGTTACTTGTTCCTTGGCTCCGCCACTCTGTTAGTGTCCCTGGGCTGGGCAGGCTTTGGTGAGAGCTGCACTCTACTTTGGATTAAAGATTAGATTAATTATGGGAAATTGGGCATAGAGGGGGCTTGGGGAAACTCATGGGAGATAAGTATTCCCCAACTCAGAACAAGAGGGTTGAGCTGAATTTTAAGCAGCAGAAGCTTTCCATCTAAAAACACTCATAAATTAAGTGCTGATGATTCTTAAGAGTATAGAGCTATGTGAACTGAATGGTGGCATTTCAAATGAGCTTGAAATAAAGAATTTTAAAAGGCTGAGCCTTTTCATATGAAAACTGCACACTTCTATTTACATGCTGGTTATTTTTCAAGTTGGTATTAGATAAAATATTGTTAAAACATGTTTATATAATACTAGTATATGCCATTTACATTGCTTATTCCCTCTAACATTGTGTTTTGAATTTTTAGAAAAAAAACAAGCAAGACATTTGTTACGATATGTATATATATATGTATATATAGATATATGATAAATGTTTCTGTAGATTTTTGGTAAATTTTCAGTTTCTTCATATGTCTTGGAAAATTCTAAGAAAAAAATGAAGTCTAAAATATTACTCATCACAGAATTTTTTTTATCAAAAATCAACCAGGAATGCTTAAGTTGAAGTAGGACGAGGACTGACATTTGTGTTTTGATATGAAATGTTTTTCTGTGTTTGTTTGAAAATATGATGATGTATCACATCTCTCTCAAGTCCTCAGGGGTCTCCTATGATTGAGGGTTTGTTGAGCCCCTCTTTATGGTGAAACTACTTAACATAATCTGGAGAGGACGTGAATGATGAATAAATGTGAAGGTGGGGAGGACAGTGAATGAGTTCGCCCTGAAAAGAAGAATGGTTAAGAGATCTTTGTCAGGAAGGGGAGGGGCTCAATGTGGTGGACACTTACAGTGAGCTGGTTTCCTCTCCCTCCTCCTGCTTAGTACATTACTGTCTTCTTGCACATTGGCTCAGGCTCCTGGTGACTCAGGAGTCTAAGTCTACTCTCTCCCTCTGCTCAGCACATCTTCATTTCCCTGCTTTTCCTGCCTTTGGGCTCACCTTTTGTTTTTCCCTGTACACCGCCAATTGCATTTATTAGCTGGGCCCGACCATTTTCTACCTCCTCTAGCCACAACATCTTTTTTCTAAGCCATCATCATTTTGGGCTTGGATGACAGCAATGGCTTTCTAGGTGAAGTCCCTGCCTCCTTAGTCGGTCCCTCACATTCTATTCCTACAGATCCATTAGAAACATGTCAGGTCGTGTGAGTCTTCTGCCCAGAACTTTGTCTAGCCTTTTCCCTTCTCCCTTCCCCACAACTCTCTGACCTCATTTTTAACAAACTCCTCCTGACTCACAGGTCCCGCCACACCCCTCTTTCCACAAGGCCTGTGAGTATTCAGAATCGGAAAAGCTCGGTTCAAAAGACCCCCACGTTTCCCTCTTCCCTTGAGGCACATCTTCATATGTCACACAAACAGACAAACATCCCCCCTTCACTCTGTAAAACTGACCCTTCCGTCATGCTCTACCCCTCTGTCTGGCTCCTCCCTCCATGTAATCTACGGTCACCAACAGGTTTTGTGCTTGTGTGGTTTTCTGCTACCTTCACTGAAACAGCTTAAGTCTCAGGCCACTAATTCTTAGAGAAGCTCTGGGCACTTTTGAGTGGTGCTGATGTGTAAGTAAATGTTTTTATCCCCATGGAATAGGTGAGGGACTAAAGTTGCTGACTGAAGGTCACCTTGGAAATGACAGCTGAGAGGCAATGTTCCCCGACTCTCTTTGCTTTTCTGCCTACGTTAGTCCGACTACGAATGCTTTGAAGTGATCCCTGTCTCTCAGAAAGCTATCATCTCTGGTATTCCAGGAAAGTAGATATCTGGTGGTAGGGATTACACATCTGATCTGGTTTGCCTCGTCCTCTGAGCAGGGTCTTCCTTGTGACTCCATTGGCTTCCATTTCCTTGCCTCCCGCAGAACACTAACTTGCAATGTTCCTGCTAAATATGTTCAGAACCGTGTGCACAGCTACATCATATGCATGACAAACCGTGAAGACCATGTGATCAGAAGCTTGCTTTTGTAATTAAAGTAAAGCATCAAGGTTGATTTGGCCTTTACTATTAGCACACACAATCATAATTCTATAGCCCGGTAATTAATTAAATCACACAAATTACTATGATTAGGATGACTTTTATAAGCCAAGCACATTTTGAAACTGTCTCATCTAAATACGCCAACTAAGCCATCTTTATTATTGATAGTTTCACATTGTGATTTCAGTTATTTGCAGTCAATTCTGGTCTGAAAATATCAGAGCAGAGTCAACTAATCCTTGCTATTGGCCTAAACCTTGAATGGCCCTCAAATGAGACCTTTGTCTTATTTTTATTTCTTTGGGGACAACACAATTTTTATTTCCCTCCTTTATTTATTATTTTATTAACTTTCTTGATAATGTTAAAGACATTTTAAAAGCATATTTTTTGTTTTATTTTCTGTCAATTATCTTGCAGGACTTCTGAGGGCTTTAATTATTTTTTCTTTTTTAAAAAAGCAATAGTGGTGAGTTAAGAAATTACTTACACAGAATAAATTAATAATATATTTTACCATCAAATAGTTCAGTAAAATTTCTCTTCCAAAGAAAGCAAACAATTCCCATCATTTAATTGCTATAAAATTATATCTTTTTATCAAAGTGTCATAGGCTCAGAAATTAACAAAAAGACATGGGCAACTAAATGTGCCCATTAGATATTTCAAAGTAAACTTTTCTTAATGAAGCTGGGGTCGAAATTATAATCTACTTAGAAATAAATATCACTAAGTGATATACTCTCTGTCAAAACCAAAGGGATAAAAACAAAATTCTTTGGAGGATATATCATAGCTTTTTATAGAACTTACTAGAAGAAGAAAGATTGATAGTAAGTGGACTATTCATTTCAAGAAGTTAGACATGTGGCATAAAATAGATTCAAAATAAGTATAATAACAACCCAGCTAGTATCTAATAATACAGATGGGAGGTAAAACATAGAGAGGTAAAACAACATACCCCTGCCTCTCAGCAGTTCAGGGTGGCTCAAGTCTCTGTCTTGCCCAGGTTGCCATTTTCTGGCTCTGGACATGGTTAGAAAAAAAATGGGTGGTTGCCAGGTCCAACATGGCTTGGATTGGGAAGCTTAACTAGGACAGAGTGGGAATGGACAGATGATGGACACTAAATGAATGATAGGCACACATAGAGAAAAACTGGGGTTGGGTAGGCTGTCCTCAGTCTGACAAAAAGCCAGCTATTATGCTACCAACCTGGAAACTCGTTTCTTTATTCTAAACAGCATAAAGAGGAAGGTTAGCTAGTGTCAGCTGGGGTGTGTTTTAGGGAAGCAGTCTTAGGCTATAAACATCTGGGAGGAGCAATCTGTGGTTTATTCTCTCTATCCATTCTTTAAACCTTCTTGCATGGACCATGCCATTTCCATGGGTCTGAGGCATTGGGTCCTTGGCATGACTATCTTCATGTCAACAACATCTGTTCATTTGGGATTTTGTCTGCTTCCCACTGGTGGTATTGGCCGATGGTCTCCTCACATTTTAAACACTCAGCTTTCTTGTTTGGATAGCTCTCAAATGTTTCACAGGTTTGTTCTGAGTATAAAAGCAATATTCTATACACTGAAATGCTTTCCCAACTAAGTATGTTAATAAAACTCAGTAAATATAAAGTTTCCCCATAAGTATTAGGGGTGAAAGAAATGAAGAAGACATGAAAGGGAGAATAAGCCAGAGAAACTTATTCAAAGGACAAACACAACCTTTTCCACGGAACTGTATAATGAGACATATATGCTTTGTATAGTCTGTGCTCTTAGGGGTCATTTGCTGCCTTATTTTACTCCTTATTATTGCAATGAGGAAGACAGGCAAAAAAGAAATTTCTTACTCCTAATAACACAACCAGACAGTTCATAGTTCTTCTATTTACAATAGCTGGACAAGGAAACAGCCTGGATGCCTATCAACTGATGAATGAATAATGGAAACATGGTATATTTACACAGTGGAATATTACTCAGCTGCTCAGAAAAATGGAATTGTGGGTAAATGGATGGAACAACAAACAATCATTCTGAGTAAGATAATACTGACTCAGAAAGATAAATGTCATACATTTCTCTCATTTGTGAATGTTAGATTTAAATTTTCAGCTATGTGTGCTCTACTGGGAATATCCATGGAGATCAGTAAGGAGCTTTCTAAGAGAAAGGAGGTAAAACTCAGTGATATAAAAAAGGGGAAATAATGGAATGGAAAGGCTTAAATTCAGGTTGGGGATGGGAGGGCAGGTCAGAGGAGAATGTACAGGGAAGGTTAACTGGTAGGCTAATGTTTTTTGGAATTGTTGGTCTGTGACTCCTACAGATCTTTAAACATTATAGGTTATTGCCAATGTTATTGAGTATCCTCTGGAACTTGATGGTCTGCCCCTGTTTCTGAAGATACCTTTCCTAGTTCTATGCATCCTACCAGAGGAGAAAAGCAACCACCTGTCTTACCCAGCTATGAAGACTGATCTAATTAGGTATACCCACTGGTGCAACAGTGGCCAGAGCCTAATGGGAGCAACCAGTCACTTTCTGATTGGATTTAAGGGCTGCTCTGTAACATGAACCTCATACCTAGAGAGGTCATAAGCTAGGAGAGAACCTAGCGCTAATATTCTGCTAAATGGGCATATTATTAAACTGACTCCAAGTGACTTATCTTATAAGCCTATTTCAATGCATATATAAACCTTTATTAGAGAAGCTTCTATTTGCAGTAGGTGGTGATTAAGACAAAGCCCCGCAACTGATCCAGGTGTAGAGAATAAGAAACCGCATATTTCTCATTTCTAAATGGTATGTAACTATTACAACCATTCCTCTCAAGGCTCAAGGATTGCTACGGAAGAAAAGGCTGAAAGGATGTAAGAACGGAGGGCACAGTCTTTTCCTGAACACAGCAGGGAAGTTGCATGCATGAACTCACCGTGGTTTTGACAGGATACAAAAGCTCCATGTCAGCTAAAGCCATTCAAAATCCTAGCATGGAGGAGAGATGGGTACTAGATGAGGAACTGTTGGCAACTGAATGCTGCCAGGAGAGGGAGAATCAATTTTCTCTATGAATGCACCTGGTAGATCCACTATGCTTTAGCAGAAGGCTACACAATCAAGACTATATGATCAGTACAAATTGGACTATATGGATTAAAATAAAAGAAGACACAAAGTTGTGCAGATGAGGAATTGACGGAGAATCTGGGAGTAGTTTGGAGGAGTGTTTCATATGATAAAAACACAATGGATGGAATTCTCAAATAACTAAGAAAATGAAAAGGGGTTTCCCTTTTTTATTCTTCATTTTGTATCATATAATATAAACGGATTCTATTTCTATCACCTCTAGACAAACAAGGAGCCATTAAACGCAACTCTGGAAGAAATTGGGAAGTGGTTTAGAGAAAGTATGAATGTCTGACTCATGTTTGTACACAAAATCGCCTTTCAGCATCTGCCCACTGAGGTTTCAGTGGTGGGCAAGGTCATAAAAGGCTTGGCCACAGGGACTCATTTATGCAATTTTGAACAAAAATTAGAACCAACACTTTCAAACACTAGTTAAAAGAACTGTTTTGAGAAA
Organism: Pachyuromys duprasi; assembly: GCA_028658305.1. Taxonomy (NCBI): domain Eukaryota; kingdom Metazoa; phylum Chordata; class Mammalia; order Rodentia; family Muridae; genus Pachyuromys; species Pachyuromys duprasi. The sequence goes on from CM053749.1 coordinate 25,051,022, forward strand.
CCACAAAGCACACAGTTCAGTTCAAATTCACTGGCAAGGAAATTCAGGAAACAGCTATTTGGTAAAAATAATGATACTGTTGGTATGTAAATTATTTCCAGAGAGGTCAATTTTCATGGAACAATTGCTGCCTTTTGAGTAACAGAATACCATTTACAGCCTTCTCTGTTTTTTTATACTTCTGGACCCCCTCAGAGACCTCTGTATTAATTTGCTTGCTTACATGATCAAGGTTCATGATCCCGTGATTGTAAATTATGTAAAAAGAATACTACAGTGAGAACATGGAGGCCTAAGACTCGGACCCATAGGTGATTGTTCAGACACTGAACAAATTGGATGATTAGCTCAATTTAAATTAGTTGCATTCCACTAAATTCCATTGTCTTCTCAGTAAATTAAGGAGGGTTAGTCTGCAGTAGTGGTTTTGAATTGGGGTAAGATAAATTAAAAGTGGAGGAAAATATTAGAAAATTTATAATTTTAAAAAGCACTTTTGCATACTTTTAAGTAATGTAAGTATTCTTATGAGCAACAGATAAAAGTATGTGTCACATCATATGCTCAGGTATAAGTTAGCCTGCAAGAGTCAAGGAATTCTGGCAAGCACTGCTGTAGGTAGGTGACTTCTAAGCATCTTTAACTTGGAACATCCATGTTAGGAACGCAACAGTTCTTGCGTCGTGTCAAGGTGTATGTCAGATGGAGTGGAAGGGTTGCAGAGGGGCTCTACAGATGCACACTGACTTCCTGTCTACCTACTTATTCTCAAAAGTCATGTCTACTACTTTTCTCTCTGTATTGTCTACAACCCATAATATCTAGAGGACGGTAGGTGCCCAAATGCTTGTTTGTCAAATTAGTTCTTCTCTATTTAAGAAAATGTTTATTTACTTTGAAAAGATAACCTGAGGTGAGGGTATATGTACCTACATACAAATAAACATTTATGAGGATGATTTATTGATTTATTTATTGTTTATGAGAGTCAATTTTTTCCTTATATTCAACTATTTTATTCAGGCTCATTATCACCTATTGTCTATCTGTTGTTTCTGTCTCTCATTCTTGGTTTTTGAGACAGGTTTCCTCTGTGTAGCCTTGGTTGTTCTGGAACTCACTCTGTAGACTAGGCTGGCCTCGAACTCAAAGAGATCTGCCTGCCTCTGCCTCCTGAATGCTGGGATTAAAGGCGTGTGCCACTACCTCCTGCCTGTGCTTTTCTCTTAGAAGACCATAAGGCTTTCAGATAGGAAAGCATAGACATAAATGTCTGTCACATGGAGCATGGTTTTCTTTGACATTAAATGCAGACTGGAGGGTTTTTTTTACTTGGGGTATTTTGCATTTTTAGACAGGAAATATTGATCATGTTACAAGAAAACAGAACGAGAATATGAAAGAAAATGATGTGTCTTGTTCTTACACTGTACTTTGAGGGTTTCAAGGTTGCTGGGTTATTTTTCCATGCTACACATTTCTTTATTCTTGATCTAGTAGAAGGGGCTGTTCTGACAGGTTTGCTACTGCTATTGAGAGGAAACTTGGAACTGAGAAGTCAAAGATTTAACAGAATGGAAAACTCCTTCAGGGAATATTAAGGAACCTGTTTCCAAAATGTACATTTACTATCTCATTCCCTACGTTTGGTAGCTGGGTAGCTGGCAGATTGGTCAGGAGTCTGTGGAACATTAAGAGGGAAACAGCATAAAGCTATGCTCTCATTCCTGACCTCTTTGGCGCAGATGCCATATGCATTTCAGAATTATTCATGTCTGGGTTGCAAAGTTTTCAATTTTCCACTAAGTAACACCTCCCCCACCTCTACATACCCCTGCCTATCAGGGTAAGAAGATTTTTACTAATGTGGTAGTGAATACTTTTTACAGGTTAACCTGATGGCTTGGGGAAGGAGACCCCTGACATTTTGCCAATGTTTTGGTAATTCACCAGCCTTAGCCCATCTGCCTGTCCTTCTTAGAGTCAGTGAAGACAATTAGAGCAGGATGGCTGGAATTTCTAATCAGTCATAGCACCTATTAGCTGAAGTTGTACCTTTCCCTGTGGCTGCTCCACGCAGGGAGAACCCTGAAGGCCTTTAAGTGAACTACGTGTTGTCAGAGAGAGTTGCTAACAATTGCCAGTCTTGGAGAATTTAGAATCACCTGGAAGAAGGGCCTCTTGGAGTGCCTCTAGGCAGTTATCTTGATTACATTAATTGATGTTTGAAGACCTGCTTGACAGTAGGTCAAGTGGGCAGGACCTTTGCCTGGCAGGAACTCCTGGGTTGCAACAGATGGAGAAAGCAAGTCGACCACTAGTGTGCATTCATTGTTCTAGTCTTCCAGTATTGGTGTCATGTGACCAGCTGTTTCAAGCTCCTGCTGCTTTGACTTTTCCACTGGATTGTTCCTTGAACTGCGAGCTAAACTGCTCTTTCCTTCCTTAAATTGCTTTTGTCAGAGTATTTAATCACAGCACCAGGAAAAGAAACTGAGGGTGTCCTTCCCCATACTGTTTTAGTGAATGAGGCCATTGGTTTATGCATCCGGAAATATCCTTGACTACCTTTTCAAATTCCATCACCTGTACCCTGGTTATTTGTGTCACAGTCTGACAATTTTTATGCTTCCGTGCGGAATACAGTTCTTGAAAACTCATTTTTTTTCACTCTGCCTCCTGACACTTTGAGGTGTTGGCTGAGAATACTCACGGTGAAGAAGACAGGGTTTGAGAGGTTTGGGTATTGGTATGAAGGGCAATTTGGTTTGAGAAAGTGAAGGTGTGTGCTGATGACCTAAAAGAGGAGGAGATGTGTGTTGTCCCTGTTTACTAGCCTGCATCGTGGTATGATGCAGTGTGTTGGTAACCAGTCCTTGGGAATAATGGGTGCTTGTTCCTGCAACCTGAAGGCATAACATTTTGAGCCTCTTGGTAAACGTTCTTCCTTCTCTGTTTCTGAGTCTTGTCTACATGAGGTTTATCCAGTTCTGTTAGTGAGAAATCAAGATCAATGTTAAGCAAAGAGAGGCTGGGCAGATTTGTTTTGAAAAACAGTTTGAAATAAGGCCCTCAGGGCAATTTGCTTTAGTTACGGAGCACCATAAATATTATATCCCAGCTCAGTCATACAACATGTCAGAGGCAAGCCAAATGGAACACACTTGCCTCTAAGCTGAAAGATTTCTTTAGAATTTCCAACCCATTTTTGCCAATCTGTGAAATGATAAAGATGAGAAGCAGAGAGCCAAGTCACAGAGATCAAGCGGAGTCTCAACATGTCAGGAGAAGTTGCTCCAGCGGGAGATCTATTTTCTTCAGCTATCGTCAGAGAGGAGAGACTTCCTCAGGTTCCCTTTTCACTTCACAAAAGCCTTTCACAAACTGGCCTGACATGTGTCACCTCTTCCTCAGTGTAATTAGGGCATGAGACTGCATACAATGGAAGCATGTGGTTGACATTATAGAGATGAATTCACTATGTGTTCCACGCGTGTGCCAAGGGTGTCTTTGTTTCGCCTCTTGGCCAGTTCTCCCGGATCAGGACTTGCATTAAGCTTGCTACGGTTATTTACTTGTTTATCTATCTATCTATCTATCTATCTATCTATCTATCTATCTATCTATCTATTTATTTTACAGAGCCTTTATTCTCTAGGCTCAGACTTCAAAGCCCATCAGCTTTACTTAGCAATCAAGACTGGTTTCCTTCACATTTTACAAGTTTATTTTCTTAGACGGAAACCATTCTAAGCTGAATAAACAGTGGACTATATTGTTTAAATTTGTGTGAGAGAGTGAGGTATGTCAATACCCTCCCTTTTTTTCTCCAGTGGCTATAAAATAGGCTCCAGGAATCTAAAAATGGAAGATGCATTTGTTTCAGCAGGGCCTGGGAGCAGGGAATCATTAGACACTGTGTCAAAGTTGCTGTTAGAAATCACACACTTTGGTATTTAATGACAGTCCTGAAAGTTTGCTTCTGGCAAAAAATGGACCCCCAAAGTCTCATCTGGGAAAGAGATTATAAAAATGAATTTTCAAATAACCTTTCCAGCTGTGCTTTTTGGTTATCTTCATAAACTGAGCATCAGCTCCTATGACAGGATTCAATTTCATTAGGGATTATGCTATTCATAATGCTGCTGTATTATTTTCAATATTCAATTTAAAATAATGGCCTAGTAACCTAATGACTTTAGGAAAGTGAGTCTCTGGATGGGGAGATCTCTACTGATCAGAAGCCAAGGATGCAGGTAGACCAGAAGTCTTCCTGGAGAACACCCGCAGGGTCCTTCATTCCCTCAAAAGCCACATACAGTATCTTTACAGAGTCCTCCACTGGAAACTAATGAAATCCCTTTGCTTTAGCAGTAAAGAAATAAGAACTAATTAAGAGAATGGCTTGTTCCAGCCCCTGTGAGTCAGCTGAAGAGCCAGAAGTCATGGCTGCCCTCTCCACAGCTGGCTATGAAAGCCGGACACACACAGCCTCATAAATTCTTCCTGGGCACTCCTGTGAAGAATCCCTGATGTCTCTTTCAATGAGCACACTCTCCTCCCCAAGGAAGACTTTTCATTTGCACTTTATATCTGTCCAATCTTCCTAAGTAAGCTTCTCCAGCCGCACTTGTAGTATTTGCAGTAGCACAAAGATCAGACTTCTGGGAAACAGAAATGCCACCCTTCATTTGCATGTCTAAAAGCCACTTGTTTCCTATAAAACCAAGTTCTTCTGTGTGACTATTGAATGCTTGCAGGTGCAGTTTCCAAGAGACTGAGATGGGGTTGGAGGGGAGACAAATATGGCCCTTGAAGTAAAAGATGATGAAAATAAATCAAATGATCATCATCAAATTAGTAACAACTGAGGTAAAAGTTGGAGACATGGTAGTGAGCAAGGCTCCTCCCCACTGAAGTGCTCATAATGAACCTAATAAAAAGCTGAAATGATAAGGATACTGAGCACCATGCAAACCATCTTTTAAAGCTTAATTTTTTTTTTTGGTTTGTTTGTCTCTAAGTGTGCACCTGGCATAAGATGGTCCCAAGTACTCTTGTCTCAAAGCTGTGCTGCCTTTGAACTTCATTTCCTTCCTGGTCTCTCATCAACTTGTGGTTTCCTTTGGGAAATAGTTTGTAGATCATTATTTCCTTGATCCCATTTAAGCTTCTTTGTAAGCAATCAAAACAGACCCTGGCTACTGTCACCAGAGGGAACTTATTGGAAGGAAGTATGGCAACTCTCAGGAGAAAAAAAAGGCACCCACACACTGCCAGAGCTATGCAAGAGAGTGCCAGAGCTCTGCTGGCGGGGATGAATAGACAGTCTCGATAAGGTTCTGCTATTACAAAGAACAGGTGCCAACAGTTATGCATCTTCCTGTCCCTCTTTTATGATTCACATTCCAGGTAAAGTGTCTGGTGGACCTAATTGTAGAAGCTATCAATCATATTAGCAAGGTTGTATGTGTGTGTGTAACACATTGCTCAAGATACTATTATCCAGTGGAATGGGTCTGGGGGTTTTAATTCCTTAATTAACATTGGGACATTACTATCAGCGAAGGGAGAATGGGTGATGGATGGACCCACCAGGACATGTCCACTACATTTCTCTAGACTAGACTATTTTCCTGTCCATGTCTCTTAATTTTTCGCTTAACAGATACGGAAATCAAGTTACAGATTAATGAAATTTGTGATGACCATTAACTTGGTCTATGAATCTGCTCTGGGATAGGCTGACCAGTGACCAGCAAGGAACTAGAAATTTGGTCAGATACAAGAGCACTTACTACTCTATCATGGAGTCTGTAATGCAGAGTTGGGAGGTTTGATTCTATGATGAGATGTACTCACTCACTTCAAGACTCAAAAGATAAGCATTGAGGCTTGGGAGTCTCACTCAGTATGCAGAGTGAGGATCTGACTTAAGTGCTCTAGAACTCACTAACAACAACAACAATAACAGGGAAAGCAGTATGTGCCTGTAATCATAGGATTGAGGAGTTGGGGACGGGGGATCCGTGGGGCTTGCTGGCCAGCCAGTCTAGCCAAATAAGTCCCATTGTCAGTGACAGATCCTGTCCTAAAACTTAGAGGGCTAGCAATTGAAGAAGACCCCTGATGTAGAGCTCTGCCCCGACCCCCACGTACCAAGCACACAAACCCTCCCCCAAATTACAGAATACCGAGGATGCTTCAGTCTTGCCTTTGTGGACTTGGTGTCTTTTAAAACATCTGCACTATATTTCAGAACCACAAAGAGTAAACACAGGAAGATTCTGAGATCTAGGCTCCTATAGACAGGCAAGTCCTCATTCATTGTAGAACCTCACATCATAAAATAGCTAAAGAGATACTTAAAAGTAATTTGTAAATCTAATATGAAGATAACTATAAAAATTTACCGAGGGCCATAAAATGACTTAAATAAATAGAGAGACATAATTCTCAAATTATTTTCTGTTTGAAACACAACACTATTTTCAATTCATTTAGAATTACAAATATATGCGCACAATAAATAGCAAGCAGCCTTTAAAAATGATGATGAAATGTAGGAAACTGATCTATCAGAGCTGTATAGCTATATACCTATATTACATTTTTTGAGATTTATTTATTTTAATTTTATATTTATGGGTGTCTTGCTGTCCTGTATATTTGTCTGTGCATTACATGTTTGCTGTGCCTATCAAAGTTAGGAAAGGGCATTACATCCCTGGAGTTGGAGTTACAGGCGGTTGTGAGCCACCATGTGGGACCTAGGGATCAAACCTATGTCCTCTGGAAGAGTAGTCAGTGCTCTTAACCCCTGAGCAGTCTCTCTAGCCCTGAGCTATTAGATATTAAGATACGCTATGAAGCTGAAATAATTTAAAGAATGAAGAACAAAAGCTAAGTGAACAAGAATCCCAGAACATACACATAATACATGAAGACATAGGTGGATTCAAAAACATGGGTGAATAGGACAAGCGGCTTACCATTTGCGAAGGAAATCAAATCCCTATCACATCTCACAAATAAAACCAAGCAAGTACTACAATAGAGCAGTATTATCATTAAAGAAATGTGTGGGTCTTATAGAAAGGGAATAAACTTACTCAAAACTTGAAAATGTCAACACTAACCACATTACTTGAGACAGGCAAACAAAATACAACATATTTAAAAAAGAAAAGGGGGCTGGAAAGAAGATTCCTTGACTAAAAGACTTGCTGAACAAGCATGAGGCTGAGAGTTCGGATCCCAGTATGCCTGTAAATGACAGCCGGGTGATAACCGCTTGTAATTGGGAGATAGAGAAAGAGATCCCTGAGGATGATGGCTATCTAGACCAGATAAATCAGTGAGTTACAGGTTCATCAAGGACCCCGCCTCAATATAGGGGGGAAAGCAACTATAGAAGGTACCTATGTCAACCTCTGGCCATCGCATTATGAGCACCACATACATGCATGGGAAAACACACACACACACACACACACACACACGGGGGCGTGCACGCGCGCATAAAATAATAAAAGTGCAAGTGCAAATTGAAGAGTATTTATCAAATATATGATAAATGCAGCTTAATTTTCTTGATAGAGAACAATGAAAACCAAATGTAGCAAGATGAGGCTTTGAATAAGAAGAAAGGACAAAGAGCCCAACATGCGGGTTGGCAAAGAAGAGAGGTGAACAACAGCAGCATGCCATTAGGATGCTTTTGTTTGGTAGGAGGGGAACACAGCGGAAAATGGAACTCGACGATGAGATCAGTGTGGTTAATAGGCTGATCCTGTGTGTGTACTCCCGCATTGGCTGCAGCATGAGATGTGACTTTTACAGAAGACGATTAGGACAGCTCCCCGTAAGCTTGAATTATTAGCCCAGAAATTTTGTTGTAGGCAGCTATATAAGTAAAAATCTATATACCTAGCTATAAGGATTATTACCTCAAAAATATTTTATTAAAAACTGAAAACAATCAAAAGGCTTGGTAGAAGAAGTTAAAGTTATGTGCCTTAGTATTGAAGGTCATAAAAAGCATTTTTTATAAACTGTTGAATGAGAAAAGAGAATTGTTTATTGCTTTCCTAATTAAAGATCTAAATGCATATTTAAGTACATATTCAATTGGTTGTATGTGAGTGTAAACATATATGAATATGTTTTATTAAATGGATATAGTAGAATATTAATAATAGTTATAGATACAAAGTAATGATACGAGGTAGCTCTAATTTTGTTTCTTTCCGTGAATGTATATTTTCTAAAATTTCTACAGCAAATGTCTTTTCATAGAAGTAAGTAAAAAAGAAAACTGAAGATATGTATGTAAAAACATCTATGCTATAGTCAAACTGCCATATATCCTGTTTTCAAAGCCGAGTCTTATGGGAAAACTGAACTCACAGAACCTACAAAAGAGGTGAAGTGAGCATGGAGGAATCACAGGCCAGCTTCTGGAGTAATGTCCTTGAGGACCCACTTGGTAATGCCCTAGGCTCAGGGAGTCTTTCTGGGAAAAGATGGCACATGGGTACCATGTCCACGTTCTGCATGCTGCACTGTTAGTGTGCCAGACAAGGAAGCCATCATGGCTGCTGGTCTCAGCCATTCCTTAGCTCATTCCATTTTATACTCCACTGTGTTCAAGGCTGCATATTCAATTGGTAAGCATTTTTAAAAGCATTCTAGGTTTTATCTTTGTACCATACTAATTCATTTGTGGTGTAGGATGGTATCGTTGCAATAGGATGCTATTAGAGAATTGCACTGGCTACCGGAACCTCAGATTTCACTGGAGGTGAGTATGAGAAAAGGCCATATGAAGAAAAGACCATCTCAAAATTATTATTAAAGACATCTCCATTCTGGTGTTCAAACTACCCGTATGATGATCCAACTGATAAAATCTCCTAAAATTTTAGTAGCCCCCCTCTAATATTTTTGACCATTTTATAAATAAATGGGACTTCCTTTGATAAGGATGTTTTAGGCCTGGACTAGTCAACATGTTCTCTTTTGACTTTGGCTTCTAGAGAGCTCAGAATCAAGCTCATTGCCAAATTATAGCAACACACAGCTGCCTAGTTTTGCAGAAAAACTCTATCACAGAACATGAATGTTTATCCTAAACTAAGAGGTCCCATGATATGCATGGCTTGTATTATGAATTGTCACAAATCCAATTTGGAAATAGGCAAGTATTAAATAACAAATAAACACATAAGTGATTTGGACTGACCAGGCTTGGTCTTTGGCAATAGGAAATGCTCACACCTAGCTTGCTTTGAATCAAATGCCTTAGGCATGTTGCCTAAATTTAGAATACTGCTTAAAAAAAACCCTACTGTTAGGTGTAACTATGAACACTGGAGGTCTTTCTACTACCAAGGTCCACACCTACTACTGCCCATTTTGTGAGGCTGGCTCCTTGGTCCTCAGATCTCCACTAAAGGTATCAGTTTGAAAAGGCTGTGAAAGAGCAAGATAAGAAATGTCACCACGTAGTGTTCTCTGTGGACAGTGACCTTGGAAATAGTTTCTAGAACAAGATCTAGTTGAAATGGACCCTGAACAGAAACTCTTCATTCTTAGAAGTGTACCAGTTTTAGGTATGTGTGTGTGCACATGTATGTTTGTATTACAATATGATTCTCAATCTTTCTATTTGTTTTTACTGTTAGCATTATGTAGATAATGTCACATGTACAGAACAAGGCACAGAATATGAAGAAAGGGGAAACAATGCTTTTGAATAGTTGATATAAGCAGTTGCCTGTATTATTTTGTTTAAAGGACAGTATCCAATCTATCCCTCCAAAATGTACATCTCTTCAGCAAACTCCTTAGTAACATGATAACACATCCACACAACAGTCTTTGCATTGCCATAACTTGGATAAAATGCCTGGAGGGGTGGAATCTGGTGGTGCAGTCTTGGTTAGAGTATCTTGGGAACTTTCAAGTCAGCTTTCTAGCCAGAAGCCTTGGGGGAATGCAGGACCCGTGAGGCTCTGCAGTGTTTCAGGGCAGTTTATCAATTGGTCATCATGCTAAAGTGATGTGCACAACAGTAACAGTGCAGACATGACCAACCCAACAGCAAATGGACAAGGCAGGCTCCTGGGACCCAATGACCACCCTCTCTTGAAGGTTGGTGTGGTCTCCCACAGTGGAGGTTCATTTGCTATGGGCCTGCCTAAGAGTTTGGATTTGGATTTTCTAGTTTTAAACCTCAGGGTCACTGCTCATACACAGTGAAGGAGGACACCTCTTATTTTGAGTCTTTCTGTAGATAAATGAGATCATTCCGGACAGGCAGTAAAGTGGTTCATGGAATGTTCCTCAGAGAGTGTTGATTTTAATTGTTGTTTAGATTATTCATCTATTAGGCTGCAAATACCCCAAGGATACAGGCCTTACTATGGGTAATGGCATTGTAGAGAGTCTTACCACTTGCTTGTCAGTTAAAATGTGGGTGGGTAGGTATGGACCCAGGACTGAACCCTGAGAGAATCAGGAAGCCAGGCTAAAGAGCCCTGGTGACACTTGCACATGGAAAACACACAATTGCTACAGCAATCCCAGTGCAAGCCCTGCGTTAACAGACCAGATGTTTGGTTGAGGAATCTACAGGAAAGGATCCAAAGTCCATGGCATCATAAAACAGCTTTCCCTGGATCAGCGACACATCTCCAGAAGACTCTGTAGACTTTCTGGACACTAGACTGTAGAGCCACCCACTGTTTTTTTTTTTTTTTTCTGGGCTAGCCAAGCAGCCATGCAAAGATTATGAACATCGATGTGTGTGATCTGTGCAAACTCAGGAGAGTCTGTCCACAGCGGAGCCTGCTGCTGGCATCCAGAAGCCTCTCCTTCCTCTCCGGCGAGGCTGGGTGTATGGATCCCTTCACACACAGTAGGCACGGAGCCTTTTTTTTTTTTTTTTTGGTAAAGTCATCCATCATAACTATAAGCCAGGCCTTTCAACATCCTTTCCTATCCAAAAGGGAGAAAAGAACATTTTGAAATCATTCGGTTAAACTATTTTACACAAAGTATATGAATTATTATTATTTTTTTATCATTCCTCCCCAGAGAGCCCCACAGTGGCTGATTCTGACAGAATCCATTCAATTCACTGTTTAAGAGAGACTTCATCTCCTCTCCCGCTGAGCTGGACAGAGTGCACACCAACACACACATAACAAGCGCATTCACAGGTCTGGCTCATACTGCAGCATGGAGTAACTGACCTGTTAGACCGGCGGCCTCTGCAGACAGGAAGGCACTCCAGGAAAGGAGGAAAAACAGGCCTGTTTCCAGCATCGGGAACTCATGGAGCTTAGTAAATTTGGTCAAGTGACAAGGTGTGTTAAGGAAAACAACAACTGTTTCTATAACTAAATCTCTTTGTTGGCTAAGAGGAATGGATTTGGTGATGACAGCCTCAGAATAAAAGGCTGTTTCTTCGTATCTGAGTAGGTATAGCACACAGGCCCCAAGGAGAAGAGCATAGGTTCTATGCTTCACTGCAGGCTAAACACATCCATAAAAATTCAAAATTAAAATAAAAGTGTTTACTAAGAGGCTGAGGGTATGAAGTCTTCTGAATGTGGTTTAGCCCTTAGAGTGTCACTTCAGAAACACTGACAGAGAAAGGCCAAGCAAAGAAGTGTGCCTTTGTTCAGAGGAGTCCGGTAGAGGAGGTAAAGGTGCTGGTCCTTAGGATGTATCCTGAAGCAGGTCTCTTCATGCAACCCTCTCTCCTAGGGGTGGAAACAGGGCACGGAAAGCAGTTGTTCACAGTGAGAAAGAACTGTTCATGCCCTTGGTATAAGTAGATGGAGGAGAATTGGTTTTGTTTTTATATCAAACAAAACACCTTTTGGCAAGCAACGGTTCATTTTGGCAAAGGTGATACTGATATAGGCAATCATCTGTAAACTATAAATAAGAAGAAAAATAAAGGATGGTGACCCTAGCTGGGCAGAAAATGGATTATGAGGAGATGGTTAGGAGTCTGTGATGATGGGAAAGTGTTACACTGCCGCCATGTTTGTTGGGCACAAAGTGCCCTGAAGTATAATAAGATGTGATTGACTTGCAATCGAATGCTTTTAGAAGGAAATATGAAATCCCATCTACATCAAAAGATGGATAGTGCATGTTACGGAGGAGAAAGCATGACCTTTGACCTCTGGGGTGGAATACTTATGCTCAGTCCTTGGCTTGTCTAGTCACTGGGTGTGTGACTTCTAAGCAGTACTAGCACGATCCTCACATCTGTCCCCTGTGACTTGGCAACAAAAATAGTATGTTTCCCCTGAAGTTTGGAGAGTGAAGTGAGATAAGCGTGTGAAAAGTGATTTGATATGTTTTAGAAGGCTAGAATACCAGGAGTCAGAATGGCAGAATTCAAAATTCACTATCTGCTTAGTCATACATCTAGACCATTTAACCTCTGATTCTCTGGGGAAAATTGGATGACGGCATTATCTCAGAACAGCACTAGCATGCAATGGGCACTATGGAAAATTTTCTGTTAGTGGTTTAGGTTAAATTCTTCTGGTCGAACACCCTTCCTGGAAATATAGCTTTAAAGATCCAGATGTGACTTTCATGTAGAGGAAAACATGGGCTTACCTTAGGACCTTACGGACAATCTCCTTGGTTGCTTCTTAGGAAGGAGGAACAGTTCGATTCTCATTGGGTGTGTTCTCCTAGCTCTTGCTAGTTTGGTTTAAAGGGAAAGCTTACACTTGTCTGGTTATCAAAGTGGCATATCTATTGGGATGAAGAGCATCCTTTAACCCTCTCTGGGAAGTCATTAGTTCTGAGTTGAAATCCAACTCAAGAGCCTCAAGGCCTGACCTGAAGTGACTACCTTAGTACGGACAAGATGTCCAGGGTAGGGGTGGACAGATAGCTGTGCACACCTGCCTGCTCCACAGCCTGCCTGTAGAGGCTATTAAAGCCACCAAGTGCCAGGCAATTGACCCCAGCACTGTAATGGTGCAATGGAGCACTCTTCATTGTCCCCTGTAGAGAGCCTTAAACGCCATTACAAGAGGGCACCAGCATCCGGCCGGCTGACTGGTAAACAACTGTCATTGCACATGCGCCTGGGCTGGAAATGAGCCCCAGAGTCACACCATTCGGGTACGTCATATGGCCTGACTGGCCTCTGCCTATCAGGAACCAACATGCCACCTAGTAGGGTATAAAAACCATGCCATTTTGGGGCTTGGGGTCTTCCTCCATTCACTGCTGAAATAAATGCTTGCTGCAGAAGAATCCTGGTGTCCGTGTGCGTTCTTGCTGGCAAGACGACTACGCGGGTCACAGTCCCCTGTCTCATCTCTCTCTGTACTCTTTCATTCAGATGTGACCTGACCTCTGGCAGACTTCTGGCCTCTAGGACCGTTCCGTTTCCTCATCAGCATGCTCACTCCTGTGTCTACGTATTCTGCTCTCACCATCCTGCACTATCAGAGTGAAAAGCCTGGCTTGGAATCCCAGTACCAAAGCACTCTAGCTGTATGGCCACAGTCAATTTGTTTAACTTTAATCGTTCTAGAGTATTCAAATGCACAGTAAGAATAACAACAGGATCTACCTACCTTCCAGGATCCTTGTACAAAATGTCTGAGATTAAAAAAAAAATGCTTAGGGTAGTGGTGTGGTGGCAAAGTTCCCAGTAAATCCTGGCTGGTATTATTATCATGCTCATTATTACTGTTATGGGACCCAGAGTGAGTATGGAAGGTCCCTTCCCTCCTTAATCTCCTGTGCAGAGAGAGGGTTTTAATGACATGTCTTGCAGGATGGACTCGAATGAAGAGGTGTCTGTGAACGCCCAGGCACATGCTACACCTTCATCAGTGTTCCCATCATCATTAGGACTACTCTAGTCCAGACAGCATGTGAGCTCTGCCAGAGCTCTACCTAATGATTAAGACACAAAGGAAAGCCATGTATTATGACTACCATTTCTTCATTCCCAACCCCCACAATACAATTGTGAAGCTTCTTAGACCCCTATTGGTTATGGTCCTGGCTTACCCTATCCCCTGGTGACTGACCGCAGAGCACAGTCACTTTGTCAACTGTAGAAGACGCTATTTTATTTTTGACCTTGGAGCTTCCATCCTTTCCTTTTACCTTCTTGCAGTCAGTCCTGGTGACCTATGCCCACAGCTTTCCTTAGGTGCCAGTGTTTCTACGGCTGTCTACCAGAGGGCATTGACAAAATGGTAGACTTGACTGTGGACAGAGAAAGAACCCTCCACACCTACCTCCCCACTACTGGTACTGATCCCGTGCTTCATGGAATCACACTGGAATGGGCTCAGCAGTGCTGTATGGAACTCAATCTGACCTCAGCATTCACTGCTGAGGAGGTCATTGAGCCTCAGAACCTGTCCCCGGCCTCCACACCATAACAAAGGATATCAGTGCCGTGACAACTGCATATGCAGAGCCCATTGCGAAGGAGCCGGCGAAGATCCCCAGGAAGTTGCCCACAGACTGGAAGAACGCTGCAGTGTCAAAGGCATTGGGGTTCTCCTTGGGACTGTAGATGGATATCGAGCTGAAAGAGAAGAAGGCAGCTTCAGTCAGTGACAGTCAGAATTGCACACCACCGTCTGGCAGAGGTACACTTTCCCAGGCAGGAAGGTGCTGGTGAGAGGAACGGATGGGGAAGGAAAGGGGGAAGAGGCAGAAAAAGCAGCTAGCGTTTCTTGCCTTCCAGCCCAATCCCGTGGTAGCCATATACTACTTCCAGTCAGTAAACATTTTTATATTGGGAAGGCTGTAAAGAATATTGTTTCTGAGCAAACTAGGCATTAAAACATGGTAGGTGTATATGGAATCTGCTGAGAAGATAGATAACTGTGAATTATTTAGTGGCCATATGTCTTCAGTGCTGTTATATATTCACAAATGCCCCTGATAAAAAGTGCACTTTTACGGCCTGTGCACAAATGGCCGATACAAATCACAGCATGCACAAAATATTCTTCAGTGATCCTGTCATAAGCCACAAAGCATTTCTCTCTCCAGCGTAACCCCGTGGAAAAAGAGCCATGGTGGCATGCAGAACACTGCAGTCCTAACCCCCTGGACAGGCAAAGCCCGCCTTCTTCCACAGAAATAAATGGCAGCAGCCACCCAAGGTCATTTCTCACACCTAGGTCTTGTGGTGCCAGCAGACAGTTCTCCACAGAGAATAGCAACCCCCTATCGGGCAGTGTGTTTGGTTAATTTCTTTCTTTGCTTGTTGTGAGACAGTGTCTTACCCTGTAGCCCCGCCTGACCCCAACTCATCGAAATCCTCCTGTATCCGCCTCTCAAGCGGAACTTTTGCATGAACCATCATGCTTGGCTTACTTAGGTATTTTTGAAGATGTTGTATTTTATTTTTTAAATAGAACTTCAAATCCCAGAATGCTAATAAGAAGGCCAAGGTGTGTCCTATTTTAGGGACTCTGAACTCCTCACAGCAGAGCATTAAAATGAGCAGATGTGCTAAACCTGGAAGGTTTGGGGGAGACTAACGAAGTTAGACTTCAGAAACTTTTTTTATAGTTTTAATTTTAACACTGAGCCTTTAAAATTAGTCAGGAAAAAAATTAAGAATTTGGCAGTGAATTCTGGAAAGGTCCTTGTAGCTGTGTGGAGAGGAAGAAGTACAGCAGACAGGCCGATTGCGATTACACAGATTCCGCAGAAAGATGGAACCGAGTCTCTCAGGCCAGGGTGGGTAGAGCCCGCTCACTCTCTGCTTTGACTCTCTGCCTCTGGAAACTGGTGATGAGAGGGAAGGAATGGGTTCTACCTTTCCCACAGGAAGGTTTGGAAGGAAAGGTGGTCATTTTAAATGTTCTTCGGATTTCTGTGGAAACCTTTAAACCTCCAAAGCAGGCCAACCCTTCAACTTTGATCTCTTAATTGGATAAGGAAGATGAATGGTGGAGAAGGCAGCCCAGAAGCATATGTGAGGGAGGGCTGCCTCTGAGGAGCTCCTCCTGTGCTGTGCTAGGCTTTCAGGAAAGCCGACACAGACACAGACACACCTTTGAGCTCTTTTGTAATTGCCAATTCCCAGAAAGGCGTTAAACCTAGAGCGGATGAAAAGCCAGCGCTGGAGCTGGGGAAATCGGAGTTCACCTTGACATTCACCAGCACAACTCTCCATCCTGTGAAGAGACAGGAAGAGGAGGCCCCTTCCTGTTTCAAATAAAAGCCTTTCTTTCTTTCTTTCTTTCTTTCTTTCTTTCTTTCTTTCTTTCTTTCTTTCTTTCTTTCTTTCTTTCTTTCTTTCTTTCTACCTTTTTATTTTCTTTCTTTCCTTCCTTCCTTTCTTTTTTTCAAATAAAAGTATTTATTTATTTGTCTGTTTGCTTATAGTAATGGAGCTTTGTGAATGACTTTAAAGCTCTGGAGGCGGGTCTGACCCTTCAGACTGGCATCTCCACTCCCACCTCCGTCTCCCAAGAAATGCACAGTGACAACTAGTGACACCTTATGCCGTTATTTATGGTCTGCTTTTCCTTAAACCAATTTCATGTTTATCCCTATAAAAGCTCTCATTAAAGAATACATAAAAAACTTATTAAGCGTGATGTGCTAAATATATTTCTTTATAACAGATGTGAGAGAGCATACATTAACAAAAATTCCCTGTGTGTGACCTCAACTCATCTTACTGGCCCCACTGTTCTGAGCTATGCTGTTTGGGGAAATGTTGCCCTCTTTCTGTCTACCAAACATGGTGGTGTCAGTGTTTGCCCAACTCCATATGCTTCTCTGTGATGGTTGCCTTACTGGAAGAGAAAGACATAATAACGGATGGTCCCAGGGAGGTAGTCCATTGAATTTGTTGGTCGAAAGTCTTCCCAGAATATAATCACTGGGTACCTGCTACATGCTGGGTGAGGCATTCAATACAGGGTGCTGGAGACAGGCGGGGACACAACTAAATTCAACAAATACCAGCTGGTGTGTGGAAGCCATCTCTAAGCAGAAAACCCTAAGTTATGGATGACAAGCACGCCGTTGAGTGTGATGTTGTGAAAGGTACAAAACATTTTACAGTACAAAAGAGGAAACACTATTTTAGAATAAAGGAGATGGTATTTGATGTCAAGTCAACAGACTGATGGTGAGAGACTAGTGCAGGCAGTGAAGGATGTATAGAGAAAGGCAGTGAGGTAGGTGAGTTTAGGGCACGTTCCAGGTGTAGCTGCTGCGTGTTTATGACCGGAACTCGGGGAGTACGCACAGGGATCCATGTGCAGAGGGAGACCTGGGTGACACAGCATTCCTCAGAGGCTGTAGTTCCATGTTAAGAAAGCTCACTAATATAACATTCACTATCTTATGCCTACATTATAATTTTGTTCAATCTTTTATTGTGTGAGGTACACAGGGTCAATGTTGTCCTCCCCCGACGGCCTCCTCCCTTCTTTCTAAAATAAAGTAGCTGAAGAAAGAAGAGACTCGAATAGCCAGTAGGTTCATAATGTGAACTTTTTGTTTCTTATTTATTTAAAATTTTAATTTTCTTCGCAGTTTATTCATTATATATCTCGATTGAAGCCTCCCCTCCCTCTTCCCATCATCCCCTTCCTTTAGTCCACTGAAAGGGGGAGTTCTCCACCATTGTCATCTGCCCATAGCTTGTTAGGTTTCATCAGGTCAGCTTGGATCATCTTCCTCCTTGACCTGGCAAGGCTGCATCATCAAGGGCAAGTGATCAGAGAGCAGTCAATGGGTTCATGATAGAGACAGAGCTCCACATGGAGACTGAGCTGCCAATAGGCCACATTTGAGCTGGGGGTCTATATCCTCTCCATGCATGGTCCTCCGTTAATGCATCAATCTCTGAAGGACCCCCTGGGCTTGGATCTTTTAGTTTTGTTGGTCTCCTTGTGAGGCTCCTGTCCCCTCCATGTCCATCTAATCCCACCCCTCTCTTCCTCCATAAGACTACTTGTACTCTACCCAAAGTTTGGCCCTGAGTCTCAGCATCTGCTTCAATCCCCTGATGGGTGAATCCTTTCAGAGGACCCTCTAAAGTAGACTCCCATACTGTTTCCTCTCTTCCACCCTTCTGGTGTCTATCCTGTTTGCTATTCTGAATGAGATTTTTTAAAGATATATTTTATTTTTATTAATTACAGTTCATTCACTTTGTATTCCACCCATAACTTCCTCCCTCTTCTCCTCCCAATTCCACCCTCCCTCTTCTCCATTGGGAGAAGTGCACTGGGGAGAGGTGCAGCCTTACCAGGGCACAGAAGAGGACAATGCAGCCACTCCTGATGAGACCGGATAGACTAGGGTCTGAGTGAGATTTAAGCAACCTCCCTAGAGTCCTCCTTAGTGTTTAACTTCTTTAGGTCTGTAGATGGCTGTCCTATATTATAAAGCTAATATCTGCTTGTGAATAAAGACTTGTATGAAAAAACTTCAAGTCTCTGAAGGAAGAAATAGAAGAAGCTATCAGAAGATGGAAAGTTCTCCCATGCTCATGGATCAGCAGGATTAATATAATAAAAATGTCCATCTCACCAAAAACAATCTACAGATTCAATGCAATTCCCATCAAATTACAAACACAATTCTTTACAGAGCTTGAAAGAAAAATTCACAACTTCATATGGAATAACAAGAAACCCAGAATAGCTAAAACAAAGACTCTGCCCAGAAGTGTATCAAAACATATGCTGAGACTCATAACCAAACTTTGGGCAGAATGCAGGGAATCTTATGAAAGAAGGGGGAGATAGTAAGACCTGGAGAGGATAGGAGCTCCATAAGGAGAGCAACAGAACCAAAAAATCTGGGCACAGGGTCTTTTCTGTGACTAATGTTCCAACCAAGGACTGTTCATGGATATAACCAAGAACCCCTGCTCAGATGTAGCCCATGGCAGCTCAGTATCCAAGTGGGTTCCCTAGTAAGGGAACAAGGGCTGTCTCTGACATAAACTCAGTGGCTGGCTCTTTGATCACCAGCCCCTGAGGAGGGAGCAGCCTTACCAGGCCACAGAGGAGGACAATGCAGCCAGTCCTGATGAGACCTGATAGGCTAGGATCAGATGGAAGGGGAGGAGGACCTCCCCTATCAGTGGACTGGGGGAGGGGCATGGGAGAAGTGAGGGAGGGAAGGTGGGACTGGGAGCGAGCTACAGCTGGGATACAAAGTGAATAAGTTGTAATTAATATAAAAACAAAAATTTAATATAAACAAATCTTCTGGAGGTATTTCTATCCCTGATCTCAAGCTGTACTATAGAACAACAGTAGTAAAACTTCATGGTACTGGCACAGAAACAGACTGGTGGATCAATGGAATCGAATAGAAGACCCAGAAATAAACCCACACACCTATGGATACCTGATTTTAACATAAAATGGAAAAAAGATAGCATCTTGCTAAAAAGATAGCAAATTGTGCTGGTCTAACTGGAAATCCACATGTAGAAAAGTGTAAATAGACCCATATCTATGGCCCTGCACAAAATTAAAGTCCAAGTTGATCAAAGATCTCAACATAAAACCAGACACACTAAATCTGTTGGAAGAAAAAGTGGGGAAGAGCCTTGAACTCATTGGCACAGGAGACAGAACACCAACAGCTCAGGCTCCAGGATCTACAATTAATAAATGGGACCTCATGAAACTGTTTCTTATTTATTAAAACAGCCACATCAACAAAACAAACAAACAAAACAACAACAACAAAAGACCCTACTTGGAAGAAAACAGGAACTCAAATGAAAAGAGTTGACTGGCATGGTTGCATTCACTTTAAGAGAATTGTCCCTGGGGTTCCAGAACTTTTGTTTAGGTGGAATGTGGGCTGGACCCTTCCCTATGCAAGGATAAGTGGGTGAAGCAGTATGTATTAGCACCAACTCTTGGGCTTCCTTAAAACAACCTGCTTTCAAAACTGGCTGGCTCACCTACACTTCAAGCTGTGTTCGGCCTCACCTGGTCCTTGTATGCCTATGACACAGCCTGGTGCCACGTGGAAATCTGTGCTAAGGATGATGGAAAGATCTCAGGTATGCAGAAAGAGCCTTGCAGAATGTAGTCGGCTCTTGAGATGAACCATGCCCTGCAGGAGTTCTGTTAGGCAGTGAGTAGATGTAACCATGCCGTGGGCACTGTTGGGGTTCTCAGTCCAACCCTGAGAATCACCCTTGTGCCCTGTTACTCATGTCACAGCTTTGGCACCTCTTGGTTGGAAGTCCTGAGACAAGTCATCATACTCAGATTCAGTTTCATCACCGCGTGAATAGAAATGGTAATATACCTCCATAACTGAGTTTCCGATGCACTTGTAAAATTCCTATGCAGATGTTGGGTTATGCAGATGTTGGGTTATGCGATGAGTGCTTCCAATGTGCACCCAAACAAAATCCCAAGGAAATCTGTTTATTCCCATTACCATCCTGCCCAGAACTTCTACAAGTTCCACACTGGCAGATAGCAGAGTTCTATAATTTGAAAGCAAGCCTTAGTTCCAAGTGTGGACAGGAGGGCATGGTTGACCTCCTGTCACACTAAGCTTGAAGTTGTTAGCAAGGAGCTAGTCGCAGAAGTAGGTTTAGAAAGACAAGACACCATATAGGCATCTTGTAGATATGATCAGAAGAGTGTATCTCAATGAATGTCATGTGTTTAAGTATTTTTATAAAACTGTAGTTTTTTTCTCTTACTTTCTCTTTTAACCTAGACATCACAGAAATAATTAAGACTGTTATATTATTTTAATAATACACTTCACTACACAATAACTGAGCAGTTATTACTCTAGTCTTAGCCCTCTAAACTAATATGCTTCCTCCCAGCACAGAGCCCAGAGATGCTTGTACTTTGTAGCTTTCTCTGTTCCAGCTCATGCTCTAGATGTCTCTTGGACCTCCCACATGGCTGAATCCCTTACTTTCCTCTTCTAACTCATCCTCCTCTGGCTGGCAGGAAGTCTAGCCCTATTCTTTGCCCTGCTCAGCAATTGGCTGTAAGCTGCTTTATTGGCATACCAGGGGACAGTTGGGGAGTACCGTTTATACAACATTGAGACAGGAGATTCTAAGAACAAGGCTTGCAACCAGATATGGGGGGTACAGAAGTTACACAATAACATTATGCCTACAGTCATGTTCATCACAGAGTTCTTGAGCAACTGCATCAAGGAACAATGTGTCCCAGCAGGCTGGACAGGGGTCTCCACAGGGATAAGAAAGCCATAAAACTCTGTTTAAGCTGCCATTGGCTTCCATGGAAGAATAAGGAAGGGGGTAAGAGAAATGCACAGAAAATAGAGACCTTGCAAAAGCTAGCTGTTCCCAGAGAGGCACACTCTCTGCACTGCCAATGGTTGGAGAACTGGTCCCTTTGGTCCTTGCTCCTAGATAGACATCTCTTTGGGCTCTGGTTTCCAGTCATGACACTAAGCCTCTGAATGAGGTGCAGCAGATTGGGGAGGAGTTAGAAGCTAGGAACAGCTCAAGATTTAGGTAGCATATGCAGAGCATTTTTTTTATTTTAACCTATGGGAGAAATATCATTGGTCATTGTTCAAGCAACTTCAAAACTTTATGACTGGACCCCTGTGCCAATTGTAATGGCTGACCTTTTAGTGGGTGGAAATATTGGAAGGACAAGAGAAGGAAAAAAAAAGAAGTGGACTCTTGTCAACATGTTAGGTGGTTGTCCTTCAGAATACCCCATGAGGCTTTTCATATAGCACAAACTGGGGCACGAGGCTCTCATCACTAGAGTTTTGAGGAGGGTGGATCTAGTAGCTTTGAAAATATTATGACCAGAAATACCCAGTAGTGTTTAAATATTCATCTCATAAGTTGGAAATAAGTCCAGGTTATCGATTTATCCTGTCTAGGAACTGACTGCTCAGCAGAAACTGAGAAATAAATGCGCACAGCCCCTTCCACCTAAGAAATCTGAAATAAATGGAGTATTGTAACTTGATGAAACAACATTAATAAGGGTCTTTATTTTTCAGTATACTACTTAAGATTCACAGGCACAACCACAATTCTGTCTATTATTTCTCAATAACTAATTGTTTTTTGCTCCATAATACAATAGTACTGAAATGAAAAGACTTGGCAGCATAAGGAACATTGAGTATCTGAATTTGAGATCTGGGTATAGATCCTGGCTCTGTCTCACTGGCTGTGTGACCTTGATCGAGTTACTGAAACTATTTGTATCCCCATTTCTATAAAATTATAATAGTACCCTCTGCATAGGGTTGCTATGACAATTAAATGCATCGACATTTTAAAGCTCTTTAAATGGCACCTGGAAGGAACTATGCAATCATTTCTTAGGGAAATCTAACTTCCTTCTCCAAATGATAAATTCTCTCTCTTTCTCTTTTTTTCTGTTTCTGTCTGTGTCTTTTCCCTTTTCTTGCTTAGGGCTTGGTTTAGTTCTAAAGGAAGTATTGCAAAATAGGTGTCCCACGAAAACTTTAATCTATATAGAACTAAGACCCTGGTGGCTAGCCTGTGGTCTTGAGGGACAGGAGTCATTGATGCATGCAGACTGTTTAGTATAGAGAATTTTGTGGTATATAGTGAATTCATGTTGCAAACAGAGGCAGTGAGGAGGGGGAGATGAAAGTAAAAGAAGAAAAGGAAGAGATGCTGCGAGAGAAATGACACTGAGCAAGGGTACATGCGGTAAGGAAAGGATGCATGACTTTGGCCACCTTTTCCATTCCGGACCCTCCTGAGTTACCATTTCCCAACCTCTTATGATTAAGTCCAGTCTCTCAGCTTCCCAAGACATTCGACCTTGAGATGCCTCTAATATACTTTGCTACACAGTTGCTCATGGAAGCTGCCCAGCCATGTGATGGCCTAGGTTCCACATTCCTGTGCAGCAAAGCTACCCAGTGCCCTGCACAGCCCCTCTGTAAACAAGGTGACTCTTTAGGACAACTTTCTACCCTTCAATCTACTCTCACTTCCTTTGTTAACATTAAATCAATGTCACTTGAAAGCTTATTTTTAAAAGTGCTAAGGGAACACACTGTATCCCCTTTAGAACTTCTATGACTTTAATCATTAAAAAAAAAAGTGAAAATGATGACTATAGCCAAAAATATTTAAACGAACCTTGCATTTTATCTGCCAAATCTTTAATGCCTAACAGAAATTTAAATCACTAGTTCACTGACAAAAGAGTTCTTGATTTGGGACACAAATATGAAATGGCTCCCCCAGCCCCCCCCAGCCCCCCAAAATTACTGCTCTAGTTGTACTAAATAAAATCCCCATTTGTTCTGGTTAAGTAGTTCAGTTGATGGTTTCTTGGTCAAACTCCATTATTTAATTAATTTTCTTGATTAAAACTTAGTTAAGTCGGGCTTTTAAACTTCACCCTTCAAAGCAGGATTTTTCTTCTCTACAGGAAAACTTCTTAAAGGGATGAGGAGCAGTGATGCCCTCCCCTGCTGGCACCCCGTGGTACTGCGTGCTAGAGGGTGTGCCTGGCTTTTGGTCTTGGTGAGGCGGGCTCTAGTCTCACTCTGCTTCCTATTGAATCACTTTCAGAGACCTCAACTGATGTTCTGTTGAGACACCCCCCTTGTGTGCCAACTCAGCCGTCATCCTCTCTGCCAGCTATGCGTATTCTTGTCTTCTTCCCATGGCTTGAATTATGGCCGCTTAGCCTCTGTGCCTTCACCTCTTCTCCTGACCTCAGACTTCCCCTGAGAAGTTCCCTGGGTCTAGAAACAGTTCCATCTGGCTGATCCCACCTGCTTACTAAATACGCCAGCCCTGGAAGCCTACAGGTTCTGCTTCAACTGGCTCACACTTTATTCTACAGGCCAGGAAGGCCACCGGCTTCTTTGTGTGTGGGCATCACACGCTGAGGACCCATAACCAATTATTCCCTTCCTTAACACTGCTTGGAGAAAGACTTAGCTTTCTCCCATAAAGGATGAACTGGCAGAGCCAACCGTCTAGTGATTTAGGAGAGTTTGGCTGGGGGAAGGGAGATGAAGTACATCCCGAGGAGGGACAGCATCATCCTCTCTCAATACCATGGCTCTCCGAGGACAGCTCCATCCTTCCTGACCCTTAGCACTGGCTGGACTGGCTGGTTCATTGAGCTGAGCAGTTGGCAGACCTGGTCCTGTCTACTATGGAGCCCTGTTGCAGCGTTTCTGCATTTTCAACGAAGTCCCTAACATGATTCGGAAAACCAGAGAAGCTCACAAGATAAGCGCTCTTGTGTGACATTCAACTTCACATGCTTACAGTTTATTTTCTCCTCATCTAGGGTTGGGTTGTCAGTCTGCAATTCGGGACACATTTTAAAAGAGCAATACAGCACAGAACGGCAATGAACTTTCTTAGAAGCTGTTCCGTTTTGTTGGGCTTGTAAGTCCACAGGCCAGGACCAGGCAAGAGAAAAGAATTAATTACAGTGTTACGTTGCATTTAAAACTCTTTGTACTAAGAAAAGAAAGATGAACAGAACAAGAAACAAGTGGATCCTTATCTATTATTTATCTTTTAATAACTATACCAATGTGCCCTTTCCCAGGGAACTTGCTTAATTATGAATAAGGAATTGATTTTTATAGGGCCAAGAATTGTGTGTACACATTGGAATTCATTCTGGCTTCTGCCTGCCCATTATTTGGGCTTATGTTCTGCCAAAGGCTGATGAAGTTCTGTCAAGAGAACCTGCTGTAAAACATAATGGCTTCAGGAACTGGGGGCATTCCAGCCACCCTGGGAGGTTAGGGGAGCTGTCTTAATAGGAAGTCCTGGCCAGAAGTTCACCAAGCTCGAGCTAGAAGCATAGGATTTCTTCCCAAGAGCCTCTTCATGAGACCTTCCCAAGAGCCAAAGGGCCCTGCAAGGGCCTGTGCCAGGGGAGGCTCATTAATTAACTCTTTCATCCTCTGAAGTATCATTTAATGATTGCTTACCAAGAGCCCAAATTCATACCCAGAGAGTGATTTTCCCAGCCCTTGACAAATATCATCTTGCCATTCTGATGTCAGCCACGAGAGAAAAAGACAAAGAGAATTCTGTGGGAAGTAGAAGCTGTGCGTCACCGCCACACTGCGAGCAATGCAATCTCAAGCCAAACGGATTCATTCCACCGACAAACATCCATTGCCCCTACTGTGTGCAGACATTGTTCCAAGCACTGGGGATGCAACAGGGGCCAAACACAGCTGTCCTTCCATCGCCGTGGAGAAGGCAACATAAACACAGTGAGGCAAACAAACACATGACGAAATGACAACATCTAAAGAGAAACTGGGGCAACACACGGGGAGAATGTGCTGGAGGCTGCACAAGGGCTGTGGAGAAAGGCCTCCTGAAGATGACTGTGTGGGAAATGAGGTGGAAAGGGCTTCCACAGCTCTGAAGCACAGCATTTAGGGAGGGCCAGAATAGCCACAAGGAGGCCATAACAGCTGGAACAATCTGTGAAGCAGGGAGGAGGTTGGTGGGGGACTAGGGTGGGGAGGCAGCTAACTCCTGGGGAGCCCTTCAAGCCAGCGCTGGGATCTTCCTCTGGAGGTAAGCCTCTGGGCAAGCCCGTGAAGATCTTGGAGGTGAAAGAGAGGCGTATGAAATATTCCAAGTGAGTGGAGCAAGTCAGACAAACGACAGGTTGACATCGTAGTACAGTCAAAGACTGATACAGCTCGAGGCTAACACCTGAAAAAGATGCCAGGGAAGAGGAGAGGAATGAGGAGAAGATGAGGAAAGCACAAGAGGGTAAAGGATAGCTGGATTTCAGAGGAGCAGATGCAGCAAACGTTTGAGAGATGGCTCTCCAGAGGAACTGCCAGCGGCACCTCAGGGGAAGGCCTGGTGGGCCTGCAGAGGACTGACTGACCTCAGCCCTTATGTTTCTACCAGGAAAGATGAAGTCCTGAGATAAAGAGTTGTTGGGAGACAGTTTAGATTATATTCTATTTCAAACTGATCTGATTCTTAGTTTTGAATGAAAATGAATGGGTTCTACAAAAGAGCCTCGAGGTCTCTGAAGTTAGAGATGCTTAAACATGAATGAAAAAAAATGCTTTGCCTGGGAACTATTTAGGAAACTCATGCACTCAACAGTTGATAACATGGCCCCAGAAAATTGCTCACTATAGGGTCACTGACTTATTTTCTATCTTTCTCCATATCTTCTAGGGGAGGGGGCATGGTACACAGCCTTTCTGTGCCCACCCACTTTTCTGCTGGAAAAGTGGCCCAGCCAGGCAGGAACAAACAGTTTGTCAAGAAAGGTCACAGTGAGAGTACGTGATTTTGTCATACCAGCATCAAGAGCAGTTAGGAAGTTCTACACAGGATCTCACCTTTTACAGTTTCACAAGTGGCTCTGGTCTACTAATCCCAACTTTAAGGTGACAAAAAGAACTCTTGAGTTTTAATGTGGTTGCAAAGGATTTTGTGTATGTGTGTGTGTGAATTATATGTGCATTTTCTTTGAGAGATCTTAAATTACTTTGCAATTTAGCCTAAAAAGTCTTGTCAGAATTGAATTAGTTTGTGGGCCTTGAGAAAATTTCTCTCATACCTAATATTCAAATTGCATTTTTAGATAGCCTTAAAGATGAAAGTAGCTTGTGAACATTCTTAGAATACCAATTTCTTCCCCCTTTTTGAGGTAAAAATAGGACTTTGAGCCTAGGTGAGAGACTGGGGTTAAGTGGGTAGAGGAGGCAGGGGATTCCTGTGTCCCAGTGGGAATTTCTGCCCTCTTTACAACTTTTCAGTCCTGTTATGCCTCATTAATAAAATTTTAGCTTCAACAGTCCCATGATAGGTGAGACTGTGAATCAAAATTTAGAAAAGATCCTGAAAAGTAGACCAATAACCACTCATAATAAAAGTCCAGTGAATAAAATAATATAATTAAAACAGATCATAAACAGGTACAACCTAAGACAAATATTAATCACCAGGTTTGAAGCCAGAGAATGGAGCTAGATTCTCTCCCATTTCAGGTTAACAGAGGACTCAAAATATGTCTTACTCCTGTCCAGAACTTGCTTTGCCAAGCTCTTTGTGAAATGTTTCGTAAGCATTATTCCACGTAACCCTAACCCCCTGAAGCAGGTCCACTATGCTTTTATTTTGTAGGTGAGGAAGCCACGGCTTAATGAGATTAAGTGACTTCATGTACTTCGTCTTACTTAATCCTCTCAACAACCTAATGGAGAAAGTGTTCTCATTGTACTCGTGAACATGCGAACAGGTGAAATCCTTTACCCAACTTAACTCACAGCAATGGAACCCCAGCTTCTCCACTCAGGTCTCCCTGGTAGAAGCCTGTGCTACAGGCTAGGAAGTGAAACTTCTGGATGCACCAACGGAGAATGAGCAAAGACATGGCTGAGCAAGGACAACCTTCATACAGAGACAAAAAACATTCTTAGAGGACTTCTCATCTTAGCTGCAAGGGAGGGGGGAATCTCATTAAAGTATCTATTTCAATCTGACAACCAATGGGCTGGGGTTTCTTAATAGAGACCTTTCTATACACACAAGCTGTATCCACAGTCCTTGACGTTCCTGTCCCATCTACTGTTTACCTGCTTGCAACAAGTAATGACTATTGTCTCTTTATAGCAATTACTTACCTTGTTCTCTGAGTTCTCATTTAGGAAATAGTGATAAAAACCATGCTTAAGTTGTATTTCTTTCAGGGTGGGGATTAAAAGTGTGCATATGTATGTAATACTTAACACCTGGAATACAGAAACCCCCCCTATAGAGGTTAATTTCATGATTGACACCGTTTATATTAACATTGCTAGGTGATTGCTATCTCTTTTGTCATTTTCCCCTGAAAGAAATCAGTAAAAAAAAAAAAAATTAAGAACCATTTCTAAGAATGTGGGGACAGTTAGGAATTGTTATTGATGTGTCAGAACTTTATCAGAATCTTCTGGGGTGGAAAAATCAACATTACTCAGATCAAATACTGAATTTCTCTTTTTCTCAATAAGACCTCTAGCGCTGCCAGGATGGGATCAAACAAATGGATACATGCGTGTTTTTAGCAATAACTGAAGACTAACCCTCCACCCCAGTTGTCCTGCAAATCCAACAGCTGAACTTCTAGCTATTCTGTCAGAGACCCCTGGATACACAAACATACCACAGAAATCCTACTGTTATACCTGGGGAAAAATATGTTTGTGAGCAGTGTCTGTTGACATTTTGTGGAACTGCTAAAAGCAACAATCAGGGGAAGAAGGCATATGAGCCCACTGGAGTTGGCTTTCCTGGAGGCTGCCAATTTACAATTCTACCTGGAGATAAAAAGAATCAAACACAGGTGCTCATTTGGATTGGTGCCCGAGTGTCCCGAAGTGCTGTATGCCGAGGCCATTGCTGGCGAGTAGCTGAAATGAAATACTGCTTTCTTCTGGCTGGGTCAAAGGATGTTTCACAGACAACACGCTGCCTTCCTAATCTGGGGGCTTTTCATTCGTCCCTTTCTGATTATAAACAGCTGCCCGAGACAGCTGATGGAGAAGACAATGCCTGGAAAATATTTGCCCTGATCAACTGATTCACCCAGACCTTCTCTCTTGTCGATGCTTTCACATTTATTAGCAATTAAGTGTGCATCTGGGTCCCAAGTCACAGCTTAGTTTAAGTCCATCTCCGCATCCATCTCTTCAGAACTTCAGAGAATTGCACTGTCATGTTTCGGTTAGAGGCATCTGCTATCATCTTAAACCACAGTACTTTACCAGGACCCACACATTTAAATTTGGATAAAGCATGGAACCTGAAGCTTACCAAAAAAAAAAAAAAAAAAAAAAAAAAAGGTTTACTTCTATCTAAGGTTCTTCAACTACATATCCAGAAATTGCTAGAAAGTACATACTCTACAGACTGAGTCATTTCTGGTTCTACATCATCAGCTTTGTTTCTGTAAATTCTATTTAAATCTCAACCACACAGCTTATAAGCACACAGATTCATTAACAGATTTCTCCCATTGCCATGCAATAGAGAGTTTTACTAAGATTTCCAGTCTGAGACTCAACACAAAGGTGAACATTTCATTTGTTTAGCCATTGACATACTTCAGAGGGGCACAAGGTGCCGTTTGGTTCTGGGAAGTAGGGAGCAGAGGGTTAGTATTTTTGTGTGTGTAGGTCTGTCATGGCTTGCAATAGCCTGGGAGAGTAGGGAATGGGAAGACTAGGTGAGGTTGGGATGGAGAGAAATCAGAGGAAAGCTCAAGTTAGAACCAAGCAACTAAGCTATGCCATGTGAATAACCTGCTTGGAATCCAGAAATCGATGATTCTGGGAGCCCAGGCATGATGTGAACTGAACTGGGTCAATGTACACACGCTTTTCAACTAGAAGGATACTCCTTAATCTTCTTCACATTGCCCATGGGGCCCACGTTCCCTAAAAACAACTGTGTTAGCACTCAAATGCTGATGGCAGAGCAAAGAGCGGGAGGTGAAAAGTTGAGCAAGGTCTTGGTAACAGGAGCAACAACTCTGGGCCTGAGCTATGACCTTTCCCACGCCTCCAGCTTAGCAGGGATCCATGAGGCAGCTCTGCGCTCCAGGCTCCATGGGGGAAATTAATGACAAAGTAATGAGGAAATAATGGAGGGTCCTGACATCTATCAGTATGTGCTTTAAAGAGTGAGGTTTTGAGGGTGGTATACATCTGAGCCAAACAGCCTGACGTCTTAGTCATGGCTTTATTGATGTTAATGGTAATTATGTCAATACAGGAAAATCCACACAGCCACCACAACCAGGGCTTGGCACTCTTGGGGTCAGCCAGAATATATGAGATGCAGCAATTCCCAGGTCTTGGTTTTCAGCTGGGGAAACTGTCCCTTGAGGACTAACTTATGAAATAATACTTGAGAGATTAGAATTATGTGATGTGCGGGTGCCTTTGAAACAGCTTTAAACTAGAATGAATGAACAAACAAACAAAAAAATCAAAAAACCCAAAAACTTCTCGGGGAGCGCCTAAGAAAACACAGACTGTCTGTGGCTCAGGGTAAGGCACACAAGTGCCAGGCACAGGCTGTCCCCACTGGAGGCCAGGAGGAAGAAGGGCTACTTTTTGGTAGCTCTTTCTCCTTTTGTGGTCTCTGTCCTCCAGACCCAGCCTCTGTGTCTGAGTTTGTTGAGTGGGTGTTTCTCATACAACCATGTGATTCCTTTAACTAACGGCTGTGCTGGTGGATTAGCATTGCGCTATACATCTCACACCGGACGAAGGTTATAAATTGCAAATTCTTTGGGAGAAAGGGTAGAATTTGATAATTAGACCTCGCTATCTCCTCTGACTTAAGTGTATTCATTAGACTTTTATTCAAGCCTCTCGCCACCTTCCTAGAAAATTCAGTTTAAAATAAATGCCTCGGGGCCACGGTTAGAAAGCACCCAAGTGAAAACAGGTGAGGTGGCACAGGAAAGGGGGATGCCACTTAAATTAGGAGAAAAAAATATGCAGGTCTGGGCTGCATTTCAGATTCTGTGTGTACACGTGGGCGTGGGTAAAGGGGGCACTTCAAACTCACGTGCCGAGAAAGAACACATTCCCATTTCTGTTTATAAAGAGCCTGTTTTGTCAGTCAGTGCTAATGAACATTATTAGGAAGAGCTCATGATGTCTAAATGGAGGTTACAACACCCTGACTCTTTCATAGGTAACTTCACCCACACGAAGAGTGTGGTCATCCCATAAAAGTTCCGGCACCTGGACCCCAGTGCAATGCCATCCCAGGGAACCAGGCAGCATCCAAGCCGTGCTTGCCCACAGGCCCCTGGCAACCCTCATTCTGCTTAGTCTGGTCTGAGGATTGGAGAAGAAGGAGAGGTCTGGCTCTTGCTAGCCCTACTGAAGGCCTTCAACTCTTCAAATTCTGGATTTCAGGAAAAAGCAAAAGAATGCTAACTGGTAAGAAAATGATGGGATGGGCTGGTGTTTGGCTTTTCAAACCGCAATAGAATAAACCAAGATGATTAAAAAAATAGTTTGTTAGTAAATTGAGTGATCACCCTTCATAGTGCCAGCTTAATGTTGCTTATACGATCTATTTCAGCAAAATGTTCGGCGGTGAAATTCTCTTGGTGGGTTCCACATTTCAGGTTTAGTAGCTGCCATTAATTGAGGGACTTTTGCAAGCCAAAATTGTGATCATTATTTTGAAGACATTACTTGCTAATTTTGCAATAAATCTACAGCAGAAAGAGTAATGTTTACACATTACAAGGGGAAGCTGAGTCAGGTTAAGTAGTGCAACCAGAATCATGTAGCATACAGTACTGTGGGCATTAGAACCCTTACCAGTCAATAGCAGAAGCCTGGGCCTGTGCCCTCAGGCTTGATGCCCACACTCTTTGAATGGTTTTGCAAGTCTATGCTTAAAGAAAAGGTTAGTTGGAGGTGGCCCAGTAGGAAGGCTTCTCTGTGGGACAACCCCCACTGGGCGCCTTGATAGAATTTAGTTTTAACTTAAATCTTCACATTTCCTTGGTTCTCCTTTTTTCTGTGTTTATTTAACAGTGAACCAGCAAAAAATAATTTAAAAAGAAAAGTGGACCAACAGATTATCCCCAAAAGTAGAACCTTTGAAACAGAAATAGAACAGGGTTAGCTTTGATCCAGACCTTCCCCCTAGGCGCAACAAAATGTTTATGTTTGAAAGGCGGGATGTCTTGTTTATCTGGCAGCAAGTAGCATATCTGTCCTTGGCTGCTACTAAATCTTTCAGGTAAGTAGAACATTATTTTTCTATCAGAAGTCAACACAATTCAAAGCGGAGACCCTTTGTGCTTTAGGCCTTCATCACCAAGCAATCTTCAGTACATCTAGACAGGATTTAGCTGCACATGGCACCCTTGAACAGTGAGGTTTGAATCATGTGACTTGTTCTTCAGAACACAATAGGGAACTCACCATAGGGAATGCGCATGCACACACAGACAAACACAGACAGACACACAGAGAGACACATACAGACAGGCACCACACACACACATATGCAAAAACACATACATAGGTGCACACATACATACACACACACACACACACACACACACACACACTGTGGTCATGACTCTCTTTGACTCAGGCCCTCCCCCAGGGTTCATCACTGGAACTGGTTAGCTTGGTTCTTTTTGGTCAGCTGTTAGGAAGATACTTGTCATAGACCCATATTCTTTGGGCTTCAATAGAGTTCACTCAAACTACATTTTAGCCAGTGGGATCCTTTCTGGGTGCCTACAACCTCTATCAGTCACCTGCTTGGGGTCACTCCACCATGAAAGGCTTTTAAGCAGAGAACTTTCACCTTCCATTTTTTATAGCTGCATTTCTTTCAATGTTTCCTTTCCTGTTCCTAGATTTTAATCAGCAGATCCTCATCCTTGCTTAGCTTAGTAAAGACAAAATTAATGACATCACATTCTTCTGGAGCTTCTTGACTAAGGCATGAGGCAGTGTAGTGAATGAACTGACTCAGGCAGAGTGAGTGGGGTGTGGCAGTGAGTGTGAGGATGGGCCAAGAAGAACCCCTGTGTTCTTTTTATTGACTGGAAACTTGCTCTTGCCCTGAATAACCCAGACTTATGCTTTAATGAACCAATGTGAGCAATGAAGCAGCAATGGAGATTTCATTGAAAAGACCATATTGGCGGCATTCTGACTGTCTCAGCCCAGGTTTCAGTTCTGGGACCTTTGCTTGGTTGGTTTGGACAGGGATCAGGCTTGGCCCCATAAAGGAGAGAGCTGGAATAGCCTGCTTCCAGCACAGTAGCTTTGTGATATACCATCCTGTCCTACAATACAAACAAAACAATGTCTGGTGGCTGAGCTTAGAAGGGGGGAAAAGACTTTGGCTCTCTGTCATTTTCTAGAACAGAATGAGTTGGAGTCTTTTTGCAATCTGTTTTCTCCGGCCCCGAGCAAAGCTTTTCCCCATGGGTTTCTCTGCCTCTTCTGAACGATGTGGGAAACAGACTAGGGCACAACACAGTTTGCGAATGCCTGCACAAAATATGACTCTGGAGGTGAAATACATACTCCAAAGCTTCAGGGCTCATGAAGCACAGACTTTCATTTAAGGGATCTGGACCATGTGAGAGATTAGTGGGCAACATGCATTCTAATCTCCTCTTAAATCCTGTTCACTCAGAGGCACCCACAGACCTGCATTTCTTTAGGTGTCAGAGTTTGTCACAAGTGCATGAAGAATATTGGCGCTGATGGATGTTCTTATACACTCAAGGCTTATTCATCTGTAGCCTTAGAGGCCACCAGCATATTGAGGTTTTATATTTTCCATAAGTTACCCAGAGCAGATGCCCCATCTCTTTTCCTTAATACTTGAACAGTTCCTGTTGGGTTATCTGGCTGCTTCCATCAAAGGTCTGGCATGTAGGATCATTAAGATGATGCAAAATCCTGCTCAGGGAATATGAAAAACAACACAGAGATTCTCTTCCTCCAGGTCACAAAAAACCCTTTCTGGAACTCTTCTAACTCAAGCAAATGTTCAGAAAAAAAAGAGAGTGCCAGAACATTTACTATGAGTTCATAAAAGTTGCTTCTTCTCTCAGACTGAAGAGGAAATTTAGGCTTACTCTTAGCTATCCACTACTTACCAACAAAGATGGGAGAAAATTGGCTCCTATAGTCTTAAACATAGAGGTCTCTTAAAGTTCCAGGGAAGGTAGGATGCTAAAAGAGGCTGGAACAGAATTCAGTGAACGTCCTGGGTTCACTGGCTGTTGTTTATCACTGAGGTTGTTACTCAGTGATTAGATGGTACATTGGGAATCAGGGTGTTCCAGGCAAGACCAATGCACCTACCCATGAACAACATGCAGATAAAAGGCTCCATCTTCATTCACTAATCCCGTGAGCCCTCCAGTTTCCTGTTGAATTTCTTTGAGTATTTTTTAAAACAGAAATGTTAGTGGGAAAAATCCACTGTAGTATAAGGTGCACATTATTTTGAGAGCATAGATTTCCCCATAAACATCTGCGTCACTTCCACTGCTCTGTAATAAGTAGCTGCAGCTGTTGCCATGACAATTTTCACTTTTAAAAACCTGTATCCATACAAAGATAGACAACGCAGCTGTTTCTTTAGAGCATCACAAAATAAGACCAAATGTGATGGTGTTTGTGTCTTTTGCCAGGTGAGCATGCTGCACCTCTAAGTCAGGAAAGAACAAAGGATCAGGCTGTGGGTTGCCTTGAGATGACCACTTGCTTCCATTTCAAGCAGAGTAGGGGCTGATAAATTAGAGCTGTTGCTTGTTCAGTTTTATCTTTTCAAAAGCTACTCACCTCCCCTAAATCTGTATGTGCCCTCACTGCAGGAGTGGCTGCTGCTGGGAAACCCTTCCTGTTTATCTCAAGTTCCACAGTGGTCTGTCTACATATTTACAAATACTACATCAGCAACTTAAAACCATACCCATTTTCCAGAAAGACTGACGTACTGTTCTGGTCCTTCTAGAAAATGGAATTTGATGTTCCGTGTGTGGTCTAGTTGCCACCAACAAGGACAAAAATGCTATTATCTGTGTTGCTAGTCTTTGGAGTAGCAGATATCTTTTGTTTGTTTTTGTCTAGGGCTTTGTGTTGCTAGCCAAATCAGATGCTAAAACTGCTGTGAGTAGAACTCCCAGCCCTGAAACAGTGTGTGGATTCCCTTCCTAAACAAGATTCAACTGGTTATCACTCAGTGACGAGAGACTGCTTCTTGCTGGTGTTTCTGTGCAGTGTGTCATCTGAGACTGTGACCATAAAACAGCCAGAGGAGGAAATTTGACCATGTTCCTCATGGGAAGGGCACCTGAAAAGAAATTATTCTACCATCAACACCCCTTCTCATGTTAATTCTCAAAGAACAGAATCTTCTTTGGGGTTTTTGACATGTTTTACCAGACAATTGATTATAGATATTCTGTAGGTTACTATGAGCATTGAGTTATGGTCAGTGCAAATTACCCAATGTCCAGGAGTCTAAGACTAAAAAGGCTTTTTCTTGGGGAGTGTAAATGGTCCTTACATTCTGTGAGAAGAGCTTTCCTTTGCTTTGCTAAACATGTAAGAAATCAGAAGGCCTTTGCTGTGGTTGTTGCTAATATAAGGCTAAAATGTGACTTGCAAATAATCCATGGAATCTGTAGTTCTTGTGAAATAAACAATTGCCTGTGTTTGACCCTCACTTGCAAGAGACACTGTAATTTAACAAAGGGTGCTTTAGTTTTTCACAATTGCCTTGTTATTGGTGCTGACCAGAGGAAGAAGGAATCTGAATTCCTTCAGGTACCCTCAGATATTACAATCCCACACGTTAATAGAAACATCACATATAATAACTTGGATAGAAATTACAACAAATAAAAACCTATGGATGAGAAACTGAAGTATCTCAAAATGTTTTGTCTGTGACAGCAATGGCTCTCACGGTTTTTGTAAGCCCAGAAACCAGTGAAAATGGGGAGAATGACGACATCAGTGCAAACTCTTAGAAATAGTTCCCCAGTCCAGTCTAGCTCCGGTTGGCGATTCACCAACCAGAGCTGTCCTAGCTCTGGAGGCGGGGGGCGGGGGCAGGGGGCACCAAGATCAGAGAACAGATAGAAGCTTCCTCTGGACAAACAAGGGTTCCATGAGAAAGAGAAAATAAACAGTAGAACTAATGAATTTATCAAACATGAACAGTAACGTTATAAATGAACTCTGAAAGCTCATAGCCCACTATTTCTAAATATTAACGAATGTGCAGAAATAGGCAACGTTCTTGTTTGTTGGCTACACTTGAAGTCACCCACCCTAAACTGAACTCACAGTCCATCAAGGGAGCTGATCTATGTGTAAATAACCTTCTGGTTCTCAGCTAGGGCAGGAGAGAATGAAAAAAGTACTTCGCTTGGCTGAGAGAAGCTGAGGTGGAGAGACAGGCTGAGTATAGACACAGGAAAGGTGGAAATGCTTTTCCTACAAATGCTTCAGCTATTTCCAATCCTCTTTTACCCAGGCTAAAGCTTTTTGAAGGGAGCACTAGTTTATTGCTCTCATTCGGGTAGGGCTGATGATCAAGACAGCATGGGGGAAAGTTCACCGTGATCTAATGTAACTGAACACAGTTACACGGTGAGCGGAACTGCAAGCAAAATGTTGCCAGTGGTCATCGGTCACCTCTTTCTTTTTTTTTTTTTTTTTTACACGAGAGAACCTGATAATGACAGGAAAGGTTTAGTTTTCAAATTGTCTTCCCTTTGATGGGGTCACATCCATTCCCACAGTAGTGTTTACTAAGGACCTACTGAGCACTTAGGGTTGCAAAGGTGCTGGGGATAAAATGAAATAGATGATAAATATATAAACCAAAATCAATTTGTTGGGATGGGAAACGACTCGTGTCCCGCTCTACCCACAAATGAAAAATCATTCAGAATTTAGAAGTATAAAGGACTTTCGATAATATCTCACCTGGAGACTGGAATTCAGTAATGTGGTTCGCCTAAATTGATTTCAACAGGAGATAGGAGCCAGGCTTTGCTCTCCCCACAGTCTGTTTCTCGCTGTGTCAGCCCCACTTCCAAAGACTCTTTTGAAGACTGTACATTTACATTCAGTTTCCCAACCTGGTCTTAAATACTTTCTGAATTCTTATGTTCACCCTCTTACTCCTAGTGCAAATATACAGCACAGCAGATTTCACATAGACCGCTGCTTTCAATTATGTTTACTAGAGAGAATTGGCTGGATTTGATTTGAAGAACAAAGAGGCCCCAAGCCTCAGTTAGTGCGAGTCCAGAACTGGTCCTGGGCTGGAACATGTTTAGGAGATAAAATATGGCCCCTTTGAAATGACAAGAGGTTTGTAGTTTCAAAGAAGATACAAGACATAGTGGTATTTTATCACGTAAGCTTTACAGATCCAAGCAGAGAGAGCACCGTTTCAGGAATTCACAGATGGGGGAGAAAAATCACCAAGTGTCTCCCGCATGTCTGTATGGGTCTCGGCTTTTTCCATTATGGTGTGTGTTAGGGTCACCAAGAAGAGGCAAAAGCAGGTTCCTGGTTAGGTGGTGCCTCTTGGGAGATAGCTTGTGATAGCAAGCTCTTGGCTTCTCTCTAGGCACAGTAACTGACAGGCCTCAGTGTGAGCAATGGTACATATGGCATAGTTAGATATGTGACTCCTTTGTCTCTGTTGGCTCATCCGTGGAGAGGGAGCATTGGCTGGTTTTTTCTCTTAGGGTTCTTAGGATCATGTTGTCTAATAGATGTGGATGATAAGGTATGATTGCTGCTAATGGAATTCTGTAAATAGCTGTCCACTCATATACATGCCTGTAGATATGGCTTCTCCCAAGCAAAGAGGATTTTAAGTGTTCTGCCAAAGTTTCACAGCAGTCAACGCCAAGGACAAGTAGTTCTCCAGCTAACAAAGCAGGTGGTCAGATTTATTGGTTCACAGGTCCAGAGCCCCAGGAAGCAACCTTCAGGAGGCTATTTACAAAGCCTGTCACCTGGCTATCACTTAAAGTCATCCAGAGCAAAACCCAGTTTTGTATATTTGCTAAGGGCTGTATCAGGTGGGAGGTAGCTGGGACTTCAGGAGTACTGCTGACAGAGCTCATTCTGAGTCCATGCCGCACTCAGCACTTGTTGCCCTCCACTGTCCACATGCACTGTCCCTTTGCTTACCCTGCCCACCCCACCCCCCACACCCGCACTGCACCCACAGTCTGCTGGCTGAGCTAGAGGCCTTGCTGTTCCTTCCTGGAGAGAATCTTCCCCAGAAAATCCCTGATAGCCGCTGTAC
The DNA here is from genome assembly GCA_028658305.1 of Pachyuromys duprasi. NCBI lineage: Eukaryota > Metazoa > Chordata > Mammalia > Rodentia > Muridae > Pachyuromys > Pachyuromys duprasi. The sequence goes on from CM053749.1 coordinate 25,088,913, forward strand.
AGCCTTTCCCCCTGTCCTTTTGTTTGTCCGAACTTCTTCGGCAATGCTTTCCTTGACTTTTATCAGTTAGATACCTCTAAAGATTTTATTTGTCCCGCACATGACTGTATTCAATCGTCAGCTTTGGTGCAGTGTTATTTGATGTTTCAGAGCATCGAGAGGAGGCCTATTGAAGCATTTTGCAGGCTTGTTCCCTACAGGGCCAGCTGTAGGTAACCTGGCCTGGGGCAGAGAGCCTCCTTGCTGTGCAGGCTCCTGACCAAAGCTGCAGCTGAGGTTCACACCAAAGGGCCCAGGTCAGCAAGCGGTTTCAGGATTCACTGTGAAATCTTAAAGTCAGCCCCTGAAGAGGCTCTGATCCCCCCCATTGAGAAAGGCCAGCTCAGTGTTGAAAGTGCCAGGTCAGTTGCTGAAAATACTTCCTGTCTTTAAACAGACCTGGTTAATTTTAGCAAATTTTTTTTATCTTCTATAAAGCCTGATTTTCTTTTTTTAAGCATGGTACTTTAACACTATTTATTACTAGGTATTGCTTTGTTTGCTATTTTAATCATGTTCATACTTTAATAATTGATTTTGAAAGAATCAAAAAAAATTTTAAAGAATTTGGGCGTAAGGGAAGCAAATCTGAAATGGCCATTCCAGCTGGTGTCTGATGCTTATTTCTGTAATAACCAAATTACTTAATCTGCCTGTAGAGTGGGATTAACAATGGTATCTGGCCTAGTGCAAAGATACTTGTGAAGGGCATCAAAGATGCATTCCTGCAAGGTTCAGAAACACAGACCTAGCACTAGAGAGGCAAAGTACACAGAACTGTACTTTGAACTGTACACAGTTCCATCTGGCCAACAGCATATATAGGGTCTACTCAAAGAAGTCAGTTCTGCACTGTCTTCATCTAGTACTTGCAGGTTAGTATTTTAGATTGGTCATCTACTGTAGATGAGAATCAAAGAGTCTTTCAGGTTCCTGTAGTAGATAGCGGTAGAGAATGATTCCTGATCCTTGGGGATCATACTCCACTCCAGAATCCTTTCACATTGTACAAGGATTGGTCTGTGTAGCCACAGAATGGTACAGAAGTAGTAATGTGTCATCAGAGAATATACATTAAAAGTCATCTCATAGGTGGGGGCAGGGATAGATCAATGGTAGAGGGCATGTCTAATGTGTGCAAGGCCCTGAGTTTTAGCCCCACAAGAATGCTCATGCATTGCAGAACTGGTTTTGTGACTTTGTTATGCTCTCACACACATTCTCTCACTATTTATCTTGCATTGTTGTTTCTGGAAAAGCAAGTCTCATCCTCTCTTGTCATGAAGTTGCTCTAGACCAGCAGCATGTGGGTATGCTTGGAAACGAACCCTCTAATCCCATCAGGTCTTCCCCAACATTAAAAGAGGAAAAAGAGTGATTTTGTAAAACTGTTGACTGTGTGTTATAGCTAAGCAGAATGCTGGGTTCTGGAAAAAAAGTAATGCAGAGAAGAATAAAGCAAATAGGATTTGCTCTTAAGAAACTTGAGACCTCTTGAGAAGCTGTGCGGAGAAGCAGCCACAAAGACAGGTGACAAGCACGCTCTTCACACTGTGGGCAGGTGGGAAAGCTAGAGAAAAAACACCTATGGGCAGTGTGGACACCAGCCTGGGTTCGGCTCAGAGACCCAGATATTAGGGCTGAGAAGACTCCTCCAGGGCGTGGTGAGAAGGTTGGGGTATTGTGGGGTGGATGTGGATGGATGCAAGCTGCAGTTCTAAAAGCTGCCTCTAAATATGTGGATATGTTCTATCTGGAAAAGAGTACAACACATCACAAGATCATTTCTCACAGTAGTACTGGCCAAACTTATAGATAAACTTCCAGAGAATGATAAGAAGAGGCAATAAGGGTCCTTCAGTTGTGATAGAGCTGAATTCTTGGAAAAAGGCAGAGAAGGAATCCAGCAGACCCAGAAACATGTGTTATTCTCATTACCTATGGATCCATGGGAGTATCCAGTGAAGGCCCCACAGACTGGGGCCCACTGAGGGCTTCAGAGGCTAAGCTTTTAGAGCAATGGCTCTCAACCTACAGGTCATGAACCTTTTAGGGGTGGGGGTTGAAGGACCTTGTAGTGAAAGTTTTGGTTTCTTTAAAAACTTAGTTGTGTTATGAGAATGTGTTTTTGTTTTGTTCCCAAGTATGGGATGTAGAAATGCTTTACCCACTGCTGAAAACAGACTCATGTATTCAGGGGCATGCTCTTTGTCAGATGAAAACATCCTTGTGATCTCGGAGGATGTCCAAGATGGCTGCCACTAGAGGACACTGTGTCTGAGGAGTAGGACAACAGAAATAACGCAGCGACCAGGAGACTGAACTCTGGGACCTAAAACGCCAGCACCCATGATTGCCAGGTGAGCAGAACTCCCACGGTG
>CM053749.1:25091832-25118998 GCA_028658305.1 Pachyuromys duprasi
ATTCTTACCTTTGTGCTTCCTGATCTTTTCTCTAAGTTCTCCAGTTCCAGGTTCTTCTCCCTTTGTGTCTTCTTTATAGTTTCTAATTCCGTTTTCATGCTTTGTACCGTTTCCTTCAACTGATTGACTGTGTCTCCTATTTTGGTTGTTTCCTCTATGTTTATCTTTAATTGTTCCTCTATGTGGGCAGTTAAATTCTTCTCCATTTCTTTGAGGGCCTTGATCATTTTCTTTTTTTGTCTTTCTTTTTGTTCCTCCAATATCTGCATAATCAACGCTTTAAGATAATTTTCCTGTATCTCCGCTGAATTAAAATCTCCACTGCTTTTGGGTGTTTCCGGTGGGGCCATGGTGTCCTGATTTTTGTTGGGTGAGTTCTTTAGCCGATTTCAGGGCATTTGTTTATGTATAATCAAGGAGCTGTTTGTGCTTTAAGGCTGAACTTCAGACTGGAACTGTCAATCTCTTGTGTCAGGAGTATTCTTCAAGAAGATCAGGGAGTTCCAGTGGTTTGTTAGTGTGTGTTGTTGTCTCAGTTGAACTCTGTTGTGGGCTCTGTGTGCCAGGCTTCATGCTCTGTGCTAGAAGCTGTGAGCACCACTAGAAGAGTCTTAAGTAATAAATGTATAAATTATGTAAATGGAAAACTCTTACTTTTGGTAATGTATAAAAGTCTCTTAAAAAATCAAGGCTAAAAAAAATATCAGGATGGTTGGGGATTTAGTTCAGTGGTAGAGTGCTTGCCTAGCAAGTGGAAGGCCCTGGGTTTGGTCCTGAGCTCTGGAAAAAAAAAATCAGGGCTACCTCATGAAAGTGAAAAGCTTCTGTAAAGCAAAGGACACAGAACAAAACGTCAGCTTACAGGTTGGAAAAGGATCTTCACCAACCCTATATTTGACATAGGGCTAATATCCAGAATATATAAAGAACTTAAGAAGTTAAACACCAAAAAACCAAGGAATCCAATTTAAAAAATGGGGTACAGAGCTAAACAGAGAATTCTCAATAGAGGAGTATCACATGGCAGATAAACATTTAAAGAAATGTTCAATGTCCTTAGTCTTTAGGGAAATGCAATCAAAACAACCCTGAGATTTCACCTTACACCCATCAGAACGGCTAAGATCAAAAATTCATATAACAACACATGTTGGAGAGGATATGGAGAAAGGGGAACCGTCCTCCATTGGTGGTGGGAATGTAAACTTGTACAACCACTTTGGAAATCTCTCTGGTGCTTTCTCAAAAAAATGGGAATAGTGCTACCTCAAGATCCAGCTATACCACTCCTAGGCATATATCCAAAATATGCTCAACTATACAAGGACATTTGCTCAACCATGTTCATAGCAGCTCTATTTCTAATAGCCAGAAACTAGAAGCAATATAGATGTCCCTCAAAAGAGGAATGGATACAGAAATTGTGGTACATTTACACAATGGGCTACTACTCAGCTATTAAAAACAAGGAAATCATGAAATTTGCAGGCAAATGGTGGGAACTAGAAAAGATCATCTTGAGTGAGGCAAACCCAGAAGCAGAAAGACACATATGGTATACACTCATTCTTAAGTGTTTATTAGCCATATAATATAGGGTAAACATACTAAAATCTATAGTCCTAAAGAAGCTAAACAACCAGGAAGACCCTAGGGATGATGCTCAATCCTCATTCAGAAGGACAAATGGGATAGACATTGGAAGCAGGAGAAGATAGAGAACAGGACAGAGGGCCTCTGAAAGACTCTGCTTATTGAGGTATGGAAGTAGAGGCTAAACTTCGGGCAATAGTGCAGGGAATCTTATGAAAGAAGGGGGAGTGAGAAAGACCTGGAGGGGACAGGAGCTCCAAAAGGAGACCAACAGAGCCCAAAAGAAATAAACAAAAAAGCAAAAACTGAGCCCTAGGGGCCCCGAAGAGACTGATATCGCAACCAAGGACAATGCATGGAGAGGATCTAAAACCCAGGCTCACATGTAGCCCATAGACTCAGTATCCAAGTGGGTTCCCTAATAAGGGGAGCAGGGGCTTTCTCTGTCATGAACTCTGTGACAGGCTTTCTGATCACCTCCCCCTGCAGGATGCAGCCTTGCCAGACCACAGAGGAAGACAATGTAACCATTCTTGATAAGACCCGATAGGCTAGAGTCAAATAGAAGGGCAGGAAGACCTCACTAATCAGTGGACTAGGAGAGAGGCCTAGGGGGAGAAGAGGAAGGGAGGGCAGGATTGGGAGGAGAGGAGGGAGGGGGACACAGCCAGGATACAAATTTAATAAATCGTAATAAAGGATAATAATAAAAACTTTTTTTAAAAAAAATCAGGGCTATAATTTGAGTATGGCTCCTAAATTTCATGTATTGGAAACTTAACACATAGCATAACAATGCAGAGAGATGGTACCCTTAAGAAGTGACGAGGTCATGAGCCTCTGCTCTTATGACTGTGTTAATGCCATCGTTAAAGAAGTGGGTTACTTACCATGAGCGAGCTCAAGAGCAAGGCTGTTTCTCTCTCACACACATTCAGCCTCCCTTGTTCTCCACAATGGATGATACAGTGTAAGATCCTTACCAGGTGTGGGGCCCTTGATCTTGGAATTCTCATCTTTTAGTATTGTAAAAAACATATGTATGATTTCCTTGTAACTTACTCATCTTCTGCTCTTCTGTTATGGCAGAAAGGAATAAGCTAAGATGGTCAATAATAGAACAAATAGTCTGGAGAGATGGCTCAGAGGTTAAGGGTGTTTGCTGCTCTTTCAGAGGGGCAGAGTTAGGCACTTAGCATCCAAGTCAGGCAGCTCAGAAGTACCTGAAACTCCAGCTCTAGGGCATTTAAATACCTCTTCTGGCTACCTTGGGCACCTATACACACTAGCACAAACATACACATATCATTCCTGTGAAGCAGATCCAAATGGTTAAAGAACCACTGGGTCTTAGGTCAGTTTCATTTGGAATTACAAACAGCATGAGCGATGCAGAGCTTTCTTGCTTTTTTCCTTTCTTTTTTTTTTCAGTTTCAGAAAAAAAAACCCCAAGTTATATACTGAGTCAGAACTAATCAAGGTTGCTTTGACTTCAGTGGCATCCAGTTTCAGAAGATAGAAACCCAGGGCATGTCCCCTTCTAAGGGAAAGAGTGTGGAACCGAGGCAATCTGTCCTTCCAGCATAAAGGCATCATCACCTTGAGTTTTAATAAACCTGGTGAGGTAGATATGGATATATTCCCTAGCATTGTAATGCTTGAGGACAATTGGACTCATGATTGGTCAGTATTGGCCTAAGTTTTAAATATGTCCAACAAAGAAAGTTCAAAAAATCTACCTCAAGAAGTATTTGCTTATGTCATCAAAGTTACACATTGTAGCAATCACTAACAAAAAAATGTAAATAGCCAAAATGTCTTTCGATAAAGAAGAGATTAAATATACCATGATACATACAAGCTATAAAAAATTCATGGTCTTTAAAGAGTGTATGATTCAGAAAAATCTCTAAAACATTGCAAGTTATAAAGTTTCTTAAAATCCACATTACATAATAACATTTATACAAAAGACCAGATAGGCATATAAATGCAAATAAATGCAACAGAATGGCTTTAGGCATTGTACTCTTTATAATTCTACATTGCCTTAATCTTTAATGTACACAGTATATTACTGTTACACTTTGATAACAAAATGATTTAAATAACAAATACATTTTAATGTGAATAAAAGTATCTTCTGTACTTGCCTAATAGATTTAAGGCTGTATTCCTATCACCTATAAATGGAATAACAGTTGGCTCATTTTTGTTGGAAGGGTTTTGTATACTAATGAAGTAATGAATGAATGATAGACAGATATATAGATAAGTAGATAGATAGGTGATAGTTAAGATACTTAATGAGGATCTCATGGTAAATGCTGATAAAAGGTGTATAGAAATATACATGTTTGTGTGATGCAAAAGCTATTTATAAATAATGAGAATAAAACTCCAGAAATGAGTCACACATCTCTGTTGCCAGAATCCTTGATTGAAAATTGCAATCTTTGGCTGGCCAACCAGTCCTCTGAATGATTAGCTTGGGAGTTTAATCAGTGACTCTAAATGAGAATAGCCCTAACCAGTCCTGCCAGAGCCTGTCACTAGATCAGAGCTGTATCCAGGTCGGTGAAACATTTCACATCAATATCCCAGAACCTGAGAACATCTGATCAAGGCAAGTCACTTTAAGATGCATTACCCAATTTCCTAGCCACATAAAAATGTTTATGAGGCATTAGATGTATGTACCATGAACTTGTCTTAGAAAAATATGTTTATATCAACTTGGAATTTATTACTGGCAATGGAAGATCTAAGTGCTTTGTGGGCCAGTCAGCTAATGTAGATGTGTGATGGTTCAGGGTACCAAGCAGGGAGATGATGTGGGACAAGAGCTTAATGAAGATTGATGCCATCCAAAAACATTTTAGCTTCTCTTTGCATTTTAAACCGAGTGATAATCAAACATACCTATATATGGCCAGTTTGTATCCCCAGAATTAATTGCCACGCACCCCTGCTTTCAGTAGCATTTTGTTATCACTACCTCTATCTTGGACCACTTTCTCATTTGACCTCTACTGTCCTATGCCTTGTGCCTTGTTTTATCAGCAAAAAATCTCCAGAATGTGTGAATGTGTGTGTGTGTGTGTGTGAGTGAGTGTATGTGTGTGTGAAAGAGGGAGAGAAGAGCAAAGAGACTAAGAGACAGACAGACAGACAGACAGACAGAGTGTGTCTCATGTAGCCCAGGTTGACTTTGACCTTACTAGTAATCCTTGAGCTCTTGATTCTGTTTCTCTTGCCTCTACTTCCCAAATGCTGAAATGGCATATATGTTCCAGCATCTCTGGCTCCCTCCTCTGCAAGCGGCAGCCATTCTGTAAAAATCAGGCTTCCATTCCATGCTTGCAAGCATTCCCAAGAACTTTCCAGACATGAATTCATTCCCATCTTCGAGCCTCCAGAGAAACTTCTCTTTGGAATAACAGAGTCACAGTGAGTTTAAGGTCACTCAGCCAAGTTGTGAGATGACTAAATTCCATTATCATTAGATGGAGCCACTCACCCAGAACTGGTGATCTCAGCAGACAGCAGGACATCTCTGAGGATTTTCAAGTTCTCCTTTCCATGCAAATTTTACTTGCTCCCCAATCTGTTCAAGTCACTGATCTGGTATTTTGTGGAGGCTTTCCAGTATTGAGCACTTGAGAAAACTTTGAATTTGTTGCCCAAATTTAAAATTAAGACAAAGGAAAAAAAACAACCCAGATTTCTAGTTTCTTTGCAGAAAGCTAGGAAATGCAGTAAGATTGGGAGAACATATGTAAATTTTATCTGACAACAGTTATCTGGCATTAAAAAACTACTCTCTTTCCCCTTTAGCCCAAGCACAGGGCCTGCTATAGAGCCCAGCGTTTCATCTGCCTAGGACAATTGAGTCTGTATAGTGAGGGAGCTAAGGGTTCTCGTATGCATACACCTAATCACAGGAGAAGTACAAGAATGGGCAATGGCTTAACATGGCCCATCCAACCCTGGTGGAAACCAAGCAGCCATCTTTAATGTCAAGCAAGAATGTCCTCTCTGATAGGAAAACCCTTTAGATAAAAAAAAAATAAGTCAAGCCATCAAAAATTAAATGTTTTCTCTTCTGCAAATCCCTACTTGTACCCAGCAATCTCTGGTCACGCTCACCATCCCTGCTGCTCTCCACTGAACAAGTTTGTTTCTGTTTTCAAAAGTATATTAAAGTTTTTGAGCCAAATGCAGGGATTATTTTTTAATCCCTATGAAATTGTGTGTGGATTTACGCAAGATGCTTGGCCTCTCATCAGAAACTTGTGGATTAATACAGAGAATTTAGAGCTAGATGCAGGCAAAATTAAGTAATTGCATATTGATTTGTGTAGCAACAAGTTCCAATATTTCTGCTAGCTTAACGGTGAGTTCTATTCAGAAATTTATTCTGTTAAATATTTTCAATAATGGCTGAATTCATGGGAAACACGGCAAATTTGTCAAGTCAGCAGCTGATATGTGCCTGAGAAGTAATAAAATGTAGAATAAAACATCAAGATTGATAAGAGAGCATCTGGCTAGAGAAATAGATTGCATATGTATTAGAGGTCCCTTTTACAAGTCCCTGAATTATTAATTATGGTGTTATAATCATATTTTATATGGTATTCATCATTAATTGCCAGATTCTTTAAATACAACTTATATGGTTTAGAAAACACAAAGTATATTACATTTCATGATGTTTCAAGAGGGATTTTTTTAAATGAGTATAAATCATAATTTCATTTTACCCATTAAATTTTTTCATGATAAACTTAACCTGGGGCCTTGTCAATTTTCCCTTTAAACTATATCAGTAATAAATGAGTGTTAATTTAAAAATCAGGCAGAAAGAATCTACCTTAGCTTCTGTAATAAAAAGAATTACTTTGCTGTTGAGGGTGACTCTTTGGTTAAAAAATGGCGTGTGCCATCAAACCACTGAAGACAATCTGAGTTCAATCCCTGGAGCCCACATAGTGGGAAGAGAGAACCACTTCCTACGATTTCTCCTGTGACCACCACTCATGCCCTGTGGCATGTCCACACACACTTACAGCCGCTCAGTGCAAAATAACCATACAGATGTAGGACAAAAGAATTGTTTGGCACTTTTCTCTCCAAGAGTCACTTCTCAGGGCTAGAGAAGTGGTTATGATCTCATAATGTTCTTGCAGAGGACTTGAGTTTGGTTCCCAGCACAAATCTTCAAGGCATTAGATAGCACTGGGCTCCAAGGCCAGGTGCACTCACATGCACATACCACACACACACACACACACACACACACATTAAAACTAAAACAAATTTATTCCAAAACCAAACTAAGAACACTTTCTCACTCATGGCAAACTGACATGTGCATAGGAAAAAGGCAATTGCTGGTGTGCAAGGTGTTTGTGACTTTCCTGAAATTCCCAGGAGATAGCCACCTTACTAGAACAGAGAATGCATCCTTGTGGTCTGTGGTCACCTTGCTGCTACTGTTCTTGGGATACAGTACATCCGGCAGGGCATTGTTTGCCTCTCTCTGTTCTGCCTCTCTTTTATGTACGATGACTGTCTAAAATCTCATGAAAGTTCATTTCTGACAAGTAACCCAAAGATAAGCATTAGAAAGAATAAGGAAAGGTCTTTTTTCTATCTTTTGTCTCCCCTCACTTCCCTAGCCAACTTAAGAAGAAATGGCTACTGAAATCAACTAAAAGTTCACACGCACATTTTTGGTTTTTTTTTTTTCTGTTGAGCCACATATTAGTAACTAAGGATATTAAAATAGTGTGTTTGGGTGGTCTTCCATCACTCCTAACGATGATTTCACAGCTTCTCTATTGCAGAGCTCATAGTTGGACCTTCAGATGTATATGCAGCTCTGTGCAGAAAGAGGTGCCTCTCCCTTACTCCACTGCAGCACATTGCCCGACTCAGCTGCCCACCTCCTCAGCTTTTCCCCTTCCTCTGGATCTCTTGTGTTTCCTAGCTGGTGCTGACTTCCTGTTTATTGAGTGAGAGGTTTAGAGAGCAGACACACTGTCACATGTGATTAATTATTGCACACTAATTAATCAATGACTGGAGTGGACAGACCAGTTATTTAGTCAGTGTTTTTCCTTCCTGTGGTGACTTAGCGCAGCCAGTTGTACTTAAAGAATATCATCTTTTTTTCCCCTTGATGCTGTGGCCACAGATGTGACCTCTATACATGCCAAGGGAAACAGAATTCACTCAGAGACGTTAATTAGTCAAGTAGAGTACAGCTTTTCTGTTGATAATTCTTGTATCTGGTCTATATATTTATCTATCTATCTATCTATCATCTATCTATCTATTTTGGCAAAATAAAAAAATAACTGAGCTACATTTAAAATATTTTTTTTTACAGTTGAAAATTTGCGCACATACAAAGGCATGGGCAAATACACACACACACACACAACTGGCTTTTTGTTGGTTTCCATTGCACATAGATTTTTTTCCACAAGTAATTCCTCCAAACTAAATGTACTTATAGGGAGCTTAAACAAGTAAGATTGAACTTCATGCCACAGAGTAAAAAATAACAATAAAACTAAGTGGAGAGATCTGCCTAAATTATTATGCTACATATACTTTTTATTCCTACTTAGCAGATGAAAAAACTTGAGTCAAGGAAGGCTTAGATACTTGTCCCAATCCCCATCTAGAAACTGGAAGAGCTTTGCTACAATTAAGTGAAATAAATGGAACAAATATCTAAAGAAAGAAATCAAAGAGCTCCCACGAGAGGAAACTGCCTACAGATGAACCCAAGAACCACAGCATGACTCAGAGATAGGAGCCATCAGGATTCCCTCTGCTAATATGAAGCAGACATCAGGGACAGTGAGAAGATAATGGCCCAAAGCCACCTGGGATGAAGCTTATCTTAGGCCACTTCCTAGCAATCCTGGGCAACTAACCTCGCCTATCTAATGTCTACAAAATACACACGAAACTTTCAAGAAAGGTTAATGAGATTAGCTTTCTGTTAACGGTGAGATATCAGACTGGTTTACTTATGTTGGGAATATCAGAGCCAGCTGAGATTTTTGGGAAAGACAAGGTCATGTTTAGAAGTGTGTGTGAGTGTGTATGTTTTTTAACTCAGTCCATTCCCAAACTGCCAGCCATGTCTGCAGCTCTCTGAAGTGGGCTGGAAGGTAGTGGAGATTAAAGGAGACTAGTTTATCCTCTTATACAAAGCTATTGTCCTGGTAAAATGAAGATTTATGTGCCTTCCCTTGGGAGTGACACAGCCTGACACCGTGTGGTGAATTTTTATCTAGGGCATGGCGAGACTTTTCACATGCACACTGAACTGAAGCCAAGCCTCTGTATCGATGGGGATGCTTGGCTGCTGTGCATGGGAAATGTGTGCGCATTATGCATAAAATGTAAATTTCTGCAAGTTTCCGAAATCCTATTTTCACCAGAGAAGTATAATGGTTGCAGTTTGTGTTGAGTAAGCACCCTTTCTAAATATTAATCATCCTTTGTAAACACATTTTCTTTTCTTTCTCCAATACATATGAAATTATACTGTTTGTTATAAGTTTTCTCCAAAACCGAGCACCATTTGTTACCTTGCTCCAGAAATGGTGTGGCCATTGTAGAAACAGTGTGTCCTGGCTTCCCTTTTAACCTCTTTCCCTTTCTTCTTGTCTCCTTGTGGGCATTCTCCATCTTAATGAGATACAGGGCTTAGAAAATTGCCTTTGCAGCATCCATGGATAAGTTGGAGGAGTGTTTGTGATTTGTTTTCAATGTTGCGATGAAGTTGATTGACAGTCCACCCCACTCCTCAGAATACCAGCAGCGTGGCTTCAGTCCCTTGATGTGATGCTCTCTGGAAACCGCCATTTCTCTTCTCCTCAGAGAAATGGCCCAAACCTTCTGCCCCTTTCACTCTCTATTTGAAAACCACTGGACTGAAACCTGTAGGAAACCCTATCTACTTGCGTTTTCCTCTTTTCAAAAAAATAGTGGTTTTAAGATTATCTCTACCTTCGAAAGGGAACATGGGATTTCAGTTTTTCTCTACATTCAAAAGTGAACATGGGACTTCAATTTTGAGAGGCAGCTGAGCCTTCCTGTTAGACAGGAATGCACTAGAAGATTCAGGAGGTCTTTTTAGCAGGTGAGAAATGACTTAGCTGCAGTGCACACAGGTAGTCTAGGAAGAATGCTACGTATTCTGTCTCAGTGCCAGGCTGGTCCCAAGGTGGCCTCTCTCCTACCATCGGGACCTGGTATAGTTCAGGAAACAACATTATAAAATTACTGTACAATTTTTATTCCTGCAAAGTGTGGAGGTTATCTGTGTCTACCTGAATTTTAAAACTTGGGATGTACATGGGAGTCCAAGTCTGCTAATATGCTCTTTCTAGTTTAAATGTTGAAAATGCTTTGTGTTTTCTTTTTCACCAACAAATGAAAGGTGAACGAGCCTAATGGAAGCAAGCAAGCAAGCAAGCCTAATGGAAGCAAGTTCCTTGGGCTTTGGAACAGCCTGCTATGTTCGGGTTCTCACTGCTCTAATATGGCAAGTGTTTTGTTAAAACTGGCTTCAGAGGGGCTGGAGACATGGCTCAGTGGTTAACAGCCCTGGCTGCTCTTTCAGAGGACCCAGGTTCAATTCCCAGCACCCACACAGCAGCTCACAGCTGTCCAGTTCCGTTGGATCCAACACCCTCATGCAGACGCACGTGCCAGTAAAACACCAATGCACATAAAATGATTAAGATTGAGTGGTTCCTCCTCTGTGATCAAAGGCCATGACCACTAGCCCAAGACTCTTTTTCTGTAGTCTCTTCCAAAGAGCTTCTATATTCTACCTCCGCCTCCTCATCCCTAAATATCCTGATGTGTAAGTCAATCAGTAAGACATGGCAAGCATAGTCTTACTGACTTCAGGACTCTGTTGAAGCTGTCCCAGGAAAAGTTGCAAAATGCTAGGTGTTAATGCCCTTCCTCCCACCATCCCAGTATTTATTTCGAGATCTACTTGAATCTCAGTCCCCACTGTTTGCTCAGCTGTCTACAAATGTTCCAGTTTTCACCTCTTCACCTTCCATCTGAAACCGCTTGAAGGCCTTTCCTGGTGCCTTTTTGGATTTCTTCAAAAGAAGTCTTCACTGGTCTCCTAGCCTCCAAGTCTCAGTGGCCTTCAGTATGTTCTTTATGCTGCTCCCAGAGTCCTGTTCAACAAAAAGCCACTCTTGTTGGTCAGTGCACTGCTTCAAACCCTACCGTGTCTCCTAACACCGTCGGACTAAGTCCCAGCTCCGTGCTCAGCAAGCCTTAACTGAACCACGTCTACTCTGAACTCCAGCCTTTGAGGATTTGTAGGCACTAGTGAGGCAGGCCGGGATGGAGGAGGTGGGTACACTCAATTGCCTGTATTCAATATTATATTTGAAGGTGGCTTATTTTGCTGTCTAGTTACTTTCGTTCAGAAAAGAGGGCCCACATTGATAGATCCAAATTTTCCAGAGAAACGGGGATCTCAATTTTTTTATGTGATGTTAAACCCTGATGTTTAAATGCTGAAAATACTTTCTGTTTTCTTTTTCACAAGCAAAAGAAAGGAGAGCGAACAGGCCTAATGAAGGCAGGCAAGCACAGGAGTCCTGCGGCTTCTGAGCAGCCTGCTGCGCTGTCTCTCCACACTCCAATCCAAGGTCGAACAAGTGTTTTGTTAAAGCTGGCTGCGTGGGCCAAGCTGCCTCTGCGAATCCTTTCCTCTGAGGCGGTGGTAAAAATCGGCCACACCCACCGGGTGAAGGATTTAGCAGGGGTTTGCTTCAGCAGCAGGACATTTATGAGAGAGAAAGCAGCTAACCTAAGCCTGGAGTCTGGGTCAGCTTGCTGATCTCTGCCTGATCACATTAAGGGAGCTGAGACCTCTTTAGAGACTATTCAAGTGGCAGAAATGCTTTCTTACATAAAATTTCTCCGAGTCATCCATCTGGCTGTTTCCTGGGACAGAACCAAAAAAACACCCATCTGAGAAACCCTGCTGGACCTTTTCTGAAGTCTTGCTGTTAGCTGGCTTCTGGCCTCCTGTGTCACCCTGAAGGTTCTTTCACTGATGTTCTCTCTGCTGTTCACCTTTCTGTCTCTTATCATCTCTTTGGCAGATGCTTGACTAATATCTACTTAATTGAGCAAAAAAGAAATAATTAACATCATCTAAATTAACTCAAAACTATTTTTTTTCATCATGTGTGGGAAGATTGGGGGGGTTGAGAGAGTTTCATATAACCCAAGTTGGCCTTGAACTCACAATGTATGTAGTTCAGGATGGTCTCAACTCACAGCAATCCTCCCTGCATATGCCTTCCAGACTGTTGGGATTATAGGTGTAACTCTCTATGCCCAGCTCTTTTTATTTTTAAGTGGATGCATAATTGCATACATTTATGTAATTATAACTGTTAATAATTATCCTTGTTAATGTATAATATACATGATGTTCTGATGATGTATACATTGTATGTTGATCAAATCAGGGTAATTAGCCTATCTGTCACATCGAACAATTATCCTTTTTGCTTGTGAAATGCTCAGGATCCACTTTTTATACACAATGCAGTGTTAACTGTTATTATTAGCAAACTGTACAATAGAATATCAGAACTTATTCCTTGGATCCACTGTAAAATTGTCAAACCCATTCTCCCTTCCCTCTCCTTCATTCTCCTCATCCTCATCCTCCTTCTCTCCCTCCCCTCCTCTCTCCTCTGTGGCTCTGGTTAGCCATTTCTATTTTTTCCAGATGACTCCTATAGATTCTGGAGAAGAATGAAATCATGTAGTATTTGGCTTTCTATATAGGAAAAGGTTCCACTGAGTCTAGCCACATTATCATAAATGATAAGATTTTATCCATTTTTATAAATAAATAATACTCCAGTGCATGTATCTGCATCTTCCCTTTATTGTTTTGCTTATTGGTGTGTGGTTGTATCCTCATCCTGCCTATTGTGAGGAACAGTGCTCTGTGTGGGAATTCGGATCCCTCTGAACATACCTTACTATGGGACTATTGGGTCATGTGATGGTTCTGGTTTTAATTTTTGGAACATCCTCACACTGCTTCCCACGATGGCTTTGCTAACTGACAAATTCTTACCAAGGCTTTGCTTCACTTGCTGTCTTCCTGCACACTTGTTATCTTTCTTTACCAGCTGACCTAGAAGCAAGATGACATCTCCCAGTAGTTATATTTGTATCTCTCTGATGATTGGTGGTACTAAGCATTTGTCACAGTCTTGTTGGCCATTTGTATAACTTCTTTTCAGAAATACTGTATTTGTGGTCTTAGTCTATTTTTCAAACTGGATTATTTGAGGTTGTTTTATTGAGTTCCTGATATAGTCTGACTTCTTGGAAGATGGGTAGTTTGAACATCTCTTCTCTCATTTTTCAGGTTGTCCCTTCACTTTGTTGACTGCTCCCATCACTGTGAAGGTTTTTTAACAGAGTTTAATGCAATCCCATTTGTCTCGTTCAGCTTTAGTCCACTGTGCTTTGGGGGTCTTCACCGAAAGGGCTTTACCCACTCCTCTATCATAAAGTGCCACAGTGCCTCCACTATGTTTTCTATGTTAGTCTACACAAGTCTGTTTTCCTTTTTGTTACTCAGAGCTGTACAGTCTTCTAGAAGGTGTCAACGAGCATCCTAGGAATATGCTAGGAAGTGTTCAAAATATCATGAGTCAAGAGTTAGGAAGAGTGAGGTTTATGCTCAGCTTTGTCAGTGGCTAGCATTTGACCAGGTCAACTCTGACAGCTTCTGCAATGGGATCATTGAATCTCTGGGAACCGAACCTGTGTCCTTCCCAGTGTGAGGCAAGCATTCTACCACCCAGCTACTGGACCCTGTATTTGTTTACTCCTTTGTTAAAGATGGTCTATAACTGTTTCTTCCAGAATTTCTGGGAAATGGGATTTTACACCCGCCACAGAGAGAATCTTTCTAATGCCAACACCCAGTGCCAACTTCAAAGATTGCCAAGAGAGAATTTTAACTTCATCACTCATCATCTCCAGAGTGTTTGTTTGGGGGTACTTGTGTGGAATTGTTTTGGTATTTGGGGATATTTTAAGAAATATCTTTCTTCACTGTGAATGTAACTCAAAGGCAGAGCACTTGCCTGGCTGTCCAAAGCCTTGCATTCAGTCAGCCATAGTACTAAAAAATGCTTTTTAGTTCTCCTCCTTAAATTTTAGTTTTACCCTTTTGTGCACATGGTAACACTTAAACTCTTTATTTGTTCTTTCTGAAGATAACATTGTGATGCCAGGTAACCAAATTTCTCTAAACTTCTTAGAATTTTGTAGATGATAGAACTGAGTGAAAATAGAGCGCTAGATTGAAAAGAGCACAGATTCCCAAACTGGCTGGGTGGAGAAAAACAACTTCTCTGCCCCTGCCCCTGCCACTGTGCATCCCAAGGGAAAGTACTAAATCTCCCAGATACCTGCTTTCCCCCTGGATGAAATGAGGTACCACACAAGTGCTATGAGCTAGTGGGGTAAATTATTTACAGCATCTAACATTATCCATGATAAAAGCTCAACAAATGGGCCTGCTACATTTACCACTGCTATTACTGTTATCGTAAATCATCATTATATCATCATCATCATCATCATCATTTTTGGCACTGAGTTATTGTCATGGGATGTTCCTAGTCAGTCAGCTAGGAGTGAATGCTTTTCCCAGCTCTGACTGACTGGTATCAAAGAGGAGTCTTGTAATTAGAGACATTCCAGCAGCTTGCTTTGCGGTGTTCTCACAGAACCAAAACCTAGAGTATGCCAGTAGCCTATACCAGATCCAACCAGGGACAGAAGATTGATGAGGAAGGCTTCATCTAAATACCATTCTCAGAGTCTGGCATGATCTAACTTCCCTTCTTATGCCCGTATGCAGTCTTGGTAAGTGATCAGGAGTTTCACTCAAAAATATGTTTAATCTGTTTTTGTAAGGGTAAGCCTTACTTTAAGATTGACAAGAGCTGCATCTGAGCAAATTATAATGTGGTCTCCATGAAATGCTTGCACCCAGCGGTGACAACTATCATCCCTTGCAATGCAGCAGCCAACAGATAACTCTAGTGTATCAGAGCCTCATTCCACAGCTAACAGGCTTCCGGCTCTGCCAGGCAGGGGTGGGCCCAGGTGACTTGGCTATGTTGCCAACAGCAGTGTTCCAGTGACATCAAAGTATACT
Organism: Pachyuromys duprasi; assembly: GCA_028658305.1. Classification (NCBI taxonomy): domain Eukaryota; kingdom Metazoa; phylum Chordata; class Mammalia; order Rodentia; family Muridae; genus Pachyuromys; species Pachyuromys duprasi. Next base: position 25,106,699 of record CM053749.1, read on the forward strand.
ATGCTTTCTGTGTGCACAGAAGTAAAAGAGGTCAAAAGTGCCCCATCACCAATGTGACTTTGCTAGAAGCATAAGTACAGAATTCTGTCAGGGGAGTCTCCTCTGTTTCCCGTCTGGAAGACAATAGCAGCTCAGCTTTCTGCACACAGCTTTACCTTGGCCTTCTGCCTTTGCAGCACCGTGGTGTTGGAGCCTTCCAGACAAGGAGCTCCTGTGTCACAGCAAGAACTGGGGACATACCAGCCAAGCTGGTCTTCAAGCCAGAAGCATCTTGGAACCACCCTCCCCATTTCCTGCTGAGCTGAGGCTGCCTGAAGGACAAGTGTCCTGAACATGGGAATTATCTCCTATAATCGTTTTAATAGGTGGACATCAGCTTCTATAATCTATTCATTTTACTTCAATTTTCTAAGCTCATGGTTTTCTTTTTGCAAATCAAAGCTAGGGAGTATCTGAGAGAATGCCAACAGCCCCTTCTGACACACAAAAGATTTGCATAACTGTGGAATCTGAATTGATAGTTCTACCACCCTTCTTGGCAGTGGAAAATGTCTAATGTGCTAACTGTGGTTTATAGCCTTCTTATACTAATAAAGAAAAAAAGAAGAAGAAACCAAATAAACTAAAAATCCTTCTGGATGCTTATTGAATGCCATGTGAGCAAAGACATGATCCAATTACAGCACATTCAGAGAGCAATTTCTCCTCCTTTATTAGGTAATCAGTATGATGTACTTTATTGTCTATTGCTTGAGTATGAAGGGAGCTTTGCACACTTTCTTTCCTCCTGTGCTGGAGCTATCTCTGAATAGACATTGTGGCTCATTGGAAGAAAGATACAGAAACAATGGATAGAAGATAACTCAGGATCAGATACACAGTGTGCCAAATGGTGTGTACTGGGAATGGGAGGGAAAGGAGACTATTCATGGATCCAGTTTTCAAGCAAAGAAGCAGGACCACAGTGTTGAACCTAGAAACTGCTAGCTTTAACCCTCATAAATGATCTAATCCTCACTTGCCTTGATCAGGTCTCCCAAAGGACACAGAAAAGGACCGAGGCTCATTATCAAGTGACCAAGTACTCCTATCAAGCAGAAAGCTAACCAAAATCACATAAATACTGTGCACAGCCTATGGAAGGTTCTAGAAAATTTAAGAAGAGGAGACATATGCTATGTTCATGGATAGAAAAGCTGGGTATTAAAAATGCAAACTCTCCGGCATTATCTTCATGTAGTAGTTTCTATTGCTGTAACAGGATAGTTGTCCCGGTCAGCCTCAGTTTTCAACTCAATGCAGATTAACAACAGAAATCAATCTGGCACTTTCTCAGAAAATTGGGAATAGCTCTACCCCAAGACCCAGCTGTACCACTCTTTCTGGGCATATACCCAAAAGATGCTCTACTATACAACAAGGACATTTGCTCAACTATGTTTATAGGGGCTTTATTCGTAATGGCCAGAAACTGGAAACAACCCAGATGACCCTCAAGTGTAGAATGGATAAAGAAACTGGTACATCTACAAAATGGAATACTACTCAGCTTTTAAAAACAAGGACATCATGAAATTTGCAGACAAATGGATGGAACTAGAAAAGATCATCCTGAGTGAAGTAACCCAGATCCAGAAAGACACTCCTGGTATATACTCACTTATAAGTAGATATTAGCCATACAATACAGGAAAACAATACTACAATCCATAGACCTAAAGAAGCTAAGTAACCAGGAGGACCTAGGAAGGATGCTTTATTCTCATTCAGAAGGGCAAATAGAAGTGGTTAAAAAAGAGAACAAGATTGGAACCTACCATAGATGTTCTCTGAAAGACTCAGCAGCGGATAGAAGCAGATGCTGAGACTTGCAGCCAAACTTTGGGCAGAGTACAGGGAGTTTTATGGAGGAGTGGGGGATAGAAGTACCCAGAAGGAGCAGGAGCTCCACAAGAAGACCAACAGAGCCAACAAATCTGGGCCCAGGGGTCTGGAGGAGACTAACGCACCAACTAAAGACCATTCATGCAGAGGACCTAGGTCCCCTGCTTAGATGTAGGCAGAAGGCAACTCAGTCTCCATGTGGGATCCCTAGTAAGGGAAGCAGGAGCTGTCTCTGACACAGACTCTGTTGCCTGCTCTTTATTCACTTCCCTCAGGTGGGACAACTTTGCCAGGCCACAGAGGCAGAACATGCAGGCAGTGCTGATGAGATTTGATAGGCTAGAGTCAGTTGGGAGGGGAGAAGGGCTCCCTCTTTTTGAGAACTAGGGGAGGGGGAGAGGGTGAAAGGGGAAGAGGGAGGAAGGGACCAGAAGGAGAATATGACTGGAATGTAAAGTGAATAAATTAAAAAATAAATAATAAAAAAGAAAAGTTGCCTAAATCAGACCGTGGGCCTGTCTGGAGGTGATTCTCTTATAGTTAATGTAGGAGAGCATAGCCCATTGAGGTGGGGCACCATCTCATAGGCAGGTTGTCCTGGCCTTTGTTTACCAAAACAAAAGAAAAAAGAAAAAAAGAAAGAAAGAAAAAAGAGAGAAAGAAAAGAAAAAGGAGGGGGACCATAAGCATAAGCCTATGTATGAGTGAGTGAGCCAGCTGCCTCCATAGTTTTAGCTTCACGTTCTGCTTAGGTCCTTGCCTTGACTTCCCTCAAAGGTACACTATGATCTGGAAGCATAAGCCAAATAAATCCTCTCCTCTTCTTTATTGCTTTTTGCCAAAGTATGTTGATCACAGCAACGGAGATCAAACTAGAACATGAAGACCGGAAGATATACAAAGAACTGGGTTCTAGAGGCTGGCGGGAAAAACCGTGTAGTTGTCATCTGTGATGGTCTTCATGCTGCAATATTCCATGGCAGAAGATGGAAGGGCAAGAGCGAGCCAAATTCACTTTTAAAGAAAGCATGCTCAAGACAAGTGTCCTACTGTTGGGGTAATACGGTTAATCCATCCATGAAGGTGGAGATTTCATGACTAAACCCTTATTAGGATTCGCCTCTCAACACCATCACACTGAGGATCGAGTTTCCAATATGCAAACTTTTTCGGCATTTCGAACCACATCGTCCCTAAGTTAACTTCAAAATGTAATATATTCTTCATGAAAATTATGTAGCCATAGTTCCTGGAATTGGATTACGTTATTTAAATTTCATATGGAAGAATGAATGAGTTACAATGATGTCTAGAAATTATAAAAATAAAGAATAATGGAATAATACAATTCTTATGGTTATTGAAATGTGATACAGTATAAAAAGAATTGAACCAGCACGGTCAAATGTATGGCATAGGACATGCAGAAATAAAAGATGTATGTCACTGGACACGTATGCACATGTGTTACATCTATATAAACAAAGTGACAGTTTGGACTTGAAAGAGGAAAGGTGCAAATGTATCAGTTTGGGTGGCCAATTATTTAAGCAAAAAAAAGAAAAAGAAAGTATTCATTCTACCATCATATCTCATATGTAAATTGGTTCCAGATCATTTATTTTTATTATTTTTGCACTTCGACCATATTCACCCCACCTCCCTGCCCACCTAAGTTTTCTCCCTCCTACTTTTTTCTCTATTTCTCTGTCTCCATAGACTCCGTTTTGTGTTGACTTGTGGGTCTGGGGCCTGACCTGGAGTGTGTGGTCAATATTCATACCATAAAAGACTCTGTCTTTCCCAGAAGCTATCAAATGCCAATCTCTTCTTGGGTAGGAATGTACTACATGCCTACTTCCCCAATTATGGTGAGATTTTGTCTCGCTTGAGCTTTCCATGGGGCTTTGCATGTGTCATAAATGCTGTGAGTTTATATGCACATCTGACCTGTTGTGTCCCGCAAACATGTGTCCTGAAGTCACACCACCACCTTTGGCTCTTGCGATCCTTCTGCCCTTCTCTCGTAGTTTTCTTTCAGCCTCAAAGGGTAGAATTTGATACAGACATCCTATTTAGAGCTGAGTGTCCTGAAGTGTTGTGTCCCCTATACATTGGTCTGTGGATCCCTGTGTTAATTGCCGCCTACTGTAAGAAGTTTTTCTGATGCAGTTGAGTGAAAGCAATAAGTGATTAGGGGTCATTTTAATGCTATGTCCATTTAGCAGAATAATAGTGGTAAATTTTCCCCTTGGGACCTATGACCTATAGCCACAGGTTATTGGCCTCATTAACGGTGCCAGTTACGGGTTTCATCTTGTGCATGGGGCCTTCATTTCAGTCAATCAAAAGTTGGTTACCCATGTAACATTCATGCCACTACTGCAACCAGCTGACCATATCTTGTCAGACAAATCATTATTACAGCTTGCAGAGTTCACAGCTGGGTGAGTTTTCTCATGCATAACACTTTCTGGCAGCATAAAAGTCAGCTTTGGGGAATGAATAAAGCTCTGGAGGGTAGCCAAGAGCAATAACAACAGCCTGTAATGTTTGGGCCAAGCAATTGAAAAAGAGGTAACCTATTCCTGGAAATTTTATTTGGTCGTGTGTGATGTCTAGTTGGGGTATTAGTTCCCCTATTACAGATTAACTCCACTTAAACTTATTTTAAATTTGTATATATTGTAGAAAGCTTCTACTACAATGTGTTTCTGTGTAGTTTTCTCAAAAGGTCAGTCATCTCTCCCCATATAGAGTTCTGATAATTTTTATGTTAAAAACACAACATACCTGAAATAGTTACTGCTTAGTAAACAGTAACACTTGTGGAATACTTTTTGGTTATAAGATTGGATTATAAGACTTGAAAAGTCACAGTATTCTGGAGACTCAGATTGTTTTATTAAATTGTTTTACAAAATTCTTCATGATTTTGTACTTAATTTATTTTCAGTAGGTTGGCAACCATCACTTCCAAAAAATTAAGCACCTGAGATTGATGTTTGGGATAACTTTTTCTACATTTTTCAGTTTTAAGAACTGTTTTTTTTTTATAAAGGGAAGAAGATGGCATATCTTGGACCCCTTTGGATAAGATATTAATCACAAGATGCTAACCACAGCACAGCAAACACGAGGAGAGATGATTGATCGTGTTAAAAGTAGCTTGCATGAGAGCATGCTTTGTATCTTTTCAATATTTCCTGGAGTCAAGGAACCAAACTGAGACAAGAATACAGGCTGTATGTTATCCGGCCACTCATGAAATCATCACAGCTGTTTCCAAATTGTTTGCCACGTATTGCAGGCCCTGCTGTGGTACTTTTCCTCTTTCGTCTACATTAGAAAAAAAAATCCATATTGGTCCAATTTAGCTTTCTTCATGTGCTTCACGTTTCTAAGGGAATTCTTTAAGTAAGTTCTGTTTAAAGTAACTCCTTTTGTTTATATTAAATATTCAAATCAAAATCACGGGAGCCTCTTCTATAAGCAAGCTAGAACATTTCCGCAAGAGAAGACAAAGAATTCACCCTCCAGGGTTTATAAATATGCATGTTGGTGCAAATCAAGCGGTAGATTCCCATACCTGTCCTTTCACATCGACAGACAAGTTACCAGTATTTGGGTCTGATTGGCCATAAACAAGGCGAGACTGTGAAAGGGGGGTTGCTAAATGCATACAGTTCTGTTGAAGAACTTTGTATAGCCTGGGGAGCAGTTATTACCTGAGCCTCAGGTTGGACACTCACGCCACTACACTGGCACACTAACCCCCAGGTGCCTCTTGCAAACACAGGAGCTTGAGGGATCCCTGAAGATCAAGGAGCCTTCAGCAGGGCCAGCTCTTGCTTATTTACCTAAGAGACTTCCATGTGTGTGAGGCTGCCTGAGAACAAAGGACTGCAAGGGTTTGGGTCTACTGTGCAGCAAGATGTCTACTGAAGAAGCTGCACTCTACAAATCACATGGATTCGGGGTTTGAGACTTCGAAACTAGCAGAAAACACAAAGTTGTTACTTCTGCCTTCCCCACCCTCTCTCCTCCTCCCCTTCTGTCCCCTCCCCTCTTCTCTCCTCCCCTTTCCTTTTCTTTCTACCACCCGTGCACAGGACTAGGATGACCATAATAGTCCTGGCATTGCGTCCACACTCCCTGTCCACATTTTATATGCCAAACGTCGCGTGTTGTCACTCATGTTCCTAGCTATGCAGCACTTCTGGTCACCTCACAGAACAGGCTCTAACTTGTGTCTCTGGAGACCATCTGGCTGTTAAAAAAAAAAGCCATCAGTAGTTTTTCCCATAAACAAGTGTTTCATTCTGAGGTTTTGTTTTTTTCCTGTCTGCCTTGTTACTGATTTCTGAAGTGCCACAGAAAGGTTATGTAATATCAATACTGTGTTCTCTTCCTTGAGCATCTACCACTCTGGATATAAACAGAGCTAAAGGACTAAATGTTCAAAAGCCTACATTTGCTTGAAAAAAAAAACACTTAACATTTATTGGTTGAGGGTTCTGATTGTGTAATTATTGAGACAGCTTTAAACATTAAAAAAAAAAAACAACTAAGGGCAGCACCTCACTTGTAAAAAATGCTCCTTCTCATGTTGTAATTCCATCACTTGTACCGGGGGCGTATTCATAGGGCTTCAGGAAAGCACAGAATGAGCCAAACAGCTGAAAAGATGCGATTGATCAAGAATCAACTCAAGCTTTGTGAATTAAGGGAAAAGTACCAAATAATTTACAAGTCTGAACATTTTTAGCGGTTTTTCCTCCTCTAAACAAAAACAGTGTAGGTGCTGTAGAAGAACTCTCATTTCTGACACGCAAAACAGAACCACATTAGACCCCATGATCCCACCTGCTCAAACACACTGCTCTACAGGTAGATATACTCCAACCATTCCCTTGAACTGTGTATAGGCCTGCTATACAGGCCTGACTCATAGAACCTGCATTACCACAGTGTTAAGGCACATGGGACCAGTCATCTGTTGTCAGATGATTTTATCATGGGGACTTGTTGTTAACATTTTAGTTTGACCATCAGGTATAGCAACAGTTAGTAGAACTAGAAATTGAAGCATGAAAGAAGAAAAGTCTTGAAAGAAGGAATATTCTGGAAATTGGCAAAAGTATCTTTAAAAAAAAAACACAGGCTAAAAGAGAACTGGTTGCCTATTCGTGAAAACAGCTAATTGTTTTGCAATCTATCCCATCATTTTATTTATTATGTTTCTTATAAGCTAGGTGTTCTCTATGACTGAGTTATTTTTTTCGGGTGCTTACATTTGGGGGCAAGTGTCTGGCTGGGGCTCAAAGAGAGGCTCTCTGATGTGAGGGGTTCTTGCTGGTAACATGGTTTAGACCTGTCTTATGTTATGTCTTGTCTTATACAATAGAACATTAAGTCTTTGTTCTGAGCTCCGTTTCTCTTATTGTTTCTGTTTTCTACCTACCATCTATATTTCATGGAGAATATCACTTAGTAGATTTATGCAAGTGAATGTACATTTTATTTATGTTTAATTATTTGTATGTGTATGCACACCCAGTGTTGGGGAGAGAGTTCTCTCTTTCCACATGTATTCCAGAGATCAAACTTGGATCATTAGGGTGAGCCATCTCACACAGCTTATGTTTCATGTGCATGGATATTTTGCCTGCAGATAGATAGATAGATAGATAGATAGATAGATAGATAGATAGATAGATAGATAGATATAGACACACATATATATATATATGTGTGTGTGTGTGTGTGTGTGTGTCTATGTACCACATGTGCACATGACCTAGTTGCCATGGAGGCTCAAAGAGGGCATTAGATTCCCTGGCACAGATGGTTGTGAGCCATCATATGAGTGCAGGATCAAACCCCGGTCCTCTGGAAGAGCAGCCAGTGTTATTAGCCACTGAGCTATCCCTCCAGCCCCATATTATTACCTTTTTTAATTTTTTTGAGTATGTGGATTTGAACCCAGGCCTCTCGCATAGGCTAAGCAAGTGGCCTACCACTGAGCTGTGCTCCCTGTCCCTGTCCCCGTTATTTTTGACATTGTATGGTGAACATGGCTTTGTTTCCCCTTGTGAATGAATGATCCTTTGACTGTACAGCTAGGGCAAAAATGATGCCACCTCAGAATTGTCCAGGTGAGTTTCCTTGACACTAGAGAGCAAGTACTGTGTGCCTTCCACCTCTTGTTTTGTGATCAGTGAAGTTAGTAGCTATCTCCTGTCTGAAGGCCCCATGGTACCTGGCATGAGTGAGAGCTCTGCTCTGCTCACAGAGCTTCATATTTGTTGGGCACTTCAATTCAGAAACTCTCATCTTCCAACCCGAGGAGTTTTCCCATGCCTGGCTGTTTCATCATTCTTCTTCTCTTTATTTAATAGGATTCATTTAATAAGAACATTGGACCAGCAAATGGAACCTCTTTTTCTCATCTTTCCTACTTTTTTGTTCTGTATATCAACCCAAGCATCTATTTATCAATTGAAATATTTTATAGGAGAAGTTCTCAACACAGATGTCCCAGGTTTGAAATTTTCATTTTCGGTTCTGTACTTCTGAGAACTCTTGCTGTTTTCTGAATTTTCTTTTTGTACTCTCCTATTCCCATTTCATGAATGCAGTATCTCCTCTTGCCTGTGAGAATATTGATACACACAAAAAAAGTTGGTACCTTAAGTTGTGTTTGTTTTCTTCAGGTTATTCCCTTCCCTATCCCCCTGGCTTTTTGTTCTATTATCTATTTTCCTCTTACCTCTCTAGAGAGGCTAGGCTTAATTAGCATCCATATTTAAGATTGAGGTACATGAAAAAAAGCCTAAAATGGCAAAGGAAGGGAGAAAATTCTGAGCTTTTCAACCAGAGCACATTGTTTATAGACTAATTGAAAACTCTTTCTGTTGGGGGCTGCCTCCAGATATCAGCAACTATGAGTCTATCTTTCAAGACAGTTGCGTTGATTGTAGCTCTATGCTGAGGGATAACATTCTTGGGACTTTGCAGAAAAGGCCTTGTGGTTCTCACTATAGGCTTCGACTTCAGTTCTACACCCTTCATTTCTTTCCTCAGATCTGCTTTACTCCAGAACCAATTGGTTCAATTCCTCAAGAAAGGAGATCCTTCAAAGTGTGAGGTAGGGATGGACAGTAGCTAGCTGCCCAGAGAAATCTGGATACTTTCAATGGAAATGTGATGCTGAAGTCCGTCAGCAAGAGGAAGAAAAATTCACATTTCAAGGACTGCTAGCAAGCAATTCTCCCGGAAACTGAGCTATCAAGTTTTGTCCTGTGAAGGTATATCCCAAGGTTCATGAAAGAGTGAATCCAAAAAGAGAATGAAAAACAATTCACGCAGGAATTTAAAATAGCTTTTTATATTTATAGGGAAGAAATGGGACATATGAAGATTTCTTTGCGAGATTGTTTATAATAATAAAAAATTTAAATAAGCAAAATGTCCATCTAAGTAGAACTGGCTTATTAAATGTATTGACTGGATATGAGTGGAGTCTGTCTAGAAACTAATTTGGGAAAATATCCAATATATAAATTAAATTAAAATGCAATTTACTGAAAAAATATATCCTACACTTTGGAGGATTTACTTTGTTGAGAAATTGAATCAATTTGTTCTAGACTAAAACATATATATATATACATATATATTAGTCTTTAAAATTGCTAATTATACCAAACTATATTAGAATTAAATATTGAAAAGCATCAGAAAGATTAACACAGCTTACATCAGGAAGAAGAACTCAAAGTAGACTGAGGAAGAATTATCTATCTATCTGTCTATCTATCTATCTATCTATCTATCTATCTATCTATCTATCTACCTACCTATCTAACTATCTATGATACTTCATGGCTTCTGCACTCCTCATCATAATATATGTTATGTACAGGTAAAATCATGCTAAAATTAATTAACAACTTTGCTATCTTGCTACCCAAACACAGTTTGGAAATGTGATTGTAAAAACATGGATTCTAGGCTGGCTTACTCTATAGAGATTTCTACCGTAACCTGAAAGTTCGCCAAGTGCTTTCATTCTACGACTCAGTCATCATCCTTTGCATTCTTTAGGGCAGTTTGTTTGTTTTTGCCCTTACAGTCTTAGCTCTTGCTACCCAGCAGTTTTTATTTACTTAATCTTCTGTGGTGTGAACGCTTCCTGGTATTTTGTTCTCTTGGGTAGTTCGCCATGGTCACAGTCCATCTGTACATAGAACACTCTAATGGAAAAGAGGCTTGCTCAGCTCTGCCCTCTGGCTTGGAATAGGAAATGGATTAGAATGGATTAGATCCGAGGTGCCATGGCAACTAGAAAGCCCTCTAGAAGGTTTTATTTTTGTTTTTGTTTGGTTTGGTTTGGTTTTGGTTTGGGTTTTTTTGTCCTATAGAAAGGAAATTGTAACCAGGATTTGCTATTTTATGGATTCTCCTTTCTTCCACCCTTTTCCACTCCTTTTCTTCCAACCTGTCAACCACCTAACACTAGATAAGAGAGAAAAAAAGGATAGAGAAGAAAGGAAGAGATTCCTGAACAAAGTCAGGGGTCGGAAATGAGGAGTTATTGTTAGACTACCTCCTGCTGATTGAGTTCCTTGGAGCAAGTTCGATCTTCAATGTCAGGATATCTAATTTCTTCTTATTGTTTGCACACGATTACTTAACAAACCATGATCACCAACAACCAATAGCAACAAACAACAATCTGCCATGCTGCCCAGGGCCTAGAATTCTTCTGAAAAGCCCCCAGAATTCCAAACACCACACAATTGAAGAAACTATCTGCAGCTGGCAAAAATCAAGCCTCTTCCAGAGCACGAGGCAAATCATAGACCCATATCCCCACACCTGGGGTTAAGATGAAAACAAATTCTTACAGTATTTCTGTGTTTTTTAAAGAAACCAAAGTTCCAGAATTCTTACTACAAGAAACTATTCAAATACTCCATCAAATAATTTGGATATCCATCACCATTATGGGAAAAGAAAACAAAACAGCAACACTTTTATTCCTGTTCCCTCCTCCTATCTCCATTCCCTTAAAGCCCCTCCTCCTCCATTTCCCACCCTAACACCAGGGTAGGTTTTTCTCCACCAGTTCTGGACATATGATGTCATCATTATCTTTCTCCTTCCACCTTTCATGTTATCAACTGTGATTCAGTTCTATCTTATTTTTAGCCACTTAATGATCATTATTATTTATCTGATTAGTACTTATTTTACTTTCTGCTTGCTTACTGGTTTCTTTTGTTTACCAGTACTTGTGAGCCTACTCTCTTCCCTCTGAAGGTTTTCCTGTGATGGCTAATATATTTACTAAGGTATGTGCATGGCAAGTCACTTCTCTTACTACTGTGTTCTACCATTCAGTGTTAGTTTCTATATTAAAAGTTTCTTGTGTTGTGACTGTGGAAGGATATTTTATATGGGTATAGAATTCAGAATTGACAAGCATTTTTCTCTTAGGACACTTGGGGATATTGCAAGTTTAGTTTTAGATGGTGTTATTACTTTAAATATTTTCTGGGGGCTGCCAAGATGGCTCAGCAGTTAAGAGCACTTGAATCTTTCCCATTTATTCTGCATGCCTGAGATTGCTTCATGCTGGATCTCTTTTTCACATTCAGTCTGGCTGATTTCCTCCGAATTTGTCCTCCTATTCTCTTTTGAGCTATAAACTAGGTTCATTTTATTGCCTATATTTTACTTGCTAGATTTTTTTCACCTTTTCTAAATTGGCTACAGTTATATCATTTTACTATATTTTACATTTAATTTTACGGTCTGCTTAGTCATTTTAAATGTAGGTTTTAGAGTGTTCGAGTTGTATTACTTTCATTTTATGCCAGTGGTTCTTTCTCTTTAAATGTGTACTTTTTAATTCTCTGCCTCTCCTTCAAACTTGTTCCTCTTGTATACTTTCATAATTCCAATATTTTGTGAAGCAGTTATAATAGGAAGAGGAGGTCATATGTTTAATTAATTTGTTTATGGGAAGTTTATTGAGTTGTAGAGACTTTGGGTTTGGTTAACTTAGGTGTTGGTAATTTTATTTATTTGTACTTTTTATAATAAAGTTTATAAACTTGAAAAGAAGGAAGGAAGGAAAAAAAGATCATGTCAGAGATAACCCCTGCTCCCCTTACTAGGGAACCCCCATGATTTACTTGATTATTCAACTCAGTTAAAGAAAGTACATAAACTCATTTTATAAGAGTGTTTGTAATTAGCATCATGTGGGGTCGATCATTCTAGCTGTTAGTTTTCCCTTTGTCTTATACTTTTAGGATTCTATCTGTTTTGAGTAGAGCTAAGTTTTTTGTTTGTTTTTTTTTTCAGATGAAAAATCATATTCTTTATTTTATTTTTTTATTTTTT
>CM053749.1:25119498-25135696 GCA_028658305.1 Pachyuromys duprasi
GAAGGGGAGGAGGTCCTCCCCTGTTAGTGGACTTGGAGGGGGCGGGGAGGAGATGAGGGGAGGGTTGGGGAGGGTGGGAGGGAATGAGGGAGGGGGCTACGCATGGGATGCAAAAAACCTAACCTGTGATTGATATAAAAATAAATAGATTTAAAAAAGACTCTTCTAGTTATATTAGGAATGGGAAGGTTACTTTGAGCAAGATAATTATTATCATTAATGGCTGTGGTTGATTTTTTGCCTTGCTCTCCAGCCAAGCCAGATTTCGGGGTTCACTTTTATTTGGTCCTTTAAGTGTTTTGTGTTTTCTAATTCGAGTAATATCTACTAAGTAGTTTATATCGATTTTCGTATTTAAAAATTTCTATTACTTTACTTTCTATAATTTCAACCCTTTCCCGTATAACAAATATTCTGGCTCTTTGTACCCATCCTAGCGAGCAGGTCTGCGTGCTTAGAGTATGATTTTCTAGTTTTGATCCCTTATAAAGTTTATCTGATGTGCTGTGTAATCCACAGATCCACCTCATCTTGCTTCTAAGTATGTTCTTCTTGTGTATTAAAGCTTCCAGCTTGATTAAAGGAGAAAACTGACTTGAAAGGTTGACAGATTCTATGGAGAAGTAAAATCCCCCATCTATATCTGAGAGTTGTTCCAAGATAAATATTTTTCCACTCAGAATTTTATCAGAATCATTAATAAAATAATACACAGTTTCTTTCATAACTTTTTTCCTGTGAACATGACAAGAAAAGACTGAAGATGAATAGCTCTAAGAGGCAATGTCTGTCTATCTCAATGATTACCTTTCACATCAAAATTAACATTCAAATGTCACAGAAGCAAACACCAGAGGATAGGAATGTAGAAAGATGAGAACAACTCTACACATGTTAGGGTAAAGACTTAAATTAACACCCTCAAATATGACACTCACATTCATGGCATTTGGTCACATTTGACTGTTTTACTATCATTTAAAAAATAAGCCCTTTGGCCTAGGATATGAAGTTCATATATCGGTCTTGCATTCCACACCTCTGTAAATACCAGATGAAACTGTATTATAATTCTTATATGACAGGTAACACAGCAAAGAATATTCTGGATTTCATTTCACATAAACGTTTCCTGGGCACCCACTTTATGTTTTGAAATGAGAGGCGTGATGCTGCTAAGCCATGGAGAACATCTAAATGGTAAATGGATTTCTTCCCTTCCCTTACAATGCTCCCTGCCATTGTAGCAATGGAAAAAAAATGATGTTATCTATGGACCCCTGGGACAGAAAAATTGATAAGAGCTCCCAAATCCTCTCTCATAAACAACTGATATTTTAAAGCTATTAGCACAGGAGTTGGACATTTAGGGACAGTTCATTTATCATCCAATGGCTGGAAAGGGTACCGGGCCTTGCAGTCAGTCTCTGAAAAATGGGTCCCATGTTCATCCACTATTGCAGAACAGCTGCTCTTTCCCAAAGTTTAATCAGATTTCCTCAACATCACATGCCCCAGGAAGGCAGAACCCACATCAGACCTGTAATAAGCCCGCCATGTCAATGTATTATGAAACACAAGTAATGTGAACAGATTATGTTCTCCAGGCTGAGAGGGATTTTAATTTGGGCCAAAATTATGACCAAATGTTGACTTGACTTCTTGTTTCTTGAAAAAAATACAGAAAAGAATTTGGAACTGAGTGCTTTAAATAAAAGATATTCTTCTGGTTATGCAGAATGAAAAATTCAGCTTAAGTTTGTTAGAAATAAAACATGCTTGATGATGAAAAACGTCTTAATCTAGAGCTCCAAAACTGTAGAGTTTTGCTTTTTTTATTAGGTTGTTTCTTTTATTCCCTGCTGTTAGAGCCTTGACTTCCTTCAGACTCTAAGTCTGTAGCATCCCACTAAAAATTCCTCCTTCAGTGTTTTGTATCACATTGTCTTTGGGGACCTTGCCTTATAAGAGATAAAAGTCATGCTTTGTTCTTGTCTTAAACAGCCTTCTACCTTGTATGGACTACCATCTGCCACTATGCACCATCCTATCAGTGAATGTCACTCACTGGTCATGGCAGAGTCAGAAAACATAAAATACTATCAGTTCTCCCAACCAGATACCAAATACCAGTTACCAAAGAGACAAGCCATGGTTATGCATCATGAGAAAGTATGGTGCATCAATGAAGAATTGGTTAGTCATGGAGGAGTTGCAGGGAAAGAATTGCGGAACTGAACACTGCAGATCACCATCACAGCTTTGTGTAGTAGAGGAAAAGCCCATTCTATTTATCTTGTCAAACTTCAAAGTAGTTTTGAATTATCCCAAATATTACTGTGTGTTCAGGTCATGGCTGCCAAGAACTCAAAATTTCAGGTCCCATTAGAAGGTGACTCCTTCTGAGTGAATGATGAAGATAAAGATAATTGAGTAGCAGACCAGTCGACCTCTACATGTCTCCACATGTAACCCATTTGCCTCTGGATAGTATTTGCTGCTGTATGCAGACCAGGTACATGAAATCCTGCTCATACTGTACCGTCTTAGGGGCTCTTGAAATCCCAATGACAGTAAGTTCCTGTGGTGAATTAATAAAGTGGATACTGATTAAGTGTCCTGAGTAGCTTGACTACAGGAACAACATGAACCTATCAAACTAGAATGGGTATTCTCACCCCTGGATCAGTAATTTCTTTCGTTAATTATAACTGCTCTGATCCTCATGTACAGATTGCTTAGTGCATCTCATTCTCTTCCCGAATGGCTGGTCTTTCCAGGTTTAGACTAGGACACAGCTTGGGGCCTCTATGCGAGAGGACAAATCTTCAAACTGTGGGCTAGAATGAATGTGAAGCTGCTATTACCTAGTAACAAGATGTATCGGAAGACAGACCCAACTTCTTCCTAGCAGGAGGTACTATTTGGTTGGTCCAAAATTATGAGAGTACCTGCAATTTCATAGTAGGCTTTTGTTGGTTTCAGCAACCGGGCACAAAGTAGAGAAGTGTGGCCCATTCAAAGATCCTTTTGCACCATTTTGAGAAACGTTTGGATGAGTGAAATCTGGAGAGGCATAATAAACAGGCCGTTGCTGTATCTCTACTGTGTACAAGCTATTTCTCTCCACAAGGCTATTTAATGCCCACTGTCTTTGAATATTGTAGTGGAGTTTGGAATTACTGTCTACCTGATTCTCTCCTCTCCATTCATCTTCATTATATCTGGCACACTCATTCCTCATTTTAATCTATGAGTATTTCTGGCAATATCTTAGTTTAATGTCCTTTGCTCTTCGCTTCTTACTGAGTTCAGCTTCTTATTTCTACTTAATTATGCCCCTTGGAAGATCTATAACTGATGATGTATAGATAGTAAACTATATTTGAAAGTATATTTCCTTTTTATTTTTAAATCACATTTTTTGTTGAATTGGGGTCCTGGGCCATTGGTTATTTCCCAGCAGACCTTGGGCACATCTTCCCTCTCTTCTTGGGATGCATTTATTCCTTATGAGGACACTTTTCTCAGGCAAATTGAAACAGTGACTAACCTTCACACTAAGTAACCGATGTTAGCTCTATGGTTGCTCTTAAGATTTGCCCTTTGTCTTTACTGGTCTTTCATCTCACTGCTTCCTTAAAGAGCTTTTACATTTTCTTCCCATGTCCAATTGGTAGAGTCTCAGTCACTTAGAGTTCCATACTCCTAAGTAATGAATCACTGTTGGGTCAAATGAATGCAGAGGTGGGGATTTCAAAACAACTAAAAATTAAAATGTATCAAATATAGATTAGTTTCTATTTGTTGAGCTCTAAATATTATATGATATTTCAGTTTGTGTCCTTAGCTCTAGAAAATTACTATTCACCCTCTCTTCAAATCCTGCCCCCATCATTCCCCGTCATTCCTCCTTCTGAAGTTTTTACTGACATCTTCAGGATTTCTTTCTGTGCTATCATTCACATTCTTTAACCAACCTGTCATATTTTTTAAGCCCGTGCTACACTCATTCCAGATCATTTGTCAACTTCATCTTCCTCTTGCCAGTTGGTTGATAATATGACATTTATGTCATCCATTGAGCTTTTAATGTCAATATTTGCATTTTCATTGGCCAAGTTCCATGTTTTACATTGAACTCTTCTTTTCTCACTGTTCCTACTCTTCCGTTGGCCTCCTCTGTTCATTTTAACATATCTGTTTTATAATCCTCCTCAGACTCTATGCCTTCTAGTGCTTGCTCCTCTGACTTTCTCTTCTATTCTTGGGTGGACTTGTGTCTTTTAGTGGCCTGTTCCTTTTTGGGTGTGAGCTCATTTGGGGGAAGAATTGTTCTCTTTTCCTTATGGGATTTGCATGACCCTGGCTATGAAAGTTATAACTTTGGAACAGGATTAGATCAATTTAATGGTGAGAGGGGAGTGTGGGATCGAACATTGTTTTGGTTGTCTTCAATGAATTTTTTTTCTTTTCTTTTTGATTTATAGAATTGCATTTCAGATCTTACAGTCCCTGAGCCAAGGCGTCTGATCTTTTGAACTCCGGGTCAATGGCAAACTTCCTCATTAGTTCTTCAGGTTGGTAGAAGAGCAGATGTGATTGAATGAGTATTCTCAAAGCCCAGACCTTGTTCAACTGTAGTCACCAAAGCTGCATTATCAAAAGATGGGGTTCGGGACTCCAGTGCAAGAATCTCTGAACCTCCATGAGAGCAGGTACCCACACACAGTGGGCGTTTCCCATTCTGGCTGGGATTTCTTTGTTTATTTGTTAGTTTGTAACATATGAATTTTATTTTTCTATCCTTTAATACAGAAACATTTGCTTTCTGAGATAGAACATTTCTTCAAGCATATAGTGGCACAGGGCCTTTCTGATTTATTTCACTGCACCATGTCATGGTGTCTATAGAAGCTACAGTTTGGGAAGGTCTGCTAGACTTTCCCCCAACTGATTTCTTCTCACATATAGACCATAAGCCAACAGCCTCTGGTTGGGACCATGATTCATGTCTGACCAATTGCCATGTCCCTTGGAGGACTATGTGGTTGTTCTTAGGGGAGAGAGAGATCTTGTAATGCGGGAAGAACCAATTGGAGACTTTGTCATTGGTCTGCAAAGTACTGGGAAAATGAAATGTTGTTTTGGGCTAAAAATTGCATATTTCTGGAGATACCCTCTCCCATTTCACAAAATAAGTAATCTATAGAGCAAACATAGAAGCTTTCACTTGAAGAACCAGGAGGATGAGGGAAAAAGAAACAGCCCTATTGAGTACTTGAGCCCAGCATGCCCCTGTCAGCTCTAGCATGATGCATAAGCCAACAAATTCCATTGCTCACATTAACTTTAATTGTGTTTCTGTCACTTACATCTGACTTCTATATCAATAAATTAAAGGACAACGGAATCGAGATAAAGAACTGACAACACAGATTCACGATATTTATTTATCTAGTAGACCAGTTTGTTGTTCATAGTATAACATGAGAAGCCAAGTTTTACATCTTGGGGCTGAGTTCCAAAGAAGTAGCAAGCAAATGTTAGATCTAATCTGAGAGTCAAGAGACAGACCAGGGTCACTGGATAAAGCCAAGGTCAGATTCTAATGCTTGGAAGAGGCATTAGGAGTTAGGGTAAAGGAGATGGCAAAGTCATGGTCAGAAAACAGAAACCAGAGATAAGTGAGACAACCCAAGAGAGCATCAGTGGACAGGTGTGCAGCATCCCACTGGGAATGTCTTGACTTAGAGCCACTGTCCGCTGCGCATGGAGGCCTTGGTCCTATTTAAAGAGCCCAAGGAGCCTTTTCCACCCTGTTATATGACACCACCTAGCGTTTAAGAAATGAAATTAACATAGAATTGATTGCTTGGACAGGAGGGTTTAGGCAAAATGAGCCATACACTGGTTTTCCTTTAATTATGTAATATATGAGTATCTATCAAGACAACCATCAAACCAAATGCAATTTGGACTGTTTAGTAATCTTCAAGCCAAAATTAATTTCTGAATCACTTTCAGAAAGATGGGTCAAGGCATATAGAATTTATTTTTAAGTTAAGCAGGTTTAGGAGAAATGTATGTCTGTGTTGTAGTGCAGTTTCTGCTCACTCTCAGCAGCCAGGTATACCTTCCCATCACCCCCTCGTTTCCGGTAGGAGTCAACAGGAGACATGGAACTAATGAGAATAGCTAGCAGGGCTTTCCAAACAGTTGGAAGAAGCACAATCAAGACTATTAAACATACATCCTCTGGAAAAGATGTTAATGAGAGGATTAACAAATGCCTCCATCTGCACCTGAAACGACCCTAATTGATTCATTCAGTAATTATTGGAGAAACTGCCAAACAATTAGTTTGTGTTTGGGGGCGGACAGAGAAAGGTCTAACTTGCCTGTAAGGAGTTTACGCTCTTCTTGGAATGATATTAGTAAGAGAATGAATAGGATTTCCCTGGGGACCTATTTTTGCATCCAAACCCTACAGCTCTTCTGAATTGACTTTTAGAGAAATGTTTTTTTTATCCATAATAAATCCTGTGA
The DNA here is from genome assembly GCA_028658305.1 of Pachyuromys duprasi. NCBI lineage: Eukaryota > Metazoa > Chordata > Mammalia > Rodentia > Muridae > Pachyuromys > Pachyuromys duprasi. The sequence goes on from CM053749.1 coordinate 25,126,048, forward strand.
TAATTATCATTTGCCCAAACTCACTGAGGCCAGGGATAAGCTATTGAATCCAGGCAATCAATAGATTGCATGTACAGGGGCTGGCACATTGGGTTGAATGGCTGGAAAATATCTCAAGGTTCCTCTTAGTTCTATGGTTGAGTCTCACAGCATCCCATTAGCTTTCCTGTTAAATTCCCCTTAAGAAGCACGGCCTTAAGGATTGTGGTCTTACAAACTATCACTCGTGGTTAAGTGCCAAGCTTTAACTGGCATTACATTTGCTGTGATATTTTCAAGCAAAAACTTCCAAGCAGTACAGGACTCTCATTTAGAAAGAGAAAACTGCTGCTCTGTTTCTCTCTCTCTTTTAATGAGCTGAACTGAACTTCCTTATCAGTATTTGCTTTACAAGGAATAAAGGCACTTAGTGTGTATTTATTACTCTCCGAGAGCCTGCTCTTTAAGGAAGCATTTAGTTTATTTCTAAGAAAACTTGGAGGCATTTATACACTGTGGAATTGTTTTAAAGGAATATGTTGCAACACAATGCCCTACTTACCACTTTATACATATAAATTATACTTGTGTTGAAAAAGCATATATTTTATATATGATATATAAGTAATTTACATATAGATAGCAGAAAGTACTTCACCATATCTTCATAATTCTAAGTAAAAAATATAAAGATAAAATATAAAATGTATATATAATATAATTACTATAATACAGATACTTTGTCTGGGTTTTTGTTGTTGTTGTTGTTGATAGCTTGACTCAAGATGAGGCCATGGGGGAAGAGGGAGCTTCAGCTGAGGAAATGCTTCCATCAAATTGGCCTGTAGGCGTGTCTGTGTGATATTTTCTTGATTATTGATTGATGTGAGAAGGCCCACTATGGCAGTGTTAGACCTGGGCAGGAAAGCCCAGATCACATAAAAACAATGAACTAAGCAAGCAGATTAGCAGAACTTCTCCATGGTCCCTGCCTTAGCTACTGCCTCCAGGTTCTTGCCTTGATTTCCTTCAGGGATGAACTTTGCTCAGGACATGTAAGCCAAACAAACTTTTCCCTTCCCAAATTGTTTTTGGTCGTTGTCTTCATCAAAGTATAGAAGCAAAACAGAAAAGAGACATTGCATAAGAATGTATACATCCACATATAGTTGGTAGTTTCATTTTGATTTGATTTTTTGAGACAAAGTCTCATTGTATAACTAAGGCTAACCTTGAATTTGCTTTGTAATTTGTTAGAATTCTGAAGTCAATATAGATCTCACTATACATTTAGTTTTCCTAGTATTTACTAAGTACAAATACTACTATTTATCAGATAATATTTATAGATTAGGTTTCTTTGTTTTACTTAAAATGTATTATTATGCATATTTTTTTACATAAATATATTTCTCTATCAATTTTAAGTGTGTGTTATGGGTGACATCAATGCACAAAACTTACTGAACCACCTGGGAACCATTGCACACAACCCCATGTCCTCAAATACTTCTTAGGAAAATTTCTCGAAGCGTAGTTCCTGATTAAATGACTCCAAGTCCAATGACTCTTAGCAAATAATGTTAAATTATCTTGAGAAAAGTTGTATTACTTTTCTCTTTTGTCAGTAATATAGGAGGCTTCCAATTTCCCAAACTCTAACTCTCTGGGTATGATTATGCCATATTGACTTGTTAAGATCTGAAGATTTGCGAGTTTAAAAGAAAATGATACAGCTGGGCATGGTGGCATACACCTATAATTCCAGCACTCAGGGAGGCAGAGGCAGGTGAATCTCTGCGAGTTCTACAAAGAGAGTCCAGGATAGTCAAGGCTACATAGAGAAACGCTGTCTTAAAAATTCAAGCCAAACCAAACCAAACCAAACCAAACTAAATATTGAAATGGATGATAAGATAAATTAGAATAATATTTCTATCACATAATCTTCTTAAATTACTGAGATACAAAGTTTTGTCAACTGCATTGCTTAATCGCTTGGGATAATTTTGTAATGTATACTAAACAATGACTCTTAGAATTTGTAGATGCACAAACAAACACAGTCAACTATGGCCATACAAAGCCAATATTCTTGTATGTTAACTTTTGTTATATTTCTATCCAGTATTTACTTTTCTTCCTTCGTGGCAATTTCACTTGAACAAGCTGTTTTCCCCAACTCAGCTTTGTGATTCCAAGAGAGGCCACCTATGGCTCTAACCTTCTTGCACATGGATTAGATAAGTAAGTAAGGCAGTGTCTCCTTGGCCTCAGTGAGCACATCTAAAGTAGTAACTGTTCTAGAATCTGCAAAGTGTAGCAAAAGTTAAGGCTGGGACAGTTCTTGGGTTCTTGCTTAGTTTTGAAGAATGAAGCAGCTGCCTCCTATCCAAAACAGGAAACTCACCTCGAAGGAGCTGAGTGAGAAGGGAGAGCACTGCTCATTTCATGGGGCCTGCTACTGAGCTATTTCTCTGGCTGCTGCTCATTTACATCAGCTCACAGTCTGTTTGCTTACCATGGCTGGGGTTGGTTCTGGGAGAACTGTACTGATAGCACAGTTAATTAATGGGGATCCTGACACCAGATCTGACTTCTTTCAACTCTGCAATGCTGCCTCTGAAATTAATGTCTTTGTTCAGGATTCATGCATGCACACCCCCTCTAGATCTCTTTGCTCTTTCTTTTGCCTTGTTTCAAAATCTGTTTAATGGCTTTTAAAGCCCATTTAACATGGCAAATCCATCATGTAGAATTTATTCCTTTTGAGCCAGTACTCACATACTTGGAAAGGATATTCCTATATACTAGAAATAACAGTATAGGTCAGAGACAAGCCAATTTCAGAACTTTTGTTCTGATTTTGTAATTGCAGTTACTTTTATTTCAGGACAAAGAATCGCCGGATCATTTTTTTAACCATAGAAATATGATATGGCACTCATTATCATATGCTATGTAGGCAAGATGGGGAAATCAAATTCAATTATAAATTAATTGCCTGAAATTGAGAGGATATTTAACCTAAGAAACAGTATTAATTATAATATTTTGCTTCATAGACTGTCAAAGAAAAGCACCTTTAATAAAAATGTCACTAAATACTAGAGCGCAGTATTGTCATAATATTAACAATTAAAAATGCCAAGTATTAAAACTGAAAGGAAAGGATAGTTCTAAGGTAAAATTCTATGGCTGTTGAAGGGAGGGAACATGGAAGCCTACTCCCTTTAGACATTAAACACCCTGTTGAGAGCACAGTTGCTAATGATTTAGGTTTATTATGGTAGTCTACATTAACCCATGGTTTTGTTTTTCTGCAGTTTTATTCATCCATGGTTAAGTCCAATAAAAATATTAAATGGAAGTTCCCCCAAATACACAGCTGATCGCTTTTAAGAGCTCTTTGCTATTGTGCATTGTTATAAGTGTTATATTTTATTATTAGATATTACTGTTAATCTTCTACTTCACCTAATCTATGAAGTTACACTTTATCATAGTTCCATCTGTATAGGAATAAATCATTATATCTGTAGGGTCATTATGATATGTTACACAGTTACAGAGATCCTGAAATGTAACCTTTGTGAATAAAGGGAATGTCTATCTATGTATATCCAATTTCACATCAAAATTTAAAGCTTTCTTTTTTCCATGATGCTTGCAAAAGAATAGCCGTATGGCTATTCTTTAAAAAAAAAAATACAAACTTTGGTGGTAGTGGTAGAACCCAAGGCCTTGTTACATGCTCTATAGATTAGTGATTGAGCCAAATACTCTATTATTGAGCTACACCCTCAGCACTTATCACTAGTTTTAAACTTGAAAACCACCCAAAGGTGGAACTAATAAAGGCAAAACATAAAAGAAGTTTTTCATTTGTTCTTTTCATACACATTTCAAGGATGTATACTCTTATTTCAGAAAGTTACTATCTAGAATTCAAATATACGTGCAAATCTAATGGCAAATGGAAAGAAACTGATAGAGTTGGGAAGTCCCCTTTCTGTTTGTGAGCTAGAGTATCCCAAAGGAAGATAACAGGATGAGAATTAGAAGATGAGACGAGGCAGAACCAGAAGCCTGGAGAACAATGCAAGAGGGAGTTTTGTCTTGGACCTACCACCCAGAGGCTATCAATGTGCTGTGTGTGGTTCAGTACAGAGGGAAATAAGAGGAATAAATGAACTGCTAGTGAGAAATTCCTGGAAAAATCTTTAAGTGATGTTGAAATAGAGCTTACCTAAGAGACATGGAAATGTTTGGAAGAGAGATAGAGATTGGCATTAGAAGGAGATATGAACAAGAAACAGCATGAAGAGACCATTATGTAGGATCTAAACTAAGCAATAGTTTACTTGGCATGATCCACTCCTACTCAGAGGGCCTTAAGTCCAATTACACAGCTGTTGATTATTCCCAAGATAAAAGTGCCACTGTCGCACCATCCAGAATGTCTTGCAAGGCTGATCATTGTTTTGGTCAGTAGGCTTTACAGTTGGATAGGTCTATTAATTGCTTTTCTCCCTTGGCACCTTGCACACCACCTTCTGATGCTATGAAAGTTACTCCTCAGGTGGGGAAACAACTCAGTTCCTCCGACCTAACTGACTACCTGTGGCTGAATAAGTCATAGAAACCAGATGACAACTTACTAATGGAATTTTTCTAAACCAATATAATCTCTGTTTTGTAAATGCTTAAACACACAAATAATTGTAGCTCCTCCCCCTTATCAAAGAAGCTTCTTTTGAAACAGATGCTATGGACAGGAGCTCCACAAGGAGAACAACAGAACAAAAAAATCTGAGCACAGGGGTCTTTCCTGAGACTGATACTCCAACCAAGTACCATGCATGGAGAAAACCCTTACACAGATGTAGCCCACGGCAGTTCAGTATCCAAGTGGGTTCCATAGTAATGGGAACAGGGACTGCCTCTGACATGAACTGATGGGCCTGCTCTTTGATCACCTCACCCAGATGGGGGAGCAGCCTTACCAGGCCACAGAGGAAGACAATGCAACCACCCCTGATGAGAGCTGATAGACTAGGATCAGAAGGAAGGAAAGGAAGACCTCCCCTATCAGTGGACTTGGGGAGGGGCATATGTGGAGAAGGGGGAGGGAAGGTGGGACTGGGAGGGGAAGAGGGAGGGGCTTATGGGGGGATACAAAGTGACTAAAATGTAATTAATAAAAAACAAGAGTCAAACTGGTTAAAATGCAGAGAGTAAGTGACCATGGGGTTCCCAAGTTCAATTGATACATTTACAACACAACCTCTATACCTAAGGCTTAAGGAAAAAAAATCACAAAAGAGGGCATAGAAAGACCATAAAAGCCAGAGGGAACAGAATGCCCTCTCTGAGATAATATCTTCTAGACATGACAGGAAAGCTGCACCTATGAAATCTCAATATGGTTACTTAAACAAGACCTGCATAATAAGAGAACCAATTGACATCCCAACATTGATAAAGAATATTTCACAAGGCCCTTCCCTTAGTTAAAAAGCTATAAGCAATTGGTGAATGCTGACAGAGGAAAAATTAGTATTCTCCAGGGAAAGCTCTGATTGGTTTTCAGCCCCAAATGGTCAGCCCAAACATATGTACATATGAAAAACATTAAATTGATTCAGTACAATGTGTGTGTATATATGTATATGCAAGCATATATATGGAACATGGAAGGAGTTGGAGAGAGAGGAAATGATAGAAATTATATATAATTATATATTTTTAATTTCATAATAAGTACTCTGTATATATACATAGTAGATGTGTTTATGTATGTATATACAACACAACCCCCTAGATACCTAAGGTTTAAGGAAAATCACAAAAGAGGGCACAGAAAGACCATAAAAGCCAGAGGGACCAGAATGCCTTCTATGTATATATACATTTGTATATATACACAGTACTTATTATGAAACTCTCCAAAGAAGTTTTTAAAAAGAAACAAGTAAACAAGTAAAGAGAAAAACACATGGAAATCAATGCAAGGGGAGAAAAAGAAAGTCATAGGAAATGCTGCAGGACAGGTAGGCATCACACAAACATTGGCTGGCAGTCAAACCAACCCGTGGCAGAGATCCTATACATCCTGATTTGACTACTTTGGGTAGTCAAACGGGCTCACTCAGATACCGTTTTATTTTAATAGAAACTGCCTGGGTTTACTCCTCACAATGCCAGAATACCAAAGCTGAGGACTACAGGGCTTCAGCTAGAATGTCAATTGTTTCCTGCCCAGAAAGGAAGATACGTTGTCAAGATACACGTATAAGATATGTTTTGTCACCATGACCGAAACAGCTGAAAGAAACTGTTGGGCATGAAAAGATTAATTTTGTATGGTTTCAGAGATTTTGGTCTGTGGCTGCCTGACCCAGGTGTCTGGTTTGAACATCATGAGCAGTGACACATGGCACTTCTGTGGTATACAGGAAGCAGAGAGAAAAAAAGGAAGAAGAAAAAAAAGAAAGATAATAGATAGATAGATAGATAGATAGATAGATAGATAGATAGATAGATAGACAGATAGATAAACAGATAGGGAACAATAAGAAGGAGACAGACACACAGAGAGAGACAGAGAACAATAAGGAGAGAGAGAGAGAGAGAGAGAGAGAGAGAGAGAGAGAGAGAGAGAGAGAGAGAGAGAGAACAGTAAGAAAGGGTCAGGATATATACCATCAAGGACCAGACTCCAGGGATCTACCTCCTCCTCCATGTGGGTTCTGCCTCCTAAAATTTCAAAAACTTCCCCAATAGTGCCACAAACTGAGCACCAATCCTTTAATATATTCTTTATGCCTAGTAGGTGTGTATGTGGTGGGGGTCATTTACTTTATGATGAAGACATTGTTGAGCTGTGCATAGTTGGGTTAGGGAGGCATAGATGGACTTGAGGTAGAAAATAAAGTTCCCCATGCCCCAGGCTTATACTCAACAGGCCAACATTCATGCCTAAGTCCTTATTTTAATGGGAGCTACTGTGAGAGTCAGTGCTGGGCAGAGGCCAAGCCTGCCTTGGAAGATGCTGTGTGGGTCTCCCAGCTCTTTTGTGCTTTAGTGGTTTTGCTTGGCATGGCCTTTTACAGTTTGGCAGCTCGGGAAGTACAAATGAGGGACTCAGCAGATTTTTCTCAATTTTTGTTCTTCAAATATTCCTTTAATGATAGTATTTCTGGGACAGGGATTCTTGGTGTCCTAATTAGCTGTTCTTGATGTTTCCTTCAAAGCATCGTTTTGCATTTGTGACTCTGCCCAAGGCTCTTGTTTTTAGTCTTACATGCCAGTAGTTTCCTGAAACACAGGGAAGGAAGGCCCCGTCTCTGTGGCCAGGTAACATGGCTGAATCCAGTGACAACATTGGAGGGAGGCAGCCTTAGGAAATATCAACTGGCAAACAAAAGGAAAATGGAAAACTAGCTTGCAGGGCTGCCAGGCTCTGCCTGCTTCTCACTCCCCGCCCCTCTGAGGTCTGCCTTAAAAATATTTTGTTACTCTACAATACATTTTTAATTGCATTTGAGCAATTAACATTGGGAATAGAATCCTGTTGTCACATTTAATTATCAGATAGCTGCTCTCCTTGGGAATATCTGACAGTTGCCCAAAATGCTGGTCTTAATCTAAAAGCACAGAGAGACCTCTGCTACAGTGAAAGCTGCCAGCATGGCATTTATTAAATATAAATGGCTACATTCTAAAGAGGAGGTGGAGAAAGATTGCTGGGGTCTCGTCTTGGGAAGAAACCGCTCAGCACAAAGGGAAATGACATCTGCACTGAGCTGAGGCGGTTTCAGGGTCATGTGGTGCATGGAGGGTTAGCACCCTGTGCTCGCCTTAAAGTGCTGAATCTGCATTGAGAAGGTGAAGTGTCCTGACCCTGAGTTCCAGAACCCCATCTGCCAAAAGCTAAATTACAGAGTTTCTGTCAGTCTGTTATCTGGGAAGCAACTAGTGGGAGGAAAATACTAAGTGGCATTGATTTGAAATGTGGAAGCTCATTTCCATGCATTTTTGGAACCTTCAGTGAATCAGCTAAATGTATGCACTGAGAAAAAAAAATCTGTTACCCTCTGGGTATTATCTTGTAATAAGCTGGGGGTGTGAATGCCATTAACAGTATTAGATATTAGGTGCTTAATGAATTGTGCTCATTATTGGAGATCTTCTGTGACAACAATACCTTAAAAGCTCTAAGTGCTGTATCTCTGTTGGAGAGAGAAGATGCTTTTAAAGACATCAGGAATTACCTCCAGGATGAACCATGGTTAAACGGATGCAGGGCAAGACCTGGTACTTACTATGTGAGGACTATGGCCACTGCATCGTTCAGCACACTCTCCCCGAACAGCAGTGTGTACAGGTCAGGGTCCACGTGTAGTTCATGGAAAATGGCCAGCACAGTCACTAGGAAGACACACATGGAGAGGACAAGTTAGCTAGGACACAGCCATGAAATGTGTCTTGGTTGCGGTCCCTTTTAAAAAGCATTTGTTAAATACTGATCTTCTCAAACTCACCCTCCATACCAACAATAGATCTTCATTCAGAAACAATGGGTTATGCCATCTCCCTCCTCCCCAGTGAGGAAGCCCTAGCTGCACCATGCTTACCTCCCAGTGATGCCAACAAGGCCCACCCTCTGCTGCTTCACAATGAACTTGCTGCAAATTTCCAAACATACTGCAGGGTTTTTTGTTTTGTTTTGTTTTGTTTTGCATTTGACTCTTCCTAAAAGGACAGAAATGTCTTTGGCATTTACTTCTACCATTTTTTACCATTCCCTCATTTTTATATGTGCGCCTCAACACACACCACACAGGCACACACACACACACACACTTAAGGGGGAAGGGATGATTACATATATTCTTGCATCTGAATATTCTTTTATTCATTCCTTAAGGGTCTCTAAAGGGTCTCCCTTGGAATCTCCCGATCTCCTCTTGAGATGGCTCATTCCTTTGTGATCCTGGCACTTGGATCAAATCATAGACTAACGGAAGGGACTGAGCTCTCTGGGAATAGGGTCCAATTTGAAACCCTTGGCATTTATTTGACCAACATGAAATAATTATTTGATCCATGCATGAAGGAATGGGCAAATGAATATTGCTCTGGTGGCCTACTGCTGTGCGGAAGAGGCAGCCAGATCCTGGCTCTCAGTTGTTCCAGAGAGCACATCAGCCGTAAAAACAGACTCGGTGTTCTCCAGAGCAGGACTCAACTCAGTCACTACGTGCTGTTTAGCATCTATTATGCCAATAGATGTCACACACTGATTGTCTGTGCTCCTCAGAACTACCTGGTGTCTTGATATTCGAGACAGTTATGCAAAGTATGAGCAGCACTCATTAGGAAGAAGACCCACTGAATTGATCGCCAAGAGGGAAAGAGAGAGGTACAAGATGATACTGATGGGGGGAAAAAAAAAAGCAGAATGGGTACTTTCACTTCTGTTCTTTTCTTTCCTGTTTCATGAAGTGTGAGGCCAATATGTACATGGTAGACAGAGTGTTGGGGGGCGGGGTGGAGGGGCAAAGGAAGTGAGTTAAGTGTGAAGGTTTTGCGAGTAATCCAGAAACTTGGAGGTTTCCCCATCTGCCACAGTAGAAAACAATTGAAGGTCTTTCATAAAAGGGTT
>CM053749.1:25135796-25160746 GCA_028658305.1 Pachyuromys duprasi
CTCTCTCTCTCTCTCTCTCTCTCTCTCTCTCTCTCTCTCTCTCTCTCTCTCTCTCTCTTTCACACACACACACACACACACACATCACTGCTGGCCCTGTACATCTACCATTGCAGGTGTACTTGTCCAGTGACCACAGCGCTCATACATGGCTTATTCACTGGTTCTCATCTTCCCAGCCCACGGCACTGTATTGCAGTGTAGCATATTGCTTGGTGACTGGAGAAGCAAGGAAGTGTTGTAAGGACAGCAAGGAAGGGACAGCACCTCACACTACTTGAAGAAGAGGATAGTTGGGTCTTAGTGCTTAAGAGAGAGAAGGGAGCTCTAGATTCAGACTTAGTGTAAAACACGATGATCACGTTTAAAAGAACGTATTATGCACTTGAAAATTGCAATAGAGTAGATTTCAAATGTTCAAAAAAAGCAAAAAGATTGAGCAGCACTTGAAGTGAGGTTCATGCTGATTGGCGTGATCTCCCTTCTTATTATTCCCAGGCGTAAAATATCCCACATGCTATAAGCGCAGATGAATTTTATTAATCAAAGTATTTTATCTCTTCTCTAATGCTTTAAAAGAAGAAGCTGGGTCTTGAGGTAGAGCTATTCGCAATTTTCTGACATAGCATCAGACTGATTTCCAGAGTGGTTGTACAAGTATGTACTCCCATCAGCAAGGGAGGAGGGTTCTCCTTTCTCCACATCCTCGTCAGCATGTGCTGTCATTTCCATTTTTGATCTTAGCCATTCTGATGGGTATAAGACAGAATCTCAGAGTCCTTTTGATTTGTATTTCCCTAATGACTAAGGAGCCTGAGCATTTTTTAAAGTGCTTCTCAACCATTCAACATTCCTGTTTAAGAATTCTCTGTTTAGCTCCGTACCTCATTTTTTAATTAGATTATTTGTTTGTTGTCATTTAATTTCTTGAGTTCTTTATATATTTTAGATATTAGCCCTTTGTCAGATGTAGGGTTAGAGAAGATCTTTTCCTAATCTGTGGGCTACCATTTTGTTTTATGGACAGCATCCTTTGCCCTACAAAAGCTTTTCAGTTTCATAAGGTACCATTTATTGATTGTTGATCTTAGAGCCTGAGCTGTTGGTGTTCTGTTCAAGAAGTTGTCTCCTGTGCCAATGAGTTTAAGCCTATTCCCCACTTTCTCTTCTAATATATTTGGTGTTTCTAGTTTTATGTTGAGATCTTTGATCCACATAGATTTGAGTTTTATGCAGGGTGATATATATGGATCTATTTGCATTTTTTCTACATGTAGACATCCAGTTAGACCAGCATCATTTGCAAAAGATAACTCTACCTCAAGACCAAGCTATGCCACTCGGGGGTATATACCTAAAAGATGCTCCACCATTTAACGAGGACACTTGCTCAACTATGTTAATAGTAGCCTTATTCATAATAGCTAGAACCTGAAAACAACCTAGATGTCCCTCAACCAAAGAATGGATTTTAAAAAATGTGGTACACAGTAGAATACCACTCAGCTATTAAAAACAAGGAAATTGTGATATTTGCAGCAAATGGAAGGAACTAGAAAAGATCATCCTAAGTGAGGTAACCCACATGGTATGGACTCACTTATAAGTGGGTTTTAGCCATACAGTACAGGATAACAATACTACAATTCACTGACCCAAAGAAGAAAAGTAACAAGGAGGACCAAGGGGAGGATGTTTAACTCCCACTCAGAAGTAGAAACAGAATAGACAATGGAAGTGGTTCAAGAGATGGAACAAGGTAAGAGAGGGAAGATGGAGAAAAATGAGGTCTATATAGTGCCTAGGGAGAGTGTTGGTGGTAGGGAAGCAAGCGCAGAGAGAAGAGAAACCTTTGGCAGAGACTTTTCTGTGACAAGCTGGAGGCCTATGACAGGGTAAGATCCTGGGAGGACATAAGGGTGACTCTAACTGAGACTCCTAGTAACATGGGCATGGAGACGGCAGAGGCCACCCTCTAACTAGACATGACTCCTAGTGGGAGGAGGGAAACACAAACCCACCCACAAAATCTTCAACCCAAAATTTACCTTGCCTACAAGATATGAAGGGACAAAAATAAAGCAGAGATTGAGGGAATGTCCAACCAATGACTGGCACAAGCTGAGTCTCACCCTACGGGAGACAGCCAACCCCTAACACAATTAACGATGCTCTGCTCTGCTTGCAGATGGGAGCCAAGCATAGCTGTCCTCAGAGTGGTTCCTCCTGGCACCTAATAAAAACAGATGCAGAGACTCCCAACCAAACATTGGGTGAAGTGCAGGGAGTCTTGTGGAAGAGTAGGGGGAAGGATTGAAGGACCGAGAGGGGACAGGAGCTCCACATGAAGACCAACAAAGCCAACTAGTGAGGGCCCAGTGGGGCCGTGGAGACTGAAGCACCAACTAAGGTCCATGCATGGACTGGATCTAAACCCCCTACAGCGATGTAGCCAATGGACAGCTTGGTCTTCATATGGGTTGCCTAGTAAGGAGAATGTGGGTTGACCCTGACATGGACTCTGTTGCCTGCTTTTCGATTACTTCTCTTGGTGGGGCTACCTCACCAGCCCCAAGGGAAGAGGATGTGCTCAGTCCAGATTTGACTTTTAATATGCTGGGGTGGGTGGGCCTTCCCTTTTTTGAAGAGTAGGGGAAAGCAGGGAAGGATTGGTGGAATCGAATCGGGAGGGGAGAAAGGAAGGAGCTGTGACCGGGATGTAAAATGAATAAACAAAAAATAAAAATAAAATTAAAATTAAAAATGAAACCACTACTAGACTCTAACAACAAAACAAATGAAGAGAGAGGTCATGAATTAGAATGGCGGGACTGTTTCTTATTTGAAACCAAAGGATAAAATCAATTTCATATTCAAGCTGAGAGGGTCCTATTAATCATACCAGGCAAATGGCAGAGATCTACTCTCAGTTGCTGAGTACCTCTGAATCATCAGGTACAATTGGCAGCCTCTGCAGTTGGGGAGGGGAGAGGAAAAATTCATCTCTCTTTGGTGATCTCTTTCTCCATCTCGGGTTGAGTCAAGAGCCTGGATCTAACCATAGCAATGAGCTTCCAACTGAGGTTTTAGTTAAAACCATTCTCCTTTTTGCTGGGATCTTGTGGAATAAAGTATAAGTTACTCTCTAGAAGAAAATTCTGTCACTGCAGTTCAAGTGCTGATTTGAGCTTCTGTGTGTATCTGTTCCTGAGCTCTGAGGATAGCTTGTAACCCATCTCTACACTTGGGGACGTTTCCTAGGTTCATGTGTACCATAAGCTTGCTTTCTTATCCTCAAGACCCTACTCATTGGTACCCGCTCTGTTCTGTGAGATGGATTCTGCATTTTTCCAAAGAGAGCACAAGGCTATTTTGAGGAGAGTCTTTTAACTATACATCCAGTCATGTTCAGAACTGATCTGACATTCCCACAATTCCTCCTGAACAAAGAACTGAGCCCCGCTTCAAGAACGATATCCCACACAAAAGAGAAAGCGGTTACTTCGCGCATTCCGATCTACCCCGGGAAGAAGCCGAACAGCTTCAGAAGAAAGCCTGCCAGTGTGCCCTAGCGGAAGGAGTTATTTTGTCAGGACGGCAAATGAGTTGAATAGGTGAGTCAGGAAATTAGCCACCCACTCTGCTACTGAGCTTGGAACTTTTGAAAGAACTCATTTAGTTAGCTCTCAGACGGCACTGAGTTTTAAACATAGTGTTGAAAACTACGTGTTCAGCTGTACTGTCCCAGTATAGACTTTTTTTTGAAACAACCACTGTGTAATTCATCGCAGCTCTCCTCAGATTTCACTGGGTTGAGGAGACCAGCCCTAACTCAAGGCTGGGCTAAAAATCAGTGCTTTTTTACTGAGTCTTTTGTGAACTCAAGAGAATATTCAAGATAGCATGTGTAAGAGCTCATAGGAAGGAGAGGACACAATCAGATTTTCAGAACCTACAGTTTTATTAAAGGATTTGGCCATTTTTTGCAGTGTATCACACTGTTGGACTATTTGCCTCTCCATGGCAGCAGCTGCTGCTTCACTCATGGTTTGAAATTCCCTCTCTTACACCTTCTAAGGCCAATTTATTTATTTATTTGTTTGTTTGTTTTTAGAGACAGATGAGTGTGTGTGTGTGTGTGTGTGTGTGTGGTCTTGAGCATTTTGGAACTAGTTCTGTAGAGCAGGCTAGCCTAGAATGCACAGAGATCCACCTGCCTCTGCTTCCTGAGTGCTGAGATTAAGGGCATGTACCAGAACCACCCCGGCTTACTTATTTATTTTTAATGTTGTTATTTTACGCATATGAAGTTTTGGTCTCCAAGTATGTATGCATAGCACCTGAGTGCCTGGTGCCTGTGGAGGCCAGAAGAGAGTATCACAGGACTAAGTTATAGATGGTTGTGAGTCAGCATGTAGGGGCTGACAATCAAACCCAGGTTAGGTTCTCTGCAGAAGCAGCAATTGCTCTTAACTGCTGAGTCTTCCGTAATCCCAAGACCTGATGTTTTAGACAGGGAAAAAAGTCAACTTTGTTCCTCAAGTTGGTAATAACGGACATAAGCTCCTCTTAGGCTAAAGAAGATTCCCATTTCTATAGGCACACACCTTCATCTAGGACACTGAGCGTGGCAATGGAATGACTGACAGATGTCCCTGAGTCATGGGAGGGTTTCTGAGAAAGTAGTAGTTTGAATGGCCAAATAGCGTGGGGCTGTCATGGATGAGTGAGAAGGCAGTGGGTGGCTGTATTTCTCAGATGTATTGATGAGGTGAGATAGCGATCCAAAGCTAACACATTAGAATGCAGAGCCGAGTAGGGTTTTCTTGCAGATTTTCAATGTTGTAGGTTGAATAAGCCAGATAACAGAGAATGGAATAAAGGAACTATAAGGACAGGGTCTGAGGAAGGCACAGGGCAACGGGCGGCAGCAGGGAAGTTATGTTCCGAGTAATGCAGGATCGTCTGCTGCAAACTGTGAACCAATGCATGACTCAGGCCACCGGAGGCTGGAAATGACTGGAATGTCTCCAGGGGGGATGAATTCAAGGCTCATGACAGACGATTGGAATCAAACGTAGACCAATTTTTTAATCTCTAAGAGAAATACAAACACTTAGATAGTATATTTTTGTTAATTTCATCATCCTACAGAAAGTCTAACTAGTCGATCTCAATCAGAAAGATAAAAAAAACATTCATAGTGTAAAAAAAAAAAAACAACAACTGAAAATGACTATTTAAGCCCATCAGAATACCAATGTGTTGACTGCTAAATGATGCTTCATGTATTTTTAACTGCTTGTCTGTAAATGATCACTTTCTGGAAGCTCCCTCAGGAACTCTGAAGTCTTCCTAGTGATTTAGTGACAGTCCATGTCTTAGAACCTTTGTTAGTAGCTCTCTGACCCACATTCTCTTGATGTTTTGCAAGGAATTTAAATTTCAAATGGCATTTCAATGTGCCAGCACTCAGCAACCTAGCACAAGATCTGCCTAGGTCGATAGACAACAAGACACAATACATTCCTTCCTTGTCATTCCAAGTCATCATTCAGCCTTATCAAACGCTGACTCTTCTTGTAGTGTTCGCTATTGCTTTCTGTGCAAATCAGTATGTATGACACTTGTCCATGACACGTGGAGAATCAGAAATGTCTAAGGCTTCTGCAGCTGAATCCTTGTTAGTCCTGGCAGGTGTTATTCATTTATATATAAATGGGGTAGCATTCTTCTCTTTTTAAAAAGAGTACTGTGAACTATTTTTCTCCTCACAAATGGTAAGTGCTTGTAGGGGAGTTTCCAAAACAGTTGTAGCTTTGTGGGAACAGTCTAAAAACTGGAATTACTTTGAGTCTGGACCCTCCCTCTCCATGCACTTGACTACAAAATCAACTCATTGATGGGTTTTTGCCAGTGGGGCTCTGCCAGTCATAATAATAAAAATATAACAGAAATCCTACCCTGCTGAAATAGGTCAAAGATGATGCCAAGTCTGGAAAGCACATCATTAGATACTACGTTGTTAAGGTCATTCTAAATTGCACATTCTACAAGGCATCACAAATGACTTAGCCCTAAAACATGGCAATTTTATTCGACCTTCACAGTGATACATGCTTTAGGTATTGAGTTAGTGGTGAAAAAGAAACTATGTGCAAGAATACTGCTACAGTCTTTTCAGCCAGGGCTCCTTGGCAGAAGCAAGCTCTAGTGGCCAAGGTGATGGTTTCAAAGAGTAGCCCAGAGATCCTTGGAGTTTCTTGAATCACATCCAGGAAGTTCTTCAAGGTCAGAACTATCTTCACAATACCAAGAAAGTGTTACTTGTTTTTTCTTTTTAATTCTTATTCTTCGGTTCACATAAAGTAGAGTTTTCAAAAGGTTGTATGATAGTATTAGTACAGCATATTGCATTCAGGGGCAGATGTAAGGACTGAAGAGTCCTTACATCTTTTATTTATTATCTTTTATTGCTCGTATCTCGCATTGATGAGCGGTGTACAAATATAAGGCAATGTTACTCTTTTTAGCATATTTTTCATGTCTCTTGGAAAATAAATTTATCTTTCATAAGATATGGTGATTATAGTCAGGTGTATAGGTGTATAAATTATTGCTACTTTAAAATATCCAACAAAATTACATTTTGATATGTGTCTTAATTTTTAATAGGATAAATAATAGTGGGTACAACAATAGACACTCTTTTGTGTCTTCCTTAATTTTGCTGAGTTGTGAAGGACCATATTAAAATGGTCTGAGAATGCCTAGGGGTGGTGTCCTAAGACAGGTCGGCATATAATGGGTTATTTCCTATGCGTTGAGAATGACATCCTCATTGAGCATCCTGATTGAGAAAGATGAAGAAAGATTCCCTCCGCTAGTTTATAAGAAGCTCCGCTTGCATGCTGGATCCTCACCCAGAAAGGATCCCTGTCCTAACATCTTTTGCTACATAGTAGCCCACTGACTCTAAGCATACATGCAGAAGAGTCACAATAACTCTCAAATGAGGAAGTGGTTGTCTTTTTACCTTAACTCTCAAATGAGGAAGTGGTTGTCTTTTTACCTTAACCCCAGGAACCTACTTTTAGAGTCAAAATCCCATCACTGGTATCTGTATTTGTTTAAGCCATTCTTTTGAAAGGTTAAATATTGGTGACTTGTTTCTTTAATGGAAGGATGTACAATAAAAGCACAGACAATCATATTTCATCCTTGAATACATGGCTGCATGGTGTCTGAGAATAATTGACTTCATCTTTTCCTCAAAAGCCACAAGTATAACCCCTATTGGTTTCTGAGCGTAGAAAACAGTAACCAGAAGCTCATGAGATTTGGCAATGAGAAAATCACATGCTAGAATATAAATGCTGCAAAGAGATATATTTAATAATCAACCCAGGAAGGGACTAGTTCCTAGGTCTTGTATTTTGGAATGTAGGGTTTGAAATCCACTTGGCACTTCAGCTAGTGCTTTGAAATTTTCCTCAAAGGTATGTACAGCAAGAATTTCTAAATTTAACATTAGCAGAGAACATAAACATTTAACGAAGACCCAATTTTCTCACCAATGGGGTTTAATGAGCCATGGTGCAGTTTGATGGGGATCTATGCAGTATACCCACTATCCAAGTGAAGATGACTCACCCTGCTGCACAAGCATTCTCCAATCACAATGATTGCTTAAGCACTTTGCCATTTTAAAAGAGAAAATGGTAGGCAAACGTCTACATACAAATCATGAAATACACTCAGAGCAAAGCCCAGTGGCTTCAAAGAGCAGCCAAAGTTAGTGATGGGTCACTAAGAAATCATCACTTGGAGGTAAACATAATACTGTGGCTCATTACATAGAACAATTGTGAGGAAAGCAAAAAGTCAAAAGACAATTGTGTTAGCCATGAATATGGCTGACATAGAATAAGAGTGCTTCACAAATTTTTCTTACTATAAAAACATATGAAACAGGCATTGTGTGCCATAATTTCCCAACGTTTGGATAAAGACACTGAGGAATATTACATAATAGTTCCAAAATGAAGAAGGTGGCCAAGGACAAATGAGCATACACCGAGAAGAATCAGCATTGACAATAGAGAGAGGAAGGATACAGAAGCCTAGAATGAGGGGTTTGTCAAGGACTTAGGATATTTCTCAGCGGTAGAATGCTTGCCTAGTCTGCAGAAGGTCCTGGAACTGAATCACAGCATTACAAAAAGGGGGAAGGCCATGTCTTGTGCTCATTCTACCTGAGAATCTCTTGAACAATACTCCTTCTGTCAACTAATACCTGGAACATGTGAATACATCTTATTACATGGCTACAAGGGCTCTGGAATGTAATCAAGGCAGAAGAACTTAAAGAAGGCATATCATCTTAGTTCATCCGAAGGCCATGGTCAGACCTACTCACACAGCCCTTAAAGATGACATTTTCCCCTAACTGTCCCCTTTAAAAACAGCAACAATTTATCTGCTCCAGTTTATGCTTCCCACATACTCTCGGATGTGTGGCCATCACTAGAGCATGGTCAGAGTACCAGAGGTCACGCCCGCAAGAAAAAACTTTCTTTTCTCAGAAGCTATCCATTGTTTACAGCCTCCCAGTCAGGTGTAGAGGCTGGTAAACCTCTTTCCTCATTATGCTGGAATGTCACCCGGTTTGTCTTTATGTAGGTCTCCTCCACTCAACCACAGATGCCAAAGTGAGCTCTGGGATGCTGAATGCGGCAGTCCTGACATGTCCAGGAGAGACAGTTCGGTTGCACTCCCCTCTGACCTCTGGCTGCTGCGGTCTTTCTCCCCCCATTATTCTTTCCCCATTCGCATCATCTGTATTCTATCATTCACTCCCCTTCCTTAAAGTCTTTCTTCCCTCTCCCAACTGATGGTCTCTCCCTAGTTTCCTGGATTCTGTGGGCGAACACAAAAGTCTAAAGATCTGGTGCTTAGATCCACAGATGAGAGAAATGAAGTGTGAATACAATCAAATTACATTGTGTGATATTTCAATGAATTAATGGAAATATTTTTTAAAAAGAAAAGGCATATCAAGGAGATGCAAATCAAAACCACCCTGAGATTTCACCTTACACCCATCAAAATGGCTAAGATAAAAAACAAGTGACAACACATGCTGGAGAGGATGTGGAGAAAGAGGAACCCTCCTCCATTGCTGGTGGGAATGCAAACTTGTACAACCACTCTGGAAATCAATTTGGCATGTTCTTAGACAATTAGGAATAGTGATTCCTCAGACCCAGCTATACCACTCTTAGGCATATATCCAAAAGATGCTCAAGTACACAAGGAAGACATTTGCCTAACCATGTTCGTAGCAGCTTTATTTGTAATAGCCAGAACCTGGAAACAACCCAGATGTCCGTCAGTCGAGGAATGGATACAGAAATTGTGGTACTTTTACACAATGGAATACTACTCAGCAATTAAAAACGAGGAAATCATGAACTGTTGGCAAATGGTGGGACCTGGAAACGATCATCCTGAGTGAGGTATCCCAAAAGCAGAAAGAAACACATGGTATACACTCACTTATATAGACCTTTAAGATAGGGTAAACATACTGAAATCTATACACCTAAAGAAGATAAACAAGAAAGAGGACCCCGGGGTAAGATGATCAATCCTCACTTAGATAGGCAAATGAGATGGACATTGAATGTAGGAGAAAACAAGCAACAGGACAGGAGCCTACCACAGAGGGCCTCTGAAAGACTCTACCTAGCAGTGTATCAAAGCAGATATTAAGACTCACAGCCAAACCTTCAGCAGAGTGCAGGGAATCATATGAAAGAAGGGGGAGTTAATAAGACTGGCAAAGGCAAGAGCTCCACAAAGACCAAATAGATCAGGGAGGAGGGGTCTTTATGAGACTGTTTCTCTAACCAAGGGCCATGTATGCACATAACCTAGAACCCCTGCTCGGATATAGCCCATGGTAGCTCAGTATCCAACTCGGTACCCTAGTAAGGGGAACATGGACTATTTATGATATAAACTCAATGGCTGGCTCTTTGACCCTCCCCAAACCCGAGGAAGGAGCAGCCTTGCTAGACCACAGAAGAGGAAATTGTAGCCAGCCCTGAAGAGACCTGGTAAACTAGGGTCAGATGGAAGGGGAGGAGGTCCTCCCCTATCAGTGGACTTGGAAAGGGGCAGGGAGGAGATGAGGGAGGGATAGGGGGTTTGGGAGAGAATGAAGGAGGGAGCTACCGCTGGGATACAAAGTACATAATCTGTGATTAATATAAAAATAAAATAAAAAGGAAAAGATATGTTTCACAGATATAGTTTTGGAATTCATGATGCAAATATATATATTGGGAGATATGAGACACCGGAGAAAGAGGATATTCCAGTACATATAGGTCTAGATGATCAAGTTGTGCTGTTCATAGAGTGTGTGTACTTGGTGGTGTGTACCCACCTAAGAACCCGATATCCCCGAGGGATGGCCAGCCCTTGAGCTTCCCTGGTGTCCTCTGGACTCTTTGATATGGCACTGAACACTTAGGCATGTAACAGATATTCTCCTTTCAGTAACATTTATTGCTTGTAAGTGAAGTCACAATATGTGTGCAAAAATGGTTGTCATTAATCATGGCTCTGTAAATTGTTACCAGCAAAACACTTAAGGCAGGAAAAATAAATACATTTTATACAGTGAAAAACAAGGGGTGAAATTTCTTAGGCTGGAGTGAGAGAACTTGCCAGAGGGATGTGAGCATAGAGGAAGGTCAAGGACATTCCAAGTGTTGGAGGGTTTGGTATACTTTGCTGACTTTCAAATGTAGAGGCTGGTTTCCCAGGGTAGAGAGGGGGTCATGGTCAGCTATGGGTAACTCTGTTAGTGAACAGTGGGACTTCAGCTCTGTAACTGCAATAATCTGTGTTCTGCCAGGAACCTGGATGGCCCTAGAGAAAGATCCTTCTTAGAACTTCTGAAAGGAGCCCAAGCAGCCAAAACCCTGACTTTGACATTCTGAGACCTCAACGCCAGCCAAGCTGGACTTCTGACCTTCAAAGCTGTGAGATAATAAATTTGTGATGCCAAAAACAGCTGGATATGTGGTGATTTATTATATTGCTAACATATTAACATGTCCAGGCCCCTAGGCCATGGCTATTTGAACATGGTGGGTGGGATGGCATTGTACTCTTTAGAACCTTAGCTCCTGAGTAGGAATATGGCTGGAATGATCTTATTCTCAGCTATTCCACAGCCCTTTTTACCTCTATAGCATCACTGGCATAAAATAAATCACATATACAAATCCATGCTTTAGATCATGCTTCACAAAACCAAACTTGGTCCAGAGGGTTTCTGCCTATAGGGCTACAGGCAGGAAACACTGATACAGTCATCTGTGAAGATATCCCCTGGGTGCCATCATCCTACACATCATATCATCCAGTCCCTCAGAATGAGTTTTATACCTCATAGAGTATCCCTTTTCTCCAGGAGTTACCCTTTCCAGGCCACACTGTTGTGTACAGTCACCATGAGGAACTGGTGCTTACAGAGATGGGTTCAGATCAGGGCGCCAGGTCTTGGGAGAATGAATCCTGAATCACAAAGTCGTTCCCACAAGAGGAGAAAACTGTAACTACTAGAATTCTCTCTTCTGGGTTTCTTTTTTGTTCGTTTGTTTTCACTATTCTAAATCTTCTGCCGTACATGTTTCATACTTTTCTGCTCAGCATGAGCAGAAAGCCAATCATGTGAGGCCCAAGCCCTGAGCACCTTGTCTGTGCTTCCAGAGTGCTGACCCTCTTTGTTTGCCATAGGCCGGCCTGTGCCTATCTCTCCTTAGTTTTGGACAACTGGCCTTCCGTGGCTTTCCTTCCAGTTTCCCAACATCTTTTCTCTGTCCTGTCCTGAAACTCATTGCTTTAACTCAAACACTGTCCAGGAGAGCGTCCTCAGTGTACTTCTCCCCATGGAAGAAGCCTTTCCTTCTCTCTTTGTAGATACAGACTGAGGTCTTCAGCACTTCTGCAGTGGCTCTGTGTACCTGTCACTGGGAAAGGCTGCCTGATTAGTTCTGCACTCTGTAAGACCAGGCTCCATAAATCCGATCTTCTTGAGTCTGAAGAATACATTGTCACCAACCCAGAAGCCTTTTGTGTTTAAAGAAAATAGATGGATGATGGATAGATAGGTAGATAGGTAGATAGATAGATAGATAGATAGATAGATAGATAGATAGATTTTATTTGCAATGAGAAACTCGGTGGCTTTAGAGAATACAATAATAGGAGTCAAACTATGCTTTGCAGCCCAGCAGTTAACAAGGTCAGGCAAGGAGCCATCCATCCATCCATCCTGAAGGTGTGATATTACATCAGATATTGCAGCAAGAATTAACTTTATTTTAGTCCAGAAGTTTTAGTCCCCTCCAGGAATCCTTTCTAAAAGAAAAAGTAATGCAAAAATTGAAAAAAAAATGCTCATTTGCTAATGAGTTTATTTTCTTATGTAAAAAGAGCACTTTTTAGAAGTACTATCACCCCAAGAAACAACATACAATCGCTTGAAATGGTCTTCAGGTAGGCTAAGTTAGTCAGAGGGATGGGGGAATTGATTCCGGTGGTTAGGAGCACTTGTTGCTCTTACAAAGGACTGGGTTTCACATCTAGGTGATCCAACACACTTTTCTGGCCTCTTCAGACAATGCACACATACATGCATGCAAGCAAAATATCCATACACATAAAATAAAAAATAAATGCATCTTTTAAAAAAACAGTTAGTCGTCATTTGTATAGTTTGTTCAGCTATGCATTTGTCAATGCCTTGGTAGTTTCTGACAAGCAGTGAGCATTGATTCTGTTGGTTGGTTGAATGAACCTCTGAGAAGGTTGATGAATGAAGGTCAATGCCTAAGGCAGGAACATTTCTGTGTTGTGTTGTTCTCCATGATCTACCACTTTTTCGTTTACTGCCTGGCCTACAGTACCTGTTTGTCAATGTTATCACCATTTCTGTTCAAAATAATTCAGTAACAACAAAGTGTTTCTTGTCTAGAACATCCAGATAAAGGAAGATGTTTTTGAAGTATTCTTAACTGAAGAATACTAAAGAATCTTCTTAGATCAAGAAAAAGCCAATCTCAGTTTACTACTAGTGGATACTCTCCTGCCCCACACACCTTATAGCATCCATCCTTAGGGATGTATGAACATTGACCTCATACATCCATGATCCTTTCTGCTTGCCTCATTTTTCCTGGATTTGTACTTTCCTACATTCTGTGCCCTAAAAAGATCCAGGCAGTAAGAAAAATCTCTAAGAAATTTCTAAATCCAGCTTGCTCCAATGTATGACATTGTCTCTAACTCGTAGACAGAAGGTGTGGGCTGGACACTGACTTTGAAAGCATTCATCCTGCAGGTCTGCCTTTGAGCACTGCTGGGAACGAACCTCTGTCACTGAGCAGAGTCATTCCATTCCCCAGAGCAGTGAGCCAGAGAGGTCCATCAACCACAGCTGTTCCCCAGCTGTCAGCAGCACTGTTGAATTGCTTCAAAGCGTTTTTCAGTGTGTTCTTGAAACCCCATGGTCAGGACACCTGGAGTCTCTCTGCATCTATGTCCAATATCCCGAGGCATAGCTGGCCATCCTTTATTACTGCTTCCAAGTCTGTTCTGGGCAACTGATGCTCTATGACTGGTGGGCTTCCAACTTCTCAAGCAAGACCTTTTCGTGAGATCTTGAAATTAATTACTATCCTGGAGTGGTCAGAAACCCGACTTTGATGTCAAACCAACCCAAGTGGGGGTCCCAACTATGATGCAAGTTAATTTGGTGATCTTGAGCCAGTTACCCAGCTGGCTAAAGCTTCAGGTGAGGAGCATTGGTAAATGAAGAAAAACACTTATTCCTCAGATGTCCTGGAAAACGACTAAGAGCAATCATTTCTGCAAAGCGCTTGGCATATTGAAGTGAAAAAAAAATGGTGGTCACTATTACTATTACTGTTCATGCCAGTGGTAGGTTATAAAACAAGGGATAATCTGTATTTTTTCCCTTTTGACATAAAATGACTTGAGAAGAAAACATAGCAAGTAGAGAAAGGCTAAAAACGTCCTGTCAACCCTATGCATACTGTGTACACATTTACTTTCTCTTTCTGAGTCTTAGGATCCTTTTGCAAAGGATGAGGAGGTTGAAAAGACTGCTTTTTAAGGTCCTTCCACACCTCAAAATGTATAACTCTCAGAATCTGTACTCTGAACTACAGATCTTGGACATGGCTCCCTCATATCCTCCTAATTATGCAGAAGAAGCCTGGCTGTGGTGCTGGGATCAAGGGAGTGGTTTATAGAGTAACTGAGCTTCAAGTACAGCAGGTCGAATGGTGAATGTTATTAATGAATTTAGCCTTCTCTGCTGGAAGGAGGGGAGAACAGTCTGTCTAGCCTCGATCCCTGAAGTATCTGATTGCAGGAATCCTTTGCTAATGCTGAGCAGGTTGTGATGTTTGTGGCCCACGGATGGGAATGAAAACCCTCTGCTCACCATAGGCATGTCTCTTACAGATGAGGAATAGGGCTTCTGGTTCCACTAGGATGTTGTCAAAAAAAATAGTGTTGGCTCCTGGTGAGGGAGCTTTAGCCAGACTGACAAGTGTACCACCTCCAGGCCCCATGTGTTTACAAAGCCACTAGAGTGCTGCTTTGTCTTTTAAACTCATTGCCAGTGGCTGGAACTACATTCCTCTATAGGCTTGAGCATCTTGAGGCCTACCATCTGTCTACCTTATCGCCAGCTGCGGTGGACCCATTCTCAGTACGTGCTACCTGGTAGCTGCTTATTAAATGTCTACTGAATGAAATCAATATTAAAATGAGAGTTTGACTCTTGATTACTGAGTGTCATTTTCTTTTAAAACTTGATGGGTACAGCGCTGGTTTGTTTTGAGAAATAGCAGTAGTATTGGGACAAAGAGTGTTGGAAGTGCCCTGTCTTTGACGCTGCTGCCTGTGAGCTTCACAGACTTAAACAACGGAGTTTTTAGAGCCTCTCATTTTTGGAATGGGTAAAGTCATCTGGTCATGGTGGCAGTCCAATCAGTTGAATAAAAAAATATCATCAGTTATTTGTGCGCACGGTTCCAGACTGTTATCAGTAGATGACAGACTCTCTGTGTAGAAAAACCCAGACAGAACTTTTACGTTTGTGTTTATCAGCTTTGGGATGCTGCTTCTGCATGCTGACTCATTTGGGATGCTGTTTTGATGGGGAGAGTAGAACCATCACTGATTTTCAGCTGGCTGAAAGTGAGTGGGCTGAAATTGGTTAAGACATTTTGCTCACAGAGTGTTAGTGTCCTGCAACAGTGTAAAAACTTAAGGCAATACAAATTCTGGCACTTGAGTCTAGTTCTCACTGGCTGGCTGTGAAATCTTCAGATTTCTGTGCACCTCAATTATCTAACTAAAACGTGGCTCTCCTCTCCCTGAGACAATGATGTGAAATGAACAGAAACACTGTGTGTGGAAGCTATTTGAGTTCTTTGAAAGAGATACACAATATAAATCCAAGCTGGTATTTTTATTTCTGAGTAAATTTGGTCGAGAATAGAATCTGGATTTATATGAGGGTGTTTTATAGACTAAGGTTTATATAGAGGCTTTTAAACTGATGCTATCACAGTGTGCTTAACATGGAATTGGATAGAGCGAGGAAATGCATTCGAGTGCCGTTAAATAACACTGTGCAGACTTGCAGCAGATCACACAGAGAAATTGGCTGGTCTGCCAGTGCTATCTTGAAAGCCTGATGGCTTCAGGGGGAAATGCTGTAGGCTAATGTGCTTAGACTTCCTATGAGATGCAATATCATCCCCTTGGAGTTCAAGGAAAGTACATGAAAAATTTTCTTATTCCTGTCCTCTCCCTCAGTCTCAATAAAGTGTTCCCTTACTGAAATATGCTGAAAGTAGGGACACCCATGTTTCTCCCCTGTGACCAGAGAGAATATTCAACTCCATGAACTTTTGTTTGTATTTTATTCTTGAGGATACGGATATCACACCTGCCTTAGTAGAGTCTTATGCTACTTAGCAGACAGCAGATGTTAATTGAATGTTGTCTTTGTTCTCCATGTTAATTGTGATACTGAGAAAAAAAACTCCTTTGTCAATTGCATCTTGTTGGTTTATTTTTGTTGAATAAAAAGTCGTTCAGTAAGGTACGATACTAAAACCGAAGATGAGAAGCCAAGTGTCTGGCTACTTGACACTCAGAAATACAGAGGCAGAGAGGGCCAGAAGGTGAGCAAAAAAAAAAAATCAATAAATAATATGATATACAAAAGAATGACAGGTTCTCTGACAAAACAAATAAATGAAGAACACAATCAAACTGTGAGATACAAAAGTGACCCAAGAGCATGAACAAAGAAACCGAAGGAAAACACAAATCAAAAATAAATCTCTGTGGGTTACGCCAATGTTACTAATCATTTCTCCGATGTTTGGGAAAAAAATACGAAGACTTTAACTGAGGAGTTCAATGACAAATGAGAAATGATGAGAGACAGCCCAATTAAGTCACCCCTACTGAAGAGGCTTTTCTCCAAAAATAACAGTTCTGCTTTTAATTATAGGTTCTTGGGTCTGTTAATCAGCCATCTTCCTCAAGGCTAAGCTTGGTGCAAATAACAGAGAGGGATTCAGCAAAATGCCCTGTTTAATTAGAAGGAATTTAATTAAAAATATTTTTATACACATGACCAATCACCATTATTTATGCAGATGTTCCTTCATGCTACCTTGGAGATACTCCTCCCCACCCCTCATGTCCCCCCTTAAATATGCTGCTGCGTTTTCTGCAAGAGCTGCTGCAAAATGAGAAGCACTGTGACTGGTAGTTAATACCTATTTTTATCAAAACAGCAGTGCAGCTCACACATCACCCGTGCAATGTAACCATAGTAACCCCAAATAGACAGGGTCTTCAGATTATCATTGTGATCAAAGGTAAGATAGTTCATGTGCCTTTGAAACAGTTACACTACAGTAAACGTTAAAGCATGAAACTGGCTCTTTGAAATTTTATTTTCCTACTACTTAAATGTTAAGGGAAATTTTTGACTTGTAAATGTGGAGTATGGAAATGCCTTTCATTTTGGACGACTCTTCCTGGAAGTGTTAGTAACTGAAAAGATGAATATTCACATGTGCACATCTCTCTAGTGCTTCTGAATATGATATGGAAACAATAATATTAATAATCATATTTTTGAGTTGGAGAATTTGTTTCAGGAGAAAATTACACATTTTCTCAAGATAAGAAGCCAGGTTCTGTGTCCATGGGCTCCGGGGGGGATGGTAGATGCACATCCTATGGGCTGAACTGCAGACAGTGACTCAGGGTTTGGACTAGCTGTCAAATTACAAAGAAAAAAGCATCTTTAATTAGAGGAGCAGTGGAACAGACTTAAACAGTAGCAAGGGAGCAACCCAAACCAAACGTGGATCTGAATGGGGCTTTATAATATACGGGCATTGCAAGATAGGGTGGAAAAACATTAGTGGTATGGAATAAAAATGCCCACAGTTATTAGTCTAATAGAGCATCCATGATCTAGATAGCACCAAACAGAGCCCAACACAGAAGCTGCTATGGCCACAGTAATTGATGGATGGGACAACAGGGACAGCCCCTGCACACCCGGCAAGTGCTATGAACTTAGAATCTTTGAGTGTACAACAAGAACGTAAAAGGAGAGATTCTGTAGCACGTAGCTACAATTTCTTATTTTTTCCTTTCGATGTCTTTATACTTGGTGTTTACTGTGGAAGTGGGTAATGGCAAGAGGTGAGTGTGAGAAAGCAGACTCTTTATTGTGGCCACTTTATTGAGAATGGACTTCTGGCAATTTTGTGTGCAGTAACAAATAACTAATGTTCTGTGGGAGGGGTATCTGAAGAGCCAGTTAACTGCCCAAGGAGAGATGATTATTAAGTTTCATTTTAGAACTTACAGAAAACTTAGCCATTTGTAAATAATTTTCAACAACACATCTTATTTGATCCGGCAACAGCTTTGGAAGAAATAGAAAAATATGTTTTTTGTTTGATTTTGTCTTATTTTGACAGAGCCTGTTCAAGAATGTGCAATACGAGTTCTAAGAATTTAAGGCAGTTAGCTGTGGTCTTCCTCCACCATGCAAGCTGGGTCTACCTCAGCTCATAGCACAGGCCCTCCACTCACTATGCAACCTCTCCACACACAGCAGAACCCCCTCCACTCACAATACAAACCCCTTTCACTGTATAACCCCCTCATTCACAGCAAAATTCTTTCACCTACTGTACATAGTCCCAGATATTGTCAACAACACTTTCTTTTTATACTTCTTGATTTACTTATCAATTTCTTCATTTTCATTTATTTGTTTGGTGGCACAGGGGATAGAAACAGGGCCTCATGCATGCCAGGCAAGTACTCCATCAATGAGCTATGGATGATGCCTAGCTTTCTACGTGCACCAAGCTCCTGGAAACCAAGGTTTAGAAGGTCATATTATCTTAGGAGAAAACTGATATGGAAAAATGTACCTGTTACAATCACAGTAAGAAAAAAACTGTGATTTACTTAAAACTGTACACATGTCTGACAAGGGCTTGCATGGGTATTTGTTCCAGTGAGAATACTAATATTGAGCTTACTTCACTTTACAATTTACCACTTTTACTCAGAAAAGCATATATTTCATTCCTCAAGTCCTAGATTTGTCGGCTCTGTGGACCAACACCATCATTATTCACGGACACCTGTCAGAAATGGAACACTGGAACCAACTCTACACCTACTGAATCAGGATCTCTTGAGCCAGGACCCAGTAATCTGTATTTTTAAACACTGCCCTGGGGGATTCTTAGGTATTTAAAAATGGAACACTCTTTTGCACAGGAAGAGATCTTAGCTACCATCCCATTGCTCTAGGAATACACAAAGAAAATAAGGCCTGGAAAGGTTAAGCAGCCAGCTTGACTTTGCCCTGCGTACTTGAAGCAAGAATAGTATGAGGCCTGGGGTCTCTTAACTCTCAAAAAAATAAAAATAAAAAATAGCACCGGTCCATGACATGTGTCAAGTAGGAGCTGGTCCAGCTAAACATGAGCAAAAAGACTTTGACTTTGGATCCATATGACTTTTGGAATCTAATTACAGTAAATGAATTATAATCCATGCATTTCATTTTGTATCCAGACAGGATGATGCTACCATGAGTTTTCTAAATTCAGTTAATGGGAGCCACTAGGCTCCTTTCGGACGCCCACATCCAGAGCTTGGGGCTTCATCAGGCAATTTGTATTCTTAGCACATGCTAGCTGCTGAAGGAAGCGAAGATGTGTGACTTATATGTCATATGCGAATTTGCTGATTTTGTTTTAAATTTCATGACATGCATAACATCATATTGCATTTTAAGAGCTTTTCCATTACAGTTTACTAACATACTATAAAAATGATTGCTTAAGTCTCTATGTGGTTTTCCTTACAAGCACACAGGCTTACACACACACACACACACACACACGTTATCATAACAAATCCACTGTTTATTCGTTTGCTTTAACAGTATTTTTTTATTTTTTGATACCCTCTCCCTTATCCTTCTAAGGAAACCTCTTATCTTTTCTCTGTTCCCAACTTTACGGTCTAGCATATGTCCCACCAGGTTCTCTTTGCACTAAACTTCTCTTTATAATAATCACCACACACATTTGCAACAGATGTTAAATCAGAATCCGAAATAGAGGAATAGAGGAGCATTGCCATCATGTGGTTTGCAGCCTTCATCCTCTTTTCTAGTTGCATGGCTCTTTCACCTCTCACCCACACTAAGCCAGTGATAGGTCCCCAAGGCCTCAGCTCCCCCTGGAGGGTGAGATTTGTAAAGGGGCTTCTGCCAATTGTGACCTGAGGCTCTCATGTGAAACTCTGCCCTAATCTCTCAGCTTTGGAAAGGAACCACAACTAGCCCAATAGCCAACATAAGATGTCCCCCAGGAGTTTGGGGATACAAACAGTGGGAAGATATTTGAGTCTCACCAGAAAAATCTCACAGACAGAGACTATATCTGTGCTCTCAGGGTGGCTTATGTCAATTACATAAAATGATTACTCATCACTTTCCCCACCTTGGGGAAGTCAGAAACTATATACAGGGAGTGGTAACTAAGGTATATGAGAAATATGGTCCTTTCTATTCCCTTTCTCAAAGGTCATCAGGTTGGGAAGAGTGTGGTTCAAGTCACACCTTAAGTGAAATTGATATTTTGCATTATTACATGGAATGGGAGGTGCTTATTACTGGCACAAGTCTCTGTTGCCATCTGAAATGCCTCAGATTTTTATCTACCAGACCTACTTTAGGGATGCACCCAAACCCAGGAGTGGTTGAACACACAGGTAAGCGTGAGGGCCTGGCCCCTTGTTTTTTGTCCCCTGGGACAGATGGCTATTGTCCAATTGCACCGCTGCTGTTTCACTCACTCTTTACCGACTGCCTTCCTCCACCACCCTTAATTTGGGGCCCCTCATAACTTCAGTTTGCCATGGTTTGTCTGATTCTAAATATACTCAAGGCATCTCTCGTTTTAGTCTTTTTGATTTTTGTTCCTGCTACTAAGCGTTATAGCAGGATTTCCAAATTCAGTTTCTCAAGAGCAGCATGTAAGTTAGCTTCTTTTTGATCCAGTCTACACCCTGTGGGTCACTTGCTGGTCAGGACATACATCAGGATCCTCCAGAATGTTTTTAATGAGAGTGATGCAAAGAGGGGGAAAAGTAGTGTGCATGGCTGTACTTCTTGAGTCCCTATCAAGGTCCAAGTTAGGTATGTAGAATACATGAACACAGGCATAGGAGCTAGCTTCCTCCAGATAGATACAGGAGGGTTATGAGAACAATTTAAAAACTTTGAATGATTTTATTAACACTTTTATGCAGCTACTTTACAGAGTGAAAAATGCCCCTTACGAAATTTTCAAGTCAACAGGAAGAGCTTTAATATATTCTTTTAATGGCTCCAATGATGGTCTGTAGGAGTTCTATAATCTCTACAATCAGTCCTCTCAAGAATATCACAGTAAACATCCTTGTCTGTTCACAAACTCTTAAGACCTAGTGGCTTTTTTGTTTGTTTTTGTAGTTTTATGGATTAGACTTCCGGAAGTCACCTTGCTGGGCCAGGAGGGCCTTTGTGTTTGAAGTTACTATAAATGATGCCACTTGCTCCCTAAAAGTCTCGTCACGGTTTGAGTTTCCACTGGAAATGTGTAGAAGTCCACTCTCCTGTATCAGTGCCAACAGCAACTGTTAGTTGGTGTTACAACTGCTGCCAAACTATGAAGGTAAAATGGTATGCTGCTGTTTTATTGTACATTTCTATGACTTCCCTCAAACCTGAACAAGTTCTCGTGTTTGTGGCCAAGTAGATTTGATCATTTACAAATTGCCGGGTCTAAGTCTGTCTCCATGTTTATGTTATTTATTGCCAGATTATCCCTGCCAAGAGAGAGTAAGAACTCATCATCTGCTTGTAAATTGCTTCTCCCAATATGTTGTCTGTCCATTGATTTTGTTTACAGTATCTTTTCCCATTTAAAGTTCTTTTAAATAGGTATTTTTATAAATTATGTTTCCATTTTTTATGAAGGTCAATTTATATTCATAACTTATCAAAATAGAATTATAAATTTCTGTGAAATTTTTACTTGATTATTATCTTTTAAGTGTATTTTTATAAATACCATCTTCTAAAGGTATAGCCAATCAGTTGCGCAACAGTTAGTTAATCTGTCATGTTTTTATTTTTGTTTCCAATTCTCATTTATTCTAGGGTATTTTTCTTAATCATCTTTTTTTTTCTATTCTGGGCCATTGCCATCTTGATTGATTATAATAAATTTTTATGATATTCTTGTAGCTTGGTATTCAGGTCCTCTTCTACTTTTATTTAACATTATAAACCTTAAGATAATTTTATCCAATTTTACTTTGAAAGTACTATGCTTTCTTTGGGAGTATATTATATTAATTTGGGAGAAGGTGACATTTTATGAAAAGTATTTGAATATGCTACTAGCTTATCACCCAAACCAATGATGGAGAAGTCCATAGAGAATTGTAAATAGAACGAACAAGAATAACAGCAAAAGCTTTCTCTTAGGGAGAAAGAAGCTTGTTTGGGATATCTGTGCAATAAAGAGCAGGCAATTAGAGGTGGGAATGATTGGGGCAGAGAAAAGAAAAATTAAGAAACAAAAACATCCAAGTTCACTGAATTTCTGCATTTTCAACTTGCATTTCCTTGGCAGAAGCATTGCTTGGCTCTCTGTTGCATGAAGCAAACACAGTTAGCCAGATGCTTGGGCATGTGTTCACTGGAGCCAGATCAGGGCATTACAAAAAATTCTGGAATTTAAAGAATAGACTCTGAAAACTTTCTTCATTTACAAATCTCATGCCAGCAGACTGCAATGCTGTTTTCTCCTAAGGTCTAAATCCTGTGCTAGATGGTTAGCTGGCACAGGGATTCTCAATCTTGGGACACAAAGTAAATGTCTATTACGAATGGCTGTCCTCTCTGTCATCAAAACTTAGCAGCATCCCTGCCCTCTAAATGTCAGATGCCTATTCACCACTCTAGACTTGAGTAAAACTGATCCCTGTATCTCCGGGAAGTCAATTACCCCAGATAACTGGGCTAAAGAAACGTTAGCAAACGAAATGATCAGGCGCAGGCTTTGTTGACCCCGTACAAGTTTTCTGTTTAATCGCTGATATGTTCAAAGGAGCCATGAGAGTTGTGATAACACAGAAAAGCAACAAGTGGAAAGAGTATCAAAAATACTTGGGAGATCCAAGATGGCTGCCATGAAAGGACATGGTTTCTGAGGAGTAGGAGAGCAGAAACAATGCAGCGACCAGGAGACTGAACTCTGGGACCTAAAATGCCAGCATTTGTGAGTGCCAGGTGAGCAGAACTCCTACGGTGAGAAAATCAAGTGGGAAAATCCTAGGGATACCCAGTTATTCCCCGAAAAAATCTCCAGGTGACCTGCGGTGCACAGCTCTGATCTGAGCAAGCAGCCATGCTGGGTGCCCGCAGCCGCCATACTAGGCTGGATCACACAGTCTCCCAGACAGACTGAGGAGGAACCGGGTACCGTTTTCACTGACCTGCACACTGAGGGCACACACTGCTCGGACTTGCCAGCAAAAACCTCAGTCCAAGTGTGAGTCCGAGGGCAAGTCTGGGAGGACCCGGGTTCTGCTTCAACCCGAGAGCCTGCAGCAGGCACACACCTACCGACTCCACCGGAACCACCTCAGACTGAGAGGGACCGGGGACCGTTTTTGACCAGACCTCACACTGCGGGCACTCACTACTCGGGTCTGCCAGCAAAAACCTCAGTCCATGAGTGAGTCTGCGGGCCAGCCTGGGAAAGACCCGGGTTCTGCTTCAACCCACGGGTGTACGGGAGGCGCACACCTACTGACTCTGCCGGAACCACCTCAGACTAAGAGCGACAGGGAGAGGGGGGGGAGGGGGGAACCGCTTTGACCAGCTGCACACTGCAGGCACACACTGATCGGGTCCGCCAGCAACCACCTTGGTCCATGTGTGTGTCCATGGGCCAGACAGAGAAGGTCTCGGGCACCATTTCAGACAGGCCTGCATACAGAAGGTGCACACTGCTCGGCAATGCCTGCAACCAACCCAAACCCACTGTGTGTGCCCCAAATATCATCTCAGACTGTGGTGCACAGCCTGGGGGCGCCAAATCTCCAGTCCAGGGGAGAGCCCTTAGCAGCAAGACCAGGGCAGAGCACAGAGACCCCAGCTGACATCTCAAACTGGGACACGCAGTGTCTAGCACAGAGTGAGGAGCAAAGCTTCCAGACCAGAGGGCTGACCAGCCTATGGTAGTCACAGCTTCTAGCACAGAGCACGAAGCCGGGCACACAAGCCCACAAAAAAGTTCAACTGAGACAACAACACACACTAACACACTACTGGAAATCCCTGATCTTCTTGAAGAAAACTCCTGACACAAGAGATTGACAGTTCCAGACTGAAGTTCAGCCTTAGAGCACAAACAGCTCCTTGATTATGTGGAAACAAATGCCCTGAAATCGGCGAAAGAACTCACCCAACAAAAATCAGGACACCATGGCCCCGCCAGAAACACCCAAAAGCAGTGGAGATTTTAATTCAGTGGAGACACAGGAAAAATATGTTAAAGCTTTGATTATGCAGATATTGGAGGAACAAAAGGAGAGACAAAAAGAGGAAATGAACAAGGCCCTCAAAGAAATGGAGAAGAAATTAACTGCCCACATAGAGGAACAATCAAAGATAAACACAGAGGAAACAACCAAAATAGGAGACACAGTCAATCACTTGAAGGAAACGGTACAAAACATGAAAACAGAATTAGAATCTATAAAGAAAACACAAACAGAGAAAAACCTGGATCTGGAGAACTTAGAGAAAAGGTCAGGAACCACAAAGGTAAGCATCACCAATAGACTACAAGAGATGGAAGAGAGAATCTTTGGAGCAGAGGATACGCTGGTTGAAATGGATTCCTCACTCAAGGAAAATAGAAAATCGGAAAAATCCCAAGCACAAAATATCCAAGAAATTAAGGATGCCATGAAAAGATGAAACCTAAGAATAATTGGAATAGATGAAAAAGAAGACTCCAGGCTCCAAGGACCAAAAAATATTTTTAAGAAAATCATAGAAGAAAATTTTCCCAACTTAAAAAAAGAAATGTCCATAAACATACAAGAAGCCTACAGAACACCAAATAGACTAGACCAGAGAAGAAATACCTCTCGTCACATCATAGTCAAAACACTAAACCTACAAAACAAAGAAAAAATATTAA
>CM053749.1:25161246-25185639 GCA_028658305.1 Pachyuromys duprasi
ATATCAGTTTTATTATTAAATTATTTAATAACTGTTAAATTACTCAAAAAGATGAGGAATTAAAAGTAAATGAGAGGAAATATAAGGGACAGAAATTGCACTGTCAGTTAGATGGCACAGCTGGTCAAGGCACCTGTCACTAGAGTTCAGTCCCTGGGACTCACATGGTAGAAGGATTGAGCTGACTCCTGCAAGCTGTCTTCTGACCTTCACTTCGCATGTGTACTGTGCTATGCATGCATGCTTGCATGCATGCCTCACACTCTCCCACACCAATCAATCTCAAACTAAAATGAGAGCTGGAAAAAAAGAACACAGCAGAAACTAGGAGGATGTAGAATGGTGGATAAATAGAACGTAAGAGTAAATAGAAAATTTAGCCATGAAGCTCTGCCAGATGGAAGCAGAAAGATTTCGGGCAGAAGAATACTTTTTAAAATATTGAAAGACAGGAGGCAAGAAATAGGGCACAGTGTCTGGATAACAGGAGTCATAGATGGTAATTAAACCAAAGATGCGAAGAGATACATACTTAAACTTCAAATATTTAAACTTAAAGCAATAAGGAAGAAAAGTAACTTTGAATGCCCAATTTTGTATCTAATCAAATAACTGTTATAATAAGATGGTATAAGTAAACTATTTCCAGGCATACAAGATTTCAAAAAGCTTGTAACACAAAGACTGACATTAGCATGTTTGGAATGATACTTGAGGACTAACAGGGATGACATAGCTTGTTGAGGACTCATTTAGTAGCAAGTGAAAGGAGTCCCTAATTAAAACTTCCATTGTAGGACTTTTTCATTAACAATTTTTAATCACTTAATGTGTTAATGCCAAGTATCTGCTGATTTTGTAGATACTGTGTTTTCCTTCTAGATATTTTGTGTTATTTTGGACTTGAACCCAGAACTTCATGCACATTAGGAAACAACTATATCCTTAGCTCTTTGTTTTTCATTTTGGGATGAGACCTCACCAAGTTGTCCAAATTGGCCTTGAGCTCAGTTTGTAAGCCAAGGTTGACCTTGCATTGATGATCCTCCTTCTTCGCCTTCTTGAGTAGGTAGGATGACAGGTTTTCATCACCAGTCCCAGTTAAAAAAATCTTAAAGCTAATGGGTTTTGTATATTGATCTTGTATCTAGGCTCCTTACAAAATGTTACATTTAATAGTTGTTTTATAGAGTGTAGTACTAACAAAAAAAGATAACTTCTTGATTTCTACTCTATGTGACTTTTGCCTTATACCCCTCAGCCCCATTTCAGTCTCTGGAACACTGTGCCACTGTCTTACATTTGTTCCTCCAGATTCTCATCCGTCTCTGTCGCCTTGTTCTCTGACATAGAACACTGACCAGGTGATGACAGCAAGTCTCCAGGCCCTAGTTTCCAGTTTCTGTTCAGTATGGAGTCCAAAGAGAGATCAGAGGGAAGGTAGAAGGGGAAATATTGATGTTTATGTCTTGATTTTTCACTGCAGTGTTACTTGGAACTGATAGTGTCATTGAATAGAAGTTTCCCCTATACTGACAAACACTGCAAGCTTCCTCCCACTTAGTTCTCTGGGCCACTTTCTCTTCTTACCCAGGAATAAGAGCTGTTGATAATCCAAAGCACTGGAGTTCTATCTTATTCCCTATACTTCTTTTATAGCTATTGCTTTGAATAAAGTTGGATACAAATACATCTTAAAATTATTCAGTTTCAAGCTACTATTTAAGATGATATCTATTAGATTGTGGTGAACACTGAGTTATGTTAAATTATTTTATTTCATCTTTTTCTAACCTGGAATTCATCTTGAATGTTGCTGCATGGTTTCAAATACCTTTATCTCACTAATATGTCCGATGTTGTGTGCTCTTTACTATGCTTATGAAGTAGATGAAATTAGTAGGTTTTATGAGGACTGGCCACTCTTAAACCCATACAGTGTCAAGATTAGTTTAGTGGGCCTTTTGGTTGGTCTGCTTTTGTGGTCCAGGAGATTGAACCCATGGTCTTGTTCACATTGGGCAAGTTTTTTCCTCTGAACTGTATCTTCAGTCCACATAACATTAATATCCTTTTGATGCATCTATTTATTTCATTAACAGTTACTAATGGGCTCCTCTGAGAAAAGGTAGAGATTAGCCATGGAGCGTGCAGTAGTTTTCTCTGAACTTTTACAACTAACAGTGCTAGCTTTTATTTGTAAGTAATTTATTTCTAACTCTAGTATTTACAAGTCTGAGTGGGGTAGATTGCAACTTTCTGCTGTGGTTCCTTTTTTAGTAGTTTGATTTTGGCATCAGGATGCTTTCATGCCTCTAAATTACTTGCAACAGTTAAGTCTTGTTAGAGGTCTTTGTTTTACAAAGTGAGGCACAGTTCATCTATGAAACCATCTGATTGTGGTGCCTTTTCAGTGGTAGACATTTTGTCATCTTTCTAATTTTTGTTCCAGAGTTTTCTTTGATCCCAGGGAAGTTCATTGTGATTTTGTTGTGGTTAAAGTTCTTTTCTTGCAAGTTGCCTGGAATATTATTTTGGGCATTGTGCTATCTGAGGATCTGACTCCTGTCCACTACGGTATGTTTGTTATTGCTGGCTTCTCTATCTCCAGTGAAGCTTATGCATATTATATCTCTCCTTCCAGTTGCTCACTGAGTTAATCCTGGACATACTTATCTGTTTGTTTTTTGTTGCTGTTTTTATTTTCTATTTCATTATTCAGGATATTTGTCTTTATTAATTCCTCCTTTCTAAATTTTTTTGTTTGAGTTTTCTTTATCTCATCTCCTATGTTAAGTTTTAAAATCTTTTATAGTCTTCTTCAATAACAAATATATTTAATACCACAAAATTTTTTCTGATTAGGTATTAGGCGTGGTTCAAGCTCTCCCTTTGCTTTATATCCTAGACATTAAATTCTTTCCTCTTGATTTCTTTTAATTTGTCAGAAGGATTCTACTGTTTCCTTTGCTTTCCAAGCAATCTGATGAGAGAAGGTTGCTATCAAATCCTTCATTCTTTTTAGAATCTGTTGATGTCCCTTTGTGGCAAAATACACAGCCAAGTTTTGAAATTTTCTGTTGATTAACAAAAAGCAGTTTTTCATTAGGGAGGTAAAGATTTATTAAATATCTTATCTATTGCGTTGATTAATTACATTATTCAATCCATTACTTTTTATTTCTCTATTATAGCTAATTTAAAAAGAGTTCATTGAGGGCACCCAACATAATTACCATTTAATCAGGTTCTTCCTGCTTTCCTGAATTTGTAAACATATATTTAACAACTACAATATGGCATGCATGCTCTGTCTTCCAATACCAGATATTATAAAGGGGAAGTCTAATGGTATCCTAGTATCATTTTTGTTGGGGTGATAAAATACCCAGACAAAATGTGACTTAGGGAAGAAGGGGCTAATTTTCAACTCACAATTCCAGGTATATAGTCCATTTTTTCTGGAAAGTCACAATGCAAGAACTAGAGTTAGCTGGTCATATCACACATACACAGTAAAAAACAGTTCTTGATTGCCTCTCTTCTGAGGTGGATTCAAGTTGACAATTAAAGATACCCATCAAAAATGGATTCCCTCCCCCCATCTTTTACATTTGTATGTTATTGTCTTAGCTAGTTTTCTCTTCTTCTGTGTAATTTAAGATGGCTGCCTGGATATATATTTTATGGACATTGGAAGAGAGAGAAAACAGGGAATGAGACAGGAGCCTACCACAGAGGGCCTCTGAAAGACTCTACCCAGCAGGGTATCAAAGTAGATGCTGAGACTCATAGCCAAACTTTGGGTAGAGGGCAAGGAATATTATAAAAGAAGGGGAAGATAGAAAGACCTGGAGAGGACAGGAGCTTTACAGGGACAGCAACAGAATCAAAAAATCTGGGCACAGGGTTTTTTCTGAAAATGATATTCCAACCAAGGACCATTCATGGAGATAACCTAGAACCCCTGCACAGATGTAGCCCATGGTAGCTCAGTGTCCAAAGAGGGTTCCCTAGCAATGAGAACAGGGACTGTCTCTAACATGAACTCAGTTGCTGGCTCTTTGATCACCTCCCCCTGATGGGGGAGCAGCTTTACCAGGCCACAGAGGATGACAATGCAGACAGTCTTGATGAGACCTGATAGGCTAGGGTGGGAGGGAAGGGGAGGAGGACCTCCCCTGTCAGTGGAATGGAGGAGAGGCATGGGAGGAGATGAGGAAGGGAGGGCAGGATTGGGAAGGGACCAGGAAAGGGTCTACAGCTCGGATACCAAAGTGAATAAACTGTAATTAATAAAAATAAAATAATTTTTTAAAGTTCAAAAAAAAAAAACAATGAATTTCTCATCAATCCTGCCTGAAACTGGATGGGCTCAAATGGATTTAATCCTTAGAGTTAATCCATCCAGAAAAACAAAAACAAAAAACAAAACAATGCTTAGTTTGTATAATTACTAGTTGTATTTTGCTTTCTCCTGTGCTGGCTCTCATATTTTTTATATGTGACACCTCTTGACTTAGCTATCCAGTTTCTTCTTTTATCTTCTTGATTTACATATTTTAAAATGTTATAACACGCATATTGGGCAGCTCACAACTCTCTGTAACTCTAGCTCCATGGGATCTGATGCCCTCTTCTGGAAGAAACAGATACCTGCACACAAGTGATATATATACACACACCCAAACACACACACATACACAAATAAATTTGAACAAATGTTTAAATTTCCCTTTTCTACTTTTCAGTTTTTCTTCTATAAAACCTGCCACAAACTCGGGATTTTATTACAATGGGTGATATTACTTTTCCATTCAATTGTTACTTGGAAAATCATAGGTCATATTTACATTTGACCTTTTTAACCTCTCTTCCAATAGCACTGTAGTTGTCTTCCAACTCTCCAAGTAACTGGTGTCTTGGGGTATACTCTGCCTGTTTAGAATAATCTTTCTCTCTCAGGCTGCTAAAAAATCTTGTGCTTTTATTGTCTTTGTTGGTTTCCTGGAACTTCAGAGTGTAGGACTGCCCTCTGTGTTCGCAGTTCTGTAAGCAGCAGTGCTGAAGCAGTATGGCTAGCCCTTAGGCACCAGACAGAAAGCACCATACTACCCAGGACCCAAGGAGGTCAAGTTTACTAACATTAGGTTTACAGCAACCTCTGTCCCCTTCCTATCATGAAGGTCCAAAAGGCACAGATTTACAACATACACTTTCTAACATTTATGACATTCTAGTTCCCATGTGAAGCCTCCTCTACAAGTATAGGAATCTTGATCCTCACACTCTTCATGATACAGAAGGCTCCTTCTACAGGAACAACATGGAGCTCATGACTTTCCCAGAACTCCTAGGAACCAAGAGTTTAGGAAAGTCATAAAATGATAAATGGAGTAGCATTAGGTTGAGTAAGCTAGCAAAGGTTAGCCTTCTCCCAGAATCTGCTGCTGACCCTCAGGATCCCTCTAGACTAACTGTAAAATTGTTTTACTTACATCGCTTCTGGCTTTGACAAAATATTTCACACAACCAACATAACGAAGGATCTGTTTTGGCTCATGGTCTGAGGATCAATTCATCATGACAGGAAAGTCATAATGGCAGGGTCATGAGGCAGGTAGTCACATTGTATAAACAGTCAAGAAATAGAGAGAGGCAAGTGCTGGTGCTTGGGTCCCTCTCTATTTAGTCCAGGCCCTGGAAGAGTGTCACATATTCAAGGAGGTCTTCCTTGCCCAGCTAGAAACACCCTGAACCCTCATAGATATGTTTTCATGGTGAGTTTAAGTTTCCTCACAAATATAAACTTTTTTTTAATACAAGATCTCATGATGTAGCCCAGACCACACTGAAATTTGCTAAGCAGCCCACGTTATTCTCGGATTTTGGATCATCCTGCCTCGTCTCCCAAGTGATGGATTATAGGCATGGCTTCTCTTCCAGTTAGTAATGCCAGTTTTGCAAATGGTTGTTTTAGGGCCAAATTACCCATCTCTGTGCCTTTGTTTGTTCTCTATAAGTAAAAATGTTAGATTACATGATCCTTAAGGTCTCTTTTTAGAAAAAAAACTCGTAATTTTTATTATTTTAATTTATTTCTAAAAGGATTGAGGACATATTGTCTGGATTCTTGATCAAAGAATGTGGCCATAGTAAGTTTATAAGCAGTTTGGAAGATTTCAACCTAATTACATATTGTTAACAGTTAAGGATTGCACTAGTACTATATTATTACCATAGCTAACTGAAACTTCAGTATCCCAAAACAACATAAATTTAGCACCTTTTAGTTCTCTAGGTAGATATCAACACAAATCACAATAGGATAAAATTGAAGTTGGGCTACAATCCTTGCTGGAGTTTTGAATATGAACTGTCTCTCATAGTCTCGGGTATTTGAACCCTTGGTCTCCAGCTGATGGTGAGAGGTTGTAGAGCCTTCAGGAGATGGAACCTCTCTGGTAGAAGCAGATAACCTGAGCAAGCCTTCAGATTTCACAGCCGAGTCCCACTTACAGTCCCACAGGCCTGGTGATATGATGTGGCCAGCTGCCTGACACTTCTGCTGCTATGGTTTCCCTGCCACAATAGACTATAAGCCAAAGTAAGCTTATCCTTTTCTATTGTTTTTGTCAGAATCATAGAAAAGTAACCCAAGGCTTCAGGGGACAGTTTCCTTGAGCATTCTAGCTGGCAGCATTTGCCTATATTCCTTGGATCACGTGCATCTTTCTATGCCTTCTTTTCATAACTACAGTTTCCTCCAATCAAATCCAGGGAGGGGTCTTCAATTTGGAGGGTTCCACATGATCAGATAGGGTAATTTCCTCAACCCAAGGTTCTTAACTTAATTACATATGCTAATGTCTCTTGAGGCAAGAGAGTTAATGTAGTCATGTTTATAGGTTCTAGGGATTAGGGCTTTGCAGGGCCATTACTTCACCTACCACAAAAATTGCTCTTAGTATTTTAGGTGCAATGGTGGTACTGTGGTTAAGTTTAATACATGTTTATAACGGAAGTTTGTTTATGGATTGTTCTTTTGAACAATAGTCCAGAGAATGTCTGTATAATCCTTTTTGATGTATAAGGAATGGCTTAGAATAAGTACATAAGATAGTATTTGTTGCAGAAATAATTATAAATGAAGATTTGGAAGAAAGTGTAGAATTAGAAAAAAAAAACAACAAATATGTCATTTTGTCATTCCTAATCATAGGGATTAGGGAAGGATTGAGGACATAGGGAACTGTGGCAGACAAGCCTGGTGGGGAAGCTGTCATTTAGAGAAACTGAGAAAAACAGTCACATGGCAGGGAGTACAAGGTCCAGTCTAGAATGAGGCTCCTCCCATAGAAGTGACCTCATTTCTTCAATAAGAGCACAAAAGACCTAACGGCATCAGGGGGCCATGGCTCTGGACTAAGAGAGAAGGTGGGGAGTGGGTGTGACGCCTGCACGGCAACTGTGGGTCCCTCTTGGGTTTTGACTACCGACACAACAAACAGTCTGTTCATCTCTCTGAAAGTGAACAGATTATTTGGCGATAGGAGTGGATTCCGAAACTATTTGCAAGTGTCTGTAAGGTTTTGAAAGTTTTCACAAGATAACGGCTCTTGTTCATGCTTGCACATGATTTTAGATACTTAGGAGTAAAATGACACTATTTAAATTTAATGGCAATATCTAAATGTAATGACAATATCTAAATCTAATTTTAAGAATCATTATCTTCTACCAGTGGAAACAGAAGTGAAAGTGTTACTTGCTTCTTAGAGTAAAATCACCACATTTTACACA
Organism: Pachyuromys duprasi; assembly: GCA_028658305.1. NCBI lineage: Eukaryota > Metazoa > Chordata > Mammalia > Rodentia > Muridae > Pachyuromys > Pachyuromys duprasi. Next base: position 25,169,050 of record CM053749.1, read on the forward strand.
TTGTGCTTCCTACTTTCACCATGCGGCCCTCAAAGGAAAGCACCCACCTGGAGAAGAGTCCATTAAGGACGAAGAGTTCAGTACTATTGCCAGAGGAACAAGCAAAAATGTGCACACCTTACTGTATTACGCTGACAGCAACATGCCACCTTCATCTCATTGTCCTCATAAAATAATGGCAATCATTAAAACATGTATCAGCTCATTTACTCTCAAAGACAGACCCTTAAGTACGCCTTATCCCTATTTTATAAGTCAAGAAACTGAGGCTCATATAGCTCAGATAGAATGCCTGGGCCTTAGACATGAGCCTGTCACACCCCGTAGACTGCTCTCAAACAATAATCAACATTTCTTCTATTTGTTCACCATATGCATATTATGCAGTCCAGAGCAGCAAGCCCTTCATATTCTGAGGCATCTGTAGGTGCTTTCTCAGGTATAGTCACTAGATGTCATTCAGCAATGACAATGACAAATAAAATGAATCATATTGAATGCTGTGCTTTTCCTTGCTTAATTGGAGAACTGAACCAATAATGTATACCACAGGGTTTTAAACTCTAAACTTCATGAAAAGAGTTATGGGCTATATTTTTTCCAACTGACTACATGGATAGTTTCTACTGACTTCTTTTACATAAACATTTATTTCTGATATTGAGTTTATCCAACTTAGCAACATCAACTGTCTTGACATACTTGGGAGTAACATAATATAGATTGTCAGATTTACCAAGTTTGTGACAAAATGTATTTAAAAAAACAATAATAGTTATTTAACACACACACACACACACACACATGTGCCCAAGGTTGTTAAGCCTTTTATTTATGTTCTGCTAGGAAGAGGAGCAGTTGAACCCTCGGGCTGGAGATTTTTGAAGCTGCCTTTCCCCAAGTCAGAAGCTGCAGTATTCACAGGTTAGAAAGCACATTTAGATATTTAAATCGTGTCTTTTCTCTTTGCTTTGCTTCTGAAGCATGGGCATAAATCAGTTTATGGGTCATTATGTATTACAGTGAAAAAGGAGACTGGAAAAGGGATTTTTGGAAATAAAATTTTAGATGTATTAGTTCAATTACATAAAATATAAATTACCCATGTTTCAAGAAATGCCATAATTCACCTAGTACCCTGTGTCTTAGTCAGCATTCTATTGCTGTGAAGAGACACCATAGCCACAGAAACTCTTATAAAGAAAAAAACATTTAGTTGGGCTGGCTAACATTTAGAGGTTTAGTCCAGTATCCTAAAGGCAGGAAGCATGGCACCACATAGGCAGACATGGTGCTGGAGTAGTAGCTTGAGAGGTTTACGTTCAGGTCCGCAGGCAGCAGGAAGAAAGAGAGAGTATGAGCCACTGGGTGTAGCTTGAACATTTTAAACCCCAAAGTCACCCCCAGTGACACACTTCCTCCTAGAAGGCCACACCTACTCCAACAAGTTCATACCTCCTAATTCCTGTCAAGTATACCATTCCCTAATAAACAAGCATTCGATTCTATGAGCCTATGGAAACATTCTTATTCAAACTACTATGTTGTGTAAACATGCCTGGTTCTTTTATTTAATTTTAAGTGGTTATGGCATTCTAATTAAAGATCATGTATTTAGTATACAACATTCCTCTTTGACATTGCTCTGTTGAAACAATGCCCAATAATGTACCGTAAGCCAAACAGTACATAATTTTAAATTGTTTAGTGGCCATATTAAAAAAGTAAAAACAAACAGGTGGAATTAATTTTAGTAGCATATTTTACTAACTTGTTATCAGATGAGTAATATTTCAACTTGTAATTAATGTTAAAAACTATGTTCCATGGGTATAATTTCGGGCACAGCACTTGCCTAGCAAGCTTAAGGCTCTGGGCTCTGTCTCTAGTACCGTAGAAACAACCTTATTTTTATTATTATAAAAATTATTGAGACGCTTTTTATATTAGGTCTTTGAAACAGAGGTCATAATTATGCATATAGTACACATTGACTGAGCTCGTCACTTCTAAGTGCCTAGTAGTCACGAGGTTTTGGTAAGCTAACAGACAAGACTGTGTACTTAAGACAGGACCTCAAGCTAATCTGACCCAGATCCAAGAGAGCCTGAAGTGACTCTCCTGGGAGAAACAGCTGAGTCTATGAAGTCAGAGCTTGGAGTCCTGAACTCACATCTCTGGAGCTCAGAGTACGGCAGCCGTAATTGAATCTTAGAGCAGCTACAGCGTGCAGAACAAAGACATTTGAATCCAAAGGAGAAATAGAGAAACTGATGGTGTGCAAAAGGCGCACAGATCACACGTGCTTGAATGAGCAATTTTCTATAGACCTTGTCAAATGCCGGGATGAGTTTCTAGAATTCTCTGGGTAATTACTTAATATATGGTGTAATGTGTGGATTCCTTCCTTTTCCCAAAGGAAGCTATCTATTACTTTGAATAACTTTCAACCTAAAATACTTACATCATTATTACATTTTCCTCAGGTCCATAAACCATGGCTTGGTTTTATCAGTAAAGTATTAACCTAACTTCCTAGTGAATGGGGAGAGAAGAATTCTACCTACTTGGTTTGAAAAGGCACACATTTTCCTTGTATTTCTTAGAGCACAGAAACCAATAGTCTGATGAGCCATTTGCTGGATGTTCTGCTACGTACCTGGAGTTCGGCCTGTAACTCATGTCTCTCTCCCTTCCAGGATATGAGACATCTGATTACTGACAGTGACTTACATGTCCAACTGCTTCACATTTCAAATGCAGAGGACACTCCTTTTAACGCTCCAGACTTACAGTTTTTTTCCACAAACATAGTCATTGATTTATTGAAAACCCACTATTCCAGACACTAGACATTAGCTTTAAAAGATAGGTGAAAAGCCTTCCTACTTAGAGAACAGACCATAAATGAATAGATCAATCAATAAAAAATAACTGATTGGTAGTGGTAACTGCTGTTGAGATAAATAGATCGAGGGGCCAGTATTCAGAGGTGATTAGGGTAAGAGTGTGGGCAAAGCCAACACTACTTGAAAGGTGACACTTGAACAGAGACCTTAAAGAAAGTGGAGTAAAAGAGTGACAACACAGGTGACCAGCCGTGCTCAAGGCGTGTGGCTCTGCTGGGGACTCCATGTATCTTCATGGTCGGTAAAGACTCCTCTTTTATCTTACTGACCACACCAGAAAGGGCACTGAGATCTTCCTAGTCAAAAATCAGAATCTTGAGTATTCTGAATTTACCAAATGGTCCCAAAGTCAGTGCAAGAAGAGCCAGGGAGAGAGAGGGAGGGCAGCAGAGGGCTCTTCTCAGCCTTGACTATCTCAAAGCAGGATTGTCAAGGCAGACCTTCATTCCCCATGCTGAGCCTTTTGCTACTGCATTTAAATGTCTTTGTTCTTGCCCCATCTTTTGATCCCCTTTTTCAAAATTTAGCCAAAGAAAAAGCTGACTCACCCATTGAGTGGGGCACTCCTGAACCTTGCTGTCTAGCCTGCACTCTCCCTTTCAGGGTCTGTCCCTAGGTATACATTCACTGTCCCAGCGGCAGCAAGGGGCTCATCACTGAGGCAAAATTAGTTAAACTGTGGTCAAATCAACCTAGTTCAACTAGGAGATTTACTAGCAGGAGTAAATCAAAACTAACCATAGGGAGTCTGAAGCAGTAGGAAGAGTTAAAGTCTGAAGGTGTTTCTCTAACAGATACATATGAGTAGGTAATAACCCCTGGCTCGGATGCAGCTAAACGGGAAAGGATTCATTTAAAGAAGGCCAAGAAACGTCAGGCCTGGAGAACACAGGTTCCCTTTCAAAAATTAGTGAGTCATGAGAATTTAGGCAATAAATGAATAATTGTGGGGTAAGGTTAACTAAGTGTTTTAAGGTTATTGAAGATGTTAAATTACACCAATTTAGCAGAGAGTGGGTTCAACGTGTTTTAATATAACAATTAGCTCTAGGTAAAGGAGGAGGAGCCCGGGGCTTTTATGCCATAGGCTTTCTGCTGTGTGAAATCATGGCAGCATTTTGCCGAATGGGGCCAGAACCTCAAACTATCCAGCTGACTGGCTTTGGGTTGATTTACATTTTCTTAAAAAAAAAAAACAAAACAAAACAAACAACCAAAAAAAAAAAAAAAAAGCCCTAAAGTTTCTTTTAAAAGAAAACTCACAGAAATAAGAACCACGCGCTGTTAGAGGTGGAAGGGCATGCGAGCCGTGATTGGAACTTTCCATTTTACAGACGAAGAAGCAGTGTCTTCATCTGAGGTGGGGAGGCGGGAGATTGTCTATCCTGCACCTGCAAGAACCCGTGAAATCTAAGGAAGCCGAGCGGCTGCACAAAGTCTGGCGCACGGCAGACACAGAAGGTGGACTCGGTGGCCTGGGTTCCCCTCCTGGCTGTCCACCAACGTTAGATTTTAAAGGACTTTTCTTTAGTGGCTTCCCACAAGGCAGGTAAATAACCATTTATTAGGCTGGATCCTTCCTCCCTGCCCCCGCCCCCATCCACCCCATTTCAGTCACTTTTCTGTGTAGTTTAAACATAACCTTGGGAATATCGCCAGTAACAGAAGGAAAACAAATCAGATGTGCCCGGAGACAGCCAAGTCAGTCAGAATTCAACACACTGAGGGTGTAGCAGTAAACTCGCTTTTGAGACAAGGAAACAGTGGGTGCGGTTGCGCGCAATCCAAATGCACGGCAATGTGCATATTTGGGTAAAAAAAAAAAAAAAAAGTGACCTGAAATTTGACCCAACACCGAAAGGCAGAGTGTTCATATTTTACTGAAGAGCGTAGCCCTAACTAGCTAGAAAATCACTAGGGATGAAATCCTTTGTGTTGAGCTTATGCTTCAAGCTGTCGCCAACGCCACGGCATTTCCCTGGGGCATGTGATATAGTGTGGAATCATTCTGCAAAATGCAATGTAAATCTCTCAGCAGTGATGCTAGAGCCAAGTTATCCCTCACCCTGGGCTGGAGCAGTCTATCTTTTTATGCCACATGGATCTCTGATTCCCTCATACACACCATATGCTCCAAACCAGAGTTTGAAAAAAGAAAAGAAAAGAAAAAAAAAAGAACTTCTTATGTTCCCTCAACATGTAAATAAATATTCAGTCTTACTCATAAGAGAAATGCTGCTTGGGCAGACCACAGGGAGACGTAAATCTCCTAACCCGTGGGGGATCCTAACTTTGCCTTGGCATGCCTGTGAGGAAAATGAACCTCCACAGATTAGTAGCTTGAATGCAAACTGGTACACGGTTCAGGGGAGAATTTCAGTATCTAGGAATAATTATTTCTAGATCTATTTCTAGAAATCAGTCTCAAAGACACACTGGAAACACATGAAAAGCTGTTAATTTAAGAGATGTTAATTGCAGCACCATTACTCATTTAAAAGCAAAGAAAACACCGTCAAATACCCGTTAATAGGAGGTTGGCTAAATAGTGGCCTATTCTATGGCTGTAAAAGGGAGAAAGATCTTTAGATGCTGCCAACGTCTAAAATGCTATTAATTAAACAAAATGAAAACAAAGAGCCAATATAACATAGTGTATACCAGAGGGTTTTTATGTTTGGTTGTATGCCAAAATTTAAAAATGGAAATTTAACCCAACAACTACCAAAATGTCTCAAGTTAGGGCAGAGGGGACAGGGATAGCAACTAGGCTCTCTGTCCCCATCCTGCGTGGTTTTTCATTTTGAATACTTGAGGTCTTTTATCTAATTTTAAAACAAAACAGAAAAAATTCAGTGACACAAAAGAACATTATTGTGATGGACCTGGGGCTTAGGCACACATTGAAATAATTTCAAGTGATTTTAAAATCCGAACAACTTTTAACTGCATCCCAAGTGGGGTATACTCAAAGCCTAAAAATAACCACATGAAATCTGAAGCCATTTTTAGTTGTTATATTTTTAGCAATAATGTATGTGAGATAATTTTGAGAACATATATTTTAAGCAAGTAAAAATTACATTAATGCAGTAGGAGGAAGAAAAAAAGACAGAAGAAAAATGCAAATGCAAATTGAAACTCAAGGTATGTTAATAAAATTTCACTAATCCTAAAACCAAACTGAAAATATTAAAATGAATTTTTGGTATAACTTTGCTTAAATATAGATGGTCTTAAAAGAGCAACCAGTCCAATAACAATGAAAATACTTTGTTGCAAAACTGATTCCTAAACAGATTGTCTTCTTGAAAGGTCCAAGGCTCCTTGGAGAGATGGCGAATTTTTAAATGGAAGGTCAGAAGTCATAGATGATAAGGATGGAACATTAAACCAACCCAAATGCAAGAAGTGTATCAAAGACCATAAGGGTCATGTCAAAAGAGTGCAGGACAAACATGAAGACTTCCCCACCCCCCCCCTTGTGAAAATGGAGTGTTTCAATCACAAAAAGAGTAACTAGCACAGACTGAAAGGTAGCAGGTATGTTACTGTCCATGCATCCAGAGAGATGTATTTTAAGAACCTGTCTTGGTGGCAACATGTAAAGAATGCTGTGGAAACAACACATTATTTTCAAAATTAGTCAGTTAGAGGAAATTATCAATCACTTGACCTGCTTGGCTCTTGTTTATATTAGACCATGGCGTGCTCAAGTAGTCAAACTGGGAAACTCCTTTGAGGAGACTATACTAGATTAAGTAGTGACCATCAGTGGGAACTGGGACAGCCAGTGGGTAGACAGGAAAGCAACAATCTACAGAACTGCCTGTGTCTATGAATTCGGTGGGTTCACTGTAAAATTCTGAGGTCTGAGAGCATGCAGCTATAACCCATTTGATGCCAGCACTGCTGGTTAGGAGGTGTTGGGTGCTACCATCCACAGAACAACCTCAGACAAGGTCACTCTGTAAGCAGGATGGAGCAAAATGAAAACAAGACTACATAGTCATCCCTAAAAACAAATAATGTGCATTATCCAAGCCAAACCTATGGAACATCCCCTATTCTAATCATGAAGAGGGAAATGGCTTCTTTATCAATCAGAGATTAGGCTTAGTCTGATCTTAGCTCCTTTAAGACTTCACCAAGTGGGTAATTACATGATTACTTTCACTTCCTGACATATGATACAGAGCCAAATCCTGACCCCCTATACCTTCTCTAAACATCACAAATGGAAACCCAGATCCTATCACAAGTCTTCCTCTCTCACACCATTTGAGATATCCCTTGATTCTCCGCTGCCTAGTTAGGGTTGCTACCACTGTGGTGAAATACCAGGAGAAAAGCCACTTGAGGAGGAAAGGGATTGTTCAGCTCACACTTCCATATACTGTTCATCACCAAAGGAAGTCATGGAAGGAACTCAAACAGGGCAGGAACCTGGAGGCCATGGAGGAGTGCTGCTAACTAGCTGGTTTCTCATGTCTTACCCTGTTTTCTTATAGAATCCAGGACCACCAGCCTAGAAGCAGCCCCATCAACACTGTCCTTGGCCCTCCCCCACCAATCACTAAGAAAATGTTCTACAGGCCTGCCTGCCTACAGCCCAATCATATCAAGACTCTTTTTTTTTTCAGTTGCCTTATCTCTAATGTCAGCTTGTGTCAAGCTGACATAAAACTAGCCAGGACACCCTTAGTGAGCATTCCCTTTCTTTGTATCACATAAGAAATCCATTTTGCTCATGTTCAGGGACATTCTGGTAGTCTTTGCTAGAGTGGCAATTTGTGGGTGTGATGGATTAAGCCGACAGCAGAATCACCAATCAGCGCTTGCTTTCTGATGTGATGCTCCTGGCATCATTTTTGAAGAAATCATGATAGAAAAGAGTTGAGCTTGATTCTGATTGAGCCCCTAGCTTTAACCATAAGAAACATTGGACACACATAAGAAACATTTCGAGGAATCGCATTCAATTTCCTCATAAAACAATCACTCATTTTTCTTTATTTTCCTAAACAACAAATAAATATAGCCAGCATGTGGAGAGGATCTTAAGTTTAAACAAAAGTCAGCAGACAGAGCAACACATTACGTGTCCCCTTTGGATATGATTTGTATAAACTACTAGCAAACTAATAATGCCAGTAACAAGTGAACTGAGGATGTTTAGACAGTGACTAGAGGTTTCTTGTTATTAAATTATGATCATGAATAGTTGTAGGTTTTTTTAAAGCAACAACACCATTTTTGGGTTATTTAGGTGCTTGAAATTCACTTTAATGCAATATAGTCATAACAAACCAGTGTTGATGCCTCCTTTTACTCTTATTTGACTACTAAAAGACAGTACTCTTTACTCTGATACCTATCTTTGATGTGTTTTATAAGTTCTGTAACAAACAATTTTTAAAGTGTCTTTAAGCCACCTAATTTAACAGATCATTTTTGAAAGAAGATATGTTGAATAGAGACAAACTTAAAGGCAACAGCTCAGAATGGCTCTAAATTTGAGAGAAGCAATAATGGCCTTAAAAATCCCTTCCACTATGGAGATTGCTTTCTGACCAATTTCTCAGGATCTGTCTGATATCACCTATTTCTTTTCCTTTTCTTTCCTGAGTTTTTATTTAATACACTCACAGTTGTATCAACAGCCTGTGATGAGGAATGAAGAATTATTACCAGGCAGAGTGGACGACAGCCTGTGGAGAAACCTTCAATTTAAATGTTTGACTCGTCAAAGAGAGAGATGCATTATTTGAACAGTTACCTGGATCTGTGGCAGACATCAGTGAACCAAAAAATAAACAGTCAGTGAAATGGAAGTCTCCGCTCTTCAGCTGGCCAGCATACACCATGGCCTTCACAAAGCCATACATAATTAACCTGTAAAAGAGAAACAGAAGACCTTCAAACATCAGGCTGGATCCCGTGTAAACCCTTGCTAGCTCAGAGAACATTCTTATGTGCTTTCTGGATATGGACCATGCATAAACCACCACAATTCTGCCAACTCATGGCCGTTATGATCTCTCAGCTCTGAGCAGTACTTTCAATGAATATCACAAGCCATCCACCAAGCAAATGGTTAACAGAACATTTGATAGCATATGCCATGGAAAATAAGGTAAGCTTCAAGGATGTAAAAAAACAAAAAATAAATAAAAAAACAAAACAAAACAACAACAACAAAAACCAGTCAAATGTGGCAGGCGCAGCAAATTGTGCCTACAAACCAATATAACCTAAAATCAGTAATAGTCCTTAGAAACTGTAAACCATCCAGTCTGTAGACAGATGCTGAAATCCTCACATGAACTTGAAGTTTGGTTTTTAAAAATTGGGCTGTGGTTGTGAGTATGACTAAAAAAAATGGCTGAATATTGGCTATTAGAACTAAACAATTTCAACAGTGATACAGATGGTTTAACTCTCTTAAGAGACCTACCTCTGTCAGGGGATATTCCAGACAGACTATCTGTCACATTCAAGCTATATGATTATTGTAGGGTATTATTAAAACTGTCTACCCCTCAGTATGTTGTTCATCAGAGAGGATAACAAGAATGGCACACGGAGACCTTGGAGGATAAAAAAGAAAGAAAGAAAGAAAGAAAAGAAATGTAGGCTGTCCAGAGCTCTTAGCATTCTCAGGGAGCTGCTTGCTTTGCTCATGAAGGAGGAGATGGGAAGCATTTGTTTACAGTTTCTGCCTCTTCACATGCTTTAATTAACTTCCCCTGCAGTTGAGCCTATAAGGTCGGCACTATCCGTTGACACCTGAGAAAACCGAACACAGGATGATGCAGTCACCTGCTTCACATGGCACATCAAGCAGGATGCTTAGGCTTGAACTCGGATGGCCTGATTTCAATGCTGGGGATTTCAGCCACTGCAATGTGTCACCTGAAGGATGGCTTCAGTGTTTTCCACTGTACTGATAACCTGTGACCCTTTAATAAAGTTTCTCATGATGTGATGAGCCCCAACCGTAAAATTATTTTTTGTTGCTAATTCATAACAGTAATTTCACTACTGTCATGAATCATAATGTAAATATCTGCTAGGCAGGATATCTGATATATGACCCCAGGGAAAGGGTCTTTTGACTTCCAAAGGGGTTGTGACCCACAGATTGGGAGCCAGAACCATTGCTCTAGACCGTCCAAAGAGAAGTAATGGTGCACCCTTGAAAACTTGAGGCTGACCCAATCCTCTGGACTGCACTATTGCAGAGATCCACAGTGAGCTGGGGATAAGACACAAATATGGCTTCACAGAGTAAGAACTGAATCTTAGCCAGGCTGACTGTACTCAATATTAGCCAACACTCTGCCAGTAGGGTATGACCGCAGGAACTATAAAGAGGCAAGTCCAAGGGCCTCAACCTGGCTACCAAATACAGATTCCATTCTCCCACCCCCACCAGATCCAGAAAGGCTTTATTTTGTCGTTGCTTTATATATATTTAAACTGAACTCCCTACTAAGGATTAGTGAACCCTTGTCTGTGAGGGATAGATGCCCTCCCTTACCCCCACCCCCTTGCCACGTGTGGCAGGCTGGAGAGTTAGGCCTGAGGTCATTAGATAGAGAAAGGTGGCCTGATGTGAGTAGTCTGAGCGTCCACCTAGGGCTGTGGTGAAATCCTGATCAGTGCTGTTGAGGGAACTGTGTCTGGATTCATGACTCAATATTAACACCAAAGGCCATGCAGATAGCCCTGCTCTGTGCTGGCCAATGGGACCATGTAGACGGCTGAGGGCTGAGCAGAGCTGTCCCCACCCCTCACCGGGGCAGCATGACAGAGCTGGCCCCTGGTGAAGGGGTTGCGAAAGGCTACCTCACCCCTTGTCAGCTGCTGCAGGTAGAAGAGCTGGCCCTGCCCCTCACCTGGGGCAGGGGCAGACGAATTCAGCTACCACTCAGGCATAGATCCAGGACTTTGAGTGAGCCCACTCCAACTTCTTCCCAATCTGTGAACTGTTGGGACACATGAAGGAGCCTGTCCTGCAGAACTAACGCTACAGGATCTCCACAACACAGCATAACAGGAGATCTGAGAGGAGTCCCAGCGAGGGTTCAATGTTGATAGTGTAACAGAAGCCAGAGCTCTCAAACGAGACCAATGACTCATTGCAATGGATATTTGCAAGTAAATAAGTTTGGGCAAAAGATGTACGTAACCATGACACCCTGCAGCTTTCATGGTGAATTTTTTGTTGTTTGTTTTGTTTATCTTTCCTTTGTTTTATTATTTTAGGTGGGGGGGGGTTCAAGGGCTGAAGGCAATATGAAGGGATGGGGAGATAAGTAGGATTGGGATGCATGATGTGAAATTCACAAAGAATCAATTAAAAAGTTAAAAAAAAAACAAATGAACCAAAATATGTGTCTTCATTGAGCACACACTTTAATGGAATGGACAAAAATGGAAATGATGAGAAATTTAAATAGTATCTGCTGTTCACATCATTCCCTTGGTTGGAATTTGCAAGTATTGTCAGCCCGGTGATATTTTGGATAGCAGAGTAGTCTTCATTATTCTTCCTTTCAGCCCTCTTTCACATCCTGGCCTCACAAATACTCTTTCTCATTTGAACTGTACTTCAGACAGTGAAAACCACCAGGCAGTAGAATCTTGATAATCAGTACAAACTATGATCATATCACTAAATTCTGAATTGACTAGTTAATTTTATAGGAAGCAGAAACTTGGAGTTGAAATGTGCTTATTGTACATTGTTCAGAAAAGAGAAAATTACACACATAGCTGCTAGCTATGCTTAGTGAAGCTAAGAGGAAGCTAAAAGCCATGTTTGTACAATTGCTATAAACAAAACTGATATAAGCCAATATGGCCATTTTGTACAAATATGGCATTATTAGCACCTTAAAAATACTAACATTAGTATGTTAAGGTAGTCTGATTTCATCAAATTTTTATGGATAAATATCAATAGATTAATCAAGTATATTCTGAAATATGTATTCAGCTCACAAGTATTTATTTATAACAAAAAAATCAAAGAAAATTACAGCATATATAACTGACCAATACTCAACCATTAAAGTTATTTATAAGAATATATTGGATACAGAAAATTTATTATTAAAATTAATAAATAATCAATTTAAAAATTTTGAAGTTGAGTAAATTTAGGTCTTTTTCAGGCAGAAAAACTGAAAGCATATGTTCTGGCTAGGTTTTGTTAACACAGGCCAGAGTCATCTGGAAAGAGGTTATTTCAATTAAGGGTGTTTCTATCGGATTGACCTGTAAGCAAGTCTGTAGGAGAATTTTCTTGATAGTAATTGGTATGGGAACCCCTGCATACTGTTATGTCAGGTGGTCCTAGGTAGCATAAGAAAGCAAACTGAGCAGGCCATGGAGAGTGAGCCAGAAAATTACATTCCTCTATAGTCTCTGCTTCAGTTCCTGTCTTCAAATTCCTGCTCTGATTTCCCTCAATAATAGACTATGATATGGACGTACAAGCCAAATAAACCCTTTTCTTCTATCATAATTTTTGTCAGCTTGACACAAATTAAGATCCCCTGAGTCTGGAACCTCCCCTGAAGAAATGCTTTGATTGGTGTGCAACAGCTCACACTCTGATGGTGGGCAAGTACCTTCAGGTAGCTGCCCAGATAAGAAAAGCTGTGTCAAAGGAAAATCATCCTTCGCTGTCATGGTCTCCCATCATGCTACTGAGCTGATTTACTCCACTGTTGCTGATGCCTTCACGATGGCAGAACCCACATTTCCAAGCTTTTTTTTTTTTTTTTGGATTAGGGACCAGCAGCTCTCCAGGAACTTTCTAGGCTTCTAGCATCAGAATGGGACTACTGATGCACCATCTTTGTAGACAAAGTAACTACTGGTCATCTCTCCAGTAAGAGACAGGTCTTCTGGGGCTGCTCTTGACTGTTGAGGTAGTTTTCCTCAAGCACAGAGTGCCAAGTTATCACAGGTCTCAGGTGTAATCTGGCTATGGTTACTGGTGAGGAATGAAGGAGCCAGAGAGTATGAGGTCCTGAGGAGATGTATGTTATTGACATACGCACAACCATATCAAGCACCTCAACACCACAGGAATGGCGAAGCCTTTCCCAGGTAAGACCCAGAGTGAAATGGCAAAGCCTTCCTTGGGAGTTTCTGAGTGTGGGTATTGATAGTGTGGGCAGAAAATGTTTTCTCCTCCGGAATTTACAGCCTGAAGACGGCCTCCCCATCCCCCACCCCAACCCCGGCTCCATGCTGTGCTTCTGGGTTGCTGCTCTTTCTGTATCTGAGAGCCCAGACTATCTGATCCCAGCTTTCTGTCCCTGTGTTCATCTGTCTGTCTTTTCTTCATTCCCTCCCTGTCCCAGTAAGGCCCAAGTTCCCACCCCCACATTAACTACCTAACTACTCCTAACCACCCTACACCCAAACACCCCTACCGTTCCACTCTACTCCTTTCTCCCAAAGTTGCTTTTGGTCATTGTTTTTATGGAAGCGATAGAAAGCAAGCTAGAACAGCATAGGATTAATCATTATTGTTAATGGCAGTTACATAAAAGGAATTAAATGTGAACTTTTCTTCTGCTTTACTGCATTTTTCCAATTCTTTAAAAATAATAGCCGGGGTAGAAACAAACAATAATGTACATTAGTGAGTTCTGTTACAGACAATAGACAGTCATTGTGCTATTTAATCCTCATAGTCCTCTGAGGAAGGTATTGTAATTATCCCCTTCACAAATGAGACAATCAAGAGTCACAGAGGTTAAATAGTCACACGGTGAGCTTCTGTTGAGTTGAATATGGGTGGACAGACACAGCACAGCTTTGCAATGCTTTGGAACCCTTTTGAATTCAGTGTGTGGGTGGGGTTGCACACACACACTTGCTTCAAAAATGTAAATTACAGATTTAAACTCAATGAAGTTCTGGACATAAAGTAATTATAATCATAGTTACTTCCTTGAATTAACTTAATTAATTAATTAAAACAATGCAAAAGAAAATCTCCAAAAACTGAACCCAGCACAGTACAGACTTATTTTGCCCATTTTTATTCTTGCTGAGCTTATGATGGTCACCATCACGGTTAACTGTAGTAAGTTGTTCTTATTCTGCTATTCATATATTGGCGCATTGTCATTGCCACATTGTTATTAATAAGACAGTTAATTATGAACATGTTAACCGGGAGGCTAAAAAATGAAACCATTAGCAGCCATATATTTCGACCGAGTTCCATCTTCTGTTAGCATTTCACAAAAAACCTTTCATGGACAGTGGTAGGAGCTGTCGCATCAGACACACAGCTGTTGATAACAGTGATTTCAATCTGGGCTCTTGTGGGAAGCATGATGTCCACTGAATGCCATTCTTTGAAAAGTGGAGCAGAGAGGTGCTTTGGAGACCACGCACGGGGTTGGGAATCCATGACTCTCAGTTGAGGAATGAAAAAGCCATAATGGCACTCACTCTAACGGAGGGCACTGGGCAAGAGAATTTGGGGAAATGCTCCACACACTCACTTTCCTGGGTACTCAAGATGCATGTACTCGTTTTCAATTTCTTCAGCTTGTCTCACACTCTCTAACCTGCACACCTAAAGGCATGCTGAGAAAATGTTTCAAAACAAAAAAGTTCCAGAACATTGAGTTGCTTGGATAATTTCAAAATACGTCATTTTAATCTTTTTATTTAAAAAAAATCTCTCCTCTTTTTCTTAAAACAAAACAAAACAAAACCCAAAACAACAACAACAAAAAACATCACCAAGCTGCATCTGTAACACCGAGAAAAAAGGCAGGTTTTGTGTTGAATTCTTAATGGGTAAGCAAGAGAAGCGCGTGTTATTTCTACTAACACTCTGAAGGATCATGCCCGCCTGAGCACAAGAGATAGGAAACTGTGGAATTCACTCACTGATGAGGAAATCTGAAACCACATACTCTAGAATAAATATGCACCTAAATTTCTGAAAAAAAAAATTAAACAATTTATTTATAAGCATGTGTGTGTGTGTGTGTGTGTGTGTGTGTGTGTGCAGGAACACCTGTTGAGTCAAGAAGAAGATGCCGGGCCCCTTTGGATCTGACGTTACAGGCGGTTGTAAGCTACTCAGTGTGGTTGCTGAGAACCAAACTGAGGTCTCTAAGCTGTCTCTTCAGCCCATAGGTTTCTGAACTCTGTGCCTACATATTTTCCTTCGATTAAGCATCTTTTCCTGTTTATTTGTTTATGTGCTATAGATGGTTTAAGTCTAACATTTGTTTTTACTGGGGCATACATTCATTACTAACACCCTACTGCAGAGCTCACAAATCTTTAGCACTAGGTTGCATGGAGTTGGGTCTTTTAGTCAATTTCATTCATTCTATCACTCAGAAATTCATTACTTTCTTCATTCAACAAATATTGTTGGTAGATTATTCCTGCTCTCAAGGAGATGACACTTAGAGTCTAACAGTTCATTTAGTCATTTTATTCACATTGTGGCTAAGTGCTCTGTAGAGAAGTAAAGTCATCCCACAGGCCCAAGTCTGAGTTCCAGAGAAAGCTGAGGGATCTCTGTCTTACCAGTGTTCAGTTTTAGAAATGTTGGGTCTGAGGTAGTGAGACAGACTGTTGGTGTCTGAAATAGACCAGTGAGGAGTTTGCTTATGACTCAGACGTGAGAGCAAATAGTTGAAGTGCATTAGCATAACCTTGGCTGTAGGTAAAAAGTATTGAAAGAACATGAAGTAGAAGAAGGCCCATGAGTGCGGCGAGGGTGAAGGAATGGGGGTGAGGCAGGGGTGAAGGAATGGGGATGATGTATGTGGGAGATGGGAGCTGTTACTTCAAGAAAGTTAAAGAAGGAAGCAGAGAGGCCAGGAATCTGTCAACAGAGACATGTCACTGGGGTCAAAGGGAAAAGATGTCATGACTCGGCCCTCTGGCCGTTGAACAATGTCAAGAGGACCAATTAATTTATGGGTTATTAGAGTATAGAGTGAGATCTAATGGGTGGAAGAGAAGCAGGAAAATGAAACTGAGACAAATAGCTCTTAGATGCTTAGGAGGGGACATAAGTCTTTCTCCATACAGAGAGCTGGGGTGGGAATGCAATGGATTTCTGATGAGTGAGAAGCTATACAGAAAGGTGCTTATGCCTTACTTGGGCTCACACAGGAAAGTGTAAAAATGGCAAATTTGCTTCATCATGTTTAGGAGTATAAGGTGGCAAAGCAGAATCTAAGTGGCCGGTTGATATGCATCTTTGAGTGTCTGTGGAAACCTGTGGCTCCTATGCATGTCAAATTCTCAACCCCCACCCTTTGTCACTGTTTCCCATATCCCACCTAGAAAGCATTAATATTATGGAAGTATCTGCTGAGTCCTGTGAAAAATACACAACTAGTCTAAAATGATTTCCACCCTCAGGAAGGAAGAAGCCACCTGATTCAGGAGTGCTCATGAAAGAAAGTGTTGTGCATGAGAGGCATTGTTCAAGTTAACAGAGAAGTATTTGTCTTTGAGGGCTCTGAACAGGCTGTGAGCGTCAGCTGACATACTTGTGGAAGCTGAATCATGCATCCAGGCAAGGATACTGTCACAGAGCTGCAGTGCTATGTGAGCTTCCCAACTTATGATTGCCTCCATGAATTGTTTTATATATATATATATATAT
>CM053749.1:25194200-25258076 GCA_028658305.1 Pachyuromys duprasi
AGCAACAAATCAAGTAATCCAATTAAAAAATGGGGTATGGAGCTAAAAAGAGAACTCTCTGTAGAGGATTATAGAATGGCAGAAAAACACTTAAAGAAATGCTCAATGTCCTTAGCCATCAGGGAGATGCAAATCAAAATGACCCTGAGATTTCACCTTACACCCTCCAGAATGGCTAAGATCAAAAACTCAAGTGACAACACATGCTGGAGAGGTTGTGGAGAAAGTGGAACACTCCTCCATTGCTGGTGGGAATGCAAACTTGTACAACCACTCTGGAAATCAATTTGGCACTTTCTTAGACAATTAGGAATAGTGATTCCTCAGACCCAACTATACCACTCTTAGGCATATATCCAAAAGATGCTCAAGTACACAACGAGGACATTTGCCTAACCATGTTTGTAGCAGGTTTTTTTTCATAATAGCCAGAACCTGGAAACAACCCAGATGTCCCTCAGTCGAGGAATGGATACAGAAATTATGTACTTTTACACAATAGAATACTACCCCGCAATTAAAAATGAGGAAATCATGAAATTCAAAGGCAAATGGTGGGACCTGGAAATGATCGTCCTGAGTGAGATATCCCAAAAGCAGAAAGAAACATATGGTATATACTCACTATATAGACAGAAAGGAAAGGATGGACATGCTGAAATCTATATACCTAGGGAAGATAAGCAAGAAGGAGGACCCAAGGAGGGATGATCAATCCTCGCTTAGATGGACAAATGGGATGGACATTGAATGTAGGAGAAAACAAGCAACAGGACAGGAGTGTACCACAGAGGGCCTCTGAAAGACTCTTACTAGCAATGTATCAAAGCAGATATTAAGACTTACAACCAAGCCTTTCGCAGAATGGAGGGAATCATGTGAAAAAAGGGAGAGTTAGTAAGACTTGGTGAGGACAAGAGCTGCACAAAGACCAAATAGAGCAGGGCACAGGGGTCTTTTATGAGACTGTTTATCCAGCCCCCGTGGTTGTGTGGTTGTTCCGAGCTAAGGCGTGGGGACTGGCTACACAGGGAATCATGGAAACTCTTGAGGAGAAAACAAGCAATGCTCTGTTTATTAAGGTGGCATTAAATGAGATATGTAGTTGCTAACATCCATCTGGTTTGCACACTAGTTAGTGCTTGTGTTGTATGTAAGTATAGCTTAATAGATTTCATTTTTTAAAAAAAGTATAAGAATCATTATTATAAAATGTTCATTCTTATCTTGTAATACATCATTAGATTTGCATTTGCCCTGATTATTCTGAAGTTTCCGACACATCTCTCCAGTAGATGAGCCAACTGTCTACCAAGTTATTAATAAAAGTGTCTTCAAAAGTAAGGCAGCAAGAAGCAAATATAAACTTTTTTGGCAAGATACTTTAAAGATAATGATTTAATTAAGTGGATAATATCTCATGGGTGTGGTAAGAAATTATCTACTATCTAAAAAAAATCAAGGAAAAATTGCATTTAGAGAGGTTATGGTTGATCAAGGAAACAGTAAGCAGATGGCAACTATCTTTCCTCACTCTATGGAAGTCTTCATTACAAAAGCACCCAGCATGCCATTTAAACAACTCAGCCCATGGTCCCTCAGACTGGACCATTTTTTAATTAATTTTTATTTTTATATTATATTAATTAAAGGTTTTTCACTTTGTATCCCAACTGTAGCCCCCTCCATCATTCTCTCCCTCCCCCATCTCCTCCCAAGCCCCTCTCTAAGTCCATTGATAGTGAGGTCCTCCTCCTCTTCCATCTGACCCTAGCCTATCAGGGTCTCATCAGGACTGGCTGCATTGTCCTCCTTTGTGGCTGGCAAGGCTGTTCCCCCATCAGGGGGTTTGGTTAAAGATCCAGCCACTGAGTTCATGTCAGAGACAGTCCCTGTTTCCATTATTAGGGAATCTGCTTGGATACTGAGCTGCCATGGGCTACATCTGAGGGGTTCTAGGTTATGTTCATGAATTTGGTTGAGTTTCTGGAGAACAGAGGTTACTTACTCAAAGGTTCAGCCCTAAGAAGTCATTGCCTCCACAGAAAAGTCATGGGGAACTGAAGAATAAATTTTTTTTTAAAAAAAGGAGGCTTTCTCTAATTATAAGGCAAGCATAGATAAAAGCTGAGCATTTCAACATGACAAGAGAGAGCAAACTTTAATTAACACTGTCTGGCACATGGCAAGTATTCAATAAATATTTGTTGACTGATAACTACTGATCTAAAAACAAAAATTTTCTGCACATCTGTGTAGGGAGACAAGAGTCTAAAAGCCTTCTATTTTGCTTCTAACCAATGTAGTTCAAGCACATGGGCTATTTCCAGCTAATTGTGAAGAACCTTTTATAAAATGCTTTTTCTTATATAATGCTATTTGGCACCACCACTGCCTTCAGAAAACCAAGTCTGATGGCCTCGGCCACTCTCCTACTTGAACCATATTCATTTTAACATACTCATCTTATCCATACTGTATTATTGTATGGAAACCAAAATTCTCTGGGTATACTTTAGGCCTCATTCTTCCTTCCCTCAGTATTATTAGGTTACTCTTTACTGAATCAACCTCTGTTCATTACCACATCTGTCTCTCCTGGCAAAATGTCATGAATGGCAGGGTTCACCTTCCAAAACAAAGTGGATCCTAGCTTCAATTTGGATAGTGTATAAAAAGAAGGCAGCTGAGAAAATGAAACAGCTCAGACAGTGAGCTTTTCCTTCACAGAGGAAGAACATGCTTTGGAGAATGACCCATCTGTATTTGGAGTATTGCTTTTCTTTCCCTGGCCACTATAGAATCTGTTGTTATTGGAGTATTTATCTGAAGACTTCACAAGTCATTTAGCTAATATTAATTTATTATATTAATACTTATTGATGTCATTTCTCTGTCAGTCACTGTCCAAAGTAGCTGCCATGCACCATGCCTGTCAAGGCAAAGCATCTTCATATATGTTTTCCCTATATATGTTTTATATGTCCTGTATGTGATTTCTCTCTTCACACTCAGTCTCTTAGCTGTCTTAGATGTTCACTTGTTAGTAGGTGGAACTGTTCAGACACATTTGACAGAAGACAGCTACATTTCTAATGACAGTAGTTATACTGAGATTGTCACTTAAGATTGATTGTGGATTGAAGCAACAAAGTACACACTGTCTCTTGGGAGTGTATAGACCAAGGAAGAGACAGACATGGAGATGACCTCTTATGAGGACACTGAATAAAATAATCATATTAAAGTCAGACAGCAAATTAGAGAGAGATAATGGGGAACAGGAGGACCAAGTTGAAGTCAATGAAGAAGTCTTATAAAGACCTCGAACAAGTCATATCTGGTAGAGATTACTGCATGAACTGTGGCCTCCAGGGAAGAAGTACTTGAAAGCCTTTAAGAGAAGAAAGTGAATCTAAGCGGACAGGAGATAAAAGGGTGAGGCAAGTTTAGAGAGGAAGGCAGAGGCTCACCAGCTATGGTTAGTTGTTTGGATTTTTTTTTCTGAAATGTAAGAGAAGGCAAGTGTAGAAGGATACAAAACAGAGAGGAAAGTCTAAGTTCTTTTCAAGAGATTTCCATGGCTTCTGGGTGGTGAACAAGAGATTCTAAAGAGGACCCTCGTTATATTCCAGGTAGGATATAGTGAGGACAGGGTATCTGTGCCAGCCTTGTGAGGACAGAGGCCACAGGGAGGATGGAGAAGGGACCAGATTAGATATGTGTCCCAAAGAGAATATCTTTGGGTGCTGATTCATTGAACAAGATGGAGGCATTAAGGGTGACCCTCAAGACCTGGCAACTAGATGGATGGTAGTCTCAGCACCTCATGTAGATAAATTATGTGGCTAGGGAGTATATACTGAAGTTTCCTGGAAAAGCCACACTATACAGTGGAGACTGTAGATTGTTTGGCTGATTAAGATTTGCTGATTGCAGTGAGTTGGAGTATTCCAGATAGAAAGTCACATCTTTCAGGGGCTATCTTTGACATCTTTATTAGCCCTTTGTCACCAATCCTGTATCTAATCTAACATCTTTTCATTTATCAGGTAAAAAAAAAAATACTTGGAAGGTTTTAAATTAGCAGGTAATTCACTTCCATTAACCCCAATGCTAAGAAAGTCATCAGATAGAATCTAAAGCCTCTTATAGAGTCTACCTCACTCATGCTTTACTGTACCTGACTGCCTAACATCCTCAGCAAAGTATTTGACAGATGCATTGATATATGATGGTCTGTGAGCTTACAAACAATTCATATAACCAATGTTTTGGCAGGATATGTCCTTTGGGGAAGCCTGAATTCCTATCCCTAGGCCGTACTCAATTATATTGGCTCTGAATAACTATCTCTTACTCCCTATGGATTGACATCTGTGTTTAACATCAACCAAGGTGATGGTAAAGTGATAATGATATCCATGAAACAAGCGAGGATAGAAGATGTCCAGCTTTCTTTTTCAAAGGTGATCCATGATCTGATTCCTGCCCCCAGGTTCATCTCTACTCTTCCTTGCCTCATAACAGTGGCTAAAAATATTCCCAATGCTCCCATCAGACAGCTAACTCTCTGCTTCTACACCCTACTCAAAGTTTTCTTTCTGGCAACTTTCATTGTCTTCTGTAGTTCTCAGTTTTAGAATGTTGTATATATCAACTCCCTACAGAGGAAGCCTTTGTTGACCCCAACTTAAGTTAAATACCTCTGCACTGAACTTTCAAATTTCTATGTTATGTGGTTCCAAAACCCAACAGGCCAAATTTGAATCCAAACCCCACTACATTTTCTTTATAATGTCTTAGGAAAGATAGTTAACCTGTCTATACTTCAGTCTCTCGTCTGCAAAGCCTGCTCAACAGTTTCTATTTCACTGGCTGTCGTGAAGACTTTAAGGTATAGTCTGGGCTGTGTTAGCAGAGACAGGCTCTATACATGTTAGTGCTGTTATGCTTGTTCATATCTGTGTCCACCATTGATGCAAATTCTGTCCCCAGCAGACACTAGGCTTCATTGTATTGTATGTGGCACATGGCAGAAACTCAACAAATGCGGGATGAATGTATCCAGGCTTCTGAAAAATGGCAAGTGAGACCTCTGCTGATTCATGAGCCCTGCCCATTTCCCATGACTCTAGGCTTTGCTTCAACCAATGTTTTCTGTTAACCCCACTCATCGGTTAATGAGTTCATCTCTCTAGAAAATTCTTACCTCAGATAGCCTCTTTCACGGGGAATGCCTGTCCTTGTAGTTCCTTCTAATCAGAAAATTTTCTAAGGCAGAAAACCCTTGTTACCTGTCCTACAATAGATATATAGCCTGTTCTCCATATCTGGCCATCTGCTCCCCCTGCATCCTTCAATAATTTCACCTGGATGCATGCCTTTTTATAATATTGTTTTGTCTATTTTGCACTCTAGCTTGTAAACTCTTAAGTCCCAACTCTACTATTTACCTCCTTCAAACTGGAGCACACACATGGAAGGTAACTTCTCAAATAAAGATTATACAACCCAAGTGCACATGCCAGGACCTCTCTGCCAGTCAGAGCCAGAGAGAAAACCACGCAGACTTCAGGAAGAGTGCTCACTTCCTTGTCTTCACTGGAAGGATCTCGTTGTTATGGGCAGGACTACTGCAACTTAAAAGCAAGGACTACTTCTCTAGTGGACCTACAACCCCTCGGCTCAAGCCCACCTTTCTTTTTTCTAGGAGCTGAGTGAACTAACCTCTTTTTTAATTTGTTGTTCGCCGTCTTCTGGGCTTCACTTCTGACAGAGAGGACATTCATACATAGCGTGCTCTCTGAATGGCTTTATATCTGGGTTTGCACTGAGTAGGGATTCTTTGTTGCTTCTCTTTGCTTCTGCAGGTTTACAGCTCAGGACATAGAGTGACCACAATCTGTTCATTTTCCATATGCCCTTACTTAATTCTGATCTGGAGATTAGGACTCATTATTCTAAACTACCAAGACATTCAGTAGCTTGCCATTTTATAGGATTTACTTGGTCATATTATTAAATATCAATTATCATCCAGGCTCTGAATGTAGAAAGATCAAGGAGTACTTCTAATTTATTTTCATAATTTTTAACATTCACCAAAATGGATAGCACATTATAAGCATTCAATTAGTGTTGGAAATATGCATGCATGGGTGCATAGGTGTATGGATAAATGAGCATGGATAAATTGAGCTTTCACTATCACTGGGCATGTGTGGGATCTGTAAAAGATGGAACGTTTCTGAATGTTATCTGCCCTCATTTCTTCCTCTGCCTTTTGAGTCTCAAGGTCACAGCTGTTCCTGCTTATCATCTACATGCCTTTGCTCCCACTTCTGAGCTAGAAAGTACTTGACCACACCTGTCTCCTCCTACTCAAGTATTTTTATTGTTGGCATATCTCAGATTCAGTGCCTCTCAATAAGCATGGGGCTCTTAAGATGTGACAGAATACCAAAAACAAAACAAAAAGTGCACACACAAAGCAAAGCAAAACAAAACAAAAACCATGGAACCCAGTTTGTGTTGGCCAAGTATTCCTGGGCATGGGGCTCGTCCTGGGCTGTGGTTGATAGACCCATTGTTATCCATTAGCATAAAGTGATTATTACATTCCAGCAGATATCAATTGCAAATAGCTTCCTGGCTAGGGGTGGAAACTTGCATCCACTCCCCCCCTTTTTTGTTTTGTTTTGGAATTAAGACTCATTTATTACTATATTCTTATTTTTTTCAATTTATTTAAAGATCAGTTAGTGTCTGAAACAGAAAGATGAAAAGCTAGCTTAAAACCCTCATATATATAATATATATTTATTTATTACAATTTAGTTATGTCTGAACCTGTACAGGACTTGTATTTGATGTCACAGTCTCTGTAAGTTCATGTGTATCAGTCTGATTTATCTGAAAGACACTGTTTCTTTGGAGCAGTGGTTCTCAATCTTCCTAACACTTGTGACGCTGAATACAGTTCCTCATGTTGTGGTGGCCCCCCCCACCATAAAATTATTTTTGTTACTATTTCATAACCGTAATTTTGCTACTAGTATGAATCATAATGTAAATAACTGATATGCAGGATATCTGATATTCGAGAGGGTCCTTTGACACCCCCCCACAGAGGTCATGACCCACAGTTTGAGAACCACCGCCATGGAGTCATATATCACCTCTGGTTCTTACAATCTTTCTACCTCCTTTTATGTGTAGACCCCTAAGCCTTGTGGGGGCAGGTTCTGATATAGACATCCCATTTAGGGCTGAGTGCTCCAAAGTCTTTCACTCTCTGCACATTGTCCAGTTATGGATTTCTTTGTTAATATCCATCTACTGTAGGAAGATGCTTCTCTGATGAGGGTTGAGTGACCCTCTGTCTGCTCTGTGGACTTATTGCTCTGTGCAAAAGTCTTTAGGAATCATTTTACCCTTATGTTTCTTTATCAGAATAACAGTAGTAGGCTCTCTTCTAGGTCTATGACCTATCTAGTCTCAGGTTCTTGGTCTCTTTGTCAGTGTCACATATGGGTTTCATCTCATGAAATGGGCCTTAAATCCAATCAAAAAGTAGTTAGTCACTACCATATTTGTGCTACTACTTTACCATTATTGCTTGCAGGCAAGTCTGTTGTGTTTTTCATCTTATTGATTTTTTTCCTTTTTTTTTTTTTTTGGTTTGTCTGTTTTGATTTTTTTTCCTGTATGTGGTATGTGTATGTTTATGTATATGTGTGTGTGTGCATGTGTATGTGTGTGTGCATATGTGTGTGTAAGAGAAAGAGAGAGAAAAAGAGAGAGAATAAAGTTGGGTGAGTAGGGAGGTGGGGAGGATTTGAGAGGAGTTGGGGAGAAGTAAGAATATGACCAAAATACATTATATAAAAATTAATGAAAATTTAATAAAAGAAAGTGTATATTGACAGCCTTGAGAAGAGGCATAGCAACACACACATAAGCTTTTATTCCTTTTTCAATAGTGGAAAGAGGCACAGGACTTAGATAAGACTCTAGACCGAATGGACAGAACATTCTACTCAACAATCATAGAATGCACACTTGTCTTGAGCACACACAGACAATTCTCCTGGATAGATCACAAGTTAGCTCTTAAAAAGGGATATGACAAAATGGCTTGCTACATTCCATCTCTGACCTAGATATGCTACATCCTGAAGGTCATCTTCCTTGGTGCTTGTGGTTCAGTATCCTTTGTACCCATTATCCTTTTCTAAATGAGAATAGCTTATGTTCCGCTCAGGTCATCTTTGAGCCTAGTGATTCCTTTCTAAGTGTTAATACACCCCCACGATCTGTTTGCTTTAGTCACTCTCCAACTGCCAAAGGACATGAGGCATCACTTGGAGCTGTACTCCAATGGCTCCTTTAAGGACTCCTCTTGCAGGCCATCTGTTCGGCTACAGCAGTGTGTTCAGGAGCTGTCTTGATGTCTTAGTCTAATTCACTTTCTGTGCATGACCTGCCCAACAGAGTTTATTTACACGGCTTCTGTGCCTGTGGATTGGACTTGCTCCAGGAACCCTGTGTTGGTTAGTGACTAGAAGCTGTCACTTGATGTTTATTGGAGCATGTGTCACTGGTTCAGAGGATAAACTTGATAACAACAGAAGGTCCAGATCTCAAACCTCAAAAGGCAGGTACACTGCGCAGTGAATGTAAAGTGTTTTGTGTTGTTGAAACTTTAGTTCCAGTTTATTCCTTTCTGCTAAAAATATACACATTCCTTTACTTAGCCTCCGAAGTCTTTTTTAAAAATGTCTGTGATCTATTTGTGGACAAAGTAGGGTTTACAAAGAAAAGTAGGTCAGCTCTTATTGCCCTCATGTCAGGGCAGGGATACCTTAAATATCATCAATGACCCGTTTTTCATAAATGAAAGTGTGTGTTTGTGGCACTAACCTCAAAGAAAGAGCTTAACACAATGTGGCCTTCTGGTGCAAGTATAGATGTCTCAGTGAGACCCACAAGAATTGTGAATGGGGATATGTCAACTCTAACTTCTCATTAACAAAGCCATCACTTACACGTTTAATGTTCAATTGTATAACGGGTGAATCCACACTTCAATAGAATCATGATAAACACTACAATAGCCTCCTTTTAGGCTATACCTTCTGGGAATCCAAAGCACTGCTGTGCTGCCTTCTCTAAATGAACATCGTCTTTTCACAGAAAATAATGATGACCAGCCCATGAGTTGCAGAGAAAGGAAACTTGGAGCAGAGAAATAAAATGTAATAAAGTGCAGCATGGTTGTCATTGGAACAAATTCATTCAGAGCATAAAGCCCAGCCAGGTAGAGAGGCACACGCCTGTAGTCGCAGCAAATTCCACATTAAACAAACAACAAACAAACAAACAAACAAAGCACATGAAAGAAAAGAAGCAAACCATAGAAGGCTGTCCTTCTTTGAATATGGTGACTCAAATGAATGCTATAGATGATGCAGATTGCAGTTTTAAAAAAGAAGAAGAAGAACCAGAAATGGCTCCGTGGGTAAAAATTAGGTGTTAATTGCACAAGCCTAATGACCAGAGTTGGATCTCCAGAATTCATGTAAAAATCCAGATGTGGTGGCATGCATCTGTGATTCCAGAATTCCTATGGTGAGGTCAAAAACAAGAGAATTGCCTGCAAACCTCCAAGCACTGTAAGGAGCCTGGGGCAGCCACAGAAACAGCAGAGATCTTTACTCAACAAGGTAGAAGAGGAGAACCGGTGTCCCCAAATTTTTCTCTGATCACAGCATAAGCCATGGCAGTTTCCTTACCAAGTGATTATTTATAAATAGATGACAGGTAGACAGACACGTCCAGGTTAAGTACCATTGTGCAAAGAGAGTACTTTGTCTTACCTTCTATGCTTTTGCTTTTCTCCCTGTTTTATTTGGGGTTACTGCTGCTGCCAAGAAACACCATGACAAAAGAAACTTGGGGAGGAAAGGGTTTGTTTGCCTTATGCTTTCAGATCACCTTAATGGCTTGCTCCCCATTGCTTGCTCAGCAGTCTTTCAGAAACCATGACCACCTCCCCAGGCATGGCTCCACCCTCAATGGGCTGGGCCCTCCTCTGTCAATCATTAATTAAGAAAATGTCTTTAGGCCTTTCTGCATCCTGATCTTAATGAGGTTTTTTTTTTTTTTTCTCAGTTGAAGCTCCCACTACTCTGATGACTCTCGCTTGCGTCCAGTTGACATAAAGCTAGCCAGAATACTCTCCCAAAATACCTTCTATGAACTATTACTTCTTTTTCATCTTACCTCAGCTCAACTTTTGATATCAAAGTTCTTAGGTTTTGTGCTTTAAGATATATAACAGTTGGAGAGAAGATGAGTTGGGTTTTTTTTTCTTAAAAGCCTGTGTTTTGAATGTTGAAATCAAAGGTCTGGAAAGATTTAGAATATGATGAATAGATATGGACAAAAAAGATATTAGCCTGAACCATTTTTTCCAGTCCTGCCTCACCCCTAAACCCAGATCAAAGGCAGTTTCCTAGCCTAGAAAGGGATAGGATGAGAAGGCAAGCGAGGAGTCTACACACAGGTATGTGGCTGTTCTGTGGAGTGGGTTGACAGAATTGACCAGGGGCAATTACAGAGCATAAGACTTAAGGATGTTTTTTTTTCCAATCCCAGCAAAAGCACTGGCTTCACCGACCTAGAGTGAGTGCCTTGGAAGGAACAGAGATAGAGGTGAGTTGCCCACAGAGGACGGAGGCAACTTTTTAATTCACCTCACTGTGGCTCCTGTAGCAGAGATAAGTAAGGCAGCCCCAAAGGCCTTGCTGCACAAAGAGTGAGGTCATGCATTCCTATGCCAAGACCATAGATGAGAAACTACCCAGGATTTATATCATGTGGCTTCTGGATAGAGGACAAATAGGAAGGAGAAGCCCCCACCATCGTTGGCACTTCTGAAACTTATAGTTCAGCAAGTACAAGTTTTGTTTGGCGCATTATGAACTGTATTCATGTGATATTCTTTGCAGCTTTGCTACAGTGTGAATGCTTAGAGCACCAGGTTGTCTGCCATGGCTGATTTGCTTGCTTCCCATCTTCATGAGTCCCTCTCTTGTCTTGCTATAATGAGCAGCTTGACTACATAGACCACATGCTATTTGCTTTTTTACATAAGTAGTCTGACTGTGAAAATGTAGGTGGTCAGTGACATAAGCTAAGGGAGAATTATGCAGTTATAAAAGGTTATGGTCTTTGGATACATGAAAATGTGTGACTCTATAAGTGATATATGCAGACACAGTGGAGGAAAAATGTGTGATTCAACTTATGCGAAACGTCTAGAATGTGTAAGTCATAGGAATAGAACGTTGACTAAAGGTGAGCAGGGGGCTTGGAGAAAAAAGAGGGAGGTGATTGTTTCTCTCTGGCTATGGTCTAGTTAGGTTCATGTATGACATGGCAATCAGTGGCATACTTAGAATCAAAGATTTTCTTTGAGTACAAGTAGGACTTACCAACTAGAAGAGATAATGCAATCTTTGACAAAAATCATCATCCATGCATATGAAAGCCAACATCTTCTCTTTATAAATAATGAAAGTGAACTCTCCTTTTCCTCATTCCCCAAAGAATAAAGCTTTGAGAACCAGATCCATAAGTAAAAAATCTTAACAATGGTTGAATCCTCTAGAGTCCATAACATGAAGCAAAAAGTCAGATGATGGGCCTGTAAAGTGCCCAAATAAAAGGACTCCTGCCTTAGGGAAACTCCAGGAATTCTTCAATAAGTAGCATTTTGGTCATTTGTGAAATACTTGAATTAAAGAGATATTCCACAGGTAAGATTAGATTTGCATTACCACTTCAATGACCCTGGGGAAAATGACGTTAGAGATGGTGGCTTTTCTCGTGTCCTTTCAATGAAGACCATGAAGAGAGTCAGTGTGCAGCACAGAACTTGCCATTTGTGAGCTTGAACCATGGAGTAAATGTGAATGAATGAATGAGAGAATGAATGAGCAGGCAGGCATTACAATGAGCTATATATTAAAAAAAAAAACTAGAGACAAATGGGATTCTGGAAAATCATCCAAATCACACGGATCCTTCTGATTTCATGTTCCTTTGAAAAAAGGATTGATTTTGTGAGTCCACTAACCCAATGAAAGAAAGAGGTGAACCAGTCAGCCAGCCAGCCATGCTAACTGTCACAGCACAGTGTCAGTGGGTATACCAATGGCTCTAGAAAAAAACTTGGCAAACTGTCCATGCTCCTCCACATGACAGTAAACAACTGGGTATCTTCCTTGGCATCTTTAAACCTTGGCTTCTTTGATATTTCAATTTTTACATGCTCCGATTTTCCTTTCAACTTACCCATTCTTCCCCAGGTTTCATCATTTTTCTGTTTGAAACTCCTGACTATGAAATCTCAAAAACACATGGATTTTACAAATATTGGTATATTTTTAACAGAAAATGTTCCTTCAGAAGTCTGTGTCTTTATATATGTTGTACATTTGTTCTGAAACCTTCCTTTTGGCTTGTTGAGTTCCTGGCAATTCTTCGAAACTTCTTTGACCTTATCTCTAGGAAGACTGCTCTGCTCCAACCCAAACTGCCAACTTGACAGAGAACTGTGTTTGTCTCTCACACTTTTTGTGCCTGGACTTTAATAATTCAGTACACGCTAGCTTACACGTATCTGCTTTTGTGTCTGGTTCTCTTCCAGCTTGGGAGCTGCCTAAACATAAGAACCATATTCCTTCACTATCATATAGTAACATCATAGCAAGTCTTCAAACAAACATTTATTCAGAATCTACTAGACAGCAGACAAACTTTTAGGCATTTGGATTCAGGAGGAAACACGGTGAAACACTACATTTTAAGAATGTGGGGTCTGGTAGAAGCAGATTATTAAAGAAAGTACACCACACAACACACACACTTAGGGACTGTGTAGAAGGAAAGTTATAATGTTTAACATTGATTATCTACTTGTTAGGACCAATCTCTGGGCTTTCTAGGTGGGGATTTATTTGAGGAGGGAAGCTCCACCCTGTGGGCAACATTTCACGGGCTAAAGTTCTGGACTAGATACGAAGGAGAAAATGAGCTGATGGATGAGCAGCTTTCCTTCCCCCACACTCCCTCTGTCATGTAACCTCCCTACCTACCCCAGTCTCACCTCTGTTTTTGACTATCATGCAATGTGGCCAGTTGCCCCTGCCACCATGTTTTCTTTGTGATGAATCATGCTCTTGAACAGTGAGCTAGACCCAACCCTTCCTTAAGTTGCTTTTGCCAAGCATTTTGTTGCAGCAACTAGAGAGGCAACTAACGCATAAATATTTTCTTTTTCCTTTAGATTTCATCTGAATATTTTCGTTTTCCTTTAGATTTCATCTAATCAATGTTGAGAAGACCAAAGACTAGGAAATGGCCTGCTTATTCTTAGTTCCCAGGTTCAAAATAGGTGACTGAGACAAAGGATTGAATGGAAGGAGTGTTCTCTCCTCCATCTGAGCTGCTGAACTCTAAGGAGAAAGCGCTTAATTGGCCTGCTAATCAGTTCCCAAGAAAAGGACTAATACAATAATGGACCAATAATGAGCCAGCTCTTCAGAGGCTGGCTGCAGCTGGTTTGTAAAGTATTAATCAGCTATGAGTCAGTGGGTAGGGAGTATTAGGAACAAGGTTCTCTCCTAAATAAATTATTTCCCACTTACTCTGACAATCATAATTGGTGTATTTGGAAAAAAATTATTTTAATACACTAAGTGGAACAAAGCTCAGATTTTGAGTCATTCTAATAATATCCCTTGATTAAAATATCAAGTTATCATGCTTTATATTATTAAAGATTTACAGCCAGCAATAATAACTCAATAGACTGCATGCCACATTAAAAATGTCATGGTAGTATGTAACAATTTAAGATTTGTTCTGGAAAGATCTTACATTCCAAATCTCTTATATATTTTTCTTCTTGAAAACAACATTTTCTGTTCTGGTATTTAAATAGTCTTTAACTGGAATTTTCTCTTTGGGTTCACTGAAAACAATGTCTTTCTATTTTTTTTTATTACTTGTTATATCCCAGATACTATTAGTGTTCCCCACTAGTCACTTGCTACTTCTAGTTTTGGCCAAGATGTTCTAATGCATGGTAGAACCATTTTGAGTTGGGAAAAAGAGCAGGTACAATAGTGAAACACAGAAATAAAAACTTGATTCCAAACTCACTCAGTGCCTGTAATAAAAATGAAAACAAGTATAGAAACTGCTCCAGATGGCAGAGCTGGGTGGTAATCTAGTTTCAGACATGTCCACACCTAGTTCAAATTCTATATATTTGGTTGGTTCACTCATCCGCTTCAGCCCAACTTTCTTCCTGTTTGATTGATATCCTACATCAACATTTGGAATGAACCTACAGAAAACATGACTTCTTAGTGACTAACTTTTTCCCAAATAAAAAAGTATTAAGTTTCAATGTAGACAATTTGAAAGTGTGGATTAACATATAAGACAGATATGCAGTCTTACCTACTAACATATCAACTTTGTTCCCACCATGACCATCATAACAAACAATGCTTATATCCAAATATATTCAATTTCCCATAGGCCCTGATAATACCATGTATACATATGTATTCTGTAATTTAATCCTCACAAAATTATTACAAGATAATATGCTAGAATTTAAAAACCAGTGTAAGTGATTCACATTTATTCCTATGACATGTCTGTGCTTTTGGGGGGTCTGTAGACCAAGAACTATGTTTCTTAGACCCGCATCTCAAGTTCTGTGAATGATTTCCCTTTTCCTTCTAAAGACATGCTGTATCTCCAGATTTTGGAGACAGTCAAGACTCGGAAGACATTTATTTTCATACTATGATAAAAAAAAAATGGGACTTAGCAGAACTTAGTTTTATGGCAGCCTGTGAATCGCTTTCTAGCCCTCTACTCAAGGCTTAGACAGCTCGATAGGTGAAGTTACCTGTGGTCCCTCACTCATCTTAGATTCCCCAGTAGTCTGGGGCACAATTGTAAAATATTTCCTTGACATTCTTCTTCATTTCTTCCTACTGTTTTATAAGCTTGAAAATATAATTAAATTCTTTCTATTTTTAACACCTAGGATGGATCTGTTTCCTGATTAAGCTCTTGCTGTGGCAGAAAAATATTATTCCTGGGGTATTCCCTGTACCAGTTCTTTCCCGCTCAGGCAGGTGTCCAGCAGTTCAATTCAGTCCTGACAGAACGGATCTGAAGTTACTGTTGGATCCCACCTGTTTAAACGTCTCCTCACCCACAGGCTGTCCACACTTGAAATGGCGTTTGCAAGAACCAGACTACCTGTAGTCCTGACCAATTAGCTATTAATCAGTGGTCCCCACAAACTCAAACAATTGACAAACTCTTCTAGAATAGTTTGTCAATTGTTTGCTAGAACAAGTTACAAACATGGGAAAATGCTTTGCCCGGTAGTACTAATCACAGCGGCTGCCGCTCAGGAGTAGCCACATGAAAGAGAGGAGCAGGGCGAGGTAAGGGTAGGCATGAGGCTCCATGCTCTCCTAGTGACTTACTGTATTTGGTAAGCCAGAACTTCTCTGATATTCAGGTGTGATTGAGACTCAGTTGTACAGGCATAGTAGAGCAAACTATTGGCCACTGGTGACTAAATTTTCTCTTTGGTTGGTTGGGGCATGGCATGTATGGCTTGTGCCTTTTTCTTTGTGATGACCAGACTCTACCCTGAAGCTAGAAATTGGGGGCAGGAAGAATCACCTAAAGAACATAAACTCAGATATAGGGAAGGGAACTTGTCAATAAGATAGTCCTATCACCTCAGTGTCTGGAGAAATTCCAGGGTGTGAAAGGCTTTGTGTCAAATGTTAGGGGAAAGTGTGTGTGTGTGTCTTGGAATGTATATGAATATATAAATATATTCTTTTGCCATTATGTAACTTCTGTATAATAATGAAGGGTAAGGAGAGATTTTTTAAGGAGTCATTTGGGGGCACCAGATGGAAGGGGTAAAAGCTGGAACTGATCCCTATGGTGTCTCTACCTTGGAGCAGAGCTCACCTTCTGAGATAAACCTTGTCTCACTTTGGAACACTTTGTGTCAATCTACATTTTATGCATTTTACCAACCTATGACTCATAACATTTACAGAATGTTAGAATAGTCTATTTTTAAATGATAGTACGAAGATTTTTATATCATTTATAATTTTGACTTGCAGGACTTTTTTGCTAATATTTAGCATATCATATTTTAATGGTTTCTTAATTCTGGACTTTTGGATGAGTTGTAATTTTTACTCTTAAATCATGATGAAAGGACTGTCTCTATTCTCAGATTTTGCCTACATTTTTCTACATTTTATTTTGTGTCAAAGAGAAATTCCTAAAAATTGCATTACAATATCTCAGGCTACAAATTCCTTTAAGAATCTAACATTAATAGCCATCAGATGGACTAAAACTATACAAAATGTTTCTAATTGAAAAAGATTCCTTCTTGGAGCCATTCTATTTGAGCTAACAAACCAACACTCGGCAACAACAAGCCCCTGACTTAAAAAAGTCAGACTTGATTGCCTAAATAACCCTTATCGAGGGATGGGATTTCCTGACCACCTCTGTCCTCCACACTGGGATTCTGCCCCGTTTGACGTGGGATTGCCGTGGATACTGTCAAAGCCATGGTCAGCTCACATATACGAGTGCTCTTTTACAGCTGGAAAACAATGCTTCAATGGAGTCATTCCCTACTTCTGGCTCTTACAACCTTTCTGCTACCCTCGTCCTTCATGATCCCTGAACCTTGAGAGGAGGTATGTGTGTGATGTAGACACCCTGTGTAGGGGTGAGAACTCCCCAGTTTTTTATTCTTGGGACCTTGAACAGCTGTGAGTGTTTGCTAATCTACCGCAAAAAGAAGCTTCTCTGGTGAAGACTGAGAGATGAACTAATCTGTGGGTATAAAGACTTGACTTTAGAGTCAGTTAACACTTTGTCTGTTTAGCAGAGTAAGAGTAGTCTGTTCTCCCCTAAGGCCTGTGACAGGCCTAGAGTTGGGTCTCATTAATGGCACTGGGCATGAGGTGCATTTTGTGGTGGCTGTGTAAAGAATCTCTTTTATAGGCAAACGGAATGGACATCATCGGAAGAGGGAGAAGACAGAGAACAGGACAGGAGCCTACCACAGAGGGCCTCTGAAAGACTCTACCCTGCAGGGTATCAAAGCAGAGGCTGAGACTCATAGCCAAACTTTGGGCAGAATGCAGGGAATCTTATGAAAGAAGAGGATATAGAAAGACCTGGAGGAGACTAGAGCTCCACAAGAAGAGAGAGAAAAAAATCTGGGCACAGGGGTCTTTTCTGAGACTGATACTCTAACCAAGGACCATTCATGGAAATAACCAACAACCCCTGCACGGATGTAGCCCATGGCCACTCTGTGTCTGAAAGGGTTTCCTAGTAAGGGGAACAGGGACTGTCTCTGCCATGAACTCAGGGGTTGGATCTTTGATCATCTCCCCCTTAGGGGGGAGCAGCCTTGCCAGGCCACAGAGAAAGACAATGCAGCCAGTCCTTCCTGATGAGACCTGAGAGATTAAGATCAGATGGAAGGGGAGGAGGACTTCCCCAATCAGTGGACTGGGGAAGGGGCATGGGAGGAGAAGAGGGAGGGAAGGTGGGATTGGGAAGGAATAAGGGAGGGTGCTACAACTGGGATACAAAGTGAATAAGCTGTAATTAAGGAAAAATTAATAACTTAAAAAAAGAATCTCTTTTATTCAGGGATGCAACTCCTGAGGGATCAATTTCCCCTGCTCCATCAGATGGCCCTGTGCACATAACAGCAGCACTATGTGGCTCCATGGGGAGGAAGAAATGATAGAAATTGAGATAGATAGAGATATGGAGGATATAGGTAGAAATGCTGGTGATGGAGTTAGACAAGAAATTGGAGGGGGAGGATAAACAGGGGATGAACTTAATCAAAACACATTGTATGTGTGTATTAAAATCCCAATCAATAAAAAATACAGGCAGCGAGTCAGACTTAAATATGATATTGTTGCCATGGAAGAAAGGAACTGCCATGAGGGTTTTGCTGTCATTTTCGTCATACTCACAGGCAAGCACTTCCTTACTCGTGATATCTTCTCTTGTCATCAGTAAAACAAAGGAGACTAAGTTCCAAGTCATTAGATTCCTAAAATTTCATTTGCGAACTTTCGCCAGCAGGAAATGATATTTCCTATGATAATGCATTCAGGGCAAGCAAGTCATTTTGCTTTTCCTAAGCCACCTTGTGCACCCTTGGACCAATGAATCAGGCAGGTGCTTATTTATGCAACTTCAACGTCATCTGGAAATTGGTTAGACTATATCTGGAAACTATGGAGATAGGTCCTAGCAACCTGTAAGCTAGCAAGGTCTAAGTGTGTGTGCGTGGCGTGTGTGTGTGTGTGTGTGTGTGTGTGTGTGTGTGTGTGTGTATGCTTGCCTTTGGCCAGCATTTCCTTTATTGCCCCACACCAAGACATTTCACCAAGACATTATGCCGATGCCCCATCCATGATGCTCCCTCTTATCTGGGTTCCCATGTGGTGAGTTATCATGGTGGTGTTGACACCAGGACCGTTTTTCTGAACATGGTGACAACATCCAGCTTCTCCTGCTAGAATATCCTGCAGTTTCCTACTCTCTGTCCTGGTAAAGAAGCTTTCAGCTTGGTGAGAAGTTTGCTGACTGATGGACGATTGCCTTGTGTAGAATGCAATACGGGACTAGAGACAGAGGACATCACTGTTTATACAAACATGTACACAAATATCTGCAAATACAAATATGTGTGACACACATCCAGGCCATTTTATCATTTTGAATTGTCAAGAATGTCCTAGTTTGAGGATGTGAAGGGAAAGATGGACTTATGGTGGATAAAAAGCAGCAGAGAATGCATGGCCCTCATAAGTTAACGCATTCTGATTCTCCAAACTGCAGCCATTCCCAACTGCCCATCAGGTTTCCTGAAATGATTTTGCTTTTAAATTAAAAATACCCTTCTTTGTCCTAATTAATAGTGTATATGACACCATCATTTTGATAAGCAAGTGTGTATTTTACTAGCAATATTAAAATAAGTGCATAGCCATTAAAACAAAAACATCTGCCAGACACGGTGGTACATGCCTGTAATACCAACACTCTGGGAGGCACAGGCAGGTGGATCTCTGAGTTTGAGGCCAGCCTGGTCTACAAAGTGAGTCCAGGACAGCCAAGGCTACACAGAGAAACCCTGTCTCAAAAAATAAATAAATAAAATAAAATTAAAATTAAAAACATGTACCTTCAGAAGCATCGTGTATACCACCTTTTAATGAACATAAGATCAATTTGGTTAATAGAAAAAAAATTCACATCTTCCCATTGGGGAATACTAGGAATGAATGCAGACTAACTAAAGAATATATATACAATATAAATTAATGTGTGAAAAAAAATCTCATGAAAATGGATAGGTGAAAGGCTCTGACCTTAACATTTGTGGAGGCAGGTGGAGCCTGTGAGACTAAAGGAAGCTATCAAATAGCTCAACTATTGGACTATTGTATAGTATTGGACTATTGGAGGTATGGATGTGTGTATGTGGGCAGGTTAATGCACTAGCGTACATTTCCTGGTTACTTTAGGGCAGAGGAAGGAAACTACCTACTAGTATGAGTGACAAGTTTTAGTTTCTGATGCCCTTCCCTAACGAAAAGAACCCAGGCTCTTTAAAGAAACTTTCCCTGTATTGGAAGGACAGAAAAGGGACTATTCTACATGAGCCCGGAGCATCTTGTGCTGGACGAGAAGTAACAACGTTCACAGTGGTGTCTGTATGCCAGGCAGGCGTGCAGGCCAACTGAAAGAGCTCCCAGTGGCCAAAGCTGACATCATTTCGGCAACATGATGAGGGAGTCTCACAATATTAACTAAAGTCTAGAAATATCCATGGGTCCACACTAATAAAAATAAGCAATTGAATAAAGCAGCAGTTGGAAAGAGGCCAATGTCCCCATGGAGAAGACTTTCAAAAAGTGTGCTAATACTCCACCAAAAGTTGAGGAAATGATGGTCTGCATCCTGTGGGCTCCTTTCAAATCATACAGCAGGCAAGGGGAGGAAGGCAGCTTTACCAGTGAGAAAGTGACTAACATCGCCTCAGGCAGGAGGTCAAAGTCCACGTCATTTGTCATAAATTATGTTGTGAGTATGTGCCTGCGGGATGATGTGATAAAAATGGTACTGTACCTCCATGATCTTTCCTCCCCAAACCCCTAACCTCCATCTAATCATGAGATGACTATCACACAAATTCCAATACAAGGGCATTCTATACTACACCTGTCTAACTCCCATTAAATTGTCAAAATCATTAAAACAAATGCAAACTTAAGAAATTGCCACAGCCAAGAGGAATTTAAGGGGACCTGACAGCCAAATCTAACACAGAATGCTGGATAGGATCCTAAAATAGGGAAGGGACACTCAAAAAAAAAAAAAGGAGGCTGTAATAAACTATTGTGTTTAATAATAGCATACTGCATAAAATTTATTCATTATGATAAAGGAACCAGTTTTAAATATTTTAAACTAATATTTTAATAAGGGAAACTGAGTAACAGAAATTCTTATTCCCTCAGTGTTTGTGCATATCTAAAACTGTTCCAAAGTACAGAACTCATTCAGTAAACACACACACACACCCCACACTTTTTCAGGAGAGTCTCTTTTCGGTCTTGAGGAGACCCTCTGCAGATTGGTCCAGGGCTGCTGTTGAGGGTGATGCGTGTGGAGCAAACCAGAACTCCTGTCCTGCTGGCAGAACCCATGGTTTAGAGATCATGCGGCATTGTGTAAGTGGTACCTCTGCGTGTGTGCTTGGGTACATTGGTGTCGTCTAATGGGCTCTTTGGCATTCCCAACTGCTTCATGAATGGAGACATGCAAGTCAGAAGACTATCATTTCTACTGCTCAATTCTTTAGTAATGAATATAAATGAAAAGTTTAGTTTAATGACTTCCAAGCTCCTGAATGTGAATGTTTGGACTACAGGACCATGCAGCCATTATGCAGCTAAGAATGCAAATGGTGAGCATCTAATAGTGGTCATAGGAATAGCAATAGTGAATATCAGTGCAATACATAGCATATCTCAGTCACTAGAGATATGGAATTCAACATCATTTTTATCTTTGAGAACTTCAGAATTCTTTATACAGCCTGGCTAGTGGCAATTTTCTATTTTGCTTAAAGCACAGCTGTCCTCCAGTTGTCCATACAGATTCTGGTCCACATAGATAGGACAGCCATGAGGCTGATGGGTATCTGCAGATCCCCTCCGTCCTCTTTAGCAACCTGAACATATTGCTGCTTCACTCCAGAGGCAAGTGATCATAGGATTGCAGGCTGTTCTAATGTGTGATGACAGTCACCCATACATACTGGCTTCTATGCAGGTGTGCGTGGCTCAGAAGTTCCTCAGAGCTGAACCACAGTAATAGAAACAAAATGGCTCCCTTCTCCAGGGCCCTGTCTCCATTCAGCAACGTGCCCGAACCCTGCATGTCTTCTTGTCATAAAAGAACTTCTGATTATGTTCCTCCATGCTATTTAGATAATAATTATGCTCTAACAGTTTAACAAAGCTTCAAAAATCTTTCCTGCTTTTTTTAGTCAAATGATTAAGTAAAGAATAGGTTTCAGTGTTTTTAATTAGGCAAATAAATAACAATTAAGCTTGATTAAGTTGAGGAATCAGAGGAATGAGATGAACGATATATGTATATATGTATACATGCATTCACCATGCCAACATCCAGAGGAAGTTTTTAATGAGAAAAGAATAAGATGGCATTCATCAGAAGTTTGACCACCAAAGGAACCCTCCTTAGACAAGGTAGATACCCAAGTGCTGCGTTAGGCGTTGTTCTCAACAGCAGTCCAAGTTTAATGGCCAATTAAAGCCATTTGTTCAGCTTCACCATCTTCTTCTGTTGTTTACTGCTTCAACTATGAATGCCAGAAGGATTTTTTTTTTCAAAGAAGACTGGCCTTTGCACAAAGGAGCTTTTGCAGTTTAACCTCTAATTTAATATGACTGGCATACAGAAGATATCGGTCTGATGCTTGGGCGATAACTCAAAGGAAAGAAAGATGAGGTGTTCAGACAAAACAGAGCACAGAGAATGATGAATGGCAAATACTGACCACTGGCTATTTTTAAGCCACCAAGACACATTTTTTTAATCATGACTTTCTCTAGTTGCAAAGAATCTGTAGGTATTTTGTTGTTGGGGTGCAGAAAAAGAACCCAGAGAAGGAAGGAAAGGATGTAGCTATATTCGAATTACCACAGTGTTCTCTCCTGGACTGCTGTTATTTTAAATTTGCTGTATTTTGTTAAGCTCATTTTTATTCTTGTGTCATAATGCTAGCTCGATGACTAGCCTATGAGTATGGAAAGAAGAGAAAACTGAAACTGTCCTTTAAAAAAAAACTCTTACAACTGCTCACAGTTAGCTTTAGAGCCTTAACTCCCAACTTTGTGTTCAGGCTTAGAGGGCAGTGTCAGCCACGCCTAGGAAACCAGACATCGGTATAACGGTAGTTATTGTTTTTCACTTTTGGAGATTCTTTCATCAAGGTGCTGACCTTGAATGGTATAGATTTTGAATTTTCGTACCATCCCAGGTATGAGAACATTCTTCTATTACGTGACAGGCACCAGGGATAAGATGTGGTACAAGATTAACAAGGTTCCTGCCTCAAGGAAATTGCATCTCAATGGAGGGTGGAAGGGAGCAAAGAGGAGACATCATTTTGGAAACTGACAGCTGCTGCAAGGTTGTGCCTCTTATTAAGATGGATTCTCTCTGCAGGGACTCTAGGGTAGAGCCATGGATGAAGAGGAGACAGGCCAGAGCCACAGAAAGTGCAAGACAAGGGTCCCAGGGCAGGAAAGAACTCAGAGGTTCTAGGATGGTGTGGGCAGCGGCTGTGGCTGGATCACTACAAGTACTAAGAGAGAGGCAACCCAGGAAGGGCATGGCTCAGAATGATCTCTTGTGGCCAGCGAGTTCAGTTGCAGTGGAAGATTGTAGGCAGAGAATGAGTTTGGGGGACCAAAGTGGCACACGGGGACCATTGTACAGGCTGTTCAATACTTTGAGACGAGGGGTGAAGGAGGTGGTTCTTTTCATTTGAATATGTATTAAGTGACCCCTGAATATAGATACTTTGCTTGGGTCCTCTCTTTTTCCATTTGCACCTCCATCCCAGCTTTTCAGTCATAACCCCCTCACAGTGCATAGTGTGATGTTTGTTTCCTTAATTGTTTATGGCCATTCTTCTCACATGCTAAATTGTGAGATCTCAGAGGACATTCATGGGATATAATTTATCTTTCTATTTGCAAAACTGAGCCCAGTGCCTGGCAGTTACTGGTCTCTCAATAAATCCATGTTGAGTTTAATTGAAAAGTTGAATTGAATTCAAGGCTGCTATCTCCTGTTCTCAGAAAAGAGCTTGTCATCAGGACTTGCCAATGTGGTACATTCACCTTTTTGAAGCTACTCAAATAATTTCTTCCCGACATGGTATGATTTGCTGCCTGCTCATCACAAATAAAAAAATAGCAATTAAAAAGAACAAACTTAGAAACACAGTTGGCTGAAGAGGCTTATTTTTCCAGACACCTGCTATCAGTTTTACTTTCTAATAATGAAATAAAGCCATAAAATTTTTTAAAAGCTGTCACCACTGATAATAGTCTCTATAACATCCAACACTGAAATATTTATCTTTCTACATTAAACTTTCTAACAACTCTATGTGCTTTCCTTATCAAAACTAATATTTTTTAATTTTATTTCTTTCTCACCAAATGCTATCACTTAAATCATGAAACATGATTTGTTTGAAATAAGGAAACGACAATGGTCCCGCTAAAAAAGCAGACACTAGCTCTTGAATATGTAAGTGTGGTCTTAAGTGAAAACAGGGGCTTTGAATGTGTTATTAAATTACTAATATTGACATGGATATATATCAGATTATTCAAATGGATCTTGAATATAATCTCAAGAATCCTGATGACTGAGAGACAGGTGAAGATTGAATACACAAATAGGAGGAAATGTGAGCACTGAGCAGAAAGAAATATAAGACACTTGAAGACTGGAATAATGGAGCCATCTAACAAGGAATTAGGCGGCCGCTAGAAACAGAAAGACGAAACGAACAGTGGCGACTCCCCTTCAGTGTCGACAGGATAAGCAGTACTATTGATGTGTTGCTTTTTGCCAGAGGTTCTGATTTCAGACATCCACCCCCAGGACCCTGAAAGAAAGTATCTCTGTCATTTAATGTTTTCAGATGTGTGGTTGTCAGTTACAGAAACCAGAAGGAACGCAGTCATGCTTCATACACTTCAAATACTGTTGTAGAATTCTTTGGGACATGGTCTGCTTTCTGTCCTTGTCTCTTCCATTTCATATCTCCTCTCCCCTCTCTCTTTCTCTCTCATGCTCCCCGCCCTCTCACAACTGGCAACAAAAGGACTACACACACACCCCACTTCAGAACTTGTACTTATAGGCTCTGTTACAGATAATCTCCACAAACTGGGTAATGTGTAAGCTCACAGATCTAGCCAAATCATGCTTTGGATGTCTGAGACCTCAGAGTTCCTTGTTGTCATGGTCCTAAGCTTGCTTCTAGGTCCCCATGGGCCTTATTTCTAAGTTGGAGTGGAACTGAAGTGGAACTTGGGGTAGGACTAAACAGAACTTTGTGGGTCAAGAACTCCAAAGTGAGCCAGGCTTATAGGTCATTAGAAAGGCATATTTGTCAAGGCAGAAATATAAACTATGTTTACTT
This sequence comes from Pachyuromys duprasi, assembly GCA_028658305.1. Taxonomy (NCBI): domain Eukaryota; kingdom Metazoa; phylum Chordata; class Mammalia; order Rodentia; family Muridae; genus Pachyuromys; species Pachyuromys duprasi. The sequence continues at coordinate 25,219,153 of CM053749.1, forward strand.
AGCACTCTGATAACTTGATCTGTAGCATTAATGTGTTTAGAAACAGCACTGTGCTATTGACACATGATGTACAGATGTTAGAAGTCAGTGGCTAGGTCAGGACTTCGCAGAGCTACAGAACCAGTCATCACCAGAAAACACTCCACGTACAAACTAGGAATCTGTCAGTTTAGCAACGCTGTCCTCATTCTAGCAACCAAACATCCTTCAAGAGCATGAGACCTAGAAATCTTCTGAACTGACTGTGTGATTTGGAACCTGGGGTTTCAAATGACGAGTCTTTCTGTTTTCATAGAAATCTCATTAAATTCCTAAAGGAATGTTCCCATAGCACAGCTGCTGTTTTCTGTTTACAAGCAACTTAGCTGACCCTTCATGAACAAAAACCCAATTGAAAGAGAGGATTTACATTATCTGAAGGAATGAAGAAGGTATCTCCTGTTTTCTAGAATGTGAAGAGGACCTGACAATCTCTATTCAGGTCTTGAGGTCTCTACTTGAGGTCTTGGCCTTAGGCCTCTCTTCAAGAGCAGGATTAACTCTATTCACAAATTCTTTGTCCCTGATCTATGGTCACCCTGGCTTACTCTTAGCAAGAAAGCTGTTGAAATTTCCAGATGAAATTTCCCAACTCTACCCCTGCATCCACATTTGTCCTCGTTGTTTTTGGACCTGAGTTCTATCAGAAAGTTCTATAGGAAGGTTTCCCTCCCTACAACAGTTCCTCATTGAAAATCACCTTTATTTATATACCACCATGTAGTAGGAGCTTTCTTTGATATCCCTCCCCTGTGGAAACTCTCTCAGCATAACCCAGGGCACTTAGAACAAAAGCCTTTCTCTCTGCTATGCTCTGTGGGTGGGCCCCCCTTTGACTTGCTATTCTTCCTATTTCTCCCTCATTCATGGGGTCCAACCTGTCCTTCCTCTGATTTGCTCTTCAAAGATGCTGAGTTCGTTTACATCTCCTGTGTCTGCTGGAACAAGCCGCTTGCCACCTCTCCTAACAAGTGGACTCCTGCTTCCAGGGACAGTACAACTTACTCATTAATCCCTACAGACTCTCTGGTGGGCCTCTCTTCAAGCACAATTTTGGGCTCCTTGTTTTCTTACTGACCATCTCTCCCGGTGGAGAGGCTGCCCTGTGGCCTGGGATTTTCCTGACTTGTTCCTTGCTATTTTTTTCAGAGTCCAGCATGGTGCTTGCTTTCCTGAATGAGCTTCCACCTCAGGCTGCTCTGGCAGTTAGTATAGGTCAGCTGGGCCTCTCAGGCGAGGCCCTCCACAAAGGCTGAAGGTCATGACTCCACCATTTGACAGCACCACTGCCTGCTGCTTTAAGAATGTTCAAGCTCTGCCTGGTAGACAGCACTTCTCCATCAGTCCAGTGAGTCACTACTGAAGCCCACTTTACTCCATGCTGGCCACCTTTCAGTTTGTTGCCATGATGACAGAGGGCATCGCTCTCATGATCTCTTACTCTTTCTGAAGGCCTAAATGCATGAATTTTTAGAACTTATCACACAAAGGAGCATTAGATCTATAATCTTCTTTTTCCATGAAAGCAGGAGCTGTGTGTCGTCAGTCACTTTCTTTTTGCCAGCAAGTGAGGAACACATTAAATATTTATGTTTACTGCATATGTCTTGAATATGGAATCCCTACCTCACCTCCCTCCTGATTGCATTAATTTGCTAGGTACAGACAAGCACAAGCAACAAGGCCATGTGTACCTTTGTGTTTTTAAAAAATACTTGTTCCATTTGCTGGCTTGCTCCTACCAGCCTCCTCTGAAATTCTTATCCAGAGATGTTTCCTTCATAAAAAAAATACCAAAGACATCTTGAAGACATGAAAGACTCATGTCAACAACATAAAATCATTAAAAGGAGGGGAAGAGATATTAAATACAAGGCTAGAATTAACTGAATACAGGTACAAGCTAAAATTATAGACTCTATCACCATGATAGATAAGTATGTGACTATAAGGATCAATTTTTAAAGGTCTACAGTTAAACACAGCAGTCTAATAGCTAACTTCATAGATATTAGTCAGGCACAGGTATAAACTAAAGAAAGTTTAAAGCATTGTGTTTTAAATATGGTAAACACATGACATTATCTTTTATCATGCCATTTTAAAAATAGTACTCATGGAAACTGTACATGTCTCTGTTCAGTTTGATGCACTGAAATTGTTGTAGTTTGGAAAATGAAGAACTGTCTTATTAAACTTTTTCATAAACAACTTAGAAGAGTTTTCTTTCTAGAAAAATGTATGCACAGCTAAAGGTAGGGAGAAACCACTTCACAAACACCACAAAAGCTGAGAATCAAAGAAGGTGGGCTAGGAATTTTATTTCTCTCCCACTCAGAGAACAACTCAATAGGCACTATAGAACAAGCATCCTACTTTACAGAATGGATATTTAATGCTGTCTAATTTATTCAAAGTCAGGAGGAAAGTCATCTGTACATTTAGTAGTTTTTAGTAGCGTAATATTTTTCTCATACTGGAAAGCCAGAGTTGATGGGAATAGTTGATTGATTTCCTAACCCAAGTACTCAACAATTGATTTGATTTAATACTCTAATTCTCAGATCACCCTTGTTTGAAATCCCTTAATTGGTCCATAGAGTACAGCTCTCCTAGGTTTCAGGATCTATTTCTAGGTGATAATCTTGGTGCATACTGAAGTGTGAGGACCACGGGCTCACAAAAGAAGAGTCTGTCTACACACAGGTGTGTACACTTTAAGTCCCTCTGCCTTTGAAGCCATTAAAAGCTGCCCTCTCGTTTGGGGTGAAATCAAAACAATACAGGCTCCCCTGAAAGCATTGCTCTTCTCTTCTCCTGTTAGAAGATTAAGCCCCTGGACCTGGAGTATTTCTTAGTGGGTTTGTCATTGTTCTTAGTAAAGGAAGCTCGTGTTAGAGTCAGGGAGAGAAGGAGACTCCACAGTTGGCTTGCCTGCTAGGCACTCACACCTGACAGCACAGTTAAAACTGGCCCAAATGCAAAAGGCCTGTAAGATCCCCTACCCACTATGTTTTCACCAGTCCCAACAGTTTATTTTGAACTTTGTTCTAGCTTTTCATGGAGCCCTTAATGACTTCAGGAAATGACAAGTGTTTGCATTTTCACTGGCATTTTCTAATCTTGGGAGCTTCGTGTGGTTCCAGAGAGCCCCAACCGCCTCGTATTGTATTTTTTTTTTAAATACCTGTAATCAAGGGCCTTAACCCAGGTCCTAAGCAGAGCTAACAAATAATTATCCTGCACAATATGGCTAAAAATGGGAGCCTAATTAATTAAAGCACTAATTGAACTTCCCCATTACTGATACATTAGTTCCTGCTCTGACATAAACATTAATCAAATTCACTGAATAATTCAGTTCTCTATTTCCCTCACCTGGGCAGACAAATCTGCCTGCTGTCCTGTACTGGTAACATAGAAGGAAATGCTGCCGCTGCTGCTGCTGTGGTAGCTGCTGTTCCGTGAGGCCTTTGCTCAGTACCAATAACCACTACCGTCTAGATGACACGGAGGCGGGGCACAGAACAAAGGCAGTGCAGGTGGTCTCTATATGTTTATGGCACTATGTATAAATCATAACCGTCGTTATAGGTAACATGAGTACGTGTAAATATATTTAAATTTTAACGTTATCTCTTTTTCTTCTTGATATTAACAAAAACCAAAAACAAAAAACAAAACAACCATTTAGAGGAGAAAATAGTTTAAAGTGTTTCAAAAGAACCTCTGCATTTTAATGAAGTGGGCTATTTAGATTGCAACTGTAGAGGCCAGTAGATTTCTCTCTAATTATGTGATTAGATAAATATTTATATGTTTTTCCTCTGTTGAGATCCAAGTTTCCTGGGGCATGTGAATGCTGGCGCTGTCTTCTCCAGATGTAGGCCCCAATCTCAAGTCTACTGAAGAGGACACACTGTTTCTCTGAGATCTGAGGACATCCTCAATTGGCCTTGGTTTGCCACTGCAGGGTGAGTCAAGGGCACTGTGCTTGCTGCTGCCAACCTGGTTCTTGGCCCATGGAAAGCGTTCCACTCTTGAGAGGCATCGACTTCATGAAACATTCCATCTTCAAATGGAGAACAGGATGCCGCCAGCAGTGGAGATTTCTCTGGTGTAACTGGTGGTGGGTGATGTCACACAGATTTCTTCTCTTTCCAGAACATTTGATTCATCATGCCTGATGCTGAAAAGACACCTGTAGCTGCCAGCCCCCACAGGCCTTGCATTGGTTGAAGGAAGACACCTTGCCCAACAGTCAACTTCTCCCATGGACAATGCTGACAGGACATCTGATCCCACTGCCCTCTGCCCTGTGAGGCTGGCTACTCAGAGTAATGAGGTGGATATGGCCTCAGTATGGCAAATGCTAAAGGGAAGCTAAGGAAACCGAACATGGTATGGGGGAGAGGCAGGTAATACTGAAGATCAGAATGCATGAGTGATGCTTTTCCTTCAAGCTGGGTATGCTTGTGGGCCAGGGCCCAGCGCCCTCAGTGACTCATCAACACTTCAGGCAGGTTGGAGAAGACAGAACAGCCAGGGTTGACAGGACAGGACAGTTCTTCCACCCAGAACCTTTTTAATCGCCTCTCAGATTCTCATCAAGCTCTTCAGGATCCGGTTCAGACTTGCTTCAAAGCAGAATTACTTCAAAGCGATATGTTCAGAGGTTTGAAAATAAATGACAGAGTCCTCAAACATCTCATCGGCGGCTGTAGCTGAGTGGGTACCACCCCTGCCCTTATTGTTGACGGAGAATGAGATTCCAGAAATTTCTCTCATTATCGGAGAAAGCAGCAGTCTACCCCTGGTGCTGCTGCTAGGGACATAGCTATGTAGGCTTCTAGCAGAAATCTTGCCAGCATTTCTGTGGCTCTGAATTCTCTTTTTCATCACTTTAGGTGCATGCAATCTAGCAGGGATCCAAATGAGGCTGTCCACGTTGGACATTATCACCCAGGGAGGGTGAGACCTGCCTTTGGCTTAGACAGTTTCACTGTGCCTTACCCCAGATGTGTACTGGGATTCATGCAAGCACAGTGCACAGGAGGCCCAAACATGGCGGTGCCTTTAAAGAATAAATGTGGACTTAATATTTGATGGTGGCTTTGTCCCCAAAAGCCATCTCAGGCTCAGCTGCCTGCACAGAGCACCAACTCATGAAAGGGCACCAGGAGAGCTATGTGAAAAGATTTCTTTTCTTTTTTTTTTTATAAGTTATCTACTAGATGCTCTGAAAAGAGCTTTTTGTGCTGAGCTTAAGGCAGCTCAGTTTAACTAGCAGTGGGCAGAGCATTGTTAAAAACGGATAAAAATGGGAGATAAGCTTTGCTCCCACAATCTGCTTCCAACGGATACGGAACAGAAAAGAAGTGGCTCCTTGGAGGCACATTGTTGCCGCGCTCCTTGTGCTTAAAGGCCTTCCTCTGGAATTAATATTTACCTCCAATTACAGTTTCCTGGGGTAAGGAGTCCCTGCCGATGAACCCTCTCTGAAAAGCTTTGATTTACTGAAGGAGCAGGCAAATCCACTCACTCAGGTCCCCCCTCGCAGAAAGGGCCAATGAGAAGATTAAAATCAGAGTGGGAGGCATTTTTAGTTACATTTCTTTGAAGTTCAGACCTTGGCTCCTTCTCTCTTTCCATTCCCTTGGAGCAGAATAGCGCTGGAAATTTTGCTCAGCTTTTCGAAGGCGCACATCTGCCTGCAGGCTGTAGCTATACTTTCTCATGCTTTGCCACCTCTGGAAGAATTTTCTGCCAAATTAAGATTCGCCTTATGTGGAGGAGAAAGGTGTGTTTTCACTCTGCTTGCCAAAGGCCTGCAAGGTGGAGAGCCCTAGAGGAACTGCGCTTCTCAGATGCTCCAAACCCTGAGGACTCTGCATTTTTTTCCCCTTCCTCCCTCTGTTAATTTGCAGGACATACCACGCTCTGCTTATGTCTTTGAGCAGATGGAGGAACAAGGTGGGGCATTTCCTACAAGACAAAGGCCATGAGATTCTAGCTCCCTGGCCCAATGTATTTCTAGCCTTTGCTCTTCCTTAGTGTTTCTTCAGCACATAAATTGGTGACCACAGTCAGATGGCTATTAGCCATAGCAATCTCAGAGGGCTTTCTAAGGGTGGATACTAAAGCGTACTGTGTGCTCTAGCTGAGCAAGGATTACTGTCTCTGATGCTCCCTGACTGTGCACACACGTGGCTGAACACATAGGAAAATAGAGTCCTTCATCTTCCACCACGCCATCCCTGGTCACCGCTGGGATCACTCTCACACCACTAGCACTGCCTAGAATGACATGTGATAATAATATTTTTTTAAAAAGAATGCTCTTAATATTTCCTAATCCTTTGTGCAAAGGAGGAGAGGGAAGGGAGACAAGAAACAGATTTTTAGTGAAGAAGGAAAGATAAAGTCCACCACAGTAACTCACCAAGACTTTCAGTCAGCAGAGGTCAGCACAACCTGGAGATGGGACAGTCTACCAGGTCTGGGGGATCAGAATAGCGCTTTCTCCTTTCAGAAGGTAGGAGAAAGGTGTGAGGCCTACCCGGCCCCCAGAATTTTGATAGAGATCATTGTGAAAGATCCTTCAGAGAAAAAGACATAGAGGAGGAAATGCCATGTGAATCCAGAATGGTAGAGGACTAAGGCGGTGTGCGCAGACAGCAGAGAGTGGCCATTGCAGCAATAAGGAAGAGTTGCCAAGGCCCCTGTCTCTTTTAGGGAGAGTTAACCGCAATGTGAGGGCACCACACGGTTGTGATATGAAGCCTGATGATGTTCCCGGCTCTTATCCCTCTATACAGGAGTGATGCGCGTGCCCAGGAGCCCCCGCCACAGGATGTCTTCTATTCTTCCTTTGTTCTGCTTTTCCTTTTGAAGCTCCCAACAAGATTTGTCTGCCAGGGGAGTGTTTTCTTGTATGGGAAGGGATCCTGGGATTGTTTGCTCTTAAGAGCATCTGCAGACAATAATTGGGAAATGTGTTAGACCTGCCGTCGATTCACTTTATTGATGTGGCAGCCTCAGTGGGTCCTGTGCAGAATTCACTCCTCCCCACATGAGCAAGCTGATGAAAGGGCCGCGTGGCTGAAAAGCATGAGTCTGTCAGAGGTGAACACCGAAGGACAAAGGGGAGACAGAATGGTAGAAATGGAGCCAGAATTCAAGAGACAAAGCCCGTGATAGAAACAAAGGCTTTGGGGGATGCTGATAAAGAACACCAATTATCACCGAAGCTTTTCCAAGAGAGGGATTTGCAGTGATTTAGCCAGAATGGCCAGTGAGGAGAGATCAGGACCATGTGTATCAAAAGGGTCCCATCTGGGTGATGTGATTCCTGTCTGCTACGCTGTTTAGTCTTACTCTTCCTCTGCCCCTTGCCTGATGTCGGCTTTTGTTTCACCATAGAGAAATCTAGAGGTACTTGACTTGGTTTATGGTGCTGGACAAGTGGTAATTATCTGTCCATAATTCCCTTGAGGGGAGCTGATGTTTCAATAAATTATAAGAGCTGAGCTTGAGTGGTTTACAGCACCATCAAACTCTTGCTATGGATGTATAATCTTATAACCGCAACTTACTAGGGAATAGATGTTTGCACAGTGTCTGATTTAGGAGCCTCGACCCTCTCAGAGAGCACTGAGAGCTGTCAAGCTATCCCCAGCTGCCACCAAACCACCCCTAAACAACACTGAAGAGAGCCATATCTCAGTGAGTTGCCAAGTTGAACACATTAGGTCTCCCTCGCATATATAAATAAAAAGCTTGGTGGTGCCCTCTCACCCCACCACCAACCAAACACGTATGTGGCCACAGGCATGTTCGCACGTGTTTAAACTGTTCACAGCATCTCAAAACAGGAAATTTTATACAGCGCATCCTTAGACACAGGGAAAGAAGAACACTTAGATCAGTGGTTCCCAATCTTTGGGGGTCAGATGAGCCTTTCAAAAGACTATCAGAAAACATAAATCTCTACAGCTATGATTCATAACTGTAGCAAAATTACACTTATGAAGAAGTAACAAAAACAGTTTTGTGGTTGTGGGTCAGCATAGCATGAGAAACTATATTAAAGGATCATGGCATTAGGAGGGTTGAGAACCACTGATTAGATGATTACACAACTTTAGTCCTGGTCATTTAATATTGAAACTTATTTTAAGATCTCCAATTTCAAAAATGAATTAGAGCGCTATGAAGAACGAAGAGGCTCTCACACCATCTGAAAGATACTTTTGAGACCCTATTATGGCCACATAGAAATGTCCTATTAAACAGTCATGTGCAAGAAAGGAAAATATAGATGGTTGCTGAAAGGAGCTAAAGAGGCTGAGGAGAAGGTTCCGTAGGTAAAGGGCTTTGTGTGCAATATCGAGGGCCAGAGTTTGGGTCTCCAGTATCCACATAAAAATATAGGCACAGTGGTACACATCAGTTACCCAGAGCTGGAGCAGTGGTGACAGATGACTCCCTTATTGTCCAACCAGTCTGGTCAACATCAGTCAATTCCAGGCTCAGTGAGAGAGCAAGTCCTCAAAATAATGTGAATAATTACTGAAAAAGACTCTAAATAATTAGCTCTGGCATACACACACACACACACACACACATACACACATACACACACGGAGAGAGAGACAGAGAAGTAAAATAATGACTTATTATTTATTTTGTTCATTTATATTATGCCCCTAACTTCCAAAAATAATTTGAAGTCACCTAGAATATAATATCATAATATATTTAATTTTAAACACATTCTACAATATATATGCAAATTGTGTGTTTGACCACACACGTGGTCTACAGCCATACTACTCTGAACGCTCCCGATCTCACCTGACTATGAATGTAACTTTTCAAATGTACCTGGAGGGAGAATAAGAGAATATCGCATTAGGAATCAAGAAGTAAGTAAAATCCCTATGCTTGGGAGGCTGAGGCAGGAGGATTGCCAGGAGTTGAATTTCAACTTGGCCTACAGTGTGGGACCCTATCTCAATGTCCTCCCCCAGTAAAGTACTGTCTCTGACTTTCTCCGTAAGTTTCATAGACTATAGAGGAAAGAAAAGAGGGGAAATGATGGATACCTTATAACTCTTGAGGAAACAGTTACCGTGGGAAGTGTGTTTAGTGGCCTGTCTGTGTGATGCAGTGGTCGCCTGAGGGGGAACGTCACTGCAAGACCGCGCCAGGTAAATCACCACTTCTTCATACCAACCAGACCTTGCTTTTCCGTGCACCTCACAGCCACCGAGATGGCATTTCATCCATCACACTGTCTCATATGGAGGACATACCCAGAGGCCTTTTGAGCTATAATCCTGTAAGCACATCCAAGATTCGGGAAGGGCGCCTCTTCTCTGGGAGCAGCAATCAGGCTAGGTAAGCCCTTGAAATGCATGAGCTAAAGCTATGGGGTGGCTAGGCAAGGGCCTCAGCATGGGAAGCAGAGAGCTCTCTCTGGTTCCATTGCCTTATTTTTGCATGCCTTCTTAAAAGCATTTGCATCCCAAATCTATGAAAAACCTTGTTCTAAACATCTACTTGCCTTACGATCTTTGTCTTGTATATATCAAACATGTGGTCATCAATGGGTAAAGATTTTTCAAAAGTGTATGCAGTCAATCTCCTGGATTTTATTTTCATGGATTTGACAAATCACTATTCCAAATTATTTGGGGGAATTTTTTTTCACCTGCTGTACACATGTCTAGATTTTTTTTCTGTTCATTTCTCCTTAAAGAACAATACGGAACAACTACTTATGTAATATTTTAGTAATAGAAAGCATTACTAGTAATCTAGACACGGTTTAAAGACATGAAGATTGTGAGAGTTACATACAAAAACGTAGTAATTTTTAATGGGGGAACTGAGCACCCTTAGTGTGGGGGTCTGAGAGGGTCTTGAGGCCTCAGGATATATCTGTCACAGATATATCATAAAAGATCATGCATTTTCAAATGCACTTACTGGTCCTCTGTAACTTTGTACTTTAGAACTCAGGGATGGTGCATTTTGTTAGATGGATAATATATTTTTGCAGCAATAAATAGAGACAGAATGAAAATGTTAACAGGAATAATTATCTAAGTATGTGTAACAAAACACTCTTCGTTGTCCATGTCAGCACATGAGGTCTTTGTCCCTAAATCTGCATGGCTCCTCTCAATAAGAACGATAAGAATTATGTAACCAGCTTTTCACTCATCCGAGGAGACACAGGGTTAACTTAAATGGCAACTGAAGTAACAACCTAGTAATTCTTATCCTCAGAACTGATTTTTTAAAATGGCTCTGAACCTGTTTTTAATTGTCTTGTTAGTCCCACAAGCTGCCTCAAGTCTTTTTAGAACAGGCAAAAATCATGAACCAACAAATGTAAAACCTGGGACTGCCTTCTATGGTAGCTTAGATAAACTGTAGGAAAAGCCAAAATATGCATATCCAAGCACAAGAGAATGTGGATAATTAAGGCTTACTTTTTATTTTATTCATTTATTTGCTTTTATTTTTATGTGCATTGGTGTTCTGCCTGCATGTAATCCATCTGTGTGAGTGTGTCAGATCTTAGAATTACAGACAGCTGTAAACTGCCAGGTGGGTGCTGGGATTTGAACCCACATTCTGGAAGAACAGTCAATGCTCTTAACGGCTGAGCCATCTCTCCAGCCACTTAAGGCTTATTTTTTAACCTTTATTTTGTCTTTATTTTTTATTTCCTTTTAGTCTCTTTACATATTTTTTTATTCTGAGAATTTCATACTTATACAACGAACTATGATCAAATCTGCTCCCCAGCTCCTGCTGCAATCCCCTTCATGTTCTTCCCAAAAGGATCCCTCCCAACTTCATGTCTTTTTTCTTTTTGAATGAGCACTAAGTCCAGTTAGTGCTGCCCATATGGACGTGGGTATGGCATCATCCACCAGAGCATGCCCAACAATGAATGATCCTCCCCTCCCCCATCAGCTGTCAACCGCCAGTAGCTCCTCAGGAAAGCATGGGGCTGTCCAACATCTTCCCCATCTACAATGTATTTTGAGCTTGCTTGACCTTGAGTAGGCAGCTTCAGCTGCTGAAAGTTGACGGGGGCCATAGCCTGTCATATTCAGAAGCCATTTCACGGTGCTCCTCCCCATCTTTCAGCTCTGACACTGTTCCCACTCATTTTCAGAGGTGGCCCCTGAGCCTCGGTGGGGCACCTGCGGGTGGGGATTGACAGTGATGTCCCTTTTAGGGCTGAGCACGCAAACGCAGTGGCTGCTGCCCACCACTAAAGGAAACTTGTCTGACCAAGGTTGAGAGCATCCTAGTTGGTCTACAGCCCAGACAGTTCACCTTGTAAACAGGTGGGGCCAAGCAGTTCAGAAATGTCACCAGGAGGAAAATCAGAGCAAGGTCAGTATAAAGTTACAGCTTGAATCATTTTCCAATTACATATATATATATATATATATATATATATATTTGTAACACTTAAGTCAAAATCACCAGGCAGAGGCAAATGCCTTTGAGTTCTAGGGATGTGAAACAAATGAGGGACTTTACAAAAACCAAGAGGGAGCCAGGCCTTTTGGAAAGGGGGAGATAATGGCTCCCACCATATATAAATTGAAATTTTCACCAAGTTTACTTCAGGGCAAACAAGATACATCTAAGAGTTGCGGTCTTGGCTTAATGTCTGTTTTCTGAGATCCATTTTTAATATTCAGTGAATTCCTCCCCAACTAAAGTTTCCTCATGCACAGACATTTCCCACTCTAGAATTCCCTGTATACTGTAAGTCTTTTGACTGAGTCTTCCAGACAACTAAAATGTCGCCCCTTTCAAAACCCCAAGCATGTGTCTCTCTCACCTACTCTGGTGAAAATCACTGTGTCCAGGTCCAAAGCTAACTTATTCCATAGCTTGTCCTGACATTTTAAAGCCTTACTTTGCATGTTTACTTTGCCTCCATACAAGTCTGCTGTGATTTTCTGGTTTAAGGTTGGTACGGCTGAAGGTGATCCTCTCCATTACCTTAGTCTACATAAAAAGGGCTACCGTGGAGACTGGCAGCAAATGGGAAGATACGAGGAGGGGGAGGAAGAGAATGAGGAGGAGAAAGAGGAGAAGGAGGAGAAGGAGGAGAAGGAGGAAGGGAAGGAGAAATAATCAAAGGCAAGGCAGTCACTAGGCAAAGGGAACAGCAGGGAAAGTACGCAAACAGGAAGGAAGAACCAGTCTTCTTTGCTGCCGCCACCAACCACAGGGTTTTTGAAACCTTCTCTCTTTCATCCTCTTCCATTAGCCTGGACCTTTCCCAGATTGGCCAGTTTGGGAAAGTCTGCATTTTGTGTCTTGCCCTTAACTAAAAGTAGAATCCTTAGTCTTAATGACTAGCATTTATAATGCCCTGTTCTACATAATGGGGTCATTGCCAACTCATGGTCAACAGCCCTCACCCAACGTGCTGTAGTGAATACAATTAGCTCCCTTAAATGAAAGCTCATCTAAATACCAAATCATGATTTATTTAAAGCAGTCCTAGTTTGTATATCTATTAGATGGTGTCTATTCAGAAATAGAAAAGACTTTTGGATTTGTCTGTCTGTTTGTTTGGATTTTTGAGACAGGATCTCACTATGAAATTGAGGCTGGCTTTGAACACTCAGCCTTCCAGTCTCTGCTCCCCAGGCACTTGGATTACAGGCATATGCCACCTTACCTGACTAGAAATTCCTTTGGAATGACTGTGCTATGATATTCTCTGTAAATCTGGCATGTAGGTGTTTGCTTCTTCTGAATAAAGAATCTTTGCCACTTCTAGGACTCTAATGATTGTTAGAAAGAGTCCTTGCTAAAGAGTAACCTTCACAGCTTTGAAAAGGTTAAAATACTCTCCCAGAAAATATTATAGTTTTAAATGTCTGATGTGGGTTGATGGTCCCCAGTTGGTGGCACCGTTTGGGAAGGTTGTAGAACTTTTAGGAAGCAGAACCTCACTGGAGGGACTGGAAGTGAGTCACTGGTCTTGAGACTTTATAGCCTAACCTTACTTCCTGTTCCCAACCTTATGCTCCATTGACCTAAAAGTTTTGGTTCAGCGTCTGAAGAAGGGCAGAGAGTTGTCCCTTAGCCATGAGCTCTAACAAATATGCTATTGATCTGGAATCCAGCACTTTCCATTGATCACTTGGGACTCCCAATGCCCTTGAGCCAGCAGACATAAAAGCTGCAATATTGAAGGTGCCATGGAGCCTTAACCACACCAGGGTTCCAGAGAGCTATTAAAGCTAAGAAGTATGTGACAGGGTCAGAGTACCAGTAAAGATGCTGCTGTGAGAAACTGAGGTCCCCTGAGAAGTTGTGAAGATGAACCCTGGGATGCAATGGAGATTCCAGGATGTCAGAGCCCAGAACCAGCAGGATGAAAACTGCACACACAGAGTGAGCCCATCCTAAGAGAGAGGTTCTGTGGGCTATAGCAGCAGAGATGATAGTACGGCCACCTAAGCCATTTGGAACTGAAACAATTCTGTCATGAGTTCCAAATGCCAGTCATGGAGGCACAGAATTTTCCCCACTCTGAGTTCTGTCTTGCTTCAGTCCAATCTTTTCTTGTTATATCCCATTTCTCTTTTTCAAATATGAATGTATGCACTGTCCCATTGTATATCAGAAGCATATAATATTTATTTTTATTTACAGGAATTCACAATTAAGAGATTGTCTCAAGTCTCAAAAGAGACTTTAGACTGTATTTTTTAATATTGCTGAAACTGTTAAAGACCGAAAGGACTTTCAAAATTGGACTGGATACATTTTGCATTAAGAGATGCCCATGAGCTTGGGAGGGACGGAGGTAAGTTGTGGTTTGAATATGCAGGGTCCCTCATAGGCTCAGACACTTGAATACTTGGTCCCCACTTGGTGGTGATGTTTGGGAAGCTCCTGGAACGTTTAGGAAGTAGAACCTTGCTGAAAATACATGGGTGATTGGGGGCAGAATATGGGACTTTATATGCCAGCCCCACCCCCTGTTCACGCTGCCTCCTAGGTGCAGAAGGAAAGTGAAAAGCCTGCTCCGTGACTTCCCTGTCTGCTACCCCTTCTTCCCCACCAAGACAGACTAGATATCCCTGGAACGGAAAGTCAAAAGAGCCTTCTTGTCGTTAAGTTGCTTTTGTGAGTATGTTTTTGTCAGCGTAACAGAAATTAACTAATACGGGTGGACTTGTAGCTGTTCAGGGATAAGATTGTTAACTGAGACCATGAGCCAAGTGCAGGTGGTAGGATGATAACGTAATTGCTACCAGACAATTGCAGAACTTCAAACCAGAGGGGAGTCAGAACCACGAAAATCCAGACATCAAGATAAAAATCTGTGTCATTGGAAAATTTTCTCAACAACTAATATTTATCAGTTACATCGTGGCCATTGTGTTTTCAACTTTACAAGCAAGCATGCACTGGTTTGCTCTTACCAACACTGTGGGTTCTCTCATTTCCCAGCTGAAGAACTTCAGGCAGAGAAAGTTTAAACACCTGCCAATGGTGTGTCTCTGGATGACAGATCATTTGAGGTCCACCAGTGTCACGCCCAGAGGGTTTTCCACACCAGAGGTCAAAGTTGTCAAATCAAAGTAGACATGTGGTCCAACCAACCCACTCGACTCTCCCCCTAGGAACTGAGATGGAAATGGCCCATTTAGGACTGGTCTTTGCCTCTGAGAAACTCAGTGCGGGTACTTCAATAGCCAGCTCTCTTCCTTCCCAGCCAAGAGGGGGAGAGAGAGAGAGAAAGCGAGAGAGAGAGAGAGAGAGAGAAAGAGAGAAAGAGAGAGAGAGAGAGAGAAAGAGATACAAAGCGAAGCACAGGGATTCAAAGTGAGCAATTGCTGTCCAGCTCCGTAATCCAGGGCTTTCTTGAGGCCTATCTCCTTTGCCGGCATCAGATTTGATGAAACACAGCTATTCAAGCTGCCCTGTATTCCTTACCTGTCACCATCTTGAGTCAGTTACCACAGAGAACCACCCCTCCCCCCAGTCTACATGGTTCCTGCGTTGTCGTACTTAATTCACCATCTTATGCATGTCAGCCTTCTTTCTGATACAGCGCCCTTCCTGAAGGGGTTCAGTGTCAGAACCCTGAGACCATTAGGAATCAGCACGTCTGTTTTCTCCTGGGAAGACTGGCAGCAAAACCACCCACTGAACCCAGAGCAGGCCAGATCCCTGTGTGCAGATCTACACTCCAGCGTGGGTGCTGCTGACAGCTCCAGTAGGTAGATGGCCTCAGTGCCTCAATCTTGAGTGTGCTTCCTGAATTTCCCCAAACCGCCTCCTTTAGACATCATCTCCAGATGAACCACACGCTGTAAACATGGAAAGGGCAGGAAGCACTGGCTTCGTAAGGATGCTCGCAAGCAGTAACTTCCACTGTCATATCTGATAGCATTCACACTGTGTTTCTTTATAGAATACCTTCATTGTATTTGAGCTGCTTCAATTTAATTGAAAGCAAATGCCATGAAATTCTTAATAAAGAGCAGAATTGGATAGCAGCACAATTTTCACATTCCAAAATAGAACTTGGCAGCATGTTGCATTAATTGTATGCTGATCATCAAAGCAATTTTTGCCATGTGATATGAGGTACTACGTGGGACTATTTCCCCAGGTTGGCCTGGGTGTCCTGGAGTAATGTGTGTGTGTGAGTGTGTGTGTGTGTGTTTATGAACAGTCCCCTCACCTTCCTTCTTCAACAAGTAAAAATGCTTAGGCCTGAAGTGGCAGGTTGGCTCTGAACTGTGAGTCAGCGTTTCCTGATTGTAAGCTCTTTGCATTTCACCCCCTTGAGGAGGACCAGTTTACAGGGTCATGATTTTAGGAGGTAGCGTTCTGATGCAGGAATTCAAGTCAGAATCAGAGGCACAGATGGGAGAAGCTGGTCCTGGGTCTGTCTTCTCCTAGGCTGTGCTCTGGGGTCCAGCGGTGCCCCAGATATCTGCGAACAAGATGCCCTTAGATGCCTGCTACAGGATACTACCACCCCTTTCCCCCCCCCCATGGGTTGGGTGGCAGCAGACTTGTTCAGTGTAAAGAGCTGGAGATTGCTGTGACTCCTCAGGGAGGGGTGTACTCCCTTCCTTTAGAACCCCGGTGACATTCACAGCTCACAGCGGCATTTGGATATCCATGTCAGCCACCAAAGCAAGCAACACTTAGTGTACATGTCACAGAAACGTACATTCTTTCTACATTTCCCATCATCACTCCCTTGCTAGGCTCTGAACAAAGAAATTTTGAGTTGCAGGAATCCAGACATCTGATTTAAAATATCTTCATAAACAAATCAGTCCAAACAGTTGATGTGTGATTTGGCCACTGTGGTGTCCAAGAGAGAAACACAACCCCTTTCGTTTCCCTAGGACAATAAAATACCATCACGGGATTTACACCCTCCCTCCTTCTTCATATCAATTCAGCCTTCTGTGATAGGTGTTACTAAAAATCCTTTGAAGTTCTTGTTTGGACATGCCAGATTTCCTTTAATACACCAACTGATAAATAATTCCTCTCTGCAATCTTTCAACTGAAAAAAAAAAAGGCATGAAAATTGAAGGGAAAAAAACAAAATAAAATGCTTTTCACATTTCTTCACGTGCTCCATAATCCATAGACTATGGCTCAGGTGTGCCACCTAGTGGAAATTTAGGCTTAAGGAGTGTTGTAAAACCAGAACACAGAAAATTGTAGAGTAGGGCGTCAATCAGAGGGATTTTCTTTTCTCATGTAAAATGCGTGATGAGCTAACATTGCTTCTTATAAACCAGGAGCATTTCCTAAATTATTATCTACTAGCTTCCCTGCTAAGTTATGCTATGATCTCTGATCCTTAAATGCTCCCAAATCGTAGCGGGACACCTGTGAATTTTTCCTCTTCTGCTTTAAGCCTGTATGGAAAATTGTTAGGTGGACAGTCACTTCCCTCTGGTGGCCACCTCGGTGATATAGAAAGGCTGAGCATTTCTTTGCTGAATTTTTCATATCCTCTTCCTTATTCCTAATGTTTGATTTCAGGAACCCAAGTCTATCCCAGTTAAATCAAGAAGAAGCCATAAGGCCAGCTTCGTGGGACTCAAACCCTGTGGGTCTATCAGATTTTCAGAATGCTGTCTGGAAAAGATGGCGTGACTCAGGGGTCCCCCAAGCTCTTCTTACATTGCTGGTGCTCTGTCTGCCAGCTGCTTATTCATGACTAGCCCTTCTCAGTTGGTAAAGAATTGGTTATTAAATTGAATAGACTCAATTCAATTTGCAGAAATAAGCATCAGTCAGCATTTGTTATTGACAACTGCTTTTCGGGAAGTGGAAATTTCTGGCCACTCTTAGAGCTCACTGCTTCTAAGTTAACGTGGGCTCCGTGCAGCCAAAGTCAATATGACTTCTGTGTTACCATGAAGTTTTCACTCTGCATGTTTGGTGAGATGAACGTGCTAATGTCTCCAACCCCTTCATCCCTTTGCCCCTTAACTTTGCAGTGTCCTGTCAGCTGGACCAGGGCTGAAATCAAGTGCTTGTTTTGACCAATAGGTTGTCTGGGAGAGGCCAGAGCAAAGGTTTAGGAGCATTCTTGCACATTTCTGCTTCCTGAAAGGCCCCAGGAAAGTCTAGTAAAAGCAAGTCCAGGCAAGTCTAGTAAACAGGGGACACATGTGGCACAGTCACTGTTATTACTCACCAGCCCAATGTCAGATACATATAAGACACTGAGCAATATTAACTACGATGACACAAGATGGAGCAAAGCTCTAAGCCTTGGCCTGCATGGTCCCTGAGGTCTTCCTGTCTTAGGCCAGTGAAGGGTCCTTCCCTCTCTGCCTTCCCCAGCATCCAGACAGAGATAGTACTAACCTTTGAACAAGCTGCTGTTGTTCTCTTATTGTTCTGGTGAGGCAGTATGTGACTGATAGAAGGTGCACAGTATGTTTTATAGCGGCCTAGTGGCTAGCTAGAGGAAGGTCTGATCAGCGGCTGAAATATGAGCATAAAACTACAGTTTATATAGAGAACAATAAAAGCCAGAGGGAACACAAAGTGAGGAGGTGACCATGTTGTGGGTACGTTGACATTTTGTGGCAGAAAGTTGGAAAAGTTACAGTCAGACAACAGGCCAGAATGAATCAAACCACAGGTGGTTAAATGTACAAAGGGAATGGAATTCCATTGTGAGACAGCTACCAGGTAGGGGCCCCTCTCACCAGAGGCTCAGAAGAGCAGATTAACTTGTAGATGCGGGTACTTGTCTAACTGGGTCTCTGCTACAAAGGAAGGGCATAGCCTGAAGGAGTTATAAGGCTTTCAGCGTGTCCCAGAATTCTATTATTTCAGTATATTAATTTATCCCTTTGCACAATGACTTTGATAGCTGTTCTGTTAATTCTGTAACTGCTGCCAGTCATGGGAAAGCGGTGTATGCAGCATAAAGAGCAGCCTGGTGTGCGCGCACCTGAGCTGCAGAGGGCTGTACTTAGGGTTTGCAGAACACGTGCTCCTCTCCTTTACTGCATCTCCCAGTTCCTGCAGGGAGCACATTAAAGAGCTGAAGCTTAGCATCCTCGTGCAGTTCATGCCAAGGCACCTTTGGGCAGTTTGGAGGACAAGGACACACCCCACTTCCTGTCAATTTCCTACATACAGAAAGATGAGATAGCATTGACCTTTGAATAATTTTGTGGGGGGAGAGGGGATGAGAAGAAATAAATACAAAGGACCACATTAACTATTTGTCACGATTTGGAAGAAGGGTAGTTTTGTGGGAAGCTGCCTTCTTAACCTCAACTGCAAAGCTCCCCAGGAATGTTCTCGCGCTTAACTCCTATAGCATTCGTGGTTGCGGGAAGGAACATTGTAGACTTTCCACAGCTTTGTGCGTTGTTCTTGCTCTTTTTCGCAAAGAACATTTAGTGTAGACTTGTTTTTATGGATGTGAAAAGGGTTAGAATTTCTTCAACTGTGCATGTAGCTCTTCCTTTATTCATTACAGCGTGAATTTTTCAAATGCCATCCATTTGGAGAAATAACAGCCTATTTTCTCACACAAATGGCTATGTGGATGTCAAGCTTCCAACTGTCTGTCATTTCGTGTGTCTTTCTGACACCTTTCCATCTTATAAACTAACGATTATGCAGGGATGCCTGATGATTTAGAATTAATAATACAGACAGTAATTATATCCTCCTAGTTCTTACTCCTCCAGAATTTGCTTCATGATCAAAATATGTTTTATTGAAAGGAGATGCTGTGAATTCTAATGTTGATCTGCTTGTTGTAAATTTTGGACCAGGAAATTGACAGGTAAAAAATGACAGCTGTACCGCTTCCTTCCTCCCACCAGCTAGTCTTTCTGTCTTTCTTGGTATTGTCATGGTTTGAATAGGAAATGTCTCATGTCCCGCATAGGCTCAAGGGTCAAAGACTTGCTTCCCAGACAAGGGTGTTATTCTGAAGACGGGTATAGCTGAAGGAAAGGAGTCACTGGGAGTGTGCCTTTGAAGATAGTATCTGGTTCCCACTTGGTTCTTTCCCTTTTCCTGTCCACTATCTTAAAAAAAAAAAAACCTTCCTTACTGTGCACATGTTCCCATCACCATGAAGTTTCACCCAAGAGAAGGGGCCCCGTCCAACTTTCTCCCATTTAAATTGCTTCCTTTGCTGTCATAGCTGCATAAATGTGACTAGAACACTAACCTTTCTGTTCTTGTTGAGCATTATTGCTTCTTCTCGCTTGCGTTCCACATTCACTCACTCACCGCCAGACACTAAGGGGGTGTGCATAAGAGGCTCCTTACCCTCACTGACTCAGCCAGGAGAAACATCAGAGAGACATCACTACCTGACTATGATAATGATGATTAGAATGAGCAAATGAGCAAAGTATTTACTGAGGTATCTGGCTTTGTTTTAAAACCATTGCTTGGTGAAGTTAGGTTGTTTAATATTCCCAACAACCTGTGTTAAGTTTTGGCTTCAGTTTATAAATTCAAGAAAGACTGTTTTTTTGTTTATTTGGTTTTTGTATTTGTTTTTGTTTTTGACTGAGTGTCCCTTTGCAGCCCTTGCTGTCCTGAAACTTACTATGTATACTAGGCTGGCCTTGAACTCACAGAGATTTACCAGCTTCTATGTACAGAGTGCATAGATTAAAGGGGATTAAAGGTGTATGTCACCACACCTAGCTGGTTGCTTTCTATTTTAAAGGAATGAAACACAATTCTGGGAGGATGTGGAAGCAGTAAATGAATACTTATTACAAGATATTGGAATGAATCCCATCTAAGGGCTGCAGAGACTGCTTTCAGAACCCCAGGAGGCTCTCTTTAGGTTAAAGGACTTCCTAATTACTCATACAACAAGCCTCAGGGATGCTGTGTAGAACGGCTTCTGAGACCTGTAGATCTGTGGACATCAGAGATGCCTTGGAAGTCACACTCAGTACCTGTCATGGCACATGAATGTGTTCCATTGTGTCTGGTGTCTACACTCAACATAACACAGGGACCAGTGAAAGAGAGTGGAATTTCTTAGGAAAGCTTCTCATTCTGATGCTGCTTTGTTTAGACAAGATTACACACTACTGAGCAAGCGTTTTATAATTTTGATGAAATGTTTTATATTAGGACACAGAGCTAAAAAGAACAACATCTTTTAGAGCCAGCCAGATGGCCCTGGGAGTAAAGGCACTTGCTGCCAAGACAAACGATTTGAGTTCATTCCCTGGGACCCGCATAGTGAGAGGAAAAGATCAACACAAACGCATGTACACCTGCGTGCTCGTGTACACACACACACACCAGACACACACAGAGTCACAGACAAACACACACACACACATGCGCCAGACAGACACACACCAGAGAGTAACAAACACACAGAGTAATACAACACAGAGTCACAGATAGACAGACAGATGCAGACAGAATCACACACAGATAGGCAGACACACACAGAGTCATGGACAGACAGACAAACAAATGCACACACACACACAAGTAGAGACAAGACAGAACACACACACACATATGCACACACAAAATAAATGTATAAAATGCTTTTTAAAGCTAAAGCCTTTCAGTCTGGCATGAGAGGCTCTGCATGGAACTGTGGCTCAGAACCCAGGACTCTCCACTCAGATCCCCCACTTACCATCAGCTGAGTTAACTGACACTTCTAAGTTCACTTCCTCCACTGTTGAGTGAGAAGAAACCATGTGATAGTATGATCAGGATTCTATAAAAACCTGTATTGTAGAACCTTTCATACTCCACACATAGTGGTAAATGAAATTACTAGTAATTAAGATGGGGGTAAAAAGTTAACAAGGTAAGTCAAAATAACGCTTTGTTTTATAATCTCAAGAATAAGTGAATGGCTTCCTCACACCTAACTTGCCTGGAGCCCTCTCTGTACCATGTTCTCTCTACCTGAAATCTACTTGTATTTATTCCCCTAGATGGGTTCATGCAATTCTTACCTATGCCAACATTAGTGTGAACAAGCCCATATTGAATTCTCTTGTGGAGACCAGCTCAGTTCATTTAATGTTTTATTTTTCTGTCCCTAGGGTCTTCCTCTGAAATGAAACAAAAATCAGGAGAAAATACAAGAAAACGCAGGCCCTGTTTCCTTCCCGGTCTATTACAAATGCCTTCTTCTCGTTCGTCTGAGAGCAGCAGCCTGCGGCCCCAGAGCTCCAAGTAGCTAACTTGTAATTTCACGTCATGTAATAGATTAAAATGTCCCTACAAACATAACAATCTAAGGCTTAGGCTAGGGAATGCTGCTTGCAAAGCATTCTGGGAAGAGGCCGATGAAGTCCAGCACTGTATGTTGGATAAACAAGAGCACGTGTTCTGGCGGCAATGCAGCCTCCCACACCTCCCCGTGTGCTGCAGGGTAGTCTCTGTTCACATGTAGAACACACGCTCCTCAATGCAGAAATCAGGCAGGCCCAGGCGGGTAGAGTTCTCAGGGAACTGTGACTGTGGCCTCTATTAAAGAAATAGGTGTGAGTGCTTATCGGTAGCTTGGATTTCACTGCGAATATCAAATAAGTAGTTCTTCTCATTGACGACTTCTTATCCATATTTCTTGATCTGTGAAACTTCGCCTCATAAATAGTATAACCCCTCATCAATTTAACTGTAAATTTAATTTCTTGAAATAGGTGCCATTGGAGGAAAGCTAGAATCTCAAGCTCAGAGATAGCTAGAAATTCTGAATAGAAGGTTTTTTTTTTTAAATTTATACTGAATCACCCCATTCCAGCCCAATATAGTTTAGGCTTTAAGGAATTCCTGAATTATAATGGGGTTTCATTGACCTTTATAATGGGCCTTGTCAGCAATATTTGACTTGCTCCTGACTATTTCGGTGCCTTGCTGTGGGAGTGCTAGAAGCCACTCACCTCCTCTCCTCCAGTCTCTCCGAGCACACCGATAGAGGACTTCCCCCCCACCTCAGTTCTCAGGGGCTGGACTACTGACCACATCCTGTTCCTGAGGTGACACACAGGGGGAAGTTGCTTCCTTTCCAGACCACCCTACAGGCTGGGCAGCAGAAGTTAGAGAAATGCCTGGATAGATGGTCAGAGGCATAACTGTGGCTGGTCTTGGAAGGAGCCGTAACTACTGTCATAACATCAACACGGCCAGGGCTCGTCTAAGCAGGTGGCCCAATAAAGACTCAGAGCAGAGTGTGTGTGTGTGTGTGTGTGTGTGTGTGTGTGTGTGTGTGCGCGCGCGCGCGCCTGCACGAGTGTATTATGAATACATAATTCAGACATAATACATAATACAGACAGCCACAAACTGGTCCCACGGGATGCAGAATGGCGTCAACACGACCCAGACTACTGGCAGCCAGTGAGGCTTTGTGGCCAGGATGAGGAGGATGAAGCAGGGAGTGTGTGATGAGTGATGAATGGCCTGAAGGGCAGTCTATGCCATCCAGCATGCTCAGCTTACAACCTGCACTGGAGAGCCCCAGCCCTTTTGCCCTAGTATACTGGATCCCCTGGCAATTGGACATTTAGAAAAAAATCTAGTTATGGCCCACTCAGCACTGTGGAGTAAAATGTGTTCACGTACTGATGTCAGAGAAGGAAGGCTCCAGTTAGAATGACCTGAAATTCCGGGTCCAGTCATGTGTGCTGCATTCTGTAAGCCCTTACTGTGTGGGTTTCCGAGCACTCTGTCTGCTTCACTGTTGTCTGAAGCGAGAACCAATCCTGACACTATTGCAGACAAGACTGACCCAATACTGCAGAGGGCTTTTCACTGGAAGCGAAGAGATGGGAATCCTCCTGGGAGGTGCCGCCTAGCATAGAGGGTTTCAAGTCCAGTCTGTGGAAGATACATTCCTGATTGGAAACCGCCCCCACGCGGTCCCACCAGCTTGAGAGGCACCAACTGTATTTCTGTACGCAAATTCCAAGGGATTTGGGGGATGTGGAAATGGGGTTGATTTTAATTTCTATCGAAGGTTAAGTGATGTCTTAAATCACCATTGCTAAGAATCACAGTAAGATCTGACTGCTCAGTTTTCCTTTTCATCTTTCAAATTAAAATAATAGTAATAATACATAGTGTATTGTCACACTCACTGGCTCTATTAGAAAAAATATTGTGAAGCTGTTGAGGGTGCCTATGAATCTCCACTGTGACTGTGGAAGCTGCTAATATTCAGCAGCTAGTGGTTGGTGGGAAAGCCTTGATTTGTAACATTTGTTGATTTCCACAGAATAAATGCTTACAGAATGCCCAATTTCAAGCTAAATATGGGATACCTCTGAGCTTAGAACCCTGAAGAGATGCTTGTTAGCCCATCTTCACAGTGCTTTTATTCCCGAAGTGTTAGCCGTCTGCTCCCTCCGCTGGTATAAGCCATTAAATCCACGTTTCTGGGAAGATGATTAATGCTAGCGTGTGTTCTCCATAAGGAAGTATATTGGTCAGTGTTCCCCAATGTGACAACATCTGAGCAAACAACTTGAAGGTGATCCTTTTGGGTTCGCAGTGTGGGAGGGCTCAGTCCATTGCATCAGGGAAGGGCGTTTCAGAAGAGCAGAACTACAGTGCAGTTCACATTACGAAAGCCAGGAAGCAAAAATAAGAGAATTCATTCCCTTTTTAGTCTACCTCAACGGTTCTCAACTTGTGGGTCATGACCGCTTTGGGAGTTTAATGACCCTTTCACAGGGGTTGCCTAAGACCATCAAAAACAAACAAACAAACAAACAACAAACATGTATTTACATTATGATTCATAACAGTAGCAGAATGATAGCTATGAAGTAGCAATGAAAATAATTTTATAGTTGGGTGTCGCCACAACTTGAGGAACTGTATTAAAGGGTTGCAGCAAAGGAAGGTTGAGAACTACTGGCCTGTCCAGTTCCCACCATCACTGTCTGTCTTCCCCCTTAACTAATCCTCCCTGGAAACACACGAATCAGTGTGAGTTAACGATAGCCGTGTATCTTGGTCCAATAAAGCTGGCAATGAAAAGGAACCATCACAGGTGCATGTCTGTTGACTGGATACCCAAACACTACTCTAAGCCTTAACCTTGGGCACTGCCCACATGTAAGAGAAAAGCGCACCCAAGGCAACATTCCTGAGGGTTTCAACCTCAGTAATTTATCAGTCAACTAATAGACTTCTTCTTGATGCGATAGAGATATTATTAGAGGAATTGTTAGGGTCAGAGCCTGGGCCCTTCTATCCCTGACAAGTGAGGCTCTGTCACCTGTCTTCACAAACCAATGAAATGGAGAAGTCATGGTGAAAAGCAGGGAAAGGAGATTTGTTCACTGTGTCCACAATGGTAAGAGTGGCAAATGAACTGGTCCGGGGGTCTCCCACATCTGTTGCCCCAGGGTCCTGCAATGAGATTTAGGTCTAATACAGAGGATAGCTGATATGGGACCCTGTGGAGTCGCGACCCACAGGTTGAGAACTGATGCTTTAGGAGGTAGAGCCTCACTGGAAAGAGTTAGTCCCTGGGGTGGGTCTTTTGATTTCATGCCTACTCCCTGCCACCTGACTGCAGAAGCGCTGTGACCATTCTCTGCACTCCCATTTCCAGTGCTGGCTTTGTGACAGACCTGGGATCACAGGACTCTGTTCTCACTAAGAGAGGCCCAACCCTGCTGATTGCGCTCCTTGCAGGCGCCTCTTTGGAGAAGGATGAGAAAAGATGCACTTAGTGCTATTTAATGCAACTGTCTGTTGTCTGTTGATGGACTTCAGCTCCCCTGGGAAGATGCTAAAGCAACGGGGATACTGAAGGAGAAATGTCTCAGACTGAAATCAGAGTTGACAGAATTCAGTGAAATGATGCTTAGGTAGTGTCTGGCACTTAGTAGGTAGTCAATAATTAATACCTTCCCTGGAACACTGGAAAAGTCGGTAATAAATAATTCACTTCTTTCAAGCCCACAGGGTCATTTTTCATTTGCAGGCAAAATTCAGTGGTTGGATAAATGGATAGTTGCCATGTAGTTCCCCAAATGTTGAAGTTTTGATTATTAAGAAAATTTTATCAAATGAATTCAGAACTACTGAGGTGCTATTTGTGAAGTTTCCCAGCAGAGGGCACAATGCAAAAGCTGGTGGCTGCTCAACCATGGCAGGTGATTGTTTCATTGTATGCATTTTGGAGAGGAAGCTCAGCTTCACCCGAGGTGAGGTAACAGTTGCCCCTGCCTTCCCAGCATCCATTTTTAATCCATACTCCAGTCCTCATATTTAGGGCTTGACTAACTCTGAAATCTACAAATAATTTTACCAAAATGGCTTTTCACACCGGCTTGTTAGAACAGGCCTTTAAAAAGAGGCCCACTTCGTCCCAGCAGGAAAAGCAATCAGAACTTTGAAATTGAGATTTGAATTTGGAATGACATGGAGGTGAGTCCTCTGAGCAGCTTTAGAGACATAAAAGTATATTCTAGGTTTACCAGAGTGCACTGTGCTGTGAGGCTAGTTTATATGCACATCGTTGGAACTCTGAGAAAACGCAGCTTTCTAATATTCCAAACAAAAATCCATCACCCTCAAATTTTAAATATCTGTTCTTTAAATCTGAAATATTGAGGGGAGTGATTTCTTATCGCTCTTTAAATGTGTATGTTTCCTTAAGTTAGAGACAGGATCTCTAATACTCTGTCACTGGCACCTGCAGAAAGGAAGTTACACTGTAACTCTGCATGCTTGGGTAATGGTGAAATCGCCACTCATCTTGTCATATTAAATTTTATGAAAAACATTTATTCCTAGTATTTGCTCTTGACTCTGATTTAATGGACTTATACAGTGGAGTGACCACTGTACAAAAATTATTAAGTCTAAACAAAAGAGGGGGAGGCACTAACAAATTCTAAGGCATTATACAGCCAACTCTTCAAGTCCAAGCATCACAATTTATGATCTTCTCTGTCCCTCTTTTAAACAGAGCAATCAAGACATATTTCACTTAAACTAAAAGCTACTTTTCTCAACTAATTTCTCTACAAGCTGGTAGATTTTTAGAAGCTGTTTTACTGGAGAAAAACAGATTAAACTATAAATTAAAACAGAAGACTCAAATAGTGTTTGATGTCAAAAATCAGAATTTATAAAAAGGAATAATTTTCTAGCTCAGAATATTTTTACCCCGTGACACATCACAAGCAGTATTCTACTTCCCTTTCATCATGAATGCATGTTTTGTATAACTGTGCCAGGAACATTGTTTCAGTGGAGGAGAATGTATTCTAACATGTTTCTTATTTTGGAAAGGTTGTACAATTTAACACTCCCCATCCTATGAATTTTGCAAACTCACTTCAGGATACTAAAACCCTATTCTCAATTGTAGAAATTATTTCAGAGATTCAAAGACCTCACCATAGTCAGGGTAAAAGATACACAAATTTGGGGTTTCAAATGAACAACAGGGTCCATAAATAGCATTTTTTACCTCTTCCCTGGTCCCACACTTTGCTTTTATTTTATTTAACAGATGTAGAGCTTTCTTTCACTTTTCAGCAAACATTATAGAAGTTTGCTCTTCGTTCTTGGAACCCCTAGCCTGGGAGACCAGTATTGTGGTCATGCCTGAAACCTAGTTCTCCCGGCTCTTCCTGAAAAACAACCTTTTCATTTCAACCAAAACAATCAGAATTTCTTGAAATTCAGCTGCCTCAAACACACTCAAATGGAAAAAATTCATGTTATGGAGGAAACCTGCTAAGTGTCCAACAGTCTCCCTCTTTCTCCGTCCAGTAAAAGAAACTGGAATCAAAAAGTTTATCCAAGAATCTGTTTTCAGTCAAAACATAGTCTTGGGCTGCAGAGGTTTCTCAGTGGCTAAGCGTTTCCTGTTTTTGCAGAAGTATGGGTTCAATTCCCAGCAACTACATGATGGCTTGTGGCTATATAGAACAACAGTTCTAGAGGGGATCCAATGCCCTCCTCTGGTCTCCATGGCCACCAGGCATGCAAGTGGTGCATAGACATGTATACTCTTACACAAAATAAAAATAATTTAAAAAATATTTTTGAAAAAATATCATTTAAAAATATAGGTAATGTTTGATGAAGTTTGATGGAATTAAAATTTGTTTTGAGATATTAATCTCGTGAATGTTATTCACCAAAAACCCAAAAGATGTTTTCTAAACTATTACCTAAAAATGTCGCTGTGTCTTTTTTTCCTTCATGGATGATCCCACAAAGAGGAACCCTTTGAATCAACCCTCCTATTCATTTCTCAAGCTCTGAGAGTGAAGATTAACTATTTCAGCTAATATTATCTGTAAATTATCTCACTAAAATGGCATGCTGAATAAAAGGCTTTTGGTTGGGGGATAGTTTTTGAGACAGAGTCTTGCTGTGCTGCATACGTTGGCCTTAAACTCACTATGTAGTCCAGACTGACCTTAAACTCAGAGTAATCCTCCTGCCTCTGCCTCACACAGTTCTATGACTATAGGTTTATGCCTATAGTTAACATTTTTACATTAAGCAAAATTATCCAATTTTTGTCACATTTAACAGGTAACAAATTATTCTTTCCAATCCTTGTGAACATTTCTGAATGCTGATGTTTAGTTTTGTGGTGGTCCCCCTCCCCCGAGCCTGATAGCACTAGCTCAGCTTAGCACAGGTCTGCACACAACACTAAACTGAGCTTAGATCCCCTTCTGGTGTGATTCTAACACGACCCTTCTCTTGTGACTCTAACATGGCTGTGGCAAGTGCTCATAATTAAATCATACAAGGAATAGTAACACTATTCAAAGATTCTTCACTGTTTAAATACCTATAAACAAGGTTAGACCATAATTTCTTCAATTTTATGGAAATTTAAAACAAAAAATAAAAGTTTCCATTCTCTTAAATAATGAATCTTTCAACATAGAAGGAATGGAATCAGAACACGTGTTTTGGAATGATAATGTGCTGGCTAAGCATGTTCCTTGTAACTTATCCTACTGGGCACCTGAAAGAGAGGAAAAATGTGGTGGGTGAAAATTATTTGGCAACCATGTTAGCAGATATGTTAAAGCTAGTTGTATTTTCCTAGTGTGATAGATGGAAAATTAGTTAAATTTAGAAGGAATCAGAGAAATCATTTAGGGTGATTTGTATTTTTTCCAACAGGGAAAGCAATTTCTTTCTCCCTAAAAATTCAGCGGAAGCGGCCAAGCTAAACTGCAGGTCAGTGGAAACCATAGATCAGTTGAGTAGAAGAACTTAGAAACACAACTCCTGAAATGTATAATTTGGGCCGTAATTGAGTCGGTAATGTTAGCCGACCTGAATCCTCTGTGTATGTAATTTCCTGTAGAGGGCCTAAATTCAGTTTTTGAAATACCATTACTAATGTTAGACTTTTAGTAACATGAAGTTTTATTTCTAGGCCCTGAACAACTTCACTGCACTTACCATGGATAGATGTCTTTGAGGAAAATTTTAAATCCTAGCTTGCATGATAAACAACTGAAAGGAAAGGGGTTAAAAACTCATTGAGACTGAAAGTGCTGTGCATGAGGAAAGGTGCTTACACATTATATGTGATTATAAGATTTATCACACCTCTCACATGTCTCTTTCTTTTGTTGATGTGCTGTTTTGAGTGACTGATTTGAAGGGCAGGTTTCAGGGGTGAGGTAGGCCCTTAACCACTTTTGACAAACATTGGCAGAGGGCAAGAGATCTGAGCAAATAGTTGTCCTCTGCTTTGGCAAATACTCACAGCATTGGGGAGAAGAATTGACCCCTGGTGTTTGTATTCACCAAGTAGACTAATGTTGCCCCTGACAGTCTATATAGTTGTAAAACGCAAATATGATAAGCTATGTAAAAACATTGTTTCTGGGCAGAGGGCTATGAAAACAGCACCTTTTACCGTATTTCTAGCCTGGGTTGTCTTCTATTAGACACAGTGAGACCTGAAGTGAGATTTTCCCTGAAGCCTGAGCCATGCACAGTAAATACTCTCATTCTTCCAGATGAGTTTCTCTTTACTTCCTACTCTCCTAGGATAATGTTTCCTTCTTTCTGCACTCCTAATTCCTCTCCACTGGGATAAGACTGTAATTGTATTTAGCCCTGTGCAGTGTGGCGTGAAATAATCAGGACATTGATTTCTGTGGAGGCCTTAAATCTGCAACTTACAATAGCTACCGTTTTGCTGCAAATTAACAACAACATCTTCACAATCATGTCAGCAATTTATCTTGTTGTGGAAGAAGTCAAAGGTTTGCCGAGGAAGAAGGATGCGTGGGGGTGAAATACCAAGTCATAAAACATCAATAGGAACAACTGAACTTTGAAGCAGAAGTGTCATGAAGACTCAGAAGCAATTAATAACAGGTGATGTGGAAGAAAGGAAATGTTGTTACATTACAGGGCACAAAAAATGTAGTGAGGATATGATCTATAAAAAACTGGTCTGAATTACAGTTAATAGGGATCAGCAATGCAAGAGACTAAGACTCTGGTAAATCTCTTCTCTACTCTTGTTTTTTTTTTTTTCAGTAACACAGTTTGGATGCTTAAAAAGAAGAAATGAAAGGCTCAAAAGAGCTGATATCTACTTCTTAACATGAAGGAACTAAAGTTAGGTATGGGCTATTGAGCTAGCATCATATTCGTAACAGGTATTCTAAGAGACTGAAGTGAGGACCGTTATATATGTGAGGCTAATCAGATCAGGACTTTCCCAGCAGCCTTAGAGTCCTACTTCTAGTGCTGGTCTCAGAAGGTCAGATGCCAGGATATAGAAATGGAAAAAGACCATCAGACAAAATGCTTTAAGTATAACAGGCCTAATGACTTTGGGGAGTTTATGGACTTAGAAGGTCCATAAAGGTTCAGGACAGGAAGTGTCATGGAAAATATCTGTGACAGTCTACTTATTATTAAAGGGAATCATAAGATATTGATAATGTGGAAATTCTATTTTAAATCAATAGACTTTTTCAGGTTTATAGAAGAATAGGGCAGGAAGTATTCTAAATATAATCACATCGCCTTACTCTAATCCCACATTACATCGTGCACTAACTGGTCTGCTTGTTAGTTTCCAATCTAATACAGATACATTATTACTGACTAAAGCTCATAGTTGACTATGATAATAATGCTGATACATTATTGTTGACTAAAGACCGTTAGAATTTGCTCTTTTCTTTATAGAACTTATGTTAATATTTTTCTTGAAATTCCTTAAGTTTCTATTGCCAGTTAACAAAATGTTTGCCACGAGTCTATACAACAATCTAGAAGACATCTCAGAATATTTCATAAGTTCTTTGCTATTATAACAAAAACTGGAGAACTGTTCTGATAAAGGAAATTGGGATCTTTTATAGAAGTTAATATATGCAGTCTTATTTTGAGGGGAATCTGGAAGGATCAAGTGAGTTTACTACCCAGAAAACATGCGAGGCAGAGGTGGACACACATGAAGTGCTTAAAGAATACTGCAAGAAACTTTGCTGTACTTAATAATTCTTTTTGTTTGTTTGTTTTTTGTTTGAGGCAGTGTCTCCAGAAGCCATGCTGGCCTTTAACTCCCTATGTAGCTGAAAATGACCTTGAACTCCTGCTTTTCCCAGTCTCCCCTTCATAAATTCTAGATTAGAGTCTACCACAGCCACCTTTGTATTCAATATTTCTTTATGTCACAGAATTGACTTGAGGAGAGAAAACAAATGACATGGTATCCTTAGTAAGCCAAGCAAACCACTGATTAATAGCTTCAGAAAGTACTGGATCTTTGCAAGAAAAGTGTATTACAAGAGAACAAAATTGCCCTGACATTTTAAAGGTAGGTGATGCGACCAAAAGGCAGAGTGGGGTACCTGTCGGCTAGCAATGACCTTTAAGAGCACACTTGCTCATTGATGCTCAGCAATGATGTCACCGTCAGCAGTCATGATTCTGTTGATCACGTGGGCTGCCCGTGGAAAATGAGCTTCACACCTGCCTCTCGTGCAGTGAGGATTAGCAGGCAAGAGTGAATCAGGCCAGTTAAATCTCTCAGAGCTGTAGTTAAGATTGACTCCTAGTCCTTTTATTGGAGCCATTTTAATTTAATGGCATCAGAATGTAATTGCTAAATCAGGTTGAGCTCTTCCCACACCTGAAGTGCTAAAATCCTTGGACCAGAACACTGAAGCTTTTTCACTGTGATTCTCCTCCGTGCCAAGCTAACAGTCTTCTACCAATTACCTTCTGTATAATACACATACACTATTTGGTCTAGATGTGCATCGTATAAATCTTGTGGCCACGCATCATAAAATTAGTTGATTTGGCTTAGTTTCGGTGATTTCTGAATAATATGGATTAAGTTGTCTGAAATTGTTTCCTTGCCTATAGTCTGCATTTGGTAAATCCCAGGAAAATTATTAAATCTCTCTAATAATTTGGGAATGTGTCACATTTTAGTGCCCATGGGGGTTATCTAGGGCTCTTGTTAAGATGCAGAGATGGGCTCAAGAGGTCTGCAGTACGACCTAACACTGTGCATGTCTAGCAATCTCCTGATGTTTCTGATGTGCCTGAAGTCCAAGGATGCAATTTCAGTTGCAAGTGTGGGCTTGACATACTCTGAAATTAGTGATATTTCATAAAAGTCAGTAAGCAAACTGGAGCCTTAGGTACCTATCTGTAAAAGGGGAAGTTGGAACAGAAACATCTATCTGCACTGACCACTGCGAGGTTAATATACGACAAGGAAGAAAAGTGGTCAAGTTAGAACTAAGTGCCCCGAAGATACACGCAAAACTAGCTGAGGTCACTTCTGTTGCTGCTTCGCTCCATCTTTATCTGCTTATGGCGTCCTCTGTCCTCCTTGAACAGCAGGTAACATGAAAGCTCTGTCAGGATGCTGGCCTCTGCTGTACCACCTTGTCTGATGGGATATCCACTCCTGATCCCCGTCTCGCGCTCTCTAGAACAGCCTAAGATCTCAGGCCAGCAGTCACATCCCTCTGTGCCACTTTTGTCCCCTACATATTTCCAAGCCTTACACAGAGCAACAATTGTGCCCTGAGTCACAACCTTGTCACAATCAATCATCAGACACGAGAGGGAGCCCATCTTAGTAAGGCCCTCTAATCCCAGTCACGGTTTCAGAGGGTCGAGGTCACATGAATGACTTTAAGTGGGAACTACTTAGAGTTGAGCCCTACTTAAACTGCTGAATCATGGCTGCTGTTTGAAGACACCAAGAATTGGAGGTTGAAGGTTATTACACATGAATGAAAATAAATATACCTTCATATATATATATATATATATATATATATATATATTACTTTTTATCTGAATGGACAGAAAGAGAGAGAGAGAGGTGAGAAAAAAATACCAGATTTTTCATTTTGGGGTGCTACAGGATGAGGCTAAACTGGCACTTTGAAGACCTGGCTATTTCATTTACTAGGAATCCTGTAGCTAGAAGCTTCTGGCTGTATTGCTCTTTAGACAAAATCTTTCAGAATACTTTCTAATAATTTACACATTTTTCTTTTATGATTAGATGCTCTCCTTGTTCCACTCCAGTACTTTTACATAACATTCTTCAGTGCTTCCAATATTCCTTTTTCCAATTTGGAGTCAGGTTTCATTTTTTTGTTGGGAGTTCTTTCTCTCTTTTTTTTTTTTTTCATGTCCCTGTCTCTTTTATCCACAGCTAGGGAAGCAGGAGAATTAGACTAGCAAATCAAGTGTGCTCTTCTACCTCCAAATTGCACCTCTGCTGTTCTCCATTGTTTCTTCCTTCCTATCTTGTGTTTCTTTTCCCCCACACATTTCCCTCTTCTCTGCAGCCAGCAATATTGTCCATGCATACTTTGATACTGATATAAAAAGTCACCTTGTCAGCAGCCTAGACTATCCCTTCATAGATTAGAGATTAGGCTTCATATTCATCTGTGTCTGGGAAGATATATATGTATATATATTATATCTATATATAATATAGATATTCCCTTGATACCAATGATAACTGCTTCAGCCAGCTCAGGACCCAAGTTGATGAATGAAGTTGGGAGGCCTGAGGCTTCTAGCCTGGCCCAATAGGTATCCCTGAGCTATGGCTTTTGAAGTCCAAAAAAGACAGAGACACGGAGAATAGTCCAGACAGTCTCAAGAGATGAAAGAAAGATGTTTGGGAAGAAAAAAACCTGGAGAAGGGAAAAAACAGAGAGAAGAAAGAGGATAGAAGAAAGAGAGAAGCAGGGGTTTGGGGACTACCAAGAACGAACCTGGGGATTTTGGCAAACCCTCCCTTGGTACTCGTGTCTCCTTACTGCCGCCAACCCAAACTGTTCTTGTTAAAACACTCAGAGAACAGTTTCCCAGGGCTGGAAATGAGCTGCAGGGTAACAAAGCAGAATTCCATAAAGCTGTTAAGTGGCTCCTTCCACTTGCTCCCTCTTATGTTCTTTTTAATACAATTAACACATGCAAGAGGCTATACTGAAGATATATGAAAGTTGTACATCATGATAATATACTAGATAATATACCTGAGGATACACCCAGGCCATGAGTTAGTGCGTTATCTGTGATGTAGCTCTTCTCTGTGCTTCTTTTTGCCTTGCTTTCTTCTCTCTCCCTCCAAAAACTAATCATGGCACTGAATTCTGTGTTCTCAGTCCCCTTACTTATTACATACCTGCACACATATCTTTACATCCACATGCATGTGACTTGATAGTATTCGGTGTTGGTCGGTTCTGAACGACACTGTAACCAATGTGCTCCTTTGTCATAATATTTCTGAGGCTTATCTATGCTGTCAAAGATAATGGTATTGTTTTTCTTTGCCGTGTATTTTCATATTATATGAATTTACTAGTCTATTTTTGTTTTGATGAGGTCTAAGTTATACCAATGTTTCCACTATGGTGACCATTGAAACATAAATTTCCTTGTGTATACTCCCTCCTGTTCATATCCGAGGGAATCCCTAAGGAAAACACAATTATAAAGTATATTATTATTAAAAAATACAAAAATATGATTTTAATAATAGAAATCATGTTTTTATACTCATGGATATATTATAGTAAATGTCTATGAACAAATAAAAAAACTAAGGATTCCTAAAGAATAGTATATCCTCAGTCTTTCTGTATAAAACATTAAAACTTAAGAAGTTACAGCAACTAAGACTAGCCAGTAGTTAGGTGGCTCATCATGAGCATAAATTATAGGTCATTCCAACAGAACAGAGAGTCAAGAAATAGAAACCATAGTACCTGGAAGACAATTCGGGAGACATGCAAGCCCAGCTGATAACTGTTATGGTTAAAACTGGCTATCCATTTGAGATGACAATTTTGACTGGAAATCTATTATCTGCCAAAAACAAAACTGTTCCATAAAATAGATTCACTACAAACAGACAAAGGTTAGAGCAGTTAAGAAGGAAGTACCTTGGGATGCTAGGCGGAGAAGGACTTACTAAATGAACACAAAACTGTTAACCACACAGGAAGACACCATGCAACCTGAGAGATGCACTTACAAATGATATAAGTGAATATGGATTAATATACGCAACATAAAAAGAGCTCTAAAACATTTGTGGGAAAAAAAGGACAAAACAACCCAAATGGGAGAAGGGATTATAAAAGCATAACCAGTTCAAGAATCGGGAAGACAAGAATGAAAACTACAATGCAATTTTATTTTATACCTACTGGGTTGCTAAACAATACTGGATTGGTAACATTACTTTGGAGGGTGATTTTGGTTTATTTTTGTTTAAAAAAAACAAACAAACAAAACTGAGTGGCCATTTTAAATTTACAGCCCAGCATTTTCACTCTTCAGTCAATAGAACAGATAAGACAACAAATCCTGGAACAAAATGCATTATAACTACCTTATTGTTGCTATCTTACTTTACAAGCTAAAGTGATGTTACATGTATTTCTGGACTTTATAGCCACGTCTCACTACATTCTAAATAAGCCTTCAATCCTAACTGAATAGAGATACATAAAACCCTCACTTTCAAAGCTATGTTTTTGCCCAAGCTCTTAGGAAACTCGAGGCTCTTTTTTTCTTTCTCTCTTACAGATTGTAGCTCCCTAGAGGGTCTAATGAAATGGGGAAATCTGTGCAGGCTCTTGCCTATAAAAATTCACGACTAACTTAAAGAGCTTCATTTCTCCCTGAAGTCTTTCGCACATGACCTCAGGGTCTCTGTTCCCCAGTGGAGGGCTCGTCTTGAATTTGTTCTCTTGCTAGGGTGAGAGCTTAAAGAGATGAATGAGTTTCAGCTTCCACCTCTGAGATGCCAATCACATTTGCCTTTTAAATATCCAATGTGTCCCTTCTTTAGGGCTAAGGAGTGAGTATTTGGGGGGGGCTGCTGGGAAGGACTCACCATATCACTAGATGTAAAGGTCCCCAAATGAGCAGACATGTCCACTCAGAGGGTAGCCACAAGCACCCATGAAGCCCTCTTCAGGAGTGTGCCTCACAGACAAGGCTGCCAAGCATCTTAATATTCTGTGTTTATTCAGGATTCCTATGGGGAAATCAGTCCTGAGGAATGATGGAATGAATAATGTAAACAACCTCATATTTATCAATACAGGTTTTCCTGGATAAATTATCAAGAGCCCAGAGCATTAAAGAAGTAAAGTGTCTTCGTTCTACCTTCTAGCTGGCCCCAGGGAGAGAAGGCAGGTTTGATTTCCTCTGTGCAATCATATTTACATCATTGTCACTCGCTGTGATGATAAATGAAAGAGGTTGAAATCCCTGAAAGTCTAGGTTATCAGGCAGGTACTCGGTGAAACACACCAGGACTGTAACAGGTCATAGGAGGAGGAGGGGCCGTGGAGGGTGTGCACTCTAGGGCCTGGCAGGTTCTACCATTTATTACTATTCAACTACTGCCTAGCTTTGAGCAAGTCTCAGACTTGGCAACATTGTACAGAAAGGTAAGTAACAACAGGGGTTATCTCATGAGATCATCATTTCAATAAGATGAGATAACAAATATGAAAAGTTCATGTCAGCACCCAGCATGAGAGAAAAATAATTCAAAAGCGTAGATATTCTTTCTCTACATATTTCTGGTATTGCAAAGTTGGTTTAAAATCTTCATTAACAGAGAAACTAAAAGAGTATCAGTCTCATTACTCTTATAAAAGCATCTTGGGCCAGCAAGATGGCTCAGTGAAAAGATGTTTGCCATCAAGCTAACAACTTCAGTTCAGTCCCTCAAAGTCATGTGGATAATGGATAACCATATGTTATCCTCCAAGGTCCACATGTGTGTCATATAGATAGTCTACACACAAATACATACACTAAAGAAACAAAATGTAATTTTAAAAACCATCTTAGAGATACTAATAAGTACTTAGAACAATGTGTATATACATATACACATACAAGTATACACACACAGTTTAAATGAAGTTATATAAACTGGGGTGATAATGTTTTCCACCAAAGCTCATAGGCTACCTAACAAGAACAACACATCACAGTTCCACCCGAGAAACTTCCTTCTGAATTATTGGTCAAGGGAGTCCAAGAGACACCCCACAAATGATACAGGCAATACACTGTAAGAGACACCCCACAAAAATACAGGCATTACACTATTGTTGCCTCTCAGAATTGAAGGTAAGTGCCTATTGCTAAATACACCACACACTACAGACTTCACACAGGACTTGGATGGTTCTGCTGGATC
The DNA here is from genome assembly GCA_028658305.1 of Pachyuromys duprasi. Lineage (NCBI taxonomy): Eukaryota > Metazoa > Chordata > Mammalia > Rodentia > Muridae > Pachyuromys > Pachyuromys duprasi. Next base: position 25,256,483 of record CM053749.1, read on the forward strand.
TCATGTAGAAACCTTCTTCCTAAGGGCTAGCTCTCTATAGTACCAGAGGTACTATGCAAGATGGAGAAAAGTAATCAAAAGTCCCAAAATCTGTAAAACCTTGACTCACAGCAATGATCAAGATAGAAAGATATTCCCAGGGTACAATAGTGGCACTTAGATCCTGGAGAAACAACAGTTTTCTTGTTGGACTTAAGGGATACTCCAAAGGAGGGAAGTAATCTCTGGAACTGTAAACCCAGCTGACTAGTCATGGCTGCTGATGCCGTGGTCCTTAGAGGAGAATTTATTCCTCTTTCCTAGACCACTTTCCTAAATCAGCATGACTTCTAACTGTGTTCTAAATACCGGTCCTTACACCCACAGATACGTATGGCTTTCACTCTTCTTCAAAGAAGCTTCATTTTTATAGTAGATGGAGACCATTAGAGAAATCTACAACTGGTCAAAAGGCAGAGAACAACTGATTGTGAGGTGTGAAGACCCAACAAATAGATCTACAACCCAACTTCTACACTTAAGGCTCAGGGAACCTTGCAGAACAGGGGGTACATATATTGTAGGAGCCAGAAAACTAGCATATTTTTGTGTCTTGTGAGGAGAAGCCATACCCATGAAATCTTAAAAATTTGGTTACTTAAATAAGCCCTACACAATGACAACACCAGATAACATGCCAGCATGAACAGAGGAAGTCTCACAGGCCCCGCCTTTAGGTGAAGAGCTACAAGCAATTAATGCCTGTTGTGAAGCAGAGATTCAGTCTTTTCCATGGACAAGCCCCTGACAAGGTTATCTAATCACCAGTGATCACACATACATGTGAGTAACACTAAGCACACTCCGCAGGCTATATCTATGTTTTTATAGGTACACATAGTAAACAATAATTAAAGAAGAAGAGGTCATGTGATTTAGAGGGAGACAGGGGGACATAGGAGAACTCGGAGGGGGAGGGAGATATAAATGATAAAACCAGTACTTGTGTATAAAATTTAAAAAAAGATAAATTAGAAAGCCACATGCAAGAGTTTATGGCTCATATTATATACAGTTTAAACAAAGAACATAGTCTGAAGATTTTCTCAGCACTGCACTTTTTTCTGGATAGGCATGTAACATCAATTAAAAGAAGCCAAGTAGTGATACACCCCTCTAATCTCTGCTCTTGGGAGGCAGAGGCGGGAGGATTGTGACAAGTTTGAGTCCAAGCTTTCTACATAGCAGATTCCAGGCTAACTGTGGGTACCCTGCGTTTTATAGTTACCCTTCCCCCCAAAATAAATTCTTTAATTCCAGTAAGTGGAAAATCACCATATCTCTTAAATCAAAATATTTTGTAAAAGGCTATTTCATATACATCATGTATGGTTTCTTTTACTTTTTATCAAATATTTCAGATCTAAGAGAGAATAAAGATTTTTTAAATAAAAGCATATGATAGAAATATATGTAAGTATACTTACCATTAGATTTACAAAGATAAACAACATATTTTAATTTTTTAATTATTTTTATTTGTATTAATTACAGTTTATTCACTTTGTTTTTCCCCCTGTACCTCCCTCCCTTCTCCCCTCCCAATCCCACCCTC
>CM053749.1:25258576-25361666 GCA_028658305.1 Pachyuromys duprasi
TTCCCCTCCCTTCTCAGAAGTGGCTTTGCTGTGGATCTGCCTGGCCTCTTCAGCCAGGCTGCCTCTTCTCTGCTCGCAGCCTTGGCCCCTGCCCCTATTACGGTTTCTGACATACTCTGAGTGATACCTGCTAATGGTGAAAACCTTGCTGTTTTCTCCATTAAGTCAGGAGAAATCTTCCTTTTCCAAGATTATAGTGAAGCCTTTTCAATCCTGCCTCACCTCAGACCCTCCCTGTGTCTAGATGGCGGCTAGATATATATATATTTACTGAATTGAAAAGAAAATGAATCAAGCCTGTTAAAATGGAGTGAACCGCGCTTGGCCTCATCACAGGTGAAGATCATGAAAGTGAACGTTCAGAAGAGCCTCTCTTGAACTCAGCCTTCGCCTTTGGACAGGGAGGCCACTGTCAGGCCTTCTAATTTCCCTTCTACATGCTCAGTTTCAACTCTGCTCATCTAGTATGTAGGGAGAGAAAGTAGAAGCAGTAGCAGCTGCTAACTAAGCCTGGCCCCCTCCCACCAGCCCAGTGAGGCACCCACTGATGGCATCCTCCTGTATGAATGGGTATCTAGACATGTTATCTATGCCCTCAACTTCCACCAGAGCCCTATGGTACACTATCCTAGTTACAACTATCAGTCTTGTAATGAAACACCATGACTAGATCAAGTAGGGGAGGAATGGATTTATTCGGTTTGCACTTCTATATCACAGTCCATTGTTGAAAGAAGTCAGGACAGGAATTCAAACAGGGCAGGAATCTGGAGGCAGGAGCTGATGCAGAGTCCTGGAGGGGTGCTGCTTACTGGCTTGTTCCTCATGGCTTGTTCAGCCTGCCTTCTTATAGGCACCCGGGACCACCAGCCCAGGGATGGCCGCACCTGTAATGGGCTGGACCCTCCCACATCAATCACTAATTAAGAAAATTAATTGCCTGGATGCACTTTCTTAATTGTGGTTCCCTTCTTTCAGGTGACTTTAGCTTGTGTCATGTTGGCATAAAACTACCCTGCACATACATGATCCGTTTTCTGCCTGAACCCCATAGCCCTGTTCTTAGGATGCTTTGCTCCACGACCTACCTCAACATTAGTTTATCGAGCCCATGAGAACAGTCCTCAACTCCCTCACTCCAAGGCTATCTAAACTCACAGTACTGCATAACTACCAGGTAGTAACTGACCAAACAGCTTAGAAATAGAAAAGTCCAGCACAGAATAAAAACGGAAGAGATGTCTTCGTGGTATTTGCTAGTCATTCCCAGGGACACGATGTTATACTCTGGATGACATTTTGTTTGGCACCCACAGGAAAAGTGAGACAGTAATCTCGCATGGCTGTGACCCATCACTGTGTCATTCATTCTGAGAGGTTTGTTAGGCTCCAGAGATGAAAGGTCAAATTCATTTCAAAAATGAAAACCAAATAAAAATGGAGGCTCGGGTATCTTGCATATCAGATATTTACATCACTATTCTTAACAGCAGCAAGATGACAGTTATGAAGTAGCAATAAAATGATGTTATAGCTGGGGGTCACCACAACATGAAGACCTGTATTAAAAGGTTGCAGCAGTAGGGAGGGTGAGAGCCATTGCTCCAGAGCCTCTGTGTTGGTGCAAAGGCAGGCAATACTAACTGATCAGTTCCTTGTTAACTAAACTGACCAACAAGCTTCCCAAGGGACAGGGAGTTCTGTGAAGAAAGTGATTCAGGCTATAATGTCCATCAGACTCTCCTGAGGGCTCCTTGGAGAGGTAACATTCAAGCTGATATGAAAAGTCATGAAAAGGCACAGAGGAGAAGGAAAAACCAGGGCAAATAGAATAACACTCGCAGAGATCTGAGTCAGAGAGCAGAATGCCAAGGCCGGAGTAGGTGGGTCAGGCTAGCCAGGTGGGAATGTGGCTGAGGAGAACACAGATGTGAAAAGTGAGACTTATGTGAAAATGGTTAGAAACAGTTCCAGGAGGGGGTTGGAGCACAGATAAGACAGATCTGACCTGAGGCTTTATGACAGTGGTTCTCAACCTTTCTAATACTGGGATCCTTTGATACAGTTCCTCGTGTTATACTGACTCCCAACCATAGAATTATTTCATTGCTGCTTCATAACTGTAATTTTGGAATTGTTATGAATCATAATGTAAATATTGGATATGTGATCCCTGTGAAAAGGTCAAGTTGAGAACCATTGCTTTAAGAGAAGCTCTTGGTAAGGACTGCAGAATCCAGGCCTCGTGCTGAGGAAAAGAGAACATCTTCCTGAAGTCCTAGGAGACAGGGTAGAAGCTGACAAACAGGAGGTAATATATACTCACAATATATATATGTGTGTGTGTGTGTGTGTATATATATGTGTGTATATATATTAATATATACAGGAAAGGAAGAATTACTTCTAGAAGCAAAAAATATAACCTTTGGCCAATGTTTGCTCTTCTAAATATACATACACACAGGCGTACATATGTAAACATACACACACATACACAGAGAGAGAAAGAAACAGAGACAGAGACACAGAGTGAGAGAATATCTCACATTATGTGGACACAGTAAAACTCGTCATTTTTTGTGCACACTCAAAAAAGCCACTCTGAAGACAGTAATCTTCACATAGAGTAAAAGTGGTGATGCTCACCTAACGCATAAAGCAAGCCTACCCACTATTTTTAAAAAGTTTAAAAATGTTACCAGTGTTTGTGCTTTATAATTTATTCCCAGTTCTTCAGATATCTTCCATTTGCTATAGAAGTCCCATGGCAGACTTTACAGCATTAATGTTATAATTCCAGTTTTCTTATTCTCCACACTTCTGGCTTTTAATATAAGCAAACCAAGGCAGTAAGTCAAAAGACCCTACTTCAACCCCCAAATCCCCTTTGATCTAGAATCCTCATTACCTAGATTATCTAGCACAGTTTTAAGAGTGTGGGTTTAAGAGCCATTGCCTGGGTACAAATCTCATCTCCTTGGCCTGGGTGGCTGACAACTCTCCTAGTGCTTGGTTTCTTTATTGTACAATAAACACAATAATACTTTGTAAGGTAATACAGGTAAGGCAATTAGAACATCTCCTAGTGCTTAGCTGGCAGTTCTTCAGTGTTCCTTACTAATAACAAATCAAATCTATGGCTAAGGATTTTCACATTTGGGCCTGCAAGAAGGTTCAGTGAGTGTCTTAGTCAAGGTCGCTATTGCTGTGATGAAACGCTATGTCCAAAAGCAACTCCAGAAGAAAAGAAAATTATTCAGCTTATGCTTCTGTATCATTGTTCATTGTTGAAGGAAGTCAGGACAAGAACTCATACAGGGCAGGAACCTTGACACAGTAGCTGATGCAGAGGCATGGAAGAGTGCCACTTACTAGCTTGATCACCGTGGCTTGCTCATAGAACCCAGGACCACCAGCCCAGGGATGGAACCACCCACAATGGGCTGGGCCCTCCCCCAGCAATCACTAATTAAGAAAGTGCTCTAACAGCCTGATTATAGAGGCATTTTCTTAATTGAGGTTCTGTCCTCTCAGACGACTTTAGCTTGTCTTGAGTTGGCATAAAACTTTCTGGCAAAGTGAGTAAAGGTGTTTTAGGCAAAGCCTGATGACCTGAGTTCAATATTTGGGATATACATGGTATAAGGTTTCATTATGGCATTTTCCAAACAAAAGTTATTTTCCAAACAATAAAAAGCTACATACATTTTTTACTTTCGCGATTACAATAATTACATTTCTTCCCATTTTTCCTTCCAAGCCTCCCATATAACCGCTCCCTGCTCACTTTCAAATTCAAGTTCTCTTTATTCATTGTATGCACATATGTATATACATATGTAATATAACCTGCTCAGTCTGTATATTGTTAGTTGTCTGTACTTATGTGTACGTTTTCAAGGATGATCATTTGTTACCAGATAATCAGTTATGTTCTTCAATGGGGAAGACTACTTCTATACTGAAACAAACAATTTTATTTTCAGGATCTCCTGTCCTGTGTAAAGAATGGGTAGAGATTTTAAGACTCCTTTTAGGTCGACTCTTCCTGAGATGGTCCCCTATGCCGACATTGCTTTAGATGTGTGTAACAGCTATGAGTGTTCCAAGTAGAGGACCAACGCTCAGGCTAGAGAGATGAGCACACAGCTGTGACCACCTCAAGGTGGGAGCTGGGCGACACAATCTCCTCACAGGAAAACCCTTGTCTCTGCAGCTTTCCTGCAGGAACCATGCAGAACTTCTCAATAAGCAGAATAGCCCACTCCCTGCACGAGGGGTAACTAATAGGCCACTGGATTCTGGTTTCTGGAGCAGCCAGATGAAGCCGGCAGGCTGTGAGTGGCCCGCCACACAAGGGGATTTATTTGTGTATACAAACAGATTTGTGTTCCTCTCAGCCTAGCTCTAGGCTTAGTCAATGCTAAATCAGAGTTCTGGGAGTGACTCCAATCCAGACAAGTTCTCAGAAATGGCTGGATTTGCTGCTGTCGCAGCCTCCATTGGAAATCTCACGTCTCTCCCCCCCCCCTCCCCGCCCCACCCCAGATTGTGCTCTGCTCTTGGCCCTGGTAGTGAACGATTCACCTTGAAAATTAACATACTGGGGGGCAGGGTCTAAGCAAAGGGTGCAGGAGAAAAGTAGAGAGCCAAAATGCCCCAACAAGGATTTAAATATATCTCTCAAGACACAAAATAGGTGAGACCCTCAGACCCTGCCCATCAGAACTTCACCGGATCAGAAACTGAAGTGTGGCCACTAGCCACATGGCATGGTGAGCTCTTGAATGGAGGGACTGAATTTTTACCTCTAACACTAGCGGCCAGTGGAAATCAGACAGCATATTAACATTCACACAGCTCGAAAGACTACACATTCTCACCATTTAAGCTGTCAAACATTCTATTTCATTGTTCAAAACGTGGCTGATTTAAAACAACAAACCTAAGATGCTGAGATGGAAGCATTATCTGTGTGTCAAGAAAACAGATTTTTAAGCTTCAGAATTAAATCTTAAAGACAACACGAAGGCAGTAAAATATCAGCATGTTCACAACAGTGCAGTATATTTGAAATGCTGTGTTGCATATGTACGAGTATTTGGCTAGAACGGCTCACACATATGTTCACAGAGATAATTAGTTAGAAAATTTCCAAGAACAGAAAGAATATTCCAAGCTTCATCCTCAAGGCTTCAGAAGGTTATAGCTCCAAGACTGTGTTGGGGCCTGAATATACAAAGACGCACTCTGACTTGTCTGACAAGAAATGCCAGTGTTCTACTGACCTATTAAGTAAATAAGCACTAAAGTAACCACACCAGAGGAAGACCATGATTGATGCGGCCTCATACTTCCAAAGATGTCTTTGAAAAACAGTATTTCATCACCTCTGACAACATTCTTGAGGGGTAGCTGGTGAATACAATTATCCCTATTTTCCAGAGACAGGAGAAGAAATTGATGGCACGCCCAGCTTCAGACAACATGACTGGGATAGCACTGGGAAGTGAATGCAGATACATGGACCAACTAAATGTATACTTTCCAATAGAACTAAGTTCATATAACTTAGCAAGATTTGAGACTCAGAACTAGGCTTTTGTTATTTGGGAAATAGCTGATTTCTTTGGATAAGTAAAAACAGCTAGTAAAATGATGTGTTCAGTCCCTTCTGATGTTTTAGTCTTTGAAAACTTAGCAAGCCTTTTGGCACAAAGGATATGAAGGTACATTGCATAATAGAGTGATCCCATGATGGCTATAAACAAAGAAAGGCAACAAATGGCATACCCTCAACACAAGGCTTAGAGGTAAGCTGTAATTTGGAGTTCTCCAGCACAGAGACACTACTTTGGCATGGCTGGCCTATGAGAAGTCTTGATATCAAAGCAGCAGATGAGCTGGGATTTGCAGTATGGATGAGAATCCACCCCTGGGCTCCCTACATGCAGAGCCATGCCCACTTACTGGCTATAGACTCCATAGGCCAGGGTATTCCAAGCCACAGGGAAAGCAAGGAGATTTTGAGAGTTCAATCTGATAGCGAGTAACTTTAGATGTTTTTCAATTCCCCAATAAAAAGAAACAAACTAACAGAATGGATGCAAGAGTAGGACCCATCATTCTGCTCCATACAAGAAACACACCTCAGCAACAAATACAGACTTTACCTCAGAGTAAAGGGCTGGAAAAAAAAGATTTTCCAAGCAAACAGACCCAAGAAGCAATCTGGGGTGGCCATTCTAATATCTAATAAAATAGACTTTCAACCAAAATTAATCAAAAGAGAAGGGGAAGGACATTTTATACTCATCAAAGGAAAAATCCACCGAGATGACGTCTCAGATCTGAGCCTCTATGCCTCAAATGTGAGGGCTCCCACATTCATAAATAACATTACTAAAGCTTAAACCACACATCAAACCCTACACATTAATAATAGCAGACTTCAACACCCATTTCTCACAAATGGATAGATCATTGAGACAGAAACTAAACAGAGAAATAATGAAACGAACCCACATTATGAATCAAATGGACCTAACATATATCTATACAACATTCCACCCAAACACAAAAGAATATTTTTAAATACTAAAATAAGTGAAGATAAGTAGAAAAAGTAAGATAATCGAAAAAGTAGAGTCCATGACCTAGATGCATTTTTAATGCAAATAGGAGACTTTAAAGTAAATTTGGATGACCTGGGGCACACAGTCACAGACATATCTGGTGATGGCTCGTGAATGTGCTTGACCTTCTTTCTACCCCAGCTTAACTTTGGTTTGAACTACAGAAGTGAGAGGAAGAGCAGAGTCGAAATAATTAATGAGACTACACCATGATAGTTACTAATATGAGCTGTCTCCTTTTTAAACTTTTCTTAGTCTTGTTTTGTTTCCTCATTTTCACTGTGAGTAGGTAGTATCTTCAGAGGAGTAATGAACTTGGAGGATTCTGTCTGTTACAGATCTGAGTCTAAATGAAGGAAAATGCTAATGGTCTAGGGGTTGGAGACACAAGGCCCGCCTACAGAACAGAAATAAACAAGGCAGAGGGATGGAGGAAGGGAAGCCCAATGGGCCCATACCAGCCCAGACTAAGACTCTTTCAAATCCACTGGCAGTGATTTTGAACTCTATTCACTCAAAGATGAAGAAAATTCAAGACCCTTTTATAAACAAGATCAAAGACTAAGCGGCTATCACGAATATAATATTGTATTTGACAATGATATAATTTGACAATGGCTATGAAAAATACTGTCTACACACACTTGACATGGAAACATCTAATCTGAGATATTTTTCTTCTTTTTTTGCAAATAGACTTGCATGCATGTCTAGCTTAGAAGATGGAGAGATGAGCCATGGCCTGGTTGGTACACTGTGATATAATCTGCAGCTGAAATTTGATGTGACTATTAGAATAGCTAAGGAAGCAGCCCATAGATGGGTAAAGTTGTTCTCAGCCATTTGTCAACTCAAATGGACAAGGGGCAGAACAGTACACATGTGGCTGAAACTGTACAGGATCACACATGCCATTTCCTTTTTGTCTTGGCCAGACATGTAGACTGCTTCCTCACTGTCAGGTAGGGTCTATGAGTTCCAACTGAATCCAGATAGAAGTAATAGATACTCATTCCATCTTTACTGTTCTCTCTCTCCCCCCTTATCCCTGAATTTCTCAACCCAAGCCTCCCTACCAACATCCCTATCCATCTCCACACTTCTGACCTCTCATATACTTCTCTATTAGCTGCAAAACCAGGCCGACAGAAAAGACATTGAATGGATGCTTCAGTGTTCCAACATATCCTTTTGACTCTTTTAAATGCTGAGTCATGTGACTGTCTCACCTACTCAAAGAATAAAGTGGGTTTTTTTTTTTCCACCTTTAAAAAGATAAGTCCTTTGAGATTAGTTTGCAGAGACATCAAAGTTGAGCCGGGTAAAAGGAAAACATTGTCAGGCTGCAGTTACCAAAGCTAGCACAAGGGACTGTGAGGTGGCTGTGACAGAATGAGAAGAAACACACCCAGGAGACAGAGCTATTCACTCAACAAGGATTTGCTTAAAATAAACCTGGCATATGGCAGAGAGGATTAACAGGGCTTAAGGTTGAAATAGAGAGGTAAAAATGAAAGAAAGAAAAAAAAGGAGGGGAGACCTATGTTTTTACACCTGACAAAGAATGTGTCTGAGAAGCCGCTGACTTGGTGGGGTTGAGAGGGTCAGGACCCCTGAGGCCTCCCGAGCTTCGGCTCACTGAGCCTGACTGTCTGGAACAGTTGGAGAAGTATACTTGATGGAAAGGTCAGAGTCAAGGAGAAACACTCCGGAGTCGCTCGAGTGCATCGGGGTCTCGGCGGAGTGAGTGCTATGGAAAAAAAAAAGGAGAGTAGAGGACAAAGCTGGGAGGGGGGCGGAAAGAGAGAGAGAGAAAGACATACACGGACACACAGAGAGACAGAGACAGGCAGACAGACAGAAATGAGAGAGGCAGAGGCTGAGAGGCAGAGATATGGGGGAGGTGGGAGGCAGGGCCAAGAGCTCAGCTGCAGAAGATCCGGATAAAGAGCTACAGAGAGCGGCTGCTGCTGGATGCAGGTACCAGCGTCAGTGACAGATGCGCAGGGAGACTGGGGCTTTGTATACATAACCTTGTTCTCAGAATAATCTCTTAACGCCACATCTGGGACACATCTTCCCCAGTTATTCACTGTGTGTGTGTGTGTGTGTGAAATTCAATCACTTCAGACAGGGACAAGAATGCAAACCTTCAAAATGAACTGTGCTTTTGCTCATGAATGATATCTGAGATGGGCTGAGAAGGGGCCGACTCCCCCAACCCTACCCATAGGTCAGCTACTAAACAGGAGTTTGAGGATTGAGATTTCATGGTTGGGAAGCATTGCTGATCCTTTTGGATTGCCTTCCGTGGAGAAGTGGGCACAGGGTTTGTGGAAGAACCTTGTGCTGAGAAAGTAGACACAGTGGGCTCCAGACCCCTCTCTTGGGCAGTGGATGTCTTAGGGACCTGGAAATTAGAATGATATAAAAGACACAAATGGAATATAAATGACTTTATAAATGGTAAATAAAGGAAAGAGCAGGAGAAATAAGGGGACAAAGATGACAAGCAGGAAAGAAGGAGAAGAATGGCGGCTGGACAGAGGAGTAAAGCAAAGGGAAGACATTGACAGAGCTTAGGAAGCAAAGCAGGTGGTTAAAGCAATAATGCGAATAAATGATGAATGACTACCTTTAAATCAGTGAAGTCTTACTGGGGTCACTAAGACTGAGGCTTGGTCACAATAAGGGGTGACTATTCATGCAGAAAATGCTCTTACATTTCTCCAGATTTGTATGCAGAATCCTTAAGTCTTAAATATAGCTGGTACTTGTCAGAGAGTAAGGAGTAAGGATGTGTTTTACATAGATTGGTGCTTACGGACACAGCGCTGTCGGAGAGAGAGGCATCCTTAGAAGAGCTACATCCGATGAGAGGCAAGAGGAGTGGGGTATTCACCCTGTGCCGGCTTAGCACCTGCCAGGGCTCAGCCTCCCTGGATGCCCAGGCTAAACTTCCTTTCCTGCCTGAGAAAATTTGAATTCTCCTGTTCTATACTTTGTAAGACCATGTCAGGCTCTTATTGCACAAACTGCTCCTCTGATAAAAATGATTGGAAACCCCGCTCTAAAACCGAACCCTGGAACAGTCAAGGCATTTCTGTCAAGTCCTGAGTCGCATGGGGGCAGCAGTGGGCTTGAAAATCCTAAACTAGGAATCATCTCCTTTATTTCACTTCTGGTCTTAATTTTAATTCAAGGGTGTTTTTTTTTTTTTTAATGGGGTGGTGATCTTTTAGACAGGGGTATGTAGCCTTGACTAGTTTGGTCCTAACTATGTAGACCAGGCTGATCTCAAATTTGCAGCAAGCCTCCCACATCACCCTCCCCAAGTGCTAGAATGGCAGGCATACAATCCTCCCCGCTTACTTCTGGAAATTGTGAGTGATGTGTATCGAAATGAAGTCTGTCTTTGTCTCAACCAAGAAGCAAGGCACACACTGAAGTCAGTGTCCTTTCCTTCCTCAGCTATATTCTTTAATTTTGTAAGGTGTATCAATAAAAAATAATCAGTACTGGGTATTATGGGCATTGTAAGACTTTGGTAAATATCCGTTTGTATCCTGGCTTCTATGTTCGGCATTGATTTTTTTTAATTTATCTATATTAATGAACACGTGGATTTATGTCTATCTGCTTAAACTGCCTTGGAAATATTCTATTGGATGACTAGATCAGGATTTCGGAACTTTGTTTTCTGACAGACAGGTTGATTACTATCTTCCACAAACACAAAATACTGAAGTAGGTATTCTTGTTTTTAAGCCTCTAGACGTGGACTGTTAAACAGTAAGCAACACTGTCTCTTTATAGATGTTACCACAGTTACCCATTTACACTCTCATGGGAGATTCTTAGACTATTTCTTCAGATTCTAGCCAACACTTTGTACTGATAATTTCCTAATTTGTTGGCTATCTGATCAATATTAAACAGCATGTTGTTTGCTTTGTTTCCCATTACTAATGAAATAAGTATGTATATTTCACTTGTTAGCCTTTTGTATTTCTTAAGGGAAATTCCTGATCACTTATTTTATCCAGTTTGGCTTTCCTTATTGATTAGTTTATTTGCAGAATCTGGTTACAATTCTGTTTAGCTACTTATAACTCAAATACATTCTTCTGGTCCTTCGACAATTAGTGTTTTCAACATTGTTGAAAATCTCTTTTGAAACTTTCTAGTCTTATTATCTCCTTCAACAATTTGTGATTTTAACATTGATGAAAGTCTCTTTTGTAACTTTCTAGTCTTATTATCTCTTTCAACAGTTTTTGTTCTTAACATTGACAAAAGTCTCTTTCGTAACTTTAATAGTGTGGAATTTGAGCATTTTTATATCATTTGAGTTATAGTAATGGATTTTTATCATATTCTGATACCATAACTATATTTTCTCCCCAATTTTATATTATAGTCTACAATTAGGTCTTTAATTCATGTGAAATGTGTATGTTGCAGACATGAATGGGGACTCACTAATTTTTCTTCTGCCAGCTGTCCTAGGGGAGGTCCTAGGTTTCAGTAGTTCAACTTTTGCATGGATTTCTGTTGGATTTGGGGCCACTGTCTAGTGCTTTTCCAAAGAAACAGAAGGCATTTGTTTTAATAAATATTTTATTCCTGCTGTCAGAGAGACGGCCCACTCAGTGCTCCAAAATATAGGAACAGCTTTAGATAGATGGTATTCACTAAAATTTCATTCATACCAAATTTAAAAAAAACACAAATGTGAAACATGAGTCCATCCGTGCACTACATTGGAGTTTCTAAACATCTGAGAAAAGGTATAAGTTTATGTAAACATGGGAAGGCACAAAGTTTTAGGTCCTGTCTGAACTTCCTAGAAATAAATATATATAACACGATAGCCAGGATCTACTGTGGTTGTACAATGCAGAATTATCTGGATTCTTTCTTTCCAAAATATATTTTTCTATCTATCTAAAATGGACATTTTATGACATTATCAGGAAGTTATAGTGACAACTGTAATAAAATTCACATCACAAGTAATAAAAATTATACACATTACAACCAAATCCGAAAAAAATGGAAAAGGAAGAGATTACCTGTATATTTACCATTTATCAGTTCATCATAATAATTAACAAATTACATATTTCCATGATGTAATTTTGGTTTTCAAGCTTCCTTTACACATGGCACTCAGATTTTCCACCCAACAACCTTTGCATATTGTGAAATGCTTTGTTTTTACAGATGTGGAACGAAAGCCCTGGTATGTGATTTGCCAAAAGTCACATACCTGGTAAGCAACATAGCCGAGACTCCAACTTTAGCTTCCAACTGGTTTCCTGACAGCAAAAGTGACATCAGTAGGAAAAGAAAAAACAAACAAACAAAAAACCAAAACAACAACAACAGTCAACACAGTGAGCTCCTACTTAGATCCAGATGTTATTCTAAGTTCTTTGCATTTTTTAAATATGCAATTCATGATGGTCCTGCGCTGTAATCAGAAATATCTTTTTAAAAAATTGATCTTTTTCTTTTTCAAACTCTTAAAAATTTATTACAGTTTATCACTTTCTATCCCAGCTGTAGCCCCTTCCCTGGTCCCCTCCCAATCCTGCCATCCCTCCCTCTTCTCCTCTCCTGCCCCTCCCCCAGCCCACTGATAGCGGTGGACCTCCTCCCCTTTCATCTGACCTTTGCCTATCAGGTCTCATCAGAAATACCTTATTTATAAAAATGGGGTGATTGGACTTGATAAGGTTGCCTAGAATTTCTAAAATCACATAGATGTAGAGCAACATTTGAACTAAGTCATACAGCTCAGGGACTGGCCTCTTAGCCACAGTAACCGTTCTGCCACCAGAGGAAGACTGAGGTCATTGGCCACCGTTGCACGTGCTTCTCATCACCTGCCAAGTAAGGGGTGTTCCAGCCCGGCACCATGGCACCAAATCACCAATGCCTGGACAGATGCCTGTCTTTTGCTTCAGTTTCTTGGTCTCACTGCTCATTAATGACTCCAATGTGACTCCTTACTACAGCGATCATATGGCCCAGCTACGCATAACGCCTCTTGTCCGCTCTTGATCAAATGCAGCTTCCACCTTGAACTGTCAAGTTCCAGCCCTTGAGACAAACACAACAGCTGCTTCCTCCTGACCTTGGATGCCAAGACTTCTGATCTTTTGACCAACTTTACACTTGGGAAGACAGCTTCTGATCTCTCCGGGCCTGCCCTTCCTGGGGTGGTGGCCTGCTGTGCCTCACAGTCTGTGGTTCTGGCATGATGGGGCAGCTCAGCTATAAGACTGCCATAGGGTGGACAGAATAGTAAGGAGCAGGTGGACAAGAGAAAGACATATGCTCCTATCTTTCCTCAGTGACCATTTCGCAGGACCTGTGCATCCCATATAGTCTTCCATCAACAGTGACTGCTTTTTCCCCAGTCTAGAGTTGATCTTACCCTTGGCCAACCTTGATACCTCAGGCTAAAGACACTGTGCTCCGATTATGCAGGACACAGGGGACTCCCAGCCCTGCGGTTTCTTTCTACGCCTGGCAACTGTTTTGAGTCTGCCTTATCCTTACCAGGCTCAGCCATGACTTGTACATACAGTTTTCCCATCATAAGATCTCACCAGAGAGCAACTGGCCTGGGGAAGCTGAACTGGGAAGGGCTGAGTCAGCAAAAAGCCCGGTCAGAGAAGGCAGGATAGGGGGTTGGGTGGGGGGAAGGAGCGCATGCTGACCTCAGCAGAAAGTATGATTAAAATCAGGCGATGCGTTTTGAAATGGTACGTTCACCTTAAAAATGACTCATGAAAAAAGCAGCACCAAACCTCCTCCATCAACCCACCTCACTCTTGGGGAAATAAATGCCTGTCAAGGGCAAATGTTACAGAAATGGGAAATGGAAACAGACTAATATTTACAACATGTCTGACATTCAACGTATATTTTCACAGTTAGTTTTGAAAAGCAAACCTCTGCTTATAGGTATCGCCAATACCTACGCTACAGAGAAGGAAAAATTTGCTCAGAGAAATGAAGCTTGCTGGCCCTGTTCCTGAGAGTGGCAAAATGGGATTCACTCCTAAGTCTAAATGGAGGACATGATACACATTGTATGAGGGGGCACGAAGCTCCACCTACCATTGGAATCTTCACGACAGCCACTGTGGGGATACAGACATTCTAGGGAGCTAAAAAACAAGATGTTTGGATCCTTCCAATTGTCCTGAAAATATAATTACTTAAGCACATGTGCTATCCTGGCAAATCATCTCTGCTAAGGGAATAAAATCTCAAGTTTGGTCTGAACTTGCCAACTTCTATGGTGTAGATTTCCATCGTGGCCTGTTTCATGCTGTCAGACTTAACAACTGGTTCAACAGATTCAAAAAATTTACAGAACGACCAGCACATAAGAGCTGGGAGAAGCCTGCTCTTGAATTCCAGTGAGCTCCCTTGAGTTCCACTCTGCGTTAGCTAACAGGTGTGGTGTGAGGACATAAATTCTAGCTCGGGGAGGTCAGTATTTGCAATGCCGTGAAGTGCCATCTAGATTAGAAGCCTCTCCAGTGAAGACCTTGTTGCTCCTGCCGCCAGGGGTGTGATCAGTCTATTCAGCGACTGCCAGGGCTATAGAGCACCTTCTCCCAAGGTCACACCCTGTCCAGAGTGTCTGCTACCCAGACACAGAATGGCTTGGTCCTTTAGGGGTGGGGCGGGATGCTTCAGAGTAGGCTGGCTTCCCAAGGAGACAGCTACATCCTTGGCCTGTTTCTCCTCTCATATCCTTCTGCACTCAGGCTTCTTCCTCCTCTAGTCGTTCTAAGTGCAACCCCCAGGCACTACGCCTGCTCACCAAACGCTGCCTCTGCCTTGGGCCCACGCTTCTGCTGGAGCTCAATAATAACCAGCAGAGGGAAAGGCAACATTAGCTTGACTTCTGATATCAAGCCCAGCCTGAGGCAGAGTTGTATCAATCTGTAGGCCTTGCAATGAAACATGATCTGGGAGGCACTGGGGTGGAGCTCAGGAGCAGAATGCCCGCTTAGCACGAGTGAGCCTGTAGGTACCATCCCAGTTCTACAAAACAACTACAACAACAATGACAAATGTATAAATACATTTTAGAAATGATACGAAGCGCAGAGGAGAGGCCCCTCACCCTCTGCCTCAGCTTAAGCCAAGCTGGCTGCCTGACACTGGTGTGAAGCGAATCCTTCAGTTCGGCGGGCTCTGTGTCGACCACCCCAGCTGCATAAGCTATTAGGGAGGAGCTGGCAGGTGGCCTGAGGAGGAAAGTCGGGAGTACCATAGGACAGAGCTTTATATAGCTGCTCCCTGGAGACCAGCGACGATGAAAGTGCAGTTCTGCCAGTTTAGTGTTTTCAAAGGAGCGAAGCAAAAGGGGAAACGGAGAAAGAGCCACTTCATTTTATCTACTGAGGCTCAGCGTATAATAGGAAGGCTCTTTCTTCCCCTGCTCCTTCTGTGTCTCCTCTATGCTCAAACTTCTCTTGGGCCTCTCTGCCTCCCTGTCCCCTTGTCAGAATATTTGAAAGTGAGACTTGTCCAGTCCTCTGAGTAACAAAAACCATTTTGGAGCCCTTGTATTTCACCCTGAGGATAAACCTGTGACACACTTCATTACAAAATATCCAGCCTTTGTGACAGCATACCACGGCAGTGACAGACAGCAGCTCACAGTAGAGTGACAGGAACCTACTTTCACCAACTATTCATGTGCCAAGATCTACAGAGTATCCACCATATGGCAGGCACTGGAAACAGGATGTGACAGAAAGCAAACTAGGCCCTGACCTTCTGGAGGTGAGAAGGAGACACATTTGGGGAGGTGAGAAATCAAGCAAAGCCTCATAGATAAAAATGCTGACTCATGACATTAGTAAATGCAAAGGGAGAATGAAAGCTGGCCTGAGACTGTGGATTCGTGACACAAAATAACTTAATTCTAGAGTATAGTGGCATGGGGTCATTTAAGACAGGGACCCGTACTTCTCAAAGGCCAATCTGCTCATAAGAACATCCCCATAACAGGTCAAGATTCCCCCTTACTCCCATACTGGTGAATGTGGAGGCAGAATGCTGTAGATTTCAGAAGAGTGGATTTCTGAAGAAGTTACTGAGGTTTTCATATGAAACCCAGAGCCTTGAGTTAGAAACCTAATTCCCGACACAACTGCACAGCTATCTGGGGCCTTTAGGAAACACTGGGCCATGAGGGCTGTGCCTGAACAGCGGGTTGGCTTTGTTCTCTGGAGTGGATTGCTATAGAGTGTTACACCCAGTCTGCATATCTATTTGAAAATATCCTTCTAAGAGAAGAGGGATCTACTGTGGCCACTAAGAGATTTCTGTCCGCATAGAGTAGAAGGCATGGACACAGTGTGGCAGAGCTTGAGACTCTTCACGTGGGTACAATGAATATGCAGCAAAAGCAGGCTGGGCCTGGACTTCTACCAGCCAGACTCTGCCCTTGTAAAGACTTCTCAGCCTTCAAAATAGAGCCAGAAGCTGGGGATTGTATGTTGAAAAGGTGAGCCTCTGAGGAGCATTCTAGATCCAAACCTTAACATGTATGTCCAGGAAGATGAATGAGTTGCTGTCCCTCTCCCCTTCTTTCTGGTCCTAAAACCTGATGAATTACTCTATGCTGACACCATAAGCAAGGCCCTCACTAGGTCGGTGCCATGAGCTTTGGTTTCTGGCCTTCAGAGCAATGAACCAACTTTACCTTCATTTATAAATTACCTTGTCTGGTGGTGTTCCATTATCATGGCCCAGAATGACTAAGACAGAGCCAGTTTAAAGTAAAAACACAGTTCTAATAAAATAGATGACATTGTACTGATCCCTAAAGAGAGGTGTTCCATACGCAAGGAAAGGAGAGTTCAGTTGAATTGTTTTTGGTTAATCCTTGAAAACTGTCACTTTTATGTGTGTATTTTATAGCATAGGGCATTGCTTGCATGTAATGTGTGAAAAAATGGGGCTGTATTAGGTGCTCCAGGGCATCTTACTGAGGAGTTTGTGTTTACTGTTATGGTCTGGGTGTGGTCACATTGAAACTGAAAGCTGGTCTCCAGGGTGAATGCAGACCCTCTGGAAGGTGGAACCTAGGTCTGAGGCTCTTCTCAAGTGACCCCTTTGAGTGCTTTAGAGATGCCCACCCCCGTGAGTGCCTGAGAGATGCCTGTCACAAGAAGAGGAAAGCCTTCCACCTCTACTCCTGTTTGAGAGGTGATCGTCTTTTCCTGAGCATTATGTCGCTGTAATGTGACGCCATCTGTCGCCCTCACCGCAGACCAACCCAACGGAACAGTTTCCTTTCCTTATAACGATTTACAAATGATCCATTTTATGAATAAACTTGCTTATTTACAACAAATGTTCTCTTAACTAAGGTCTGGATGGAAGCAGGTGAGAGTCCAGGCAGCCTTGTGGTCCTCCCTGAAGCCTGCGTCGCAGCGGGATCCTCTCCTACAGCACAACCAGGACTGGCAAATACAGAAAAACACAAATCACCACAGCCTGTTTCCTTGTAGAATGCGGAGGATAAACCTACTGCAATGAGCATCCCCCACCGAAGCTTCTCTAAGTCCTGAGGCTGATTAATCACTGGAAGCTCGCTCCCTCCCAGCCTGTCTCGAAAAACTACAGGGGAGATTGTTCCCTGCTCCTTCTTTATCCTTCCCAAGAGCACTCCAGTGTTAACTGCACATATTTATCTCCTGTCCAGCGACTTTCCCTGGTCAAATTGTTCCCATTGCCAGAGGAGCTTTGGCCCTAGCCTTGGCAAGAATACTTACTCATCACGCACAATGAAAGACTGGAAAGCTCGCAGATAAACATGTAAGAATCAAAAGGAAAATTCAGACAGTGAGAAACAGACCTAATTAACTGAATCACGTCATGGGAACAACTCAATGAAAGCCATACAATTAGCTGTGTTGGTAAGTTTTTATTTTCATTTTTTCCAAACACCCTTAAGAATCAGGCACATTTGTCGTGCCCTTTGACCTACTGGGACAGGATCAGATTCTCTTTTCTGAAACAATAGGACATTTTTGCTCAGCAGAACAGAGAACCCCCAAAGCCACTTCCCTTAACCAACTGATAGTGTCACTTTTCAAACAGGAAGTGGAGACAGCAAAATTTTCACTGAGGTTGTTTCCTTTGTCAGTATGCTGTAGTCATCTGATTTGTGAGGGACAGGAATGATAAATTTAACTGTGCTGACAACTTTTTTGAAACCGAACTAGTTCTGCACGACATCTCAGTGCAATGCACTACTCATTCTTTAAGCTTTGCAGTGTAAATACACACTGCTGAAATGTGACTGTGTTAGTGATGAGGTAGGCACATTGGTTTATTCACCACTTTAGGTCATTAGAACTGTGTAAGTCGTTAAAATTGTAGAAGTCATTAAAACTGTAAGTTTCCCTGGTAATCCAGCTCCTGGTCCTCTATTTAAATTCCTCCATTCCTTCCCATTCCCCTTCCTATGAATTCACAGGGGAATACCAAACAGCCCTTCCCCCACTCCTCATGCCTAATTCTTCTGAATCCTCCTGTCCTTCCTCCCCTCCTCCCCACCTGCCCCTGGGTCAACACCGGAGTGCTGTCTCTGCTTTTCCTTTATTTCCTGCCTGCTGCAGTGGAACTCAAACTTTGTCTTAGTTGAGATCACACTTTCTCTGCTGACTCTGTGAACACCGGCAGCCTGGCCCTCAGTGGCTTCCGTAGTAGAGCTCTGCCCTCATTTCCAACTCTATGGTGTTCTAGTTTTCCATATTTGCAAAAATTGGAAATGTTTCATTTCCTGAAATATTTATTGCTTTCGCCACTTGCATACCATGCCCCTCTCTCTGCCTGGAATGTCTTCCCATCCTCTCCCCTTCCTCTCCCACAACTGCACCCAGAGTCCATCAGGATGCTTTGCTATGAGCCTTCCTGTCAGCCCTAATTCCACAGGGCACCAACCCCTGCCTGGAGGTCTTGGGACAACCCTTTGGTACCTGCATTTTAGTATTATTTAATCAGCGTTTCTCAGGGACTATTTTCCTCTGACTTACTGGTAGCCTCCTGGAAACCATGAATGTTTCAGAAGTGTAACTGTGGGGACTCAGTTCATTGATGCCGAAGACAAAATAAATGAAACATTCATGATAGACAAAGGCTGTTGTTGTTTCTTTGGGTGGTACTGAAAGTTACACCTGGGACCTTCACATACTGGGCAGGCTCTTTATCAACAAACTACATCCTCACCCTTGATGTATGGGTTGTTCATTTATTGGTTTTTATTTATTTATTTTTCAAATGTCCATCTCCTTTTCAAAAGAAAAAATTGCAACTTCTGTTTATGTGAAAGTCAGAAATGTTTAGTCCTAAGTATTAGATAACAAATTCACATTTATAAAGCCATTATAGAATCTAACATTGGCCCCAACAGGTTAAAATTAGAAATTCCTTGGATCTGAAGAAAAACTTTGGCAAATGGTGCTGAGAATCAAGTGGATAGTCACAGCATAACACAGGACAGCTGCAGCTGGATGCTTTGAGTTGTCTGCCCATAACATGCACAGCACTGTTTTCTCTTGTCTCTAAGTCGAATGACCATTTTCTGCCTTACATTTTTACCCACATTGAGCATGAATAGAGCAGGTTTAGCATATGGTATTTCCTGAAGTTCACACGTGGCATAAGCTTACAGCACATCACTGCTGCTGTAAATGCCAGTAGCTCTCAATTTTCCAGCTTTATACTTTCCTATTGGAAGGAGTTCATGAAGGCACTGAGCTATGCTCTGTTTCCAAGCACCATCAGGGCCTAACCATCCCAGAAATGCATGTGCTTTTATAAAACCTTCCCAGAGGTGACGGCATGGCAAAGGACTTTTTTTTTCCAGTCTCCCCAAATCCTTAGTATTTCATCCAAGCTATAAACTCCATTCTTCTAAGAGTAAACGTGAATATCAAATCTTAACGCTTAGAAACAAAGGCTGAGTATTTATTGAAATACATGCCAAGAAAGAAAGAGATCCAGAGGAGCCTCTGGATCTCTATGACCCACTGTGTGGGACTTCTCTTGAACCCTTCCCAGAACTGCCCACCTCTTCCTGCCTGGGAAGCTGAAATTCCTTGGGCCTCTGCCTCACTTCTATGGGCCTCCTTGAGAGCCTGGCCAGTGTGGGGGTACACAGAGCTGTCAGGACTCAAGGTCAAGTGCTGTGAGTCTCAGTGTTGCTTCTTCCCACCAGCACTGGAGTCTGGCACATTCTATAGTATCTATGGACACTAATATTTTATCAGCATATGCATAACTAACATGAGAAGATAATTTCAAAACATTTAGCATCTAGGAAATGACAACTCTACCAAATTCAGGATGATAATTTTCAAACACTGCATTTTTCTCCAGATATGTACACAATGGCAATTTTTCAGATTTGTTCAATTATCCATTTCTTTATTCACTCACCAGATATTTATTTAGCGTGTGTCAGGCTTTGAGGATACGCTGGTCATTAAGAGGCATGGTCCCTTTCATTGCAAAGTTTTCTATCTAATGTGTGGCATATTTCTCCCAATGGATGTTGAATAAATGAATAAAACTGCTTCACAATTTACTATCGCTGGCCTATACCAAGCTTCCGGAATGTTGCAGTACCAATGCGGCACCAATGTTGGAGGAAATGGGAGTGACAGAGAGCCAAAGAACAGTATATGTAAAGGCACAACATCAGCTGGTGTTTTCTGCACAAAGTCCTATTTAAAATGAAGCAACCTCACAGGACAAGACCTAGTAACAGAAGACTTCAAAGAATAGGAGGGATGCAGGGAGAGCTCGATGAGTGGGTACTGTCTTAGTTTCTCTTCCTGACGCTATGATAGAATACATTGATAAGAACTTAAAGGAGAAGAGATTTATTCTGGCCAAACTCAAGGTTTCAGTCCATCACAGCAGGGAATCCACAGCAGCAGGGGTGGATGGTCACATTTCACCCTCAGTCAGGAAGCAGACAGCACCATGCCCTGCTGCCTTTCTCTCCTTTAATATAGTCTGGAACCTGAGACCAGGAATGCTGCCAACAACTTTCAGGATGGATCTTTCTACTTCCATTAACGTAATCAACCTGTCAGAGTCATACCCAAGAATGAAAGCATTCCTCAGGGCATGCCTAGAGTAGTGGTTTTCAACCTTCTTAGTGCTGTGACCCTCTGATAAGATTTTTATGTTGTGGTGACCCCTAACTCTAAAATTATTTTCATCAGTATATCATGCTGTTACTTCAGAACACTGTAATTTTTGCTACTGATAGGAATTGCAGTATAAATAGTTTTGAAGACAGAGGTTTGCCAGCGGGGTTGGGACCCGCAGGATGAGGACCACCGGCCCAGAGGCTCATCTCGTCGGTGACTCCAGGGCCTGTGAGGCCGACAGTTAAGGCTGATGGTAACAGGTAAGATAGCATTGAGGATTTCCTGGTCTGGAGGATGGCTCAGTGGTTAAGAGCACCACCAGTCTTGCAGAAGACCTGGGTTTGATTCTTAGCACCCACATCGAGCTGCCTACAGCTATAGAGCTTTAAGAGCATACAGCACCTCTGACCTTTGACTTCCAGGGACACTTGTCCACATCCACACAATTTAAAATAATAACAATAGGTTTTTGAAAAGAGTGTCTGCTATGCTTTAGCTCACTGAGTAGGATGATTACAAATAACAGCAACACACTTACTGCCCTGTTTATAAAACTAGAAACACGATTGTGGCTGTTTCCACCATAAAGAAATAGTAAGTGATGGAGACGACAGGTCTGTTTAGAGTTATTAAGGTGTATTATGCAATGTGTGTGTATGAAAACATCACATGGTACCCCATTGATATGTAAGACTTTGTGGTTTGATGTAGCATTTAAAAATAAAGTTGAAGAAGATTGATCCGTGGTTAACAGCAGTTGTTACTCTTGCCTAGGACTCAGTTCCATTCTCAGCACCTGTATGGCAGCTCACAACTATCAGTAACTAGAGCTAGATAATATCCTCTTTCCTGACCTCTGTGGACCCTAGGCACTCATGCAGTGCATATATATACATGCATGCAAAACATTCACATAAAATAAAATAGAGCTTTAAAATACTTTTCAAAAGAAAACTGGGGACCACGGTAATTTAAGTGAACCTAGGAGAAATTACAAACTGTATGGCCCATGTTACTGCATCATAAGCCTTCCATAAATGGATCATTTTATGGGGTCTCTTTTCATACAGCAGAAATTAACTGATTAATACAGACAGATCCAGTAGAGAACCTGAATGGAAGGCAAGCCAATAGCTATACATGTGTACAGACCTAGTAAGGTCCACCTTTATTGTCACATGAGCAACAAAGTAAGTTGTACTCCAATTACTTAAGAGCAAAATCCAGTCCCTGTGTAGTCATCTAACACAGTAAGGATTCTGGAAGATGACTTGTTCTGCACAAGCCCAGATGGGTGTACTTCCATTGAGCATAGACCCACCAACTACAAACCCTAGGCACTTGAAGCCACCAAATACTGACCTTGACTCGAGGTTCTGTGGCTTCGAAATGTATGCAGAAGACACCTGAGCTATTCAATGACTAGCAAACACTCTAGGAACATACCTCAGAATCTTATCCCTGAAAGAAATATTTTCATCTTTTATCCTAAGTTTCCAAAAGCAAACACTTGATTGTGGCTGCTGATAAAGAAATTACTATAACGTACTACCAAAATTCCTGGGCAGGTATTTACAGGCAGTCATGTTAGAGAACAAAATTGCTATGGCAACAGGAATAATTCTGGCATCCTTGGAGAATCAACCTGTCTGGAGTACTGCTGTGTAGAAATACAGACAAAATTGGGTTGGAGCAGAAGGGGAGAAGTAATTTATATCCAGGAAATGCCAAATGTAAAAACTGGCCAGGTGTGCTGGTACATGCCTGTGACCTTAGCAGTCCAGAGGCTAAAGGTGGACTAAGAATTCAAGGATAGCCTGGGCTACATAGAGAGTTCTCAGAAATGTGAGGGTACCCAGTGAGACCTTGGCTCAAAATAAATAAATAAAACTGAAATATGTTTTAAACAACATACTGTATTGTCAACAATACATAAAATTATTTTTAATAAATAATTTTCTAGTATACCCATGGATTAAGGGAATCATGACTGAGATGATTGAAAACATAAAACCAGGAGGCTGCTCCATGTAGTACAGAAGTGTATTATGAAGCCTCCTTGCTGTGTGTTCAAATCTACTGTCCTATCTAAATATGATATGACTTAATATTATAATTTGAATTGCCTGAGTCCTAACAAGTCCTTTCACACAATTAACCTGGAAATATACTAGTGGAAGATAATGAAGACGAAAGACTGTAAATCAGTCATCTTTAAAAAGAAAACATAGAAAATCAAATCCCTCCCCTACTTCTCTAAACTTCTCATAACTGGAAAAAAATCTGTGTATCTTATAAAGAGGGAAGTAAGTGTGCATGTGTTCGTGTGTGTACACACACATATGCATTCACGTGTGCATTTGCACATGCCTGTGTACCACAGGGACAGAAGAGTGTCTGGGTTTCTGAAGCTGAGTTAACAGGCAGTTGTGAGCCATTGGGAATCAAACTTGGATCATCTGGAAGAGCAGCAAGCACTCTTAACCACTGAGCCATCTTCCCAGCCCTCTCACCTGAAATGTATGTGTTTTTGTTCGGACACAGGGTTTCTCTGTGTAGCCCTGGCTGGCTTTGAACTCATCTAGCTACCTGCCTTTGTTCCCCCTTGTGCTGAAATTAAAGGCGTGGACCACCACCACTGGCAGTATGTTTAAATAATAAAAGTAAGTCAGTATGGAATAAAACTGCTAAAAATTAATTACGATCCTATCAGAGAGAGATCACCACTGACCCAAAGACTCTGAAGTAGTCCCTGCAAGGCTCCTCCCACACATGTTCATTGTCAACAGGAACTCAACAGCTCAAAAGTGACGTTTGACACTCAAGGAACCACAAGCTTAGAACTTCACACATATCAGACAAGTGTCCTGTCACTGACCTATATCCCAAGCCTGAAATTAGTTTTTAAAATATGAATCATCTTGCCATTTTAACCTAAAGTTTCTTAGCTAAACCACCATGGGTGGACTGTAGGTTAGTGTGTTTGTAAACAGCCAGGAGCCACCACCTTTTATTGATAGCCAAAAACCATCCCAGATCAAAGTTCACAAATGGAAACATTTTCATTCTTTTCTACTTCCTCATTGGCTTGGGGAGATTTGAACCAAATATCCAGCAGGCAATATGTACAGTAACACCAAAGTCACACACATGGTCACTGGGATACAGCTCAAAAAAAGAGAAAAATGGCTGAAAGAGTTTATCTTTAAATACAACTCTCACTTGTGGAGAATTATATAAAAGTCTTTGCCCAAAGGTTACGAAAAATACCGACAACCTGGTTTATACAGTCAACTAAATGTCCCAGTGTTACAATGTGAAAAGGATGTGTTTAGGTGAATGCAGAGAAGCTTCTCTATATGATTGCCATCAATTACGGAAGACAAAGCTGCATGTGCTTCTCACCTTACCTTACCTTACCTTCTCCAGTATAGCATTGCCTTGGTGGGGACTGATGTTGTGCTGGCTGATTTCTCTCTTGTACTTATACTCGTAAACTTGATTAGTGATGTTGACCAGCAGAGTTGATGGGCTTAAGGACAACTTCCCACAGTCGTAGACAGTCCCACTATCAATATCGGTCGGCGCTGTGGCGTATCGTAAAATCAATCCCATGATGAGGCCTAAAATAAAGAACAGATAGTTGAACCGGCAGAAGGCAATCTAAAGCTCCCCTAATGGAGTGAATCAAATGTTTGAGTTGGAGCCTACAAAAGCAACATGGAAAAAAAAAAAAAAACCACCATTGCTTGGTTTGAAAATTCTTCGTTCACAGATTCTAACCCATTGGGGTATGTTGTTGGAATGAGTCATGGACATTTTTGCCCATATACTCAGAACATATTTTCATGTTTTATTTTTATCCCCAACTTTGGAGAGACAATATCCACCCCTCCTATCCATTCAAAGTATTCAAGAGAACCTTTGTTCTGTGGGCAACATAAAATAACCTGTTATACAGGAGTTGGATCCCTGGGGAGGGTCTGTTTTGTGGAGATCTGCCCCCTAACACCAACAGGATTCATTCATATTTCTGGCCCAGGGGGAGAGAAGGCCTTGTTCTCTTCCTGAGCATATGACAAAGCAATAACTTCTCCAATTTTAATGTAGGTACTGGGGACCAACAGAAGAAGATTTGGTCCAAAGACACAGGTCCAAGGTACAGATGGACTTGGGCTCCTAAGTGATATGGCTGAGCTGCTGGATCAAGCAGCTTCCTTTCCAGCTACCAAATTGTGTTCCACTTGCCAGACAACAGGGGACCTTTTCTTAACCTTTCAAATAATTTCCAGTTAAAGTTTTGCTTGCTCATAGTCACATGGATTCTCATGACACAATATTCCTTTACACAAGGGGTTAATGCATCCTTGATTTCTACGTTTCTAAAATTTATCTGGATATTCATGGTTATAGGATCACCATAAACTTTTTCAACGTGAATTTATTAACAAAAGGGAAGAGAAGAGCTTTAGAGACCTAAAACAGCCCTTGATTTAAAATTTGGATTGATGTATCTGTTTATTGGAGAAATAATCCAAGTTTGATATTTCAACCTCGATTTTTGGAGGTTTTATCTCTTACTGGTGAATTTATAATCTGGTAGCATTTCTTTTCTTTTGCTCCTTGTTTTATTTGCTTGTTTATTTGTTCATTAGACAGGGTCACATGTAGTCCATACTGGCCTCAGTCTCCCTATGTATCCAAGGATTAGCCTGAATTCCTGGTCCTCCTGCCCCTGTCTCCTAAGTGCTGGGATTACAGGTGCACATCAGCTCACCCAGTTCAACATTTCGTTTTTACCAATGAGACACTTCTAATGAAATATTTTGTTCCACATACCTATAGGTCTAAAATAAAAATACAGTTTTGAGCCTGAATGAGCTTGAGTTTGTATAAGCTGAAGATTCCTAAGCAGAAAATTCTAACACAGCATGACGTGTGCAAGGGCAGCTGGGAAGCACGCTGTTATAGAGAGAGGCATTGAATAATGCAAAGGCGGAGAACAAAGCCACATGAGTCTTTATCCTGATGAGCTGATTAGACAGTGAGCAGGGTCCGGACTGCACATCTGGGTAGCAGAAGGAATCACACACAGTCGGTAGAGAGTGTATCTGTATCTAAGCTCTCTCCACAGCACAACTGTTATGGGAGGAGGTTGCTCAGCCAAGGACTATTTCTTGGCTGCCTTGTCTCTGGCCAGATCACATCAATAGCATGTAAGTGAAGTGATATGTTTCACTGCTAAATTGGGACATCTGTGGTCCAAAGATTGCCCTGCTTACAGGAAGTGCAGGGATGGTGAGGGAACAGAGACTGGAGGAAGGTCCAAACAATGATTGGCCTGGCCTGGGACATACCCCACTGTAGAGGGCCAGCCCCTGACACTAATAATGATACTCTGCTGTGCCTTCAGACAGGCTGCCTAACTTGACTGTCCTCTGGGACAGTCACTCCGGCCAGCAGTGAAGGAACTGGGGATGGCAGGGATGGCTCCATTTTGTTTCTCGGGCTCTATCTTAAGTTGACTGTTCTTGGAGTGACTTGGCCCCCACCTTCGGGTTCCAAGAAGGGCCACCTGGCCCTCCACCCTGCAGGTTGTCATAAATACCACAGAATGTGTTAATGGGTCCTCTACCCAGCAGGCTAGCCTATAGATATCTTAGATATCTTTTGGTTTGGTCAGGTGACTTGGAACAATTAGCCTAAAGATCACCTCGCTTGCTTAACCCCCTACCCAATCTTACCCTTCCCTGTAACGCCAAGGCTTGGAATTCCCCACTTGTGGTTTTTCCCCTTAAAAACTCTGCCCCACCCCTGAAACTTGGGGCCTCACTTTCTAACCTGCTGCATCAGGGAAGATTGGCAGCCCAAGCTTAAGGTTGAATAAAGATCCTCGTGTGATTTGCAACTAACTTGACTCCTGGTGGTCTTTTGGGGGGTCTTGAGAATAGGACACAACAGCAGCAAATAAAGAGAGATGCTGGGACTTGCAGTCAAGCATGGGACAGAACTCTGGGGAAACATGGAAGGACCTGGAGGGGACAGGAATCTCACAGGACAATCAGAGACAATTAACCTAGCCCTATGGGGGCTTTCAGATACTGTGACATCAACTAAGGAGCATGCATGATCTGGACCTAGGCACCCTGCACACACAGCCAGTGGGTGACATGGTCTTCATGTGAGGCATCTGGAGAGTGAAGGGGGAGGGACTATTTCTAGCATGTACTCTGTTGCTTGCTTTTGGATCACTTCCTCCTGGCCTGGATCACCACCTTGCCTGGCCTCACAGGATGAGAATGAACTCAGTCCTAATGTGATTTGATGTGCTGGGGAGGGTTGGAGGGGGGCTCCCCTTTTCAGGGGAGGGGAAGAGGAAGGGAAAGAGAGAGGGAAGTGAAGTGGGGGTACTGGAAGGAGGGAAGGGAAGGGGCACCATTGGGATGTAAAGTAAATAAACTAATATTTTTTTCCAAAAAGTGACTTGAATGAAAAATAAATAAAGTCCTCTCCAGGGGGGGTCATTGTGACTAAAAAAAAAAAGAAGAAGAAAGAAAGAAAAGAAAAAGAAAGCAAGTCCTTACCACAACAGCAAATGCCTACTTGTTGGTGTAGTTTAAGTTCGTATAAGGCCCCAAAAACTAAATGGTCCTGGCCTGTCCTATACCAGTTTGGGTCTCAGACTTCAAGAAAATCACTCTGAAGTAAGTGAAGGCATTTGCAGCACACAGCAGACAGCTCTATTAGTTAGCCCTGAAAGTGTCTCTGAGAGGAGAACAGTTGGCATGGCATTTGCATCTGTGTCCCAGATCCATTAGCACATGCATGTTGAGGAGATCTATACCCTGTTCACGGCCAATGTCTTTGCCCAGTGGGTTTACTAAGGCAAGGAGCTGAGGGCCACTCTGACGGATAGCCTCAGGCACAAACTCCCCATGACTTTTGCAAACCTTCCTTAGAATTGCAGTGTCTGAGAAAGGTCCCCTGCACAACCTCTCTTCCTTTCCTTTCTCCATAAATCTTCATCCAACATCAAAGACAGACAGCTGTCCTGGAGTTTCCATAACCCTTTCCCATTTTCTCCCAAAGAAGCTTCCCATAGTCAATTATTTTCTGTAGGTAATCTCTTCTAACACATCCTTCTTATAGGATCCACCTTAACACATGAGCCAAAGTTTGCTCCAAACCCTAAGTGTTGGAAGGAATCAAATCTTGGCAGTTTGCAGAGGCGCTATGGCTGACACACCCATGCTGCAGCAACAGCAGCTGGACAGGCCTTGCTTGTCAGTGGCCAGGAGCTCCCACACAGCCTCCCACTGTTTTTCACAGGCAAACTCAGAGCTTTGGGCCTATGGAGACACAAAGTTGGCGTGGTGAGCTGACACGCTGCACTGGCAAGACTGCATGGGAGTAGAAAACTATGAGTAGAAAGTATTATTTTTCATATCCACACAAAGATAAAGGAGAAATAAACTGTCACCGTATCACAGATGAATAGAACCCCAGCCACCATGGCTGCAGAACACAAAAGCACTACTTCCGCTGGAAAACAAGAAAACCAGAAAAGCAAAAGAGCTATCCTGCCTCAGTAAGGGGCCAACTCTCAGACATGTGCTCACAGCAAAAACCTGGATCTGTCCCAGCACTCAGAACTCTTCTCTGAGACCAACTTTTTTTTTTCAGGCAGTCTATAATTACGAAGCATGAGGGTTTTGAGAAGTCTAACTGTCTGAGCCCCTGGGTGAGGAGAGGAGCCCTGATCTCCCTCAGCTACACCCAGGCCCCTTACAGAGCTTTATTCTCAGAGCTCCCAGGACCTGAAAAAGGTGCTTGGGTCTCACCTTGGCAAACATACGCTCTATCAGAGTCCTGCGCACAGAGCTCACTCACCTGAGCACAGCCCACATAGTGTGGACGGCACAGCGTTACGAGCCTGTCTCCCATTCTGCAGACCTCTAATGTGCAATGAGACTGTTAAAGGTAGAGCCTCTGTGCCTCTCCTCTCCTCCAGAAAAGACAAAGACTCTAGGCAGAATTGTAGTTGGATTTTTTTCCAATGCGTAAACTCCCTTGAAGTCAGGAGGAAGAGGATCTGCTCTGTAGTCCACTGATCCCAGGGGTTTTTAAATTGCCACAGAGGAGAACCTCAGCAAATGCTGTGATGTCCCTGTCCTTAAAAACTTTCTATATAACTGTCATCTAGCAGATGGCAGGCACACAGGACATGAAGAAGGAAAGAGGTAGCAATGTGTGGCCGCACATACCTGTAATCCTGGCTCCTGAGAGAGAGACAGGCAAGATGATCAAGAGCTCAAGGCAAGAATGGGCTACATAAGACTGTGTCAAACAAACAACTACCAAAAATATTTTAAAAGAAAGAAAGAAAGAAATGAAGGAAAGAGAAAAAAATATAAGGGACGCTGCTACCACGTAGCATTCAGAAACACTAGCCTTGTCATTTGGATTCTCTCTTATTTCATTGCCCGCTTTACTCTACACACATGCCACAGTTAGAAGATGGCGGAGGATGGTGTGAACTAGAAAGGCGTGTACAAAATGCTCTTATCCTGGGAAACATTAGAATGGGCCAGCAGCCTACTGGCCTTTTCCTCCCTCACATCCTCGTATGCTAATGTCCCCTACGGAATAGGTAACTGCAATGGTCTCACTATAAACCTCATTTCACAGCCAAGTCCCCTGCATCCTGATGGCAGATATTCAATATGGTACAGAAACGTTTGACAAGGCTTTGCTTAGAGAAATATGGATGGGACCTTAATATTTTTAAAAACTCATAAATGGAAGCAGATGACAGGATGGTCTTCAAAATACAGCACATCCCAATAGGCTCTTTTGTGTTTACATGGCCACACACAGTGCCCCACAGCAGGGCAAAACACAACTGCAGCTCCCTTGTTGCTCAGTTCCGTAGGAACGGTGCTTCCCTGGAGAAGAAGGGCACAGCCAGCCCGGGGGTGGGCATGAGTTTTATACTCTATAGTATTCACTCAAGGGCTAAATGGAGTTTACAAGAACT
This sequence comes from Pachyuromys duprasi, assembly GCA_028658305.1. Lineage (NCBI taxonomy): Eukaryota > Metazoa > Chordata > Mammalia > Rodentia > Muridae > Pachyuromys > Pachyuromys duprasi. The sequence continues at coordinate 25,288,465 of CM053749.1, forward strand.
TGGAAGCCATATGCATACACAGCAAATACATGAAGACTGCAGGACAGTTGAGTTCTAGAGCTGGTCCTCCCAAGCCTCGCTACCTGATATGTCTGGTAAAAACTATCCTTTGCTAACTTTCTCTGCCTTCACTTAACGAAGTTCTATTTCTTTGTTTTGTGAAAGGCTCTCAAATTCATGATCTTCCTGACAGCCCCTCACCAACAGCTGATGCTGCCTGCATGTACACCGCACACAGAGGATGCCCTGTTTTGCGTTTGTTTTGTTTTGTGTTGTTTCTTTGGCTACCCATCCATTCCCACACAGCCCAAGGTAAATTTACTTCCTCCTCAGCTGCAGGCACCATCTTTTTCCTCCTTGCTGACAACTGGCTCTGTAGTGTGACCTTATTTCTACCATTAACAAGTTGGGGGCTCTCTGCCAAGGAGCTTCATAGGAGAGTTTGAGAGACATGGAGACAGGGAGGAGAGGGGCAAGAGTGTCTGTCACTTGTTGCTGAGTAAAACCCAGGTCCTGTACATGCCAGGCAAGTACTGATACTGAGCTGCATGCTCAGCCCTGAACACATCTTAAAACTCTATTATAAAGTGTCAAGTCCCAGAGAATCAAAAGGAAAGACCAACTAGCCCTGTCCTGGCAACACTGGAGGAAGCTTCTCAGGGGAGTTTTTAAGGATGTGCAAGAGTTCAGTCCCTGGAGAAGGCAAGGCACGCAGCTGCTTCAAGAAGCATGCACAGATAAAGAAGTACAGTTTGGCTGAGCAATCAGGCAGCATGGGTGGCCAGTGAAGGCAGCGATGAAGGAAAGAGCATGACAATCTAAGAAAGCCAAGCAGTGGACATTTTTAAGCGTTGGAGTTTAACTAAGTCTCTGATACTTTTTTCTTTTTTAAAAATTTATTTATTTATTATTAATTTCAGTTTATTGTATCTCAGCTGTAGGCCCCTCCTTGGTCCCCTTCCAATCCTACCCACCTTCCCTCTACTTTTAACTTTTCATTTGATAGTTCTTTTATCGACTTATCAATATCCTGGTAGGCACACTCCTTTAAGGAGATGACAAAGATTTGCGTATCAATGTCCAAATGCATTTCACAACAACTTCCTGCTTAGTAATTTAGTTTTAGCCCTGAGCTTAGTCAGGGATGAAATGGAGAGTAAAACAATATACATACTGTGCTGTCTGTTATTTAAGGCTTTTGTTTTTTCCCTGCCCTCCCACCAACATTCTAAATTTGAAAGCGGAATGTGGGTGTTGCTAAAAGAGAGGCAATTTATTGCTTCATGTTGTTCACTATGGACTTGCCCTTGTGGAGAAAACAGCTTAATGATAATTTCAGGAGTAGTGTGTGGTACCAGCCTGAGTGTCCCCACATACACCCAGCTGGAGAGCCACCCATGAGGCTCTTCACCTTGGGACAACTTCAAAATATTTATCTTGTATATATTAACTAACACTCAATATGCCATGAACACATGTGTGCACATATGTAACACACAGCATGCATGTACACATATATACCTGCAAAGTAGCACATATTTCACTGGGTTATTTCTTTATTTATTTTGGGGAATTATTTATTTATTTATTTATTTATTTATTTATTTATTTATTTATTTATTTATTAAGACAAGGTTTCTCTGTGTAGCCTTGACTGTTCTGAAACTCTGTAGACCAAGCTGACCTCCAACTCAGAGAGATCCACCTGCCTCTGCCTCCTGATTGTTGGGATTAAAGACATGCGTCACCACTGCCTAGCTTGGGTTCTGGGATTTCTAACATGTATTATAGATTATTTTCTCTGGAAACAACTTCAGGCTCCAGCTTTTTATAGCCAACATCCTTCCTTGTGATCATCCTCAGAGGCAGTCAGCATAACTGTAGAGACAAGAGGCTCTGACTCGATACATATTGGCTAAGCAATGGTTTCTTACTTCATAGTTTTACACAGAACAATCCACCATTTTCCCCTTAGTAGAATAACGTAGACAGCAAAAGGGGCTCTCCAAAAAGGAAATGGTTTTCACCCTAGCGGGGTGAGGAAGATGGTAGAAAATGAAATCAGCATCTACCTGTTGAATTCCTTCCCCACTGAAGCACGAGAGTGTGTGATTACACGGGAGCCATCTGGAAGAGTGTAGAAACATTGCCAGACCACCGTCCAGCAGTTCTGATGGCAGCCACCTGTTTTTGGTCACTGTCCTTTAGCTGAGGCTGCTGCCAGTTCAGGCTGTTAGAAGCATCACACAGAAGACACTAGAGACAGTAGTTCCCACCAATAGCCGGTAGAACTGAGATCACAGACCACAGACTCACCACGAAGCCCTCAGGGTCCTGAGACCTGAGAGATAAAAGTCATCATCTTTCAGACTCTTCCAAATTAAAATTCAGTCAGACTCACATTATTTATTTTTTACATTTCATGTAAATCCACCCTTCTTTCTCAAGCTACGCAAAGCAGCCACTGCACACATTCTGATGTCCATATGTATTTAAGGCAAGGTAGCTTCCTCGGGATGTGGGCGGCTGTTTTGGGGGCAGCCTTGTCACCTTCCCTGGGATACTCTGCTTCCAGCTGAGTAGCATGAATATGATGTCACAGTGTCGTTTCTACTGGGTTACCTTGAGCACTTTGCTCTTGACACTACAGTAAGGAACTCAACTGCCCCTGCCCACAATGATTCTCCACTGACTGAATGGGCATACTCGGATAAGAGCACAGTGCTGACCCAAACCCGAGACCACAGATTTTGAAAAATGTTCCCCGCAACGCTGCGCAGCCTGTACATGTTCTAATTCCCTGCTTCTTCATATTTATTTTGTAAACTTCGAAAGGTACTGTTTTAGTTAGGGTTTCCATCGCTTCAATAAAGCACCATGACCTGAGCAACTTGGGGAGTTGGGGTATATTTGGCTTACACTTCCGTATCACTCAGCGGTTCATCATTGAAAGAAGCCAGGACAAGAATTCAAACAGGGCAGCAATCTGGAGGTAGAAGCTGATGCAGAGGCCATACAAGGGGGCAGGCTGTTTACTGGCTTGCTCCTCGTGCCTTGCTCAGTCTGCCCTGTTAGAGAACCCAAGACCACCAGCCCAGGAATGGCACCACCCACGATGGGCTGAGCCCTCCCCTCATCAGTCCTTAAGATAATGCCTGAAAGGCTTGTGTACAGCCTGATCTTTTGGAGGTGTTTTCTTAACTGAGGTTCCCTCCTCTCAGATGACTTTATCTTGTGTCAAGTTGGCATAAAGCTATTCAGCACAGGTACCGTTGCCTGGGATGGAATAAACCCTTGCTAAACAATAACAGCTGTTTTAGAGGGAATGCTTGACGTGCGTGGAAGAAGACAGGTGTCATAGCCCTGAGTCTGAAACCCAGCCCTGCATATGCCAGTCACTCTGTGTCTTTGAGAATGGAATTCCTCGTCTGTAGAGTGAATGCAAATTCTTTTCTCTATGCACTTGTGCACACATATGCTTACATGATCACACTCACACACACATTGATGATACGAAGAAGCCGCACAGAACCAAGCTGGCAAGCTTTGAGGCCCACATATGGCCTTTAGTGCCTGTGCGGCATCTGGCAAGTCACTAGATTCTCTGCTGTCACACTTTGCCTATCTAAAAATGCCTGTTGTGACAATTAAGCCAGTTGATACGTATAAAGTCCTTACAACTGTAAATTTTGCATTATGCATACTATTTGTTTTAACTAGTTTTTGTTGTATAGCAACTTCTTGAGATAACAAATGTTAATATTCCCTGTCACTAACCACATATGTTTAATTTAATTAGACTCTAGATAATAGCTTGAGCCATAAAACCCTTCTCTTGGTGTGCATTATCAGTAGCCCTTAAGACCTGAAAGGAGCAATGAATAGGCAGCAGGACAGCCAAGCCAAAGATGTACCCATGTGAAGGTTCAGAACCCCAGCACAATACATAGGTGTATTTAGAATACAGAAGATGATTTTTAATTTAAAAAAATCCTTCCCTCTGATTTTTGCAGCAGAACCTGACTGCATACCCTTCACTGGCCAATAAGTTACTCTGCAAATCAGGGTGATGTGAAATGAAACTTGAGTTGATCCTCCTGCCTCTGCCTCCCAAGAGCCAGAATTACAGGTGTGCCTCAGCATGCCCCAATGTAACACCTTATGTAGAAACAAAATGTCCTTGATTCATTTCTTCCACTTATTTAATTTAGCCAACACCATTCAATCTGCCCAAGAAAAACCTTGAGCAGATTCCTGAAGCGCCCAAACAATCTTTTTATAACACGAGAGAGGACAATTTGAGTACATTGGACTCTTGATCCCAACAACCCTTCCTGAAGATCCTTCAAGTTAAGGTAGAGCCTTAACTGGTTTGGAGAGAAAGGGACCCTACAGAGATCTGCATAGCCATCACCAATGGCTCTGAGAAGTCATTCCTCCCTTCACTTTCCCAGTAGGAAATCAGCAAGCTTTACTGAACACCCAATTAAAATCAAAGCCGGCCCGGAAGAAGTAAGAGTGGGAAATCAATGCTAAGTGAAATCGTGTCTATTAGAAAGGACTAGATGTCACGATCACCTATTCGAATCCACAAAGAAAGCTACTGGGTTACACAGAAGTAGCTCCAAGATGTCTGACTGAGGTCTGTCTTGCCCTGAATTTTGGAGAAATGTTGAAACTAGAAAAGAGTTCATTTTCTCCCGTTTCACAGGTGGGCAAACTCAGACCAGAAATTACATCATGTGATAGGGCAATACATTTGGTTACTGAGAGAAAAAAATGAAACCAGCAACCTTAAGACCACTAGACCTCAGCAAGGAGCATTGATGCTCGGTGCTTTCTCTACAGAGTTTGTCAGGTTTCAGCAGGCCAAGTACCTAAGAAGGAATGCTCAGGTGGGTGAGGAGCGGGATGTGGTGATTAATATCCCCTATGGGTCTGGCTGTCAGGGGTGCAGGCTGAGCTGAAACCAAGCAAAACTGGACCAATAAGTTGGAAACACATCACGGCCAGGAATCCAGTTTCAGCTGGCAACCTCTGAGAAGAGCTGGGATGAAGCCAATGCCCACCCAAGATTTGGGGAAAGGACGCTTTTGTAATTATAGCTTCTTTAACCCTGAAAAAAAAAACCTAGCAGCTGATTAAATTAAGTTGCCCTATTAAACTTTAGCCAGGAATGTGCTTACAGGATCAGAAAACATGCGAATATGACAGAGGTTTGAACGAGCCCAAAAGTCTAAGTATAGAGGCTTGGGGATTTCTTTGGTCCCTGCTAAATGATGAACAAATTTCTACATGACTTCAGGGCAGTCTCTATATTAGATGATAGGAAGAACAAAGGTAGATCTGAGATGTCTGCATTATTCTGTCCCTAATCTTAAAGGTATGGCATTACAAATGTCGTACAAGATATGACAGCCCCCAGGGAGAACCAATGGACTCTTTAATGCTATCACGAACCAAGGAGTAAGTGCTCTTTTATGAACCTTGAGGGGATAAATATATGCCCTGAATAAGCAGCACTAAGTGTCCCAGCTGCTGTCAATCAATATTTTTACCATTAACGCTCATTCTGGCTTTCAGTCCGTTTAAATGATTATTAGGAATGACAATTGCCTCTTACTATGCCTGGTGAAGCAAAAATATTGCTATGATGCTGCTGCTAATTTTTAAAAGCATCTCATGACCCATAATAATGAGAGAAGACCTTTTTTTTCTGTACGAGCAATTACTTGTATTTGGATGTTTAGTTTTATCTCCAATCAACACAGAGGAAACTTCTTGGCATCTATGACCCTGCATATGATATTTTAAGATTAACAACTTGAAAATTATTTCTAGCAATAATTATGAAAGAACAGTTCAACATTCTGCTTGGTCACCTTGCTCCTCATTTATCCTCTAACTGCTCATTTTCTAAGTCTCTGATCCCTAGAATTTTTTTTAATTGGATTCCCAAGTACACTGATTAAATGTATCAACATCTATTACATTTTCTAAGGGACATTTGGCACAGGTCACCAGTGTTCCTACAGAGAAGCCAAAACACAGGAAATGTGGTGCCTGAAGAAAATACCATTCTCAATAGAGGGGCAAGTGGCACACTGTGAGAGCAGACGATGGTGGCAAGAACTACAACCAGAGAGGCAGGGGCTGATGGCCTAATTCATTGATGAGATTGAAAGGAAAGGCAACTATCCAAGGCAGCGTCATGGCAAGCCTGTGGGGTGGAGAGAGCTGTCCCAGGCTACTCTAAAGGGTCTGTCTGTCTTCATACAACAAGAAAATTAAAGTGTCTAAGTTTGTCTTGTTTTCATTGGTCCTCATTATGGCTCTAGCCAGACTGCTGTAGAAACAATGACTTCCTAGATTGAGGAGTGATGTACCCTGAAATTTCAATTTGTCAAACCTCCTAGAAATGAAAGCAGAGATGGACAATCCTTGAAGGGTTTACAACAGGAGCATACATTTGGCACCTGCTCATTTCTTTACCATCCACTCCCTCCCTCCTCACACACACATACACACACTCCCTGGAATATCACTGAAGGCATTTACTTATTACTGTCTCCACATCCTTAATTAAAAGGCATGATGAGCCCCAGGTTAGCACCCAACAATTCCATTACCTCCGTCTAAGTCCCGCATCCTCTGCAAAGTGAGGATTCTCTTCTGTAAGGTCCCTTTCCACTGTGTGAATTTCATATTCATTTACAAAGACTGGGTGTCTGGGACTCTCTCCCTCTTACTATTAAGAGTTCCTTAAAAGTTTCTTCCCCCTCCCCCACCGTTTGTCTGCTTCATTTACATCTCTGACAGAAAGTCGACATTAAGCACTTCGGTATAGCATTTTGATTATCCTGGAAGAGGTACATGGAGGCCATCCTGATGAATTATTTTCAGAGTCTACTCTGGAAAATGAATAAGAACCTCATTAATAGCTTGGAATGTATGAAAACACATAGAGCATGGAGGACCACCAGGCCTGGCTGCTCAGCTTGGGGAGGACCATCTGCCTGCTTATTAACCACATCTAATTAGTTCAGTTAGCCAGATGCAGTGGCAAGTGGCTATAATTCCAGCACTCTGGGAAGCAGAGGCAGGCAGATCTCTGTGAATTCGAGGCCAGCCTGGTCTACAAAGTGAGTCCAGTAACAGCCAAGGATACACAGAGAAACCCTGTCTCAAAAAACAAACAACAAACAAACAAAAAAAAGCCAAACAAACAAAAAAAACCCAAAGAATTAATTCAGTCAAACTAACTACTTTAATAAAACAATATCCCTACTATAGGGAAGAATATTGGTTTTAAAAAGTTATAATTCAAGCAAGTGTAAGGATGTGGAGAAATCTTTCCTTCTAATACAGCCTTGAATCTTTTTTAACAGTCTTTATAATCATTATCATTCATTTATAATTTATTCTCTTTGTATTATGGTTGTAGCCCCTCCCTTAATTCTTCCGGGGATCATTTCTATGGTTTGTTCCGCAGGGATTTAATCTTAAATCTGTGTTGTATTGCCAAAGTACGCACAGCCCTTTGATGTGATATTAAGGATGACGTTGCAACTGGCTTCTCAGATTACATCCTGTATCTTTTTGATTATTTATTACCCGAGATAGGGAAAGAGCCTAGTAAATTGATTGTGGAGAAAGGGAAGATGACTCATGTCTGGGTCTCTGCCTCTGAAAGCACTATGCCCTTCTCTTTAGGCCTGTCTCTTCTGAGTTCAGCTCCCACCCTGAAAAGGTTTGCTGTGTGCTGTGTGACTTTCAAAACATCGGAACTTAACTCTGCTCCGAACTGGCTGCCTAAAAACAAACTACACTGCTGGGCCTTAAACGTCTGTCCTATAGTTCAAGTGTCTCACCAGGGACCTAGTTAAGGATAGGATATCTCATGCTTTCCCTTCAGGGCAGTACTTGGTTAACAGTAGGACCTCACACACACTTAACATGTAAAATGTGCACTCAGCTTTTTCCCTGGACCTCAGACACACAAAAGGGCCTCGAGGCTTCCAAAAAGAGGAAAAGCCAAAAAGTGTGTTCTTTGCCATGCATTTTGACAGCCCCTTGACTGTTTCTATTGTGTTCAAAGTTGTTACTTTCTACTGGGTGGGATAAAAGTAGTGAAGCCAGCTGGTAGTAAGACAGTTGCCTCAGCACTAGCTCAGTCCTGGTGCCTGTATCCTACCTTAAAAAAAGAAAGAAAGAAAGAAAGAAAGAAAGAAAGAAAGAAAGAAAGAAAGAAAGAAAGAAAGAAAGAAAGAAAGAAAGAAAGAAAGAAAGAAAGGAAGGAAGGAAGGAAGGAAGGAAGGAAGGAAGGAAGGAAGAAAGAAAGAAAGAAAGAGAAAAAAGAAAAGAAAAAAAAGTAGATAATCCAGTCTAGTCTGCATAGACTACATAATCACACTATATTAAACTTCTCAAAAAGGTGGATGGCATGGTAACTTGCACAGGAAGAATATCCTTTTGGGAGGTTAAACCTAAACCTGACACTTTCCCCCTGTGGTTTAAAGAATCAGGTGTGCTTACCTCCACCTATTATTCCAGCACCCAGGAAGCTGAGGCAGGAGGATCACTGTGAGTTCCAGGCCAGCCTTGGCTACAGAGTAAGGCTTGTCAATTAAAAAAAAAAAAAGAAAGAAAAAGCAGAAGCAGAGAGGGTATGTGAAAGCACAAATAAGTATGATAAACAAGATCATATAAAAATCGGGCTGAGCAATGGAAAGTGCTGCATCGGAAATTCTTGGTTTAACAGTTTTATGATCAGAAGCTAAAATAGTGCTCAGAAGATGAGAAAGGATTTGGACGCAATTATTCCCGTAATTGTGTCTGTTTCTACAAGCATTTCTTCTTGAAAATTGTTGAAGGAGTATTTTCTCCACCCAGTCTGGTTAACTTTGCACCGCTCCTCTGGTTGCCCGTGGAAGCGGCTGCTCTGACTAACACAGCCTTCACATCCCACTATCATGACTAGTGCTCCGTGACTCCTCGCAGGACAAAGGACCGCAGCTGTCAAAGACTCACAGAACGTGCTGCCTCAGAACAGGGCTGTGACAGCCACTCGGTCCAGGCGGATTTCTCCTGCTCCTCTCTAGCGTTCCTAAGGCTGCGGCACCTCTCACCCAGCTAATGACACTTCGATCAGCGTGTTGTCTTCACTTTCGGTACTTTGCCATCTGAGCACAAGTCTCTAATTAAGCCCAGGCAACAAGTTTCACGTCCATCCCACCGTTTACACACTCACCATACACCATCGCGCCCCCAGTCTCATGCAAGAAGCGGAATCGATGATTTTTAAATAACCATATGGTTAAAATGGTAAGGATGAGCAAAAAATTAAACGCGAGCAGCTCCACAGCTCCCTGGTGTTGAAAATGATCTTCATCCTTCCCTGACGGAAGCCGAAGCTGCCCCGCCATTCTCCACTCGACCGTGATGCTCAGAGAAATCCCTGGATGAGGGGTGAGCACTTTGATGAGGGTTGCCTAGGTCAGACCGGCGCCCACAGAATTTCAGAATAAATGCTGCTACTTTGTTGCTACTTCACAGGCATTCAAATGGCTTAGGATTCAGACGGCTTCTAGTTACAACTTCCTGTTTCTCTCTTAAAGCAGCCTCGTCTCTTTTCAAACTCCAGAGGATGGATTCATCATTGTAGACTGTCTTTAAATGATTCATTCTGTGGAAGATATCTTTCACAGAGGTCAAATCTGCCTTCAAGATGCTAATATCGAGATTCGTGGCCATCCTGTTTCAGCAGGATTTCTTAGGCTGTATAACTGGCAGATTGTAGATTGATAATAAAACAGTTCATCAGTATTTTCCAGATTGGAAAGGGCAAATCCAGTCCCCTACCTTCACCTACTCAGGTTTCTCCCCTCCCACCAGAGCCTCCCAGGAGAGGAGGATTGACAGATATGATTTCACAGGAGCATTTCTGACATTGAGAAGCACAGGTCCAGGTCCGATACACGATTCTCTGACTTTTTATGATTTTTAGTCTCGGGGTAGAACTTCAGCTAAAATAATAATAATAATTGTTTCTAGGACCATTCCTTTAGCTATGGTATTTGGATTTGTTGAGGAAAAGAAGAAAGAAAGAAGGAGAAATAGAGAAGGTGGGGGAAGAGAGGGACAGAGAAAGGAAAGGAGGGGGGAGGAAGAGGAAAGGGAGGTGTTCAAGACAGTGGTCCTTCCACTGCTTCAGCTTCCTAGGCAAACATCAAGATTTCCTTGCCTTGAGCAACCAATCATCATGTGGCCATGTATACTGCGGACTCCCAGCGTCTCACCACAAGCTAATATGAAGGAGTGTTTATGTGTGTTTCTATTCTGATAGGTGTAGGATTCCATTTCTTTACTGTAATTCACTGATAAGCAGAACCCAAGGCTCCCCTGAAAAACATACATCACTAAAGGCTTCGGGACAAACACATAATAATATTATGGGCATGCCAACTTGCTGAGGCAGGAGGATCACTGTGAGTTCCAGGTCTCCCTGAGCTACATGGACACTGGAAGGTAACTACCCATCAAAAAAGACTAACTTCATAGTCTGGAAGAGCTTATCAACCACTGTGCTACCTCAGCTTCCTTGCTTATGCAACTCTGTGTGCTTGGCTTGGCAGGGGGCATTTGTGTGCACTGCAGATATTCTGATGCACGGCCCCTTTTGGCAGGCCTCTCCGTGATGACTAATATTGGAGCTGTCTTGAAGCCTGTCAGCTATTGCTTGCAAGCGTTTGCCAGCAGCCTCACCTTCATTATTTGCAAACCCACAGGTGAGTCGTTAGATTTGCAAGATAATACAAATTCAAAACCCGAGAACTTCCTGTTTTGTTGCTTTTAAGTCATCAGCAAGTCACTTTGGTTGTCCCTTTGTCACGGTTTCTCCATCTGAGAAAATACATGTTCTTTGATTGCCATCCTACATCCAGTTTCACTCCTCTGCCCACTGAAGAGATGTAAGTGACAAGCGGGTGAGAACGGGCATGAGACGTTTCAAAAGCTCTAACTTTGGTGTTGACAGAAGGCAGTGTGGAAAGCCTAAGGCGAGGTGGGTGGGGGAGGGAGCCTCTCACCTGGAAGCCTGATTGAAGCCGAAGGCAGCTGAGAGTGGAGAACGGAAGCCAAGGTAACAGCAGCCGACTGGGATGGTTTTGGACAAAGACAGTGTCCTCTTCTATAGAGAGGGGAAAGTGGGAACATCAAAATGCTAAGATGTTGTCTGGTGGCCTAAGTGCATGTGGCCTTCCTACTTTTCCAGTTGCAAAGGCTAGGAACCTCAAAACTCCATTTTCAGCAAAAGACGGGTTTTTAGCTCTTATTCAACTCTGTAACCCATTTTTGTTTGTTTGTTCTTGTTGTTAGTTTACAACCCCATCCAAGATGCCTCTGGGAAGACCTTATAATTGCATGCTTTTAAAATTTTTTTTAATTTTATTTTATTTTTACAATTTATTCACTTTATATCCTGATGGTAGCCCCCTCCCTTATCTCCTCCATGTCCCACTCTCTTTCCCCTTCCCCCCTCCCACCCCCGTCTCCATCCTCTAGTTCACTACTATCTGACTCTAGCCTATCAAGTCTCACCAGGACTGCCTGGATCCTCTTCCTCTCTGGGCTGGCAAGGTCACCCTGACACTGGGAAGTGATCAAAGAGTAGGCAACCCAGTTCATGTCAGGGACAGTCCCTGCCCCCCTTACTAGGAGCCCACATGGAGCTGCCTATGGGCTACATCTGAAGAAAGGTCCTAGGTCCTCTTCATACATGGTCCTTGGTTGGTGCATCAGTCTCTCTCTGCTGGCACCCCTAGGCCCAGATTTTTTGGCTTTGTTGGTCTCCTTGTAAAGCTCCTGTAACCTCCGGATCCTTCTATCACTGTCTCCCCCCCCCCCACCTTCTTCTGTAAGACTCCCTGTGCTCTGCCCAAAGTTTAGCTGTGAGTAGCTGCATACTTCTCAGCTATTAAAAACAAGGAAATCATGAAATATGCAGTAAAACGGATGGAACTAGAAAAGATCGTCCTGAGTGAGGTAACCCAGAACCAGAAAAACACTCATGGTATATACTCACTTATAAGCAAATATTTAGCCATATAATTATAGGATAAACATACTAAAATCTAAACACCTAAGGAAGCTAAACAACAAGGAGGACCCTAGGGAGGATGCTTAATTCTCATTCAGAATGGCAAACAGGACAGGCACCAGAAGCGACAGAAGAAAGTGAACAGGATGGAAGCCTACAGTAGGCAGGCAGATGTCCTCTGAAAGACCCCACTCAGCAAGGGATCGAAGCAGATATAATTTTGTTTGTTGAAAGAAGGGAAAGGCCAGCCTTGGAGCAGTATCTTGCCAGGCCACAGAGGAAGACAATGCAGCCACTCCTGATGAGACCTCAGAGGCCAGGGTCAGATGGAAGGGGAGGAGGACCTCCCTTATCAGTGGGCTGGGGGAGGGGCATGGGTGGAGAAGAGGGAGAGAGGTTGTGGTTGGGAGGGGGCGAGGGAGGGGGCTACAGTTGGGATACAAAGTGAATAAACTGTAATTAATAAAAAAATAAATTTAAAAAAGGGGAGAGGGCTGGCCAGAGGGTTCAATGAGTGAAGAGCCTTGCTGCCAAAGCTGACCACTTGCGTTCCATTCCCTGGATCCACAGGATGAGGGGAGAGGACTGGCTTGCAAGCTATTTTCTGGCCTTTCTCCTGATTCTCTTGAGGGCTGTTATTCATGCAGCCAGCTATCAGCTCCACAATCTGCACTATGGCTTTGCTCCAGTCAAGTGACCTTGCTTCTTTTGTGAGCCCTGTTTTCAATTCTTTGGATAAGAATCCAATACCCAGAGACGCCTGACCCCGGACCCTAACAGCCAGTAACAGTTCTGTGTCCTAGAAAAACTGCCATAGCTGATTGCCGGAACAGCCACGGTTCCCCCACCTTCCCAAATGCTGTGCTGTCTGTATTAAGGAGATAGGTGTTGACAGAAGGAAGAGCATCAGATGACAACTAAGGCGCTGTGCTGGTACCCGAGGACTATAAAAACCCTTAGTGTCACATTCTCACATGAACCTGTGCTAGAACCCAAAACCAGGTCCTTGTCTAACTTCGCTTTCTATTGCGATGACCAAAACAATTTGGTGAGGAAAGGGTTTGTTTGTCTTATACATCCAGATCATAGTCTCTTATAAAAGGAAGTTGGGGCAGGAACTCAGGGCAGGAACCTGGACACAAGAAGTGGTACAGAGACCACGGAGGAACCCTGTTTACTGGCTAACTCAGCCTGCTTTCTGTTGCCACCCAGGATCATCTGCCCAGGAGAAGCACCGCTCTGCAAAGGGCTGGTCAATCCCATATTAATCCATTAATTAAGAAAATGCCTTTCAGACTCATCTACAGGCAATCAGTGCAGGCATTTTCTCAATTGAGGTTCCCTCTTCCTAGACAACCCCAGTTTGTATCAAGTTGACAAAATAAAAATAAAAAATTGACCAGCACAGCCCTAAAGTGCAAAACAAGGACCTGAGAGAAAGTATTGAATGCCTTCCAATTCTGGTCTCAAAACCTGTTGGGAACTGAGTTGGAGGTGCTTTTCCCAAGAGTTACATGCAAATGAGATGGGAAAGAGAAAGGACAGAACTGCCCAGCTTAACTGCCCGGCTTAAAGCCACCATCGTTATGCCCTGCCTCAACTTGTCCACAAAGCTCAACAGTGAGAATCAAAGAGAGGAACCTGTACAGCCAGGAAACCCAGGGTGGAGTAGATGTTCTGAGTAGGAGGGAATGTCACCAGTCAATGCTACAGAATCTACAGTCAAGGGTGAGCCCTGGTGTTAGAAGAGGGCTACAGGTACAGGCCGGGGAAGCAAGCCACCTGGGTGACGAGATCCTGAGGCAAGCTTGGCATTACACTTGTCATTTAGCCTTGCTATCCAGAAGCCATCAAAGGGGTGATGGCATTCTACTCAAGGCCTTAGGAATGAGGAGGGGCCCATCCACACACCCTTTGATTGCCATCTTGACCATCCTCACTTTGCTTTCTGCAGTCACCTCCCTTTGGTCTAGACCATGGCACCTGAATTTCTGGCAGGCCCCTCTTCACTAGAAACAGCAGGCTTTGGCCCATTGGCCCCTCTCCTGTCCTGCGCATGTTGGGAGACAGGTTGTAAGGGAACACTGACTCACTGACTTAGGGTGTTTGATCTCCACAGGCAAGGCAGAGGGGTGTAGGCTGGGCCCAGCACCTGGTAACTGCCCCAACCCTAAATGTAGGCTTCCGGGTTGGGGTGAAGTAGGAACCCTGGAGCCAGGGGGAACAGGCAGGGAAGCCACACTGAGCCACACTATAAGAATCAAAGAACCTGTCCAGCCAGGACAACCCTGAAGGCAGAAGCCTCGGAACTTCCCTTTCGTTGTTCTCCTTTTGCTTGTCCACATGATAAATACATTTAACCTCTTTCTGCAAAACCTAAGACAGTGGAGAACTTTCTGTCTTCCCCACTAACTATTCCAATTCCCTTCCCTAAAAGAGACTGCCTTATGACTTCTCTGGATTAAGTCAATTTTGTATGGCTCATGCCTGAAATCCTCTACTTAGGAAGAAAACTGTGTTGAATATGAGGGCTATTTAGTGAGTTCCAGGCCATTCTGAGCTACAGATTGATACAGTATCTCAACAAAACAAACTAAACACAAAGGCCCCAATAAGGAAAGGAAAGGAAGAAAAAGCAAGGAAAGAAGGAAGGAAGTTAGTTTGTTCTTATGTAAACTAAAAAAGAACTGTGCCACGCTCTGTACCTCTTCCTAGTTCCTGCCTTCTCTGCAGAAGAGGGGAGAAGATGGCGTTCCGGATAAGGGTATAGGGACACAGTGTCTGAAATGAAGTGTAAATTCCAAGCTGACTGGGACAGAGTTGTCTGTTTGTCTTACCTAAGTCAATTCAAACTCAAGTCTTTGAGACAGCCGTACCCTAAGAATGGGAAAGAATGGTCTATTGGGTCATGTAACCAGGACCTCAAAGTCTTAATTAAAACTGCCGTTAAGAATACTGTGTCATGGCAACAGTCAGAAAGGCCCATTTGGGTCCTTGGACCCATCCCCTACCCATCACTAAATTGATGGATGACTATGAATATTTGTTTACCCTTTGTGTCCTTCCTTAAAAGATAATCTAAATACTCTTTCCTCAGTAATCTGGGTTTCAAAATGTTAAATAAAGAATTAAAAAAACATAAAACAAAAAATTTTATTCCCAACTGTACTTTGAAATTACTTCAACCTGTCTGTGAAGATATTATCACTTTGAGTACCCTTGAATTTGAGAAAAAGCAGAGCAAAACGATTATCGCCAATTTAAAATTCAAACAATACTGGATGCCAAAAGCCAAGTCTTTAAACTGGATTTCTCTCTATGTGAAAAAACAGACTGTTAGATCCTTAGCAGATTAAATCTCTCACCTCTCTAACTGCTGTCTTAACTGAAGAAATGTTGAGGCTTTCTCTGAAGTCTGAGAAAGAAGTTTAGAGCAGAGGCCTCCTGATCACACTCAAGTCTACCAGCGGGCTGAGGACCAGACACTCTGAGATGTACCTGCAGTGGACAAATGGAGTCCGCAGGGCAGGACCGACTCTGAGCTGAAGCGAGCTGTGTCTACAGGAAGGAACGTGCAGGCTCCTTGCCCTGGGCTGAGAAGAACACCGAGACTAGATGGGACATTGCAAGTCAACTGCTAGAATTATCTTTGGCTATCTTTAGCTCTTCCTTATATACTATTGTCCCTGTTAGCCAGACTCTGTCTCTGACTTAACATCCTTACTTTTAGATAGAACTTTTGGGTTTTATCATTTAACTTAAAGAAGCTCTAGTCTCCACCAACCTTAAAGCTAAAAATGTGATAAAAGAGATTTTCCTACCTTGCCGAGTGTTCTCGCTTCCTTGTTGCTATTATTCAATGACCCACAAGTACATCCTATAGGTTCATGAATTTGTGAGTTCTTTTTATTCTCTGCTCTCACCAGCTCATGCAATCTCTTTATGGTGGCACATATCTTTCAAGGAAACTTGAATCCAGATTCCCAAAGTGGTCAGTTATTTCATCTGGTTCAGAATAAAGTAGCTTGTTTACTTGCATTTTGTTTTGTTTTTATTTTTATATTTGAGAGAAATTGAGGATTTCTCCCTAGGTTGTAGCCCAGGTTTGTCTGGAACTCACTACATAGTCCAGACTGCCTTCTAGCTCGCAATCCTCCTGTCTCAGCTTCCTGAGAGCTAAAATTACATTTGTGCAATATTATGCCAGGCAGGCTGTAAGCTAGTTTTCTATTTCCTTGAATTACAGCTGTTATTTTATGCCCAGAACACCCATATGCTCAGCCTATTTTAAAGGGAGTGGGGGAAAGGAATAGGGGAGTGCTCCTGCAAAGACAACACAGGAAACAGAAAGAGCTTTAAGACTCCACACATCACCCTTAGCCTTATAGGCTCACTGACTATTGGCCAAATACTGAGAGGAAGAGGTTCAGCCTTTGACTGCAACCTTAGGCAACTCATCTCTGTCACAGAGTATTCCAATCAGGTGGTGCCTTGGTCCCCTCAGATGGCTCCTGTCCCAAGGGATCAAAAGTAGAAGTCAAAACATTCAAAGAGACTTCCAGCAGGGCTGGAGTGTAGGTGAGCACTCTGTCCTGCATGCACCACTGTGGAAGTGCTGGGAATAGAGACAGAAGGGTTCCCAATTATTTGTTCTCAGTCTGTTGGCCTGAGCCGCAGTAATAGTGAAGGGACTGAGCTCTTTGAAGTTTAGTAATTGATCTCACCGTAATTACCGACAGAAGTTATATTTAACAGAAGGGGCATGCAAATGTACTCTGCCAGTTCATTGGAGGGGCATCGCAGGAATGCAAAGAGAGTGCTTAGTGATGCAAACAGATTTAGTTTAAGTGTCCTCTTCACAGGAGGGAACTAGGTGGGGACTTGGGGCTCTAAGCACATCTGGAGGAATAGTAACAGATTTTATGGGGTAGAAGATAAACGTACTTGAAAACAAACAATGGGCTAAGACAAAGTAAGCCCTAGGAGATATGGTGACAAGTTATAGGAAAGTGAAGGGCAGAGGGGTGAGATTACAAAGGCCCTCCTTTGCCATGCAAAGAGTCTCTCCAGAAAGAGATGTCAGGATATATGCAAAATCTATCAGGGTGGGCATGATGATGAAATCATCCAGTTTCTTGGATAGTGACTAATCTTCCCTGCTTAAGAAGACTTGGGGAGCTATTGCTTTTCTTCAGAAGGAGCTAACTGCAATTTCAGATGAAGCCCCACCCAGAGCTTCAGGGGGATGGAGTACTGGAGATAGTGCCACCAGAAAAATCCTGAGGCTGCTTCTTACATTGATGCCAGGCACTGCACACTGGGTACCATTTGCAGAGTTCCAACAGTGCCATACCTGGAAACCAGCATCACCCCCAGAGCACAGCTAGTTGCTCTTATGCAGAACTCTTTCTCTGCCCTCCTGGGACGACCCCTGTGCTCTGAGCTCTAAATGATGCCCCAAAGGGGTGAGAAGTTTCCTTAACTCCAACCACATCAAAGGATGACAATTCACTCCAGCTGAGCTTTATAAACACCTAAGTGATGTTGATCACAGGCTGTGTTGAGTTTTTGCACAAGTAGTTCAAAGCACACCATTTCAATGCCAACCTAAGTGGATATAAAAAGTATATCATGAAATAATATTAAGTACTTAAAACATTAATCTCAATTACATAAGATTTTTATTTTTGTTCCATTTTACTCTTGGGACAAAACCTTGCTACATAGCTCTCTGGCTGGCCTGGAACTCACTCTATAGCCCAGGTTAGCCTGGAACTCATGGCAATTCTCCTGCCTCTGCCTCTCAAGAGTTGGGATTGCAGGAATGAGTCAGCAAACCTGGCTGTAACTGTTAAATTGGGTAAACAAAAACACTGAAACCCAACTTTCCTCCCTCTTGTAAACTTAGATTATTATTATTTTTCTTTTTTGTGCCTACTGTCCATTTTCTTTAGATTGGTCTCATTATGAGGCATAGTCCTCATTTGTAAATAGCACTGGTTGCTGGCCAGAGTTCCCACTCTCTTTTTGCTTTTTCTTTTGAGATCACTCATTTGTCCCAGAGTTTAAAAAAAAAAAAAGTGATTTTTTAAATTCAGACAAATGTGTTCTTTGTTCAGACACAGCCAGTCACCTTCACCACCATAAACTGGCCATTCTATACACAACATGACTTCCAGCAGCTAAGTCTAGTGTCCTTTCTTTCTTTTTTCTTTTTTTCTTTCTTTCTTTGTTTCCTTCCTTCTTTCTTTCTTTTCTTTCTTAACTCAACTGGTTCCCCCCTTTCAGTGTGTTTTATCTTGTCAGACTTTGAGTCAGTTCCCTGAAGCAAGGCCAGTGATGAGTGATGAGCCACCTTCCACCTTCCCAGCAATCTTAACATATGCTCTGTGGATCTTCCGGGTGCTTCTCACATCAATGATGGTCAGATTTTTGAAACTGCCATGTTCAACAACTCCTTGAAGTTTCCCAGCTCCTCTCTTATTGCAAACCCAAGAAAATAACTCTGAAAATGCTAAATTCAAAGAACAATAGCTTCTTTGACAAACTTGAAACAGAGAGAATGGGGTGGTGCTGTTAGATTAAAAAACAATGTAGTGGGCATATCAACCAAATGTAATATGAACATTTTCCTGATTCCAACTAATCTAACTATATGTATGCATTAAGGCATGCATATGTTATTCATGAAACTAGAGAACTTAGAAAGTAGGTAGACATTATGGAATGTGACTGAGTATTAATATTTTAAGGGTGAACTGATATTATAGCTATTTTTTTCTTTAAATTATTATTTCTTTGGTTGACTGTGCTGTCTATACCTGGAACTCAAGCATTTGGGTAGCAGGAGGGTTGACAGGAAGCCAGCCTGGGCTGCGTAGTGAGATCTTTATCTCAAAGAATACAAAGCAAACAAAAACAGCTCACACAGCTTCTCTGTTTGAGATAATACAGATGGAATCACATGATATCTGGAAGTGAATTCTCAGTTCTCCAACAGGTTCTTGGAGGAGGGAGGGGGAATCTAGAAAGTGGTTAGAGGAGGGAGGGGAAGTCCAGCAGATGCTTGGAGAAGGGAGGAGAAATCTAGCAGATTCTTAGAGGAGAGAATAGGAGTCCAGCAAGTGTTCAGAGGGGGTGGTGAATCCAGCAGGTGTTTACAGAGAGGGGGAAGAATACAGCAGGTGCTTAAGGGAGGAGTCCAGCAGGTTCTTAGAGGGGAAGGAGGAACCTAACAGGTGCTCAGAGGAAGGTGGAGAAATTCAGGAGGTGCTTAAAAGAGAGGATCCAACATGTGCTTAGGAGAGGAGTTTAACAGGTGCTTCAAAAAGGAGTCCAGCAGGTGCTTAGGAGAGGAGTTTAACAGCTGCTTAGGGGAAGCATGTAGAGGCATAAACAATTATATTGACAACTTCTGAAACAGAGATGGTCACATGGAATTTTAACAGGTTCTACTCTCTTTTTTATACATTCCTGCATATTTCCATAAGTAACACTTTAAAATAAGATCGGTACAAAAGACAAGTTCTTTCTCCATTGTTTCCTTGCTCTGGACTTTTCCTGAGAAAGTCAGCACAGCTGGCTCTCCCAGGCTCACCTTCTTTAATCGGTCTTTGGAGGCCCGTCCTCCCAACTGACAGTGGCAGTTAGGACATTTTCTTTCTAGCTTATCCATTTTTAAGAATTTGACATTTCACTCTTTCTTGGCAACCCCTCAGTCTTCCCTTCTGGCCTGTCTTCATTCCCTTGTGTCTGCCACTGACCTGTAGAAACCCCCCCAGTAGCCACACTGGGCTGAGACACCTACCAATTCCTCACTCAACCCACATCAGAGAAGCTTCTTGCAGTAAATGGGAATTAACACAGAGACCCTCAACAGGACAATGTGCAGAGAGCAAGAGGCTTAGGAACACTTAGTCCTAAATGGGAGCCCCTCCACTCCGGGCTCAAGGATCTATGCAAAAGAGGCGGCAGAAGAACTGAAAGAGACAGTGCCTTCCAGGGTCGACAGGATTGATACACATAAGAACTCACAGAGACTGTGGCCGCAAACAACAAGAGCTGCACAGGTTCAACCGTTATCATCGTGTTCCCCAACCTGCATTTTAGAAATGCTGAAGATCTAACACTCTCTTTCTTTCCAGTATGTTAACTAATGAAGGAACCTCTCACCGGACAGACAGGTAAGCACGTTTCCGGATTAGCAGGGGAATGCAGCTTAGACTTGAAGCTTTCTTTGGTCCAGAATTTGTGCATCTACGCTGAGGATACATGCTTGTGTTTAAGACTCTGGCTTTACTTAGGCACCTGGCTGCAAAGACAAGCCCTAGATGTATCTCTAGTAAGGACAATGCCTGAGGACAGATATTACCTCCTCCCTGGTGATAGAGAGGCTAGCCTGTTCCTACCTGAGAAGTTGGGGGGGGGGGAAGGCGGGGTCTGCTACAAATATAGTTTTCTAGCATGGAACATGTACCAGGACCATGTTCTGTCCTTTGGAGATAGAACAGGGCTAAAGGACCCCAGGCCTCATCATGAGGACTATGTAGAATGGATGAATGTGTTCGTTCTCACTGGGCCAAACCAGGGCCCATGTGGAGACAAGGATCAATTGAAATTCCTAAATCTGAAGTTTTAAAGCTGAAGAGGGCAGGTTGGGAAAGCTGACTTCAAGTGACTCAGCCCGTTCTGAGTTTCAGATGTTTTCCCTGCAGAGGACCACAGGAACTTTTGCTTTTAGTGGGGATATAATGGCAAACTGATCAGTATTTTTCAGACCCCTGTCATTGTTGTCCTTGGGAATGCCATCTTGTGTTTAAGCATCTCCATGGTGTGGACACACGGCCAGAGCACTCTATCGCTTGTCACGTATCACAGAGCTCAGAGGAAGGTCCCTGGACTGGCAGTGTCAGCCATCACCAAGAAGCCTTTAGAACCGCAGAGTCCAGAGTCCAGAGTCCAGAGTCCAGAGTCCAGAGTCCAGAGTCCAGAGTCCAGAGTCCAGAGTCCAGAGTCCAGAGGAGACCCAGCTTGAGAGCAGAGATGGCCCTGGTCCTACCAGGACTGTTTCACCTGCCTCTTCCCAATCATGGTCCCGACTCACTCCTTGTAAGTTCTCCCACGCTTGGCCTAGGACTAAACCCACCTGCCATTCCTCTTTATGAGACATGCCCTTCTGTATTGTCCATGACCCTCTCAAGCATGGAAGACCTTTACACGCCCCAAACATTAAGCTTCCCTGCTCCATTCCTTCCCAGAACAGCAAACAGCACCCGTCAAAGAGCAGTCCCTCAGCCATGAGAATGGGAAGAGCCAGCTCAGTGCTGGATATGCCTATATTGACTCATCAGGGGAGCTTAGAAAGCACTGGGTGCTCTAGAAAACGCATTTGGGGATGGAGAGCAAAGTCCTGCCCCCGGTTCAGAGGAAGCTCCCTCCTCATTGTCCTCCAGCTCTCCACTCACCTGACCCAGCTCCTGCTCACCCTGCCAAGGATAACAGAGCCAAGCAGTCTCACGAAAACAAGCAGCCAAGCAGCGGCCTCTCAAGGCACGCACCCGCTCGCAAGGCACACACACTCACTGCCACTCTCACACCTTCACCTTCTTGCCAGATTCCACCCCTGTCAAATGTCCTCCTATTCTCAAATTGGACAAGGTCTTTATTATTTCTTTTATCTTGTTTGTATACACGTGAATGCAGAAGTGTGCATGTCACAGTGCATGTGTGGAGGTCAAAGGGCATTTTTTTTTTTTTTTTAGGAGTCAGTTCCCTTCTGCCACCTCATAGATAGAGGGATTGCACTCGGTTCCTCTGGTCTATATGAAAAGGCCTCTAACTACTGAGCCATCTCACCAGTCCAGGACAAAATCTTCACCGCAGGGCAGTGCAGCCCGTGTTCATGCCCTGTGCTGTGGCAGAGTGGCTGCGGCAGCTCCAGCCATCGAACTCGCATTAAGAGAGAAGATGACAGCGAGCTGTGGCGTCACACGCCTTTAATCCCAGCACTTGGGAAACAGGCAGGCGGATCTCTGTGAGTTCGGGGACAGCCTGGTCTACAAAGTGACTGCAAGATAGCAGGGCTATACAGAGGAACCCTGAAGAGAGAGAGAGAGAGAGAGAGAGAGAGAGAGAGAGAGAGAGAGAGAGAGAGAGAGAGAGAGAGAGAGAGAGAGAGAGAATGAATCACACAAAGATGCTGTGTCTTTTCTTTGCAACAGTGGAAACTCTGTGAAAGGAGCTCCAGCTGCCTGAGTATTCTATTCTATGGGCCTGGCTGCCTGCCTGCCTGCCTGGGAAATGTGACTAGAGAGTCAGGGCCACTGAGTGACCCTCTGCTGAGACTCAAAACCTGTGTGGAATGCCTCTGTCTCAGACACCAGCAGGGACACTCCTGAAGAGGAACAGCAATTGCCTCTCCAGGATGGGATTCAGACCACATGAATCTGAGTAAGCATTGAGTGGATGGTGTATCCCCGTTTGTTTTCTATTTCTGTGATAAGCATCCCCCAAACCAAAGAAACTAGGGGAGGAAGGTTTTTTGTTGTGGTTGTGGTAGTGGTATTTGTTTGGTTTTTGTTTGTTTGCTTGCTTGCTTACATGCCACAATCATATTTCATTACCAAGGGAAGCCAAGGTAGGAACTCAAGCCGGACAGGAATCTGGAAGCAGGAACTAAAGAAGAGGTCATGAAGGAATGCTGTTTACTGGCTTGCTCAGCCTGCTCTCTTGCAACAGCCCAGGCCTACCTGCATGACCCACAGTGGGCTGGGCCCTCCCATATCAATCATCAATCGTGAAAATGGACTATACTATTATAGGGCAACCTGACACAAGCATTTTTTACAAGTTTAGGTTTCCTCTTCCCAAATGACAAAAACTAGCCAGCACAGATGGTCTCCTGACTGAACCTTTAGTAATGTCAGGCAGCAACAACTCATGCTGACAGCATCCCGTCTTGGTCCCAGAAGCCATGACTGAAAACATTCATCAAACCTCATGAAATTGCAGAGCTCACTCAATTAGCTCTGGCCCCAACACCCCATCCTGCCCCCCCCCCTATGCCTAGCAGATGTATTCATATTTCCTGGTGTAATTTGAATCTCTCCCACCTGGTCTTGTCATAGGCAGGGGCCATGACAAAAAAAGTAAAATTCCTTCCATGGGAATAGCAAACAAATATTATTGGAGAGAGAGACGAGTGAGGGGATTGATTGATTGATGATTGATTGGTGTATTGATGGTTGCATCCCAGATGTCCTGCATCAGAAGCTCTTGTGGTGAGGTGGAGTGCGGGAATTCCCTGAGATGCTTCTGATACTAGCGGAAGAGTGAGAAGCAGTGCTCTAAGAGATAGTGAGACAGACGGATGTATTGACACAGCAATTTGGGCTATAAACTAAATGGAGCCCAAATACCCAGAAGTTCTGTTTATTAGAAAAATAAGTCCTGTTAAGAGATAAACTTGGCAACACTAAAACTTTAAAGAACTTCTTTGATCTGACAAGGGTTCAGGTACTCGGCAGCACCAAACCATAAGCTATTTGGGCTCCTCGGAGAGGCACCAGGGGAAAATGTTTATAAGGTGTTTGCAGAAACAAAGTAGAAAGTACTTGCTTGTTTAAGCTGTAAAGTTCCAAGAGGTTAGTTGGCAGTTGCTTTCTGCTTGGTTAGGCTGGAATGAAGTTATGCTGTGTACAGAGAGTTAGCTTCAATTTGTGTGTTTAAGAACCCCAGATACTGGAGTTGTCTCTGCTTGATGACTTCCTCATCAGAAAAAGAGGGGACGAAGAAATGACGCGTGAAAATCACAGTCAACTGTGTGAGGCCTTAAGTGACTAGCCCAATACAATTAGATGGAGGTCCCCCCTGAAGAGGGTTAGGGGTACAGTGCCACAACCCATCCTGCTTTCCATCTCTCCCTCTTCCATCTCCTCCCTCCTTTGTTTTTTTCCCTCCATTATCTCCTCCTTTCTTCATCTTCTCTCTCCTTCCCTTCCTTCCATTCCTGTACAAATACACAGCAGGCACCTGGCTTCCTCTCAGTGTTACAGTCATCTTTCCCAAACGTTCTGCGTCAGTTGGTCTCTGAAGCATCCCACAGGGCTGATTTTTTCCCCTCTCCTCATGTATACCTTCCCTCTTCAGCTAAAGCCCATCATTATTTTGGAGAATGATTCATTGTGGTTCTGCCCACAGGACAATGTAAGCGTTAACACACTTGACATGGAGATGTTTAGTAACTCCCGCCATCTGGAACAACAAATCACGTACTTTCCTTCCTCGGTCCTCCTTCTGCTGAAGTGACAACCCCCCTTCCTTCCCGCTGCATGAAGTTCTAGGTCCACACCTCTGCTCCAGGCACTGAGTAGAGTCCTTACGATCCTGCGTTTGACTTCTTGCTTTCTCTCGTTTCTCTCTCTTTGTTATTCTCTTATTTTGGGCTGCTTGCCCTCTTCCACAGATAGTCTTTGTTCTCTAGTGTCTTCTCTTTTTCCTCTGTCCTTTTTCTTATTGCTCTTTTATCCACCTGTAGTGAAGACAAGTTAGACTCCTATGGTGCCCCTGAGAGGCAGATCCATATACTAGCAGAGACTTTTGGCTCTGAAAATCTAACCCTTTGCTAAGCATTCTGGGTAGTAAAAGTATTTAGAAGGCAAGATTATAGCCATGTTGTACTTGTACCCTACGATCTGTTCTTCCCAACATAAACCTAATGCAAAAGAGATTATAAAATGGACACATACACCATTATACCTCCAGGCCTTGGAGACTGAAACAGCTAACAAAGTTTCCATCCTCTCAGGGACTACCCTATTCCCAGTAACTAAAAAGTTCCATCAGGAAACACCGAGTTCTTTCTGCTTTCTGGAAGACACACTTCTGGTCAGCCACCTACCTCCATGGTAGATAACTTTTCTTCAACAAACTCTTATCATTATCTCATGATAGCCGATTTCTGTTCGGAGATATCCATCTGCTTGCTTCACAGCAGCCTCCTCATTTCCCAAACTCATCCAGCTGTGCACCTCTACCACAAGGTCCACTGACCATCACTGCCCTCGATAACAGGCTGAATCAACTCTTCCTTTTCTCCTCTCTAATGTTTTACAAAAATGTACTTAAGCTGAGTTCTGCCAGGCACTCACTAGCAAGCCAAGAAGAACTGCCTAAATAATAGTTTACACCCAACAGGTTTTAGTGGCACAGAGCCATCCTGAGAATCAATCCATCTTTGCTGCCACCTAGAGCAGGCTAAGCTGCAGCTTCTGTAGCAGGTGTCCAGTGTGTCCTTGCTGGCCTAGGTGATTGCTTTCAGGCCCTTTTGGGCAATGATTGTAGCTAACGTTATTGCTGCTATCCATCTCATTTGATCCTGCTCGGGAAGAGGCTCCCAAGTGTGCCCATTACACTTGAGTTGAATGTGGAGAGAAAGAGATTGTTTGCAAGTTCTCATACTATGGAGGTGGCAGAGTGGGAACAGGAGATTTTCACCTCCAATTCTCTCTGTTTGGGAGTAAAGATATCAAAGAGGCATTCTTAATTAGGGCCTCTTTGTATTTTCATCTGAGCTCCGCCCCCCAAGCTTTCTCCCTTTGAACTCATATCATGGAAATCTTCTTAATGCGGAGTTTTGATAAAAGGCTCTGAAATGCATGAATTTGTTTTTGAAAGTAGAAGCATTAATTAAAGGCCACATTTCTGTTTCACCAAACAGAGCATTATTAAATTTCTAAAACCTTTTCTTGGGTGGAAGACAGAGGAATACTCTGAGCTCTGCATTTCTGAATGCATATTTTTTCTTCATCAAATATAACTCCTTGCCTACCTCTCTCCACCTCTGAAGACAGGGTCCTATCCCATGATCCTCTTTCCTCAGCTTCCCAAGTGCTGGGCCTACAGGGGCAAGAGCTACTTCTGCAGTTTGCTGTTTGTCTAAAAGTAAGAATCAACTTTCTGTTTTGACAATAAGCTATTTTCTTCATTACCTACTTTAAAATTACGTAATACCAAGGAAGTAACACTTTATTTCTCATCACTTGGTATTTCCTGAAAGCAGTAGATATGACATCATTTCTAGTATGGCGGGCCCAGTTGTCTTCATATTAAGAAGCCGTTTGTTTTCTTTCTTTGTCATCTTTTACTGTCATTATATAACGATGGATTTCATCATAACACTTTATTTTAAATATACATAGGAGGTAAATAATAATCTTACATATAGCAGTTCCTCGGGCTGTGTCAGATCAGACTTACATGAGAAAGCCAATTACAAGGGTACGCTCAGTTCTTTGAGTTTTAGTTCTGAGTCTGTAACGGCCCCCACGGTGTTTCTGAGAAAGCCATTGAAAAACCTTGTTTTAAGTTCTTCCATTGTTAGATGAGATTTACAGTGTGCTGCGGAGATCCTGAGGACCAAGTATCAAATGATGGCCAAGTGCTTTGAAAGCATTAACTGGTTATTAATGATTTAGCGACGTGGCATCCTCCATCTGCTCTGGGAAGGAGCAGGACCCATCCCATTTCATCATTTAGCATGCCTCTGAAATGTCCCCTACCCTGAGCCTCTCAGAAAACCATCTTATCCCTTTAAAAGAAGACTTTAAAATTAGTTCTCAGTTTGCAGTGCTCAATGAACGTTCACAGCCGTCGCCTTGCTGTATTCCTAAGAAAACGCCCTGGGAGATAGAAATAACACAGCCGGCCCTCCTAGTGTGTGGGCTGTATGGCTGTAGATTCAAGCACCCTATGATTGAAATATTCTTTTTTTAGAAAAGCATCTGTACTGAACATGTATGGGCTTTTTTTTTCCTTTGTCATTGTGCCCTAAGAATTCAACTTAGCTACTCACAGACATTGATATTGCATAATAAGCAATCCAGAGATGATTTGTATATGCACAAGTTATATCATGTCATTATGTGAACCAGTCTAACAGAAGAGACTTATGCATGCAAAGACTTTGCTCTCTATGGGGCTGGGCAGGGCATAATTTTAGAACCAATTTTGTGAGATACCCAGGCACAACTATATTTTTCTGGAAATGGAACTATAAGAAATAGAATGGCCTACAAGTGCTTACTATACAACCATGTGTTTATTAACATTACTCTCATGTAAAGGAAAGTCTGCAGTAAGGCACAAGGGAAGATGCTGATTCCATTACAACATCAAAAATCCAAGGCCACCGTATCTTTTGCCTTTGAGATCTTTGATGAATTGGCTTGTGGCTTCCTGATCATACATTGGCTGTTACAGCTCTTCATGACATATTTATTCTGAAGATCTGAGATACAAGAAGAGAAGGGACCTCAACTAATTATATCTATTGTGTGTTTGTTCATTTTGTTTTGTTTTTAGCAGAATTTACCTCAAGCACAGTTCTTTTAGATCTGGAACACATGACCACTGATAAGGCAAGAAAATTAGAAAGTGTATCAGTTACTTTTCTAATGTTGTGATAAAACACTACCACCAAAGCAAATTATAGAAGAGAGAGTTTATTTGGCTGTACAGTTTTAGAGGGTTAGAACCCAGGATTGGCAGATGGGAGCCAACATGTGGTAGACATGCTGGGTGGAGCAACAGGCAGAAGACTTACATCTTGACTGTCAACCACCAAGCAAAAAGTACACTAGAAATGATAAGAGTCTATAACATCTCAAACCCCACGTCTACTGCCATACTTCCTTAACAACCACTAAAAGACTCCTAAACCTCTCAGACAGTGTCACTAATTAAGGACCAAGTGTTCAAATGCTTGAGACTATGGAAAACATCTCATTCAAATCACCACATAAAGCAATATGGGGATATATATATATATATATATATATATATATGGTGTGTCCTTCTGGCCTGAACGGAGGGAAGCAGCAAGAAAAAGGGGCCAAGATCAGTGGATAGTCTTGGGGATGCCCTATGTGCCCTGATGAAGGAAGTCCTTTTAACAAATGATAGCTATTCAAAAGCTAGTTTCTCAGGGCTGTGGAAATATCTGACAATAGCTTATAAACTCAACCAGTATTTTTAAGGTGGCTGAAGGTCACCCTGAATGGCCTCACTATTCAGAGTAGTGCCTGTTTTACTCTGTTGCAGGATGTGTGTTTTCTTTCTAGTAGACAAAACAGTCCCAGCTTGCTAGCGTTTCTGAGGAATTGTCTTTAATATGTTTTCAAAAACCTCTGCCTGCCTTTTCCTTTCCTTGTTGTACACACTATCAAGAGAAGCACAGTACAGTGACTACGAATACATTAGCAGAATGAGTCACTTAGCAGAGAATGGCTGTGG
Source organism: Pachyuromys duprasi (assembly GCA_028658305.1). Taxonomy (NCBI): domain Eukaryota; kingdom Metazoa; phylum Chordata; class Mammalia; order Rodentia; family Muridae; genus Pachyuromys; species Pachyuromys duprasi. The sequence goes on from CM053749.1 coordinate 25,316,852, forward strand.
GGAAGACAAATGTGTGGGTCCTGCTGTTATCAGTCAGGGATTCTGCAGGGGAAAAAGCTGAAAACACACAGTGTGGAGAAAGGGGCACTTATATGACAGAAAGGTGGGGGCAACTGGGTCAAGGGAAGAACACTGCCAGTGTTGCATGCAGAAATGCAAGAGCTGCAGCTGAGGCCTCCCCAACTCCAACTGAGAAAACACTGGAGATCTCCAGGGACGCTCCACAAGCCCCTGCCACATTTGTCTGTAGAGAGTGCACAACAAAAATAAGCCCTGGCATATACACAGCTCCTTAAGGCAGCGGATCTCAACCTGTGGGTTTTGACCCCGTAGGGGTCACATACCAGATATCCTACATATTAGATACTTACATTACAACTTATAACAGTATCAAAACTACAGTTATGAAGTAGAAACAAAATGGTTTTATGGTTGGGGGTCACCACAACATGCAGTGCTATATATTAAAGGGTCCCAGCATTAGGGAGGTTGAGAACCAACTGGAGGGTCCAATGTGTATGGTGTAAAAGGAACTTTTATTCACCTGATTCAATTGTTGTCTCGAAGGCTTACTGTCTCCTTCTCCTAACCTAGACCTAGTCCTGGAAGCTCCAGCCTCCATGTAATCTAACCTAAGCCTGAGACTTTCTGCTTAATAAGCTCACCCTTTCTTGTTCTTACTGAGGTCCAGGCTGCCAGGCTCAACTCAGCTGTTCTGGCTCAAGCTCCTCTCCCAGCTGACTTATTCAATCTGGCTTCTCTCTTGGCCTCTAAATTGCTCTGTTTGGCCTGAAACTAATTTGACAATCTTTTTTAATCTTCTATCTGATTTTCATTTTCTGGCTCTTTCCATCTTCACCGGAGTTTTCTGTCTGAAACCTGTCTGTCTACTACTGTCCTAGTTAAAAACTGCCTTTTCCTGATGAGACCTAATAGATTAGGATCAGAAGGAAGGAAAAGAAGACCTCCTTTATCAGTGGACTTGGGGAGGGACATGGGTACAGAAGGGGGAGGAAGGTATGGATTGGGACAGGAGGAGGGAGGAAACCACAGGGGTATATAAGGTGAATAAAGTGTAATAAAGAATTTAATAAAAAAGAGGGGTAAAAAATAAAAATAAACTGCCTTCTCTCATTCTCTGTGTTGCTCTTTAAGTAGCTTCTTTTTCCCCTCTTTTCTCATGAGAGTTAGGCGTATCCTATTCTGTGAGGTCATTCTCTGACTCATCACTGTTTCTGCCACTCAATCAGACATCACTTTCAAACATGGATGCTTCCTTCTACAAACTAACTTAACTGTCATTGTTTGGAATTAAAGGTGTGTACCGCCACACCTGAACCGAAGCTTTTCTTTACATGAAACTTGCTCAATACTAGGCTGGCCTTGAACTCAGATCTGCCTGCCTCTGTCCCCTGGATTAAAAGTGTGTTTGTTTTCCAGCTGGATCACACAGACCTGGAAGATCTTTGGATGTGATTTCTTGTCACACAGACCTAGGACTTTAAATGTGATCTCTTGCCAGAACAGCCATGTTCTGAAATACAATTCCTCTACAGTATGGTATTTGGTAATTTGGGAAAGGCAGGTTTTAGTTTGCATTCCTTGCAAAATTCTCATTACTAGAGGTGTACAGCTGCCACTGGGCCCCCAGTCTGCTGTGTCTCTAGCTATCAAATGTGACCAGAGGCAAGAACCAGAGCTTCAGAAAAGGACAGGAAAGAAATTTCCATTAGGTGTGAACATACTCACATGGACTCATCTGTGCTGCAAATTCTTCTGACAGAGGCTAGGTCACATGGGATAGCAGATCTGGTGTCTGGAATATAAAACTAACACTCATCGTTCGCTGGGGGCAGGGGGCTTAGCTTGCATCGGACTCTACTCTCAGTGCTTCGCATGTCTCTTTGACCCTCACAGCAAACCCTAAGTGGCAGGAAGTGTTCATAGAGCCAGTGCTGAGCTGAGGAAATTGTGCAAAAGAGATGAGGTGGTCAACAGAGTAAAGACAGGAGCGCCAGAGCCGGGTTTCACAGCACGGCTCCGGAGTCCAGGTTTCTCACAGCTCGAGCCTTCACCAGCTTTCCTGGGAAGCAGGTCAGTGTTGGGGCAATTGGCCACAGCAGTCCCTTTACTGTTAAATTACTGCTTATTGCCCACTGTAAGAAATGGGGCCAGATGACTCTAACAGCGGTAATCAGAGACAGCACTGTAAAAAGCAGAGTCTGTTCCGCTCCTCCATTTGCTACGGATCTCAGGCAAAATTAAAGCGATGTGTTGCCTGAGAGTCTCCCCGCGATTCGAATTCACAACAAAGACGACTTCTTTTTGTAAGAAATACTCCAGTCAAAGGTGTGTTTGTTGTTTTTCAGTCTCCCGATCTCTAAACCCCAGGGTCAAAGATAGAGAAGCTGATGGAGGAACAGCAAACCCTGAAAGAGACCAGCACAGACTCTAGAGACGCCCGAGGTACCTGTCTGTATCCCTGCCTTCACTTTATAAAAGCACTTCGGGAAGCGTCTCAAAACTCTCCCAGCACTGTCCCTGTGTTCTGGCTATTTATCACCGTGTACTCATAAATCATGCCAACACTCTCTGGCCTAGAATAATCCTTCATTTATTTCTCCTACAATCTGCCATTTGGGCAGAGCTGGGAGAGGACAGGTGTCCTGTTTAGCTGGAAGACCTAGGCTGCCTGAATGTCAAATATCCTACTCACTCTGCAGCCTGAGCTTGGTTTGTGGGGTGTGTGTGTGTGTTTGGGAGAGAGAGAGAGAGATGCTGGCTGTCAGCTGAGACCAAAATCTTTTATCTTTCAGTGGGTGACTTCCATTCCTTACAACATGGGACCTCAGTGCCTCTGGTAAGGATGTCTGGAGGAGAGGACCAGTGAGCAGCCATAGTGTCTTTTATTAATTAGCCTTGAAGTCAGTCTCTTCCAAAAGTCCTAAGACCCATATTCAAAGAGCATGTCAGGGACACTTCATAAAGAGCAGAAGGCTGATGAAGGCTAACTTAGATGAATGCCGCTTTTCTGGACTTTTGTTTCTGGGGGAAGGACACCATGTGGTGAAGGGGTGGTTCCTCTCAGATTCACTACTGCAAAACAAAGCAAAAGTCCATTACCCGGAATTTCAGCTTGTCTGTTGACTCAACTCTTTGGAAAAGTTCATTTGATTAAAATCATTTTCATAACTCTGCACAAGTAAAAGCTGTTCTTTTGGCTCAAGCCTTTCCCACCACATGCTCTGTGGGTTCTTTTAAAATTATTATTTAAATTATTTATTTGTGTGTATTTTATTGCGTATTTTGCCTACATGCATCTGTTTGAGACTCTTACATGCCTGGGGCCTACAAAAGCCAGAAGAGAGTGTGGGAACAACTGAAACTTACAGACATTTATGAGCTGCCATGATGGCAATTAAACTCTGGGCCTCTAGAAGAACAGCCAGGTTTCCAGGACCCTGTTGGTTCATTTTTATTCACCATAAAATGTCGTTAAGGATGGCTTTTCTGGGTCAGCTATCAGCTATAAAGCCAAGTTGGGCACAGGAATCCTCTTGAGTGACAGTTTGTGGCTACACTTTGTGACAATGGCCTTGAAAGTGGAAAGGGGGAAGGGAAGGGCATGCAGCAACTCTGGATGTGGCCAGCTTTGAATTTTCATTGGGCAGACCAGAAAAACAATTACATAAAAATACAAAAAAAAAAGGGGGGGGGACATTTTCTCACTATCTCAAGCTTTTCCTGGAGACCTTATAAATAGCACAAGTGACTAACTGATCCCTTCCTTTCCCTTCTCTGCCACATTCAGGGTGACAAGGCAGAAAAAAAAAAATACAAGATAAGCCCCAGCCCAGAACGGCTGTATTTGTTCATGTTTGTCCATGTTAGTCTTCCTGATCCAAGTGACTTGGGGAATGCGTAGTCAAACTTACAATAAACATTTTATCCCTTCCTCCTTCCCTTCCCCTCCCTTCTTCATTTTCCTTCCCTCCTTTTCTTCCCCCAACCCTCTCTCCAGACTGAAACCATAGCCTAGAGATTTTATAAGTTGACCAAAGTTAACATGAGTCTGAGTCTTTTGGTGAAAACATTATCTGTAGGATGTGTGGTCAATGAAGGCGCCAACTAAAACTCTTTTTTTTTTTTTTTGCCTCCTGACTCCCATAGATAAACACAAGCATCATTCTCTATGCCATGTGACCAAACATTCTTTTCTACCATGGAAAGCACTCCTCAGAAAGAAGCGGGCTATTTGGGCAGAATGGCGATTCCATCCCTGCTTCGGTTGCTTCCCCTCTGAACTTTTTCAACACACCAGCTCTTAGCAGCTCAGGCAGCTTTGCATGCTTCAGGGTCCACTGTCACCAGCCTGGAGTTTGCTGTTCACATCCTTGGAAACAGGAGAGCCTTCCAAATGCCAACCTTGAACGTCAGAACTTGGATACCAATAACTCTGGTTCTAGTGCGCTGGCTGGGTGGGGTGGAGGACTATCTTTGCTAGAAGGTGGTGACTGGTGAGGATGGCCCATGGCTAGAATGGATTAGACAGAGCTGTGTTCTGAGATTCTCACCAAAGTCCTTTCTGTGTCATGTGCATTTTTAATTTTTTTCTTTTTAACTTTATATTATAATGTCTGATCCAGAAAATCAATGAAATAGGAAATTAAGGGTTGTTTGGACATTTCCCCTGAGTCCATAGCAAGATTTTGTTTTGTTTTGTTTTCCTCTAACACCACGGCTTGTTCATGACTTTTCTGAATACCCTCAAACTGCCTTTTCTGACATTAAGTTTGAAAGTTTGAAGACAAAACAGTACGTGAAAAGAAAGGCATCCTATGAGCCAGAAGCCTGCATTTCTCTTCACAAAAGGGGGCAAACTCACACAGAGGGTCGATCACATCAACCCTCAGTATATCTAATTCCTAAAGGCTCTACTCCAAACACTGTCGCTTTGGAGCTAGGGCTTCAGCATATGGATACAAGAATTCAGCCTCTAATGGGCAGGTTCGGGAATGTTTGAATCATTGTGACATGGCCCCTTCTTTCCCTGGGGAGACCCTGCAAGCCCCTCATCCCTGTTGTTGGCCTAGCTTGGGGAATAAAAGGCAGCGCTGGCTTCCGAGCCCCAGAGCAGCGTCTATGACCAAGTTCGAAAGACTTGGCTAATCCTGTGGCCCATGGAGAAGCATCAAAGATTCCCCTGGAGGAAGGGCTCAGAAAAAGGCTCAGCGTGAGGGCGCCTGACAACAAAGGCTGGTCAGCAAGTGGGGATAAGGTACACTCTTAACACACATTCACAGGCGGTGAGCAAGGTGATCAAGCCCTCTGGCCCTCAGCCTCTTTATGGGTGCCTTTCTCGCAAATGTGCTGTTTGAGTTACGTGAGTCACCACAGTTCACCTCCTCATCAGAGCAACAGCCTTGCGTTGCGCTCGTGCTGACTAAGCGGTTGGTAGCTACAGCCATCGTTTTAGTTACTTTTCTCAAGCTGTGATAAAACGCCGTGACCCAAAGCAACTTACAGAGGGAAGTGTTTATTTTGGTTGCGGTTCCAGAGCGGTAGGGGTTCATCATGGGCAGCAAGCCTGGCAGCGGGTGGTGGGCACGGTGGTTGGAGCTTGCAGCTGAGAGCTCACATCTTTAACCGCAAGCCCGAAGCAGAGAGAAGGAAGTAGATAGAAGTCTCGGTTGGCAAGGCATGTTAATCTCAAAGGCCCCTCCCCTGCTCCCGTGACATACTTCTTCTGGCAAACCTGTCTTGCCTCTAAGCCTTCCCAAACAGCACTCCCAACAGGGAAATCAAGTGTTCAAATGCCAAAGACTATGGGGAACCATCCTCACTCATACCACCACACAGTCACAATTGCAAACTGCTCAGATACCAGCTGAGACGAGACATACCTCTGTGCTTGACAGAGCAGGAAGACAGAGCAGATGCTGAGAGGCACTAAGGCAGATGTTACAAATGGCCAAAGGATGTGAAATACAATAACCACAGCCGGCTGAGTTAGGAGCCACGTGCCCTGGAGCTATACCAACAAGACTTTTTAAAAATAAAATAAAATAAAAAATATAAGAAGCACAGAGGGATTAAATGTATATTATTTCAAATGAGATAGAGATAAATTTAGCCTACAGTAATCATTGTTTTCTACCGTTAAAGAAAAGCGTGGCTTGTGCTCCATTGGGCACCGTAGCCACTAAAATTGGAACAATACAGGAAAGAGTAGCATGGTCCCCGAGCAAGGATGAAATGCAAGTTCACAAATTGTTCTATATTGAAAAACAAGTAAATAAAAGAAGTATATGGTGTGGCCTGAGAATGGTGGTCCATGACTGTATTCCTAACGCTTGGGAAGCAGAGGCAGGAGGAAGAGAAGTTCTAGACTTCCTTGACTATCTGGTGAAATCAAGGCCATTCTGGTCTTGAGACCCTGTTTCAAAAAGAAAAACAAAAGCAATTACGTCTGTAAACTTAAGGGCTGAGCGTGGAGATGGCTCTGTCAGCAAAACGAGCCATGCTTTGACAAGCAAGCATGAAAACCTGGGTTTAGTCACAAGTACCCACATAAAAGCCTAGCGCTGAGGATAATCTCATAAACAGAGGACATCGGAAGGCAAGAGGATCCTCGGAATTTGCAGGGCAGCCATACTAGCCAACAAGTAAGCCCTAAGTTCAGTGAGAGACCTTGTCTCAAAATAATAAGGTGGAGAACAACAGAAAAAGATACCCAATGTCAACTTTTGACTTCCAACTTTGTACCTGTATACAAAACAGACATGTACATACACACTTACTCACATTATCTCATAGAGTAGTTAAATATGGTAGTCAGGTAATTTGACAATAATGTTTGAAGTCATTAAAGGATGAAAAGGGAAAAATATGTCACGTTCTTTTTTTTTTTTTTTTTAGCTCTGAGAATTGAACCTAAGGCTTCACATACTCTACCACTGGGCTGTAATTTCAGTGTGCCTCCCCCCACCATCTTTTATAGACGAAGCTAATTCACAGTAATTGTGAATAGTGCCTGAACTAATAATTTCAACTCTACCCAATTCAACATAGCTTTTATATAAAGTAGTTTGCAGTTTATGGCTGCATGCACATGTAATTCTGGTGCTTGGGAATTGAAAGCAGCAGGACCAAGAGTTCGAAGTTGTCATCAGCTACCTTGAGCTCTTGATGGCAGCCTAGACATTACCTCTAGAACAGGGGCTGGAGAGTTGGTTCAGTGATTGAAAGAGCTTTTAGTTAGGCTCCTGCCTTTGTTCCCTATTTACCCCTGCGCTTCTTGTAGGCAGGGTAATTTTTGGTTCACAGGTTTTGTGCAGGGAGGGGGGGGGGTTGCTGATTCCCTCTTTCCACTAGTCCTACCTGGTTAGGAGGTGGTCACTTCAGTCTTCAGGCCCCCCTCACCCTGTTAGGAGTCTCAGCTGGATTCACACCCATGTCCTCCCAGGAGCCTACCCTGTTTCAGTCCTTCAGCTTGGCCAAGAGATGCCCCTCCCCCGTTTCCCTTTTCTTTCCCCGCCCTCTCACCTTCCACCCCCATTCTCCCCACATCTGATCCTTACTCTCGTTTCCCTCCCCATTCCATCCCCTGCCTAGTTCTCTCTCTCTTCATTCACTCTTGCTGTCTATTCTATTTCCCCCTCTGAGTGACATTCAGGCATCCTCCTTTGGCCCCTCCTTGTTACTTAGCTTCTTTGGGTCTGTGGATGTAGTATGTTTGTCCTTTACTATTGGTCTAATATCCACTTGTGAGTGCATACCATGTGCATCTTTCTGGGTTGGGGTTACCTCACTCAGGATGATCTTTTCTATTTTCTAGTTCCATCCATTTGCCTGCAAATTTCATGATTTCTTTGTTTTTAATAGCTGAGTAATATTCCATTGTAAAAATGTACTACAATTTCTATATCCATTCTTTGATTGAAGGACATCCAAGTTGTTTCCAGTTTCTGGCTATTATGGATAAAGGCACTATGAACATAGATGAGCAAATGTCCTTGTTGTGTGTATGGTGAAGCATCTTTTTCCCAAACCCATAGTCTGTGGCTCACAAATGCCTAAAACTCCAGGTCCACAGGATCTGACTGGTTCCTTGGGCATCTGCATTCAGACACACCCATTTATGTATAATTTTTAAAAAGTAAAAATATATCTTTAGATAAAACCGAAACAAGCAAATGACATGAGAAAGGGAAGAGTAAAATAGAATGACTCATGAAATAAGGGAAATTCATTTCTCACACACTCCTGAGCCAAAGAGTGAACTTAGATCTTTCGCAGTGAATATCTGACATTGTTTTGTAAATGCTGATGACCACCGGCATGAACTGATCAGTGATTTCTGCATAAATTATTATTTTAATATAAATTTATATATTTGTTTACTTTAACATGCTCAATATTTTTGGAATTATAAAGAAGAAAATTAAAAGCGCTATGGCTCTATGAGTCAGAATTTCCCCTGTAACTACCACCATAAGGATTTACTTCACAATGTTATGGATGTCTACTTAAACATTTTTTGATAATGGAAATTTTGATTTTACTGTTGCATTTGGATTAGCCCTTATGCCATGCACTTATCCCTCAGAATAGTAATGTGCTTTCAAAACACTTCAACCCCCAAAGAACATTCTACCATGTGAGTAAAATGTTTATCCTGTTATTTAACCAGACCGTTGTTCTGTTTCTTATTCTATTGATGTGTAATAAACCCCGCTCACTTGGACCATCAGAGGTGTCATAGTCTGTATTTTGAGTATTGTAAATATTAAATCTCAACAAGATATCACCTTCATGTGTTTTACAATATTGTTTTCTAGCTGCTTCCCAAAATTGCTGTCTAAATTAAACTTTTTTGAAATTGAATTTTTTATATTTTGAGATAAACCCAAGTAGACCTAGAATTTTTTATGTAGCTGAAGTTGGCCTTGAACTTGTGACTGTCCCACCTCTGCTTCCAAATGCTGGGATTGCAGATATGTCCCGCCGTGACAGCTCTGATTTGAACTCTTAAAACAATATATGAGAAGACCCTTACATAGCTATGAGTGACTGACATGTTTCCTTACCAACATTGCTGAATATTTCATTTTCTCGGTCATCTATTCATTTTTTATTCATTGTTTAAGTTTTTTACATGTTTAAGGAGTGTGTGTTTGTGTGTGTGTGTGCAAGTGCGATCCCCAGTGCAAGGGTTTGTGGAGGCCAAAGTAAGAAATCAGGTGTCTTCCTCTTGCTTTCTGCCTCACTCCCTTGAGATAGGGTTTTTGCTGAGCGTGAAGCTCACTGTTTGGCCAGACTGGGATCCGCTTGTTGATGTTCTTCAGAGCTCGGGGTACAGCAGTTTTCCATTGGTGCTAGGGATTTGAACTCAGGCACGCCTGCTTGCACAGCAAGTGTTCTTACCCACTACACCATCTCCTCAGCCCTCACTAATCAATCAACTCAACCAAGAGTGAGGGTTTTCTCTGTGCCAGGCACTATTTTATGTGTGGGGTTTCAACTCCCCCGATAGACCCTGCCTTCTGGGCAGTGTAAACCAGATCAGCACATAACCAGTATCAGATGGCACAACCTGGTGTGGAAAAGCTGGGTTTTGTCCTAGACGCAGAAGTTCAGGCAGAGTGATGGCGTTGTCATGTTTATAGACTTAGAAGCTCTTTCCTACTGACAGATACTGAGTGGGATAGGGGTTTTAAAATACGTAACTGTGTTATTTTAGTCTCTTGTCATTTCGTTAGAAATAAATAAATATATATATATTTTAAAGCATGTGCCACCATGGGCTATGTCTGCTTTTATTTATTTGTTTGTTTACTTAATCTTTATGTTCATTTGGTGTTTGGCCTACATGAATGTCTGTTTGATGGAGTCAGATCCAATTTTATAGACAGTTGTGAGCCGCTATGTGGGTGCTGGGAATTGAACCTGGGTCCTCTGAAAGAGCAGCCAATGCTCTTAAACTCTGAGCCATCTCTCCAGTCCTGTTGGAAACATTATCTAAATATTGTTGTTTGTCTTCTGTATTTGAGCACAATATTTGATGTAGCAAAATTTAACTTTTTAATATGGTGGTATGGGTCTGTATTCCCAGAACTCACCAGATAGAGACAGAAAGATCACTGCAACTTCAAAGCTAGCCTGGACTGCACAGCAAGTCAAAGGCCAGGCTGTCTGGTAAGAGCCTAACACACAACAATCAAACAAACAAACAACAAACAAACAAACATAAAAACAACTTTTCTCCATATCAAGTCTTCCTTTCTTGATAAATTTCTCTTGCTCTGTGTGGGAAGCAGAAGCCCCAATGTATAAGGAAAGGATGAAGTCCTGAGTGAGTTGTATATTGTTGACATAAGCACAGCCATGTCAAACATCCTAATGCCTTAGACCCATGGGAGTGGCAAAGCCTTCCCAGGGAGAGGCTCCCTCTACTCTAAACACAAGTATCCATGAACAACTGGTAGTATATGCAGAAGGTAACAGCCACAGCTTCTTCCTCCAAGATGACTGCATCTTGAGACTGCTCCCCTACAGAGACCTCCTAACAAGATTAGCTAAAGCTGCCTCCGTGTTCTGTTGTATGCAATAAGCTAATCCTGGATTTAGATGTATAAAATAAAAAAGCTGAGGCTCTGGGTGTCCCCTGTCAGAGAAAGCACAGTCCATCTGATGCCAACTGTCTGTGTGTCTGACCTTTCTTCATTCCCTTGTTGCCCCAGTTAGGTCACTCTGAAGACACACAGGGCAGAACACTCTGAAATATTCATCTTGTTGTCGTTATTAAAGGCTTTATGAAGCATTAGAATTCTAACAGTTTCTGCTGGATTATTTTCTAAGGCCTTGAAATGCTGAAAGTCTACAGGTGCTCCCAAATTCCAAATGTCGAGTGTTTAGTGCTGTGATGAGGAATTCACAAACACCAGTGTGACTGCTGGCCAGTCCACAGAAACAGGCCTGAAATGAGAAGACACATGCATGGCTGATAGCATTCCCCAAAGGCCTTGTGCAAATGTATGGTGCTTGAGGTTGGGAGGTTGATGTAAGAGGTGCAACTCTGGGGGAGAACATTTGATCATTAGGTGTGTGCCCTTAGAAAAGACTGTAGGACTCTGGTCTCTTGGTCTTTTGTGCTGCTTCCTAGCTGAAAATTAGGGTGTTTGCTCAGACATTCACTCTCATCAACATCATCCTTGTCAGAGGTACAAGCAATGTGACTGACCCTATTGGGCTTATGTCATTAAACATGTCAGGAGTCTTGTTAGGGAAACGCAAATCTGACTAAGTGCTGTTGGAGTATACCCCATACAAACCCTGAAAGGAAATGTGAGAGGGGTCCTCTCTCTCATCTTCAGTCCATTTTAGGACTTTCAACTGCCACTCAGGGATTCATTCGACTGGGGACATAGAGGACCAGAGGCTAATCTAAGCTGTTCTCCCACAGTGGCAGAGTTAAAGGGACATGGGTAGAAAGTGCAGGCGAGAGAGGGTTCCTTAAGACAGTGGCTTCTTATTCCCATAAGATATTTGGAACAGAGGTGAAAGGAAAGCACAGGGGTAGGAAGGAGAATAACCCAGAACACTAGAAAACACCCATCCCATAGTTGGTTTAATGGATGGCTATGTCTTGATTCTCTTCCATCTGGAAGGGAGCTACTTGCTTGCTTCAATAAAACAATAAAACTTTTGTTTGTGGATTGGTCTTCTGTCTTCCCTGGATGTCCAGTTATTTGTCTGCCCCACAGACAGAGCTCAGTGATCCCCTAGACCAATGACTTTCAACATTTCTAATGCTGCAACCTTTTAATATAGTTCCTCATGTTGTGGACACCAGCCCCACCAACCATACATTTATTTCCCTTTGCTCCTTCACAACTGTAATTTTGCTACTGTTATGAATCATAATGTAAGTATTTTTAGACATAGAGGTTGCAACTCATAGGCTGAGAACCCCTGCCCTAGACAGATGTTAAGCCACTACTAAACCACTAGTTTCAGGAGCTAGTTTCACTGAAATGACTTCAAGCTGCACAGGGCTATGTTAGGGAAATGATACTTAAGCATAGGTACTTATTGCTCAGCCCACCAAAAGACCCCGCACCCAACCTGGAGAGGTGGAGAGTGGTTCTACTAGTGCTATGTAGAGGTACCTACTCTGTTGACCCACCATCCAGGCAGGACTGTCTAAATTTCAGCATTGAAAGTCTCATCGTGAGAAAATCCTCAGTCCTAGGACAGGGTGTGAAAGCTTTTCCCACCCTACATTCTGCCTGGAAGTTGCACGAAATCTGAAGCTGAGCCAAAAGACAAGGAGAAGCTGTGTCTGAAGAGGTGTGAGATGGGTGGGGCCTTTGAATGGACTCTGTGTCCATCTCCCTGCAAATCCCTGCATGATAAAGAGCCTGCTTTAAGCATCTGCCCCAGTTAGACATTTGTTTTCCTGAAATTCTCCATCTACTCTCACTGACTAGATGTGATTGAAGAGACTTTGCTATCAGGAAATGGATGGATAAGTCATGGGACTTCTCTAGACAAACCATGGAACAAATTAACATTGTACTACTAGTACCAAAGTCACAGTCACACTATGATGCCTTAGGGACAGGATCTCATCGGGCTCTTCCCTAGTAGCCATTTGTCACAGGCCATTGGTAGAGTTCTAACTGTTTTAATCTGTTTTCTGTGCATTGCAGTTCTGTTTAGGGCTATCTTGAATGCTTTGTTGTTCCCTGTAGACACAGACTTCAGTGACTGGAGTTTTATAACAAGATGCCCTTTAGAAATTTCTTAAAAATTCTCAAAACTAAGTCCATGGGAATTTTAATTGTGATTATATTAAAATATATTCATCCAGGGAGACCTGGCATTTTAAAGCCTTCCCAGAATAGCTGGGTTTATGGGATGGCTTTGTTATTTGCAACCTATCTAATCACAGGCAAGCTGTGTAACCTGAGAGTTATCTCCTCACATATAAAATGAAACTAATAGCAATATCACGTTCAGAGCATTGTTGCGAGGATTATAGTGAGCTAGTCATGCAAAACACCTAGACAAGTCTAGCAGGGTCTGCATGGTTGTGGTTGCTTTACATGGGTCAGCTTAGTTAGGCTGGAACCACGCCTCCTAGACACAGCCCACTCCTCCATGGTTCTGGTTGGGTCAGCCATAAGAGAACTCTGTGCATGACTTTTAAGGGTTGAAAAGTGAAGCCAGAGCCAGTTCTACACCATTTCTAGTTCAAGCAGGATCTTCACCCCAAGATTTTCAGAGTTGGAGCCATGTCCATGGGGCATATATTATTTACTCCTCTGTTGCTCAAACACCATGACCTAAAGCAATTTATAGAAAAAAGAATTTATTTTGGCATGTGTTTCCAGGAGATGAGTCCATCATGGCAGGGAAGTTTTGCAGCCAGCAGCAGTCAGGGTGGCTGCAGCAGGAGGAAGTTGAGAGCTCACATCTTCAGTGGCAAGCATGAGGTAGGGAAAGACAACTGTGAATAGGGCAGGGTATATAAGTTCAAAGTCCTTCTGCAGTACTGTACTTCACTAGCAAGGCTGCACATTCTAAACCTCCCCAAATAGTGACAGCAACTGGAGGTCAAATGTTCAAATACCTGAACCAATGGGGAAACATTTCTCATTCAGACCTTACTCCTGAAATTAGTTTATGATCTCCTAGTTTGCTTTCTGTTGTGTGTTAAAGACCATGACAAAAAACAACTTGGAGAAAAAGAATTTATTTGGCTTTATATGCATCAGAGTTTATCATTGAGGGAAGCCAAGGTAGGGACTCTGGCAGAAACCTGGAGGCAGGAACTGAAACAGAGGCCATGGAGAAATATGCTGCTTCCCAGACTATTCAAAATAGCTTGTAGAAGAATTTCAAGTGGCTGCTCTGGCAAAAGATCACATTCTTCTAGGTATGTGTGATCCAACTAGAATACAGATACTCCTTTAATCCCAGGAGACAGAAGCAAGCAGATCTTTGAGTTCAAAGCCAGCTTGGTATAGTGCAAGTTTCAGGTAAAGAAAAGCTTGGATCCAGGTGTGGTGTATATGCCGTTAGTCCCAATACTCAGGAGTCATGCAGATCTCTGAGTTCTAGCCAGTGCTGCTCAGACGCTTTGGTTGAGTCATTGAGTTGAGAGACAGTTGAGTTGTGGCAGTTCAATTTGTGGAAATCCGGGGAAGTTTTACTGGGAGAGTTTTACAAAGACAGGTTGAAGAGAAAACAAGCTAGACACAGGTGAAGACAGAGAATGAGAAGGAGCCAGAAGATTAGAGCAGATAGCTAGAGTTAGTTTGAGGCCAAGCAGAGCAATTCAGTGAGAAACTGAGAGAAGCCAGACTGAATCAGTCCAGCTTAAAGAGGAGTTTGAGCCAGAACAGCAGAGTTGAAGCAGTCAGGCAAAGTTCAGAAAGAACTAGAAAGGGTGAGTTAAATCAGCAGTAAGTCTCAGAGGCTGAAAGTATCCAGGTCTAGATTAGATTGTATGGAAGCTCGAAGCTTCCAGAACTAGACCTAGGTTATAGAGAGGGAAGCAGTAAGCCCCCCAAACAACAATTACAACAGGAGAATAAAAAGAGGTCACTTATTTTGCTTTCGTATACTATTTAGGATGATCTGCCCAGGAGTAGCACCTTTTCCACAGTGCACTAGATCTTCCCACACCAATCATTAATTTAGAAAATGGCCCCACTGGCTTGCTTGTAGGCCAAGCTGATGGAGTCCTTTTCTCAGGTGAGGCTCCTTCTTCCCAGAGGATTCCAGCTTGTATCAACTTGACAAAAACTAATCAGCTCATGGTGGATTGCCAGGAAGAGCAGGAGCCTAACATGTGGGTATCCTTGTCACTGAAGTTGGAGAAGGACACAGATTCATTGGTTCCTGCGACCTTCACATCAGACCATTTCATTTGCAGACTTGTTGACATGAGGGCAGTCTCTCCACAGACACAACAGTGTCACACTGACTTTTCACCAGGGATCTCGTTTCCTCTGGGGCATTCAGTGGCTTTACCTCACTGATTAGAGCCTGGACAAATACCATATCTTACATTTATTCAGTCTTTTTTCTTACAGCTCTCAGTTACCTGCTGTGTTTGCATCATGTATGTTCAGACCTCTCTTTGTGGGATGATTTCTGGTTGACATGGGGCAAATGGTCTTTTGGTTTCCTTATCTAGTATGTCTTCCAATAAATAAACTTAAAGGAATTATTGATTCGTTGTATCTTTCATATCGTATCTGGTCAGGACATTTTCTTACTGTGTCTATAACTGCTTGTGAGCCCTGTTCCCACTACTAAGAAAAGGAGGAGAAATTACTGGGAACATGAGAGGGCATCCTACCCTTTCTCAGGCTCGCCTCGGCCTACCCAGCATCTTCCCTGTTGTTCCCCCTCCAGGTAGTTCCTCCTTTCCACTACAGCAGCTCTCAGTGAAGGTGTGTCTCTCCCTGCTTGGTTCCTCAAGCAAAAATATGAGATTTTTCTCAGCCATCATTTAGAAAATGGCACTTGTCAAACTCTTAAAATTTCTGAGAGTTAAAAAGAAAGCAACTACTGACTGGACTCCCAGTTTCTCTCTTTTCCCTGGGCTCGGTTACCCAGTTCAGCCCACAAAATAAAGTTCTTAGTTTCTTTTCCAACCAGTGATGATCAGATCAAATTGCAGACCCGAAATG
Organism: Pachyuromys duprasi; assembly: GCA_028658305.1. Classification (NCBI taxonomy): domain Eukaryota; kingdom Metazoa; phylum Chordata; class Mammalia; order Rodentia; family Muridae; genus Pachyuromys; species Pachyuromys duprasi. The sequence goes on from CM053749.1 coordinate 25,332,559, forward strand.
TAAATGAGCCAGAATCTGAATGAACTTGCCCCTGGTGAAATTTCAGCTCCACAGAAAACTGGGTCTGGCTTCACTCTGAAAAGCGCAGTAGTGAGCCAACAGAAACATGGAAACATAGAGTGAGAACTGAGTTTAAACAAGCAAATCGTAAACACTTAGAGAAAAAAAATCATTTCTCAAGAAGTCATTAAAAATTCATTTTTTAATGACCAGAACATAACATCATTGCTTACATAAAAGGTCCATTCTTCATCCACAGTGCTTAACTAAATCACTGGTCTTTAACACACAAATTACTAATCATACTTTAAGAGGCTATAACTGAAAGAAAAAAAATGAATACACAGTTTTGCTGAATGAAAATACTGTGATTCCTAGGGATCAGATGGAACCTCCGACTCATTCCTGGCCGCCATCTGCTATGCGCTGTACAGATTATGAAAACTTTCATATTTTTGTGTCTTTCAAATCATCAAATGAACAATATTTTTTGATATATAAAAACTGAGTAAACTGCAAATTTCAGTGTCCCCAAATAGCATTTTCTTAGAGTGTAGCCATACTCATTTGTTCACCCGGGGCGCGTATCTTGTTTAGCAGTATAGGTCGGGCGGCAGTGGTGTCTCAATGTCCACTCTGAGGAGAGAGCGGTACCAGCAGGAATTTCTCACCCTTGGCATACACTACTGGTGTTGGCATTTTGTAACATCCCTCACCTACTGGATGTCACCAACCCTTATTCAAAATGTCTTCAGACATTGCCGTCTCTTTGGGAGCAATCCCCTGACTGAGGCTCTGCAGAAAACTTGGGCTGCTACAGGATAAGAGGCAGGGAAGGGAAGAGAAAGCAGAGGGAAAGGAAAATGACAGAACATGTTTTCTGAGTTTTAAAAATACGACTTTTAATTTGAAACACGAATGAATGAAATTCAGAATGGCCCTAAGCATAAAACACACCTGGTTTCCAAGGGTGAAGGAGATTTGATTCTTAAGACATCTGTCTTCTGGAAGTAGCCCATCATAAAATGCAACAGCTTTTTTCAAAGTTATTTTATTATTTATTTATTTAAGCTATGTGAATTTCCTGACAAACTCTCAATGGTATTCTGAGGAGGTATATATTTAGTATGTTACAGGTCTAAACCTCATTTGTCTAGGTTCTGGAATGCTCTGTTCTAAGAGGGGACAGAGAGTTCGCCCCAGAGGACCCTTTCCTCTAAGAGTTCCTTGTTTTTAAATAAATCTATATAACCAATTTACATATATATATATATATATACATGCAATTCTTTGACAATCTCATACATGTATACATTGCATCTCGAGCTTATCCACCTCCAACTCCCCAGATATCTTCCTACATGTAACTTTTCCTACCTTCACATCTTCTCCTTTTCACAATCTCTAGAGTTCTTGGTTAATCTTGTTGATCATTTCCTGACTCAGCTCTGACCCCAAGGGCTGACTGCCTAACTGGCTCTAAGAGTCCCAGCTTGGGTTCTGATTACCTGGCTAGGAGTCAGAAAAGCCTGGTATTTCTGGAAGCTGTGGGTAGGGTAGGCTCAGGAGTTCTTTGGCTTGAGGAAGCCCATGAAGGAAAGGACACAGACAAACAGGCTTGGGTCATATCTGACAGGAGAAAAGAGACTGAGTATAGCAAACAGTGTATTTCTAGATGTGTCTCCTACAAAGGGAGTCAGTTCACTGATATAAACCTAGGAGAGAAATTGCCTCCAAACACTGCAAGCTGTAGGACACTTTCCTGTCTGAGTCATAAATATTAATACCTGAGAAGCATTTTTCTATTTTGATTGTCCAAAAGTTAAAAAATATAGCTATCACATTCAAATACAGTGATCATGTATCAAATATTTATCTGATTTAGTACTTAAGGAACCAATCAGTTGAGAATCTGGATAAAAAATAAAAAAATAAAAGAGCTGGACGATTTGTCATTTATACATGCTTGTGTTGTATTGCAGTTTCCTCTGAGAATGAAACATTTCATCCTGCTGGAAGCTCCTTAAACAGGAAGATTAAAAATTCCAAATGGCTTCAGGAAGTCCCTGAAAACTAACCAGATGTCACTGAATGCCTTTATCCTAGAGTAAGAGATAAAAGCTGAGATTCCTTCTCAGGTGAGCCATGCTGCTAAGACTCTCAGAGGTGCAAAGAAAACTCTGAGAACAGATCAGCTGTCTGGAAGAGGTTAGAGCCCGTATCAACGGCTCCCAATATGTGGGTTGACCCTTTGGAGTCAAATGGTCCTTTCAGAGGAGTCCCATATTAGATATCCTGTACATCAGGCATTTATATTACAACTCTTAACAGTAGCAAAGTTGCAGTTATGAAGTAGCAACAAAATAATTTTATGGTTGAGAGGACAACACAACATGAGGAACTTCACTAAAGGGTCACAGCATTATGAAGGTTAAAAACCACTGATCTGTGTGGTCAGTGATCATTATTTGTCCAACTTTTCAATTTCCAGTATTTTCTATTTTCTGAAAAGAGTATCAGCTGGCACTCATTATTTCAGACTGTTGTGTTATATAAATGCATGAAATTAATAACACTTAGTTAACCAATATTAAGTCATTTCTTCTACAGAAAATAGAAATGTTCTTACATACTCTGGTTCAATGTTTTGTCAGCTGATCAATATATCGCCCTGTTTTATGTGTGTTTTCACCCAAACACACCATATTTAGCTTATTCTGTTGATTTACTGACATTGAACTTATGGTCAACAGCACTGCAACTCAAGGCTGAATAAAGCTTTTTAAACAATATATGTTTGTCATAAGGCACACCATAGCGTTAGGAACATGAGCTAGCTCTCCCAAACCATTCTTAGGAATCATTTTGAGAAATTAAACAACCAAAGAAAAACTCACAAAGCATGAAAACATGATACTAAACAGACTTAAAAAAAAAAAAAGGCGCTTGATCATAGTCTGAGGATGGAAAGAGGCAAAGGACCAGAGGTGAGGTAAGACCTCGGCATTCTGAGAACAACTGCGAGAGGGCCTTGTGTGTTGACCTTGGGATTACATACTTTCACAAGGAGATATGACTGTAGGGTACATTCTCAAGTTGGTGAATATTGAGAATGGATGGCATTCATTAAGTAGTTCTCAACCTTCCTAATGCTGCAACTCTTTAAGACAGCTCCTCACATTGTGGTGACCATTAACCATACAATTATTTTAGTTGCTACTTCCTAACTGTCATTTTGCTACTGTTATGAATCTTAATGTAAAATCTGTTTTTCAATGGTCTTAGACCTGTAAAAGGGTCTTTTGACCCCCGAAGGGTCGTGGCTCACAGGTTGAGATCATAAAACTTTAAAATAGCCAGAAGCCATTTGCTGCTTATCAACTTCTATAAGTTAACATTTAAGACCTAATCACTGGAAAGCCCAAATCAAAGTCTCCTGGGTATCAGATGGGTCTTGATTAGGTTTGGTGGGTACAGATTTAGCATTCATCTTCTCAATCTTGGTGTTTTGGTTGAGGTCCTCTGGGTTTGGAGGACTGCCGTGTACATCATTTGATGTCCTCAGCCTTTGCTCACTTGGTATAAGTGACATCTTTTCTCCTGATTGTAACAATTAACTGTGTCTCCAGACACCATCTAAGACTCTTAGGAAGCAGAGTCACCCTGTTGAAGGACCTTTCCTCATATATCATGGTCTCAGTTCATTTTGCCCACAAACAGGTATCTTCGGTAGCTTATAAACAATAGAAATTTCTCCCTTACAGTTCTTGAGCTTAGGAAGTCTAATTTTGATATTCCAACAGGTTTGTTCTTTTATAAGGGCTTGTTTCCTGGCTTATAGATGGCACCTGCTAGCTTTGTCTTCACGTGGTGGAAGCGCAAAGGAGTTGCCTCAGGTTTAGTTCATAAAGGACAATTTATTTCTTCATAAGAGTTTAATTATCATAATTTTATCCTCTTCCAAGGCTCTTTTTTTTCTGATACTATCACACTGGATTCTAGTATATAAACTTGAGGCGAAGCCCAAATAGTCAGACAATAACAATTGGAAAAAGAATAAAAGCATCTGCTCACGAACTTTGCAAACACACAGGTTTGACCCTTCAAAGCTTGTATCATAATGTGCAGTCAAATGCACACACACACACACATTTTACATATATATATATATATATATATATATATATATACATACATACATACATACATACACAAGTAACATATTACTTTTGTTTATTTTTTATTTTTTGCCTATACTGGGAGAACAAAAACCACAATACAGTGCTGAAAGCTCAGAAGACACTTAATAAATATTTCTAGTTGGAAGTTATAACCTTTGAGCAGTTTAAGATCTGAGTGAAGAGTGAGAGTTGGGGCTTGGCAAAGGCTTCATTACAAGGAGACATTCCTGCTGAAGTGGAGATGCTTCTGCTCATTGGAGCTACTTTCCCACCATCTCCCAGAAGGCCTGGATGAGGCTGAAGGAGATCGTCTTGAATGACCAGAAAAAGAGGGCTCTTCATGGAACTGTTTCTGCCTGCATATACATCTGCCCTGGCCTAGGAATTTGGTGATCCTGGCTTCATCCATTCAGGAGTTGGCCTAAGGGTGGCTTCAGGAAGGAGGTCTAACCAAATAGAAACGAGAGAATCTGGAGGCAGAACAATATAGTGTATGGCCTCCACTCAACAGGAGAACTTCTGTGAGCCTCTGGTTCTCTGCGTATAAATCAAGGTGACAATAAAAAATAACCTCTTAGCACTGTGGGATCATTATTGGAGACAAAGATGTCCACCTTTCTCATTTTAATCAAATAAGATAATCCTTAGAAGCACTGTGGGTGTTGGCTTCCTGTTATCAGCTGGTTTGAAAATATCTTTTTTTATACAAAACTTGCCTCCAGTAGTGCTTTGATAACTTCAGAAGCTCTTATTTCTCTTTACTCATTTATTTTGTAATTATAAATGTAAATCAACACCATTCCCTAGTGTGCAGTTGTATTTACACATTTGGTTACTTTTAAAAATTAAAACTCTTTATCTGAGATACCCATTTAAACAGATTCTTACTCAAAATCCTTTGTTTTGCTTAGGTTTTTCAACAAATCTGGTTCCTTATAACGAGTTGCCCCACTTGAGGCACATTTCATACCATTGACTATGTGCTCGGGGTCTCCCAGCCACAGCAGAAAAGTTAAAGTTTCTTTCTCTCTCTCTCTCTTTCTGCTGCAGTAAGGGCATCTCCTCATGTAGAGTCCTACGATGGGTAACAGAAGCCATATATCCATTCCAAACAGAGTTTTGAAGCGTTTGTGTGGAGTAATTCTGTTTTCCATCAGCAGCAAAAAGTGCTTGACTTCCAGTGATAAAACTTGACATTTCAGGCTTGAAGGATATCAGCTTCCAAGGACAGGGGAGTGGATCCTTCCTTGATAAGCCCAGCAGAAAGAAGACCGGACACTGCCCTGACAGTTTAGAGTTCTTTATCCCTGCCTTTACGTGTTCTTCAAAAGAAAAATTCACTTCTGAGGAAAATTGTTCTGTTTGTTTTCCTGAAGCAGAATCTGAAAATAGGTACGTAGGCTAGCCTGGAATTTATTATATATGTAGCTCAGGCTGGCCTCAAACTCACAGTGGCATTCCTGCCTTTGCCTACCGAGCGGTGAGGCTGCTGACGTAAGTGACCACAGCTGGGAAAATAAAAATACTTTCTGGCTGTATCCCTGATCCCTGACTCAAACAAAGGTATTCACACCGAGTTTCGGAAATTTGAATTTCTACAAACAAAAGCCCTTTATCTGTTGTTTCTCTTCCAGTATCATGATGTCGCGTCATATATAAGATTCTGCCATGCAGGCCCTTCCTGGCTTTCCTCTGTAACCTTGTGGTGTATGGCATCAGAATTGCTGTCAGCCTCCTCTTCGTCGAAGAGTGGAGGAGTCAGTGTCAAATCAGAAGGCTCAAGCGAAGGAGAGCCATTGTCCTTACCAGTCCCTACGTCCAAGGACATGGAATCTAGTTTTCCTAACGGTGTCCCAGGTAGTCTCCCAACTGTGCTCTCTTCACTGGCCAGTGTCCTGCAGGCACGCCTCCTCGAATTCATTTGACCCCAGGTTCTTGAATAAGTTAGGTAGTCTATTGGTTCAGAGTGCCTTGGGAAGCTTCAAAGTCCTGCATCCTCTCCCCTGCCAAGCCGTGACCATGGATGTTAGTTTGTCCGATGCCACAATGAAGAAAAGTTTTCTTTTAATTTAAATTTTTATACAATAGATTTAAAAAATATTTTTATTAATTACACTTTATTCTCTTTGTATCCCCCCATAAACTCCTCCCTTCTCCCCCCTATCCCACCTTCCCTTCTCCTCATGCCCCTCCCCAAGTCCACTGATAGGGGAGGTCTTACTTTCCTTCCTTTTGATCCTAGTCTATCAGCTCTCATCAGGAGTGGTTGCATTGTCTTCCTCTGTGGCCTGGTAAGGCTCCTCCCCCATCGGGGTGAGGTGATCAAAGAGCAGGCCAATCAGTTCATGTCAGAGGCAGTCCCTGTTCCCATTACTATGGAACCCACTTAGATACTGAACTGCCATGGGCTACATCTGTGCAGGGGTTCTAGGTTATCTCCATGCATGGTACTTGGTTGGAGTATCAGTCTCAGGATTATTTTAAATCATGTTTTCCCTCTTCCAACCCCTCTCAGGTCTTCCCCAACTCCCTACTTATCCAACTCTACACACAGACTCTCTCTTTTGCTCTCGCTCTCAAAAATAATTCACAAAACGAAAAAACAAAAATAAAGAAAAATCAATAAAACAAAAATGTCCCCCAAAGAAGAACCTCTCCCCAACAAACAAACATGGAATTTGTTATGTGTTGGCCAACTATTCCTGGGCTTGGAGCCTGCCCTGGAGTATGGTTGATATACCCAGTTGCACTCCGTTGAACACGCCCATAAAACTTATTTTCCCTTTGTCAGAGGGTATTAGTTGCAAATGATTTCTTGGTTGTGTGTGGGACTTTGGAACCACTTTCCATTTTCAGTGATGGCATTTTATCTGGCTTAGACTTGTGTATGTCTGGTGTGTGCTGCTGCAGTCTCTGTGAGTTTATATGTGCCTCAGTCCTGTTGTTTGGAAAACACTGCCTCTTTCTAGTCGCCCACCATCTTTGCCTCACATGGTTTTCCTGTCTTCTCCTATTTAGATCCCTGAATCTTGAGGGGAGAGGTTTTATAAAAAACATCCCGCTTAAGAGTGAGTACTCCAAAGTCTTTCTGTACTGCAAGAAGAGGCTTCTCTGATGGGCACTGAACAATGCACTGACCTATGGGTATAGCAATATGTAGTTAGGTGTGGTTTTATTGCTGTGTCCCTTTCGCAGAATCATTATAGTAGACTTCCCCCTAAGCACATGACCCATTCGTTCAGGTTCTTGTCCATCTTAGCAGTGTCAGATAGTGGTTTCATCTCATGAAGAGGGCTTTAAATCCCATCAGAAGTGGTTAGTTACTTCCATAAAATTTGTGCCCCCATGGAAACCAGTATACATTGAAGGCACATTTCTACCGTAGGCCAGAAGCTTTGTAGGTGAGTGATGCTGGTCATCTTTCTTCTCTAGTAGCATGTAGAGTACTGCCCAGAGCCATGAACATGAGTCGGTAGGGGTGAGGCTTCTAGTTCAGCTTAACTTCTCCATATTCAATAACGTAAGTAACTGTTGTCCTCAGCAGTAGGACCTTACTATCAGGTTGTGGAGAGCAATAGTCTGTAACGTTTGGTATGAGGTCCATGGGACTGCTTTAGCTAATGTCTAAACAAGATGTAACCTATTCCTCGCATTGGAGGCTTAACTTGGTGTCATGCATGTCTAGTTGGGGCATCATCTCTCCCATTATATGGTGACTATATTAAAATTTCTTTCATATATGTATATATTTTAGGAAGCTCCTAAGTGGTTAGGTTTCCAGATGATTTTACGGCCTTTAGTGGAGAGCAGTCAGCAGGCTAGTGTTCCTTGACATGTTCGTCACATAGATGATTGCTCTTGACATGGAGAATGACAGGAGCTGAATAATAACTGTCCTGGGTGAAGACCTCAGTCTGCCCAGAAATAACTGTCAAGGTGTATTTGGACAAGTTTCAGGCCTTCTGGGACACATGTCATCACCTGATCAAATCTGGTGGGACAGCAGCTGAGTGAGGTCACCAAGCCACTACTGGGCCCAAGTTCTTATATTCTCTTGGCTGTTGTTATAGATTAAATATGAAGTATCTTCCATGGACACAGGTTTCCATGGTCCTCAGTTGGTGGCGCTATTTTGGGAGAGGCTGGGAGGTTTGTGAGGTGGGTACAGTTGAAGGATGTAAGTTATTCAGAGCAACTTCATTATTCCTGGCCACTTGCTGGTTTGCTCTCTGCCTCCCAGACAACCATGCAGTGAATAGCTCTTCTCTGCACCATACTTCCTTGGCAATAATACTGTGTCCTGGAAGCCAAGCAACCATAGACCAAACTCTTAAATCATGAGCCAACCAACACTGTATGAAGCCTGAGAGACCTGCATGAGAGCTGAGGCAAACCCTTAGTTTCTGTAATAGCTAATTGTAGATGTCCACTTGACACACCTAGTAAGGGCACCCTCCATTCAGAAACTGCCTCTGTCAGACAGGCCTGTGGGTATGCCTGTGGAACATTTTCTTGATTGCTCATTGACTTGAGAGGGCTCAGCTCACCGTGGACAGTTCTAGCTTTAGACAGATGGTCCTGGGCTATATCAAAAGATAGCTAGATGTAAGCCTGGAAGCAAGTCAGGAAGTAAGGTTTCTCCATGATCGCTGCTTCCATTTCTACCTGTAGGTTCTGGCCCTGAGTTTCTATCTTGGCTTTCCTTGGTGATAGAACATAACCTGTAAACAGAAATAAACACTTTCCTCCCCATGTTGATTTAGATCAATGCTTTATCCCAGCAACGGAATCCTGAGTAGGACGGTTTTTATTCGGTTTGGTTTGTTTGTCTGTTTATTTGTTTGTTTGTTTGTTTTCTCTTTGTCTACTCTTCCCTAGGTTGTGCCTAGGGAATTCCACTTCTGGAGTCTGATGCGTCTGGGTGCAACCAGTGAATTGTGGACAGAAGTTCAGGCCTGAAGCTTTAGGCACTGCCCATCATCCTCTTTCTTGCCCTCCCCTCCCTCTCCCTCTCCCTCCATGAATTAAAGCAGGAAGATGCACGCTAGTAACAGGGCAACAGTCAGGAGCCAGGGCTGAGTAGCAGCCAGAAGGAGAGAAGCTGAGTCCATGAATGGCCATGTGGAGCTGAGACACTCACCTCTCTGTTCTAGACCATGAGATGAGAGAACTAATCTTCCTCAGTCTTTGTTACAATCCTGCAGATTTTCATATTGGTAATGCAAACCCCAGGGGCTCAAGTGAAGAATCGAGGCGGACCTTCTAATTGGCTGGGACCCAGCTGACAACTAAGTTGCACAGTGCCTGGAAGGCAGTAAAGCTCAGTACACGTGCAAGTGCATGCCACTAAGAGCTGTCAAGGCTGGTACCCCAAACACAGCTGGAACAAACCTCTCAAAATGGCAGGTTACAAATGAAAATGAGAAGAGCAAACCGCAGACAAATGCTAACAAGCGGTTAAACTTAGGTGGCAACCTTTGTGGCTACAGTGTAGAAATGACAGTTAATTATATGCCGTCACTTGAGTGATTTGCAGATAGTAATCACAGTCACTGTCATTTTCCAAAACAAAAGACCTATACATGCGCAGACTCTGCAGACAGGTAATTTCTTCTTTTAACAAGTTTGATGAGACATCAAGATTGCTATGCTGTAAAGGTCCACAAGAAAATGAAAATCCATGGCTACAACGTGCAGGCTGAATACAAAGTAGCTGCTTAATTAGGCAGGTTGGCTTTTTTCCCCCCTTATAACAAATGGCATGGCACCGACTACATTTGCTAAACATTTTCGAGCATCATTTCTCACTAAATGTGAAATGTTGCGTTAAATACAAGGAGAAACTCATAGATAACAGGCTAAGATACATAAAGATACAGGGAAGGGGAGCAGGATGCTACAAAATCAGTTATTTCCTAAACATTTCAATGAACCGTTGCCTTGGTCATGTTGCCAGCTTCCGAGGTTGCCTCTCATTGCACATGATTCGCAGGTTTAAAGCGAAAGAACGAAAAAACGCATCATGCGCACGGTGACCTCCACCAGTACTATCCTGTTCTTGTCTTCCACTCTGTACTACTGTACTTTTAAAATTGGAAAGGATGGATGTGATAGACATTTTTGATTGTCAACTTGGCTACATCTGGAGTTAACTAAAACCTAAGCAGCTGGGTACACCTCTGAGGGGCTTTTTTTTCTTAATTAAATCACTTGAAGTGGAAAGACCCACTTTTAAAAAAATTATTAAATTCTTTATTAATTACACTTTATTCACCTTATATACCCCTGTAGTTCCCTCCCTCCTCGATTCCCAATCCCTCCCTTCTGCACCCGTGTCCCTCCCCAAGTCCACCGATAGGGGTGGTCCTCTTTTCCCTCCTTCTGATTCTAGGCTATTAGGTCTCATCAGGAGTGGCTGCATTGTCTTCCTCTGTGGCCTGGCAAGGCTGCTCCCCCATCACGGGGAGGTGATTAAAGAGCAGGACAATCAGTTCATGTCAGAGACAGTCCCTGTTCCCATTACTATGGAACCCACTTGGACACTGAACTGCCATGGCCAACATCTGTGCAGGGGTCCTAGGCCATCTCTCCATGCTTGGTACTTGGTTGGACCATCAGTCTCAGGAAAGACCCCTGTGCTCAGATTATTTGGTTCTGTTGCTCTCCTTGTGGAGTGCCTGTACTCTCCAGATCCTCCTATTTCCCACTTGTTTCATAAGATTCCCTGCACTCTGCCCAAAAGATGGCCATAAGTCTCAGCATCTGCTTTGATAGTCTGCAGGGCAGAGCCCTTCCAAGGCCCTCTGTGGCAGGCTCCTGACTTTTCCCTGTTTTCTCTTTCTTCTGATGTCCATCCTCTTTGCCTTTCTGGATAGGGATTGAGCATTTTAGCAAGAGTCCCCCCTCTTGATTAGTTTCTTTAGGTGTACAGATTTTAGTAGGTTTATCCTATATTATATGTCTATATGGGTGAGTATATACCGTGTGTGTCTTTCTGCTTCTGGGATAGCTCACTCAGGATGATCTTTTCCAGTTCCTACCATTTACCTGCAAATTTCATGATATCCTTGTTTTTTATTGCTGAGTAATATTCCATTGTGTAGATGTACCACAATTTCTGTATCCATTCCTCAGTTGAGGGGCATCTGGGTTGTTTCCAGCTTCTGGCTATTACAAATAAAGCTGCTACAAACATGGTTGAGCAAATGTCCTTATTGTGTACTTGAACCTCTTTTGGATATATGCCTAGGAGTGGTATAGCTGGATCTTGAGGAAGCACTATTCCTAGTTGGAAAAGATCCACTTTTAATTCAGATCTATCTTTAATCTGGGCCACACCTATATAAATGGTCTCCTATATAAATGACTCAGAAGAAGGAATCTTGATCTCTTTGCCTGCTTGCCCTCACTCTGGCTGTCAAGTCCATTTCTTCACTGGCATTAGAGCCTACTTCTTTAGGATTCTGGTATCTGCTGAACTCACACACCCAGCCCCATGGACTAAACAACTACTGGATTCATGGACTTGCTCTTGGTAGACAGCCATTGTTGGACTAGCAGGGCCACAGCCTGTAAACCACTCAATCCCCTTTTCCTCTGATTTGTTCTGGAGTCACAATAATATTTTTGTTTATCTCAAGTGCCTTTGTGTATCTGTGTGCTTGCACACTCTTCCATCCAGGGCAAATGAAGAATATTCCATGCATTTTGTAAAGCAACCAATAACAGATCATGATTGACATTCAGGGGTGTCAGGTGCAGGCAACAAAAATTCCTCCCTATTAATTGAAGACTTTCTTACAGGAAGATAATCCAGTGGCTTACAGCCTCCACTAAGAGCTAAGGGAACAATTGTTCATTCTATTTTCCTATCTAAGGGGACAATTAATACACAATCACTGCTGACAGAGCCAACCTGAACTACGATCTGTCCTTGAGTAATTCTTTAGGAGTAGACGCTTCTCTTTCCCTTTGTACTTCATGACTGTGAATGCAGTGTAGCTAGCCGGACTGCTCCTGCCACTATCATGCCCCCATGATGGACCGTATTACCTCAAAACGTAGAGTAGCGTTTAATCCCAAGATTGAAACCTTCCATCTTGACTAGAAGTTCGTTATTCTAAGGGGGTTGGGGTGGGGGTGGGGTGGGAGCTCATGAGGACATGTGATGTTAAAAGGAGGGGTGAAACAACCGGATGCTCTGAGGGGAGGTGAAACATTCCACCAGACAGGGAAACTCTTTAAGCCCAGGGGTAAGCTACTCAGAGGCTTCAGGAAGTCCCTGAAACAAGCCAGACTAGAGCTCTTCCTCCCCAGGCATACACACGCAGTTAAGAAATGCCAAGATATCCTTAGACAAGCTGTCTTCGATTCTCAGACCAGATGAGCAGCCTGGAAGGATCAGAGACCAGCAGAGCTGCCTGAAGAGGCTCAGCCCACTTGAGCTACACGGAAAGGAGACCCTCCACCTCGTCAGGCTCTGCGTCGAGCTCCAGGCTTCCAGCTCTCAGGAGCTCTTGGTGATGCAGCCAGCTGTTTTTTGAGTTATTTCTGCTCCTGAAAGTAACCCCACTAAAATTTGTTGGCTCACCAAATTAGGCTTCGGTAATATCCTTACTTTGGTCTGTTGTCGGTTCCCTATCCAGGGTGAATAGATGTTTGCTTACGGATCTCCAGGAATTGTGTCACACACCCTTCCTAAGTTGTTTCTGGTCAGGCATTTTTGTCTGACAGTAAGAAAAGTAACTAATACAGCTAATATCTTTCCATTGCGAAACAAACCCAAGAAGCTCCAAGCCAACTTAGACTTTGGCACATTACAGCCTGCACACAAGCTGCCCAGCCATGCTCCTGAACCTGTTGTTGACAAAGCTCACCCAGCTGAAGCACTCACTGTGTCTTCTTGAGGAGCTGTGGTCAGCTGAGAAGCACATCACTTCGTTTTTTCACTTCCTTGGTTCACTCGATTTTCTCAGGACAATACTGTCCCGATAGAAATGTCCCATCTGAGTTCCTATCCCCTAGTCTCTGTTTCCTGGGAAATGTGTGCGAAGTTAGTATCATACTCTTAAAATTTAAATCCCAAGCTGGGGCAGCTGTCTGGTCCTGGGCTCCATGCCGTGTCCTTGCTACCCGGATGCTAGGAAAAGTAACATCCGTCTCCCCTGTGATGTTGTGGTGAGAGGCAAAGTCTCTTCTATAGAATTAATTCTGAAAAGGAAGTGTTTGGACTCTGAACACACGGTGACAGGTGAACTTGCTTAGCCCTCTACAGTCCCCTCCCTCCCTATGAATTCCTGCACATGGGGTGAACACCCTCTTTGCATCCTATCTCAGATAGTCTGTCCTCTTCCATCTCTTTATTTTTTGTGTGTATTTCTTTTTGTTTGCCGAGACAGAGTTTCTCTGTTCAATAGCCCTGGCTGTCCTGGACTTAATCTGTAGACCAGGTTGACCTTGAAACTCACAGAGATCCACCTGCCTCTACCTCCAGAATGATGGGATTAAAGATGTCCGCCCCCAACGTCAGGCTGCTCTTCCATCTCCTAACCCTACCAAACTGTCTGCGTTAGCATTTGTTTCTCAAATATACTTCTTTTTTTTTTTTTCCTGTTCATCCTTTCAGGCTAGATGTTCAAGGCTGACCCACCTCTCCTATCCTCCCAATCTCTGACAGAGTTCAGTTCTCGTTTGTATTTCTGTCCACAGGTCCGAGGGCAGTTCTCACGCTGGTCTCCTGTCATCAACTCTCCACTTCTTTGCTGCCTTCAAAGTAGAAGCAGCTGGTTTCCAATACAAATGCTAACACTGGATAGCCTACATCTTTCACAGTGGGGGGACGCTGAATCCGTGGGGCTCAGATTCTATGGAACAGCAAGGGGACCGGCTTTCAGCCTTTCCTTCTTAACACAGTGTCTGGGGAAAGTCTTGGGCTGGCCTCAAAGGGGATTTGTTTATAATTAGATATCCTGGACTACAGCTGTAGTCCCCCATTTTACAGCTTAGTCTGCTGAAGTCGTCCATGTTGTAAAATGATTGGGAGACAGCTTTGTTTTAGGAAACAGAAATGATTATGTTCCCCATGGTCAGACCTCTCCTGCCCACATAAGCAGATTCTCACTCAAACACTGGTGGTTCCCATGCATGCTAATGAAATGGCATGCCTGTGTCTCTCCCTGACCCAGACGTTCAGTACAGTCATGCAAGTTTTATGACATGTAAGAGAAAACCATTCTTGTTATGAAGACAATGTGTTTACTGTAGCAACTTTTCTGGCCCATCACAGTGAAGGGTTTTTTTTTGTCTTTAAAAACTCAGTTTATTAAGTCAGTTTCCTTGCAGATATAAGTACAGGGTACTAGAGAATGGACAGTCTAGTTTTTACAAAGATGCTGAAAGATCTAGTGATAATTCTGCCTGTTGCTCAGTTATGCCCAGAAAAATGGTGGACTTATCCTAACCTGATTATTATGCACTATGTGCTTGCATCAAAACATCACACTTTACTTATAGATATGCAGGACTATGTTTTTGTTTTTATTAGATGTTTGTGTGTGTGTTGGAGAGGGCTATGTGCTCATGAGTTCTGGTGCCCTCGGAGGCCAGAGGCATTGAATTCTCCTGAAGCTGGAGTCACAGGCATTTGAGAGTACCCTGACATGGGTGCTGGGAACTGAACCCAGGTTTTGTACAAAAGCAGCAGGGCTCCCAACTGCTGATCCATTTCTCCAGCCTTGGAGTTCTTAGAGATTAATAAAAATGCATAGAGCTTTCACATCATAGGGCCTGAATTGGCGCACAGAAAGAGAAAAGGGAAGCTTTTCATGAATCAGTATTCCCTCCTTCCCTTGGATCTTAGATGTGACTCTTGCCCAAGCTAAGTACCTCTGTCCATGTCTAGAGAAGAGACCTCTAATTCATCACCCTAATCTACCTCCATCTTGGTGCCCTTTGGATGCTGTGATAATCTCTGTAAAATCACAATTCTGCTTGAAGGGAAGACAACCTATTGCATATAAAAGCTCTGCTCAGTTTGGTTCCGTGGGCTTCAACATGATGGAACTGGATTGCTATTTACCTTTGCAAAAAAGAGTTGGTACACACATATAGGTTTTTTATAAAATAAATTCGATCTGCTACCTAAAACAGCAGGTTACCTACATTGCCAGTGATTGCTTTTTCTGAGTCATTAGGGTTCAGTCTTAAAGCCCCTGATTACATATTTAGCAACTATTTAAGGTGCAATTTATGGAAGCCAAGTCCCAGGCTACGCAGCACTATGAATATTACTTAGAGGAAAGTTACCAGAGACTTTTCAGCCTGGAGAAAGCAGAAAGTAAACAATGAGATCTCCCAGAATTATAAAACGAGGTTCAAAAAAGTATGTGCAGGGTAGAGTTATAATGAGGAAAAAGTGCATGGTACTTTTCACCTGGAGTTGTAGGAGCAGAATTAGAAAGAAGGAGGAGGAGGAGAAGGACGAAAAGAAGGAGGAGGAGAAGGAGTTGGAGAATGGGAGTTATAACTGTTGTCAGGCAATATGTACTCCTGTTGAAATATACAAACAACCTCAACAGCTGTTGAGGCCATGATCAGAGCCAACAGAATGTAAAGAAGTGTTTACCAAGAGAGGAAACTAGAAATCCAAGAAGTATTTAGAGTATGAGGAAGGGCCTTCCATGGTATTTTGGGAATCTCAGCCTCAAATACACCCACAACAGACATGGAATATTTTAATGCTACATATACTAATCCTTAGATAAGTGCAGTTGTCCAGGCACGGCAGCCATCACTGGGCAGCTCCATATATTCCAGTAGCTAGAAAGAAAGCACACAGAGCATGTTGAGAAGCAAGGACAGAGTGAGGAATGGAGATAGGATGAATAATGGGTATCAAAACACAGAGGGACAAAGAATTCTAATGTTATATTGCACAGTAAGGTGAAGGTAGTACACCGGACAAATTTTAAAGTAGCTAGAAAAGAGGACTTTGAGTGTTTTCAACACAAAGAAATAATAAATGTTCAAAATGATAGAAATGTGATTATACTGACTCGTCATTATAGCTTGAATGCACACATTGAAATACCATACTGGATCTCACATATCTGTAGACTTGCTATATATCAGTAAAACATGTGCAAGGAAATGAAGAAATCACAAGTATATAAAAGCAGAACTAGTCTTTGCAGAACCCAGGGTTTTAAGTGTAGTCCAAGTGAAGGAGGAAGGGAGGTGAACATGTAGTATTCTGGGTGAGGGGAAAGAGGACATTTTTGTAGCATTTTACTTACCTAGGAAGCAGAAAAGAGGTAGGAATGGAGGTAAATAAAATTACATTACAATGTGTTGAGCACATATCTTAATGTTCCTGCCTTCTGTCTAAGAAACCCGTGGTGAACACTTTACCAAAGCAGCAGAGGCTGAGCAGGACTTGCTCTCACTTTCCTCTGCATGCTGGATAGCATACTGTCCTATGTCACTCCAAAGTCAGAGTTTGTTGGCTCACTGTCTTGGAAAGGCACTCTTTATCACACAGCCGGCCTGCCTGGAAACTCAGTTTTCATAATCGATAATCACAGATCCCAGCAACGTTACTCAGAGAATCCTAGTGAGAACAGATGTAGAATACAGACTTCTAGAATCCACCAAATCTTAGGATGGAAAACACGGTAAGTGACACTAATCCATGGTGGACTCAATAGCCACCTCCAGGGAAAAGCTCTCACATAGCCCTGAAGAACAGCCAGGCTTGACAACAGTGCCTAAGAAAAGCAGAGCGGCAGCCATAGAATATGGAATCCCACGGGCTGACATTTCCAGAACTGAAGTGGTTAACTCATGAGGAGCAGAGAAATAGAATCTCAGGTTGGGTAGTTAAAGTCAGATCCTTTTGTTTTTCAAGCTCAGATATCAAAAGGAAATACAAAACAAAACAAACAAAAAATCCAAAAACCAAAACCTTTAAATCCTGCCCTATTAAAAGTGTGTGTGTGTGTGTGTGTGTGTGTGTGTGTGTGTGAAGTTAAATATTTTCTAGCTTGGGACAAAAATAAAAAAAAAAAGATTCAGATTTAACCTTAAAACCTGCAGAGTCATGCATGGCTCTCTCTTGTATACTACAATTTTTCTGGGTTGATTTAGACATTCTCAACTACAGCGAAAAAAATGTTCCAGCAGGGGTCTCTCTCTACACATGGTATTTGTAGTCTTAGACATCTGCAGTCTCTCCTCTAGCTTTTCCTCAGTGTCATGTAAATGAATGCCTGTGCAAAACACGTCCACATCCCTTTCTTATAGAATTACTAAGCTACAGAAAAGATAAAATACAGCACCGCGATCATGATCATGATCAAGCTGATAAACATGTTTGTTCACCATGTGCTATTCCTCAAGTAAAACACTTAAAATCCACACATTCCTATCCTTATGCATTGAGTATAATCCCTGACTTGACTTCTAAACATGTTTCTCTAACTTCCTTCATTTCTTTTCTTATTTACCTAGGACACTGAAAGTTTTGGCAGATGGATATGTATTTAATTAACTATTATTATTAATTATTATCATTTTGAGACAGGCTTACTATAAAGATCAAGCTGATTTGAATTCTAGAGCCTCCTGCCTCCACCCACAAGTGCTAGGACAATAGGCATGAGGCCATATGACCGGCTATTTTGCTTTATTTTGAGACCTGTAGCTCAAGATGGCTTCAGAATTGGCAAGTAGGTGAGGATGACCTTGAAGTCCCGATTCTCTTGCCTCTACTTCATTGGATTCCTGACATGTACCGTCCTGCCCAGCTTCTTTCACAGACTCTTATATGTGTTTTCCCACTGCCTCAGGTACTTTTCTATTGTGACAAACACCATGGAAAAATGCAACTTTAAAACTAAAGTACTTAATTTGGCTGAAGGTTCCAGAGGGCTTATGATCGGGCAGCGAAGGAACAGCTGAGAGCTACTATCTTGAACAACAACCATGAGGCAGAGAGTGCACTCTGGGAAGGGTGGGAGTCCTTTTGAAACCTCAAAGCTCCCCGTGGCCAACAATGACACCTGTCATAATAGTTCATAAACAGCCCCATCAACTGGAAGCCAAATATTCAAATGTATGAGCCTATAAGGACCATTCTCATTCAAACCATCAACAAGTTCACTAATGTTTGATGTGTGTGTGTGTGTGTCTTGGCAGTGAAACAGGAATAGTTAGAACTTGGTGCACTATCCAACAGAGTCCTTGCCTTGTCTGTAGTGAAGATTATGCAGTGAGAACCTTTGCACTGCTTCATGTTTATGAACTTGAAAAGGAGATGTGATTGTTGATGTCCATGAGAGGGATCCTACAGGTGAATGGAAGACCTATAATTCTGATGGTAACAGATAGGCAGGGCCTCTGGGCACAGGCCATGTTTGCCTTTCTGTATAGGTTAATCTTTGCTGCCAACTGTTTGATTTATTCATTCCTACAGGCCAAAGTTCAAGGTCACCTTCAGCTATGTAGTAAATAACATCCCTTAGCATGTTAGCAAATGACAACTGAAATGCAGTGGCCAGACAAAACAGAGATTGCTTGCAAAGGGCTGTTAAAATTCTTGAGACCATAATTCTGCAAGTACCTAGACTCCTGGTTTGATTTCTGTACTTTCATCTTAAGCCTTTGTTATTTTTCTTTTGCTCTGTTTCTTTATGAATACAATCATTATGCATATCCTTTTCCGCTTCTATTTTTATTCTTCCTTTATTCTCTCATGTCTGAAAAACCATTTTTTAATTCTAGAAAAAAAATTGAACACCTAGTGGCACCTTCTGATAATACATATTTTTCCCTTCACAATAAGTTAATATTGGACCATAAAAACTTCCATCCTGATTGATAATAAAACACAGAAAATATTAAGTGAAAATGTTTTATTCCAAGTGACATTGCTACTTACTCTTTAAGAGTATTAAAGAATTACCTTAATTCGCTCATGGGGGAAGAAAAGTCAATTAAGCTTCTGTAATGAAGGAAATATATATTTATAATGGAACAAATGGCACTGTGCCTTTGTCTGAAGCAGTCCCAATGTCCAATAAAGAGGAGCCATATTCAAATGTGGTGCCTGAACACCAGATACAAGAATTCCTAGTCAGCAGGTTGTCATGCCAAAAGCACTCCACAAATTGATTTAGGCTGTCTCAGTAACTTGTGGCTCATTTGAGATATTCCTGCAGTATGAAAATCAGCACCTGGGCAGTTCCTATACAAACCTTGGCATCTTGGCATCCTGTCTTGTCTACCCCCTCCTCCCCGGCCTGTGCTGAGCATGTATGCTACTTCTGGGCGCATGCCCACTGCTGAGGTTCATGTGCTCCTGCCTCCCACAGCTTCACCCTTCGTTTGGGTTATCGGTCATCTTTCTCCCTTGCTTGTCCAGTTTCTATATAATCATTCCTCTCTGCTCTGGCCCTTGCTCCAACCTCCTGTTCATTTCAGCTGCCACCCTTTTCCCCCCTGGTAAACCTCTTTGATACCAATTGACAATCTAAGTTCTTTTTTTTTCTTTTACTTTCCAGAGGTTTCTGTTGCCATAGTGATGTATCATGATTATCATGGCCATGACAACTTTCCCTAGCACTCTGGTTGCTATAACAATGCCAGTCAGTAGAGAAATCTGTGGGAACTTGTGACAAAGATGCTAGTTCACAGCTCTGTGTGAGATATTTTGCTGGGAGATGCATCGTATTTAATTGTTGTTTGTTGCACCAAATACTGAGTCCACAGAGAAGGACAGCTCATTTTTCTGGAATTGAAACATTTAGATAATAATGATTTTGTTTCATATCCTTAAAGAGTTCCTCCCTTTGTCTAGGCTTCTGTCTGGTCTTTCTTCCAACTTTTAATTTTTGACGAAAATATAATTTATGATTTAATAAAGATATAGCTGCTATAGATGTAACTCATCTCCAAATTCATATATCAAAATCTCAAACCACAAAATGACTGCTTTTGGAAATAATGCTTTTAAGAGGTAATCAAACTGAATGAGCTTGCATGTGTGGGGCCCTAATCCTATAGGATTAGTGTCCTTATAACAAGACATAGCAAGGAAAGGAAGGGGACCAGTGGGGGGTGGGGGGAGATCAAGGGAGGGTTATAAGAGGAGACGACAATTAAAGTACATTATACTCATCTACCAAAACTGTACAGCAAAACATTATTTTGTACAATTAATTCATAGAACAATAAAAACATTTTAAGATGACAAAACAAGAAGGTAAGCTGTGGGGAGGGGCAAAACCCTCACCAGGAAATGAACCATTTGGCACCTTAATCATATTTCCAATCCTCTAGTGCTGTGAGAAAATTAACTTGTCTCATTTAAGCCACTTGGGCTATGGCATTTGTTATAGCATCACAAGGTGATTACCATAAATCTCAGTACTACTTAACATTCATGACTTCTGCTAGATTCTTCTGGTTTTAAAGACATCAGTTTCTAGAAATATATCCAAGTAAAATCACAGTCTTGCACTGTGTATTGTTTGTCTCTAAAAGCTTGCTGAACCAGGAAGGAAAATGTGATACCACATACTCAATTTTGTGAGTCTTCTGTTGTTACAGCTTACTTAGTCTCGAGAAACTATCAAGTAAGCAATGGTTATAGAACTTTTGTTGTTGTTACATGTCATTGTCACTGTGTCGTCGTCTTAGATTGTAAATTATGGTGACTTACAGCTGTCCACTTCCCGTCTGTAAGGACTGGGAAGGAGCAGCCACATCAAAGCTTGCTCAGGACTAATATGACAAAAGTACCTCCTGAAGACATCTGTTCTATGTACAAAAAGCCTGATGAAGGTGGGTAGCTGACAAAGAGAAAAGAACACTTGATACATCTCAAAGTGTGTTAAAGTAAAAGATAACAAAATACAGAGTTTTGCCAATGAAGAGTTTATGGATTTAGGTCATTCTTTGGCTTTTACATTTGCATTCACTGATAGTGCCAATCAAAATAGCATTATTTGAGCATCATAATGTTACAAAAGCAAGTGTTAGTATATTATATTGTCAGTGTATACTGTTTATGAAAGTCATAGTATAAATATTATGAAATTGAAGATTCCTAGAGAATCTCAAGAAAAACTATGCTATCTTTATGTTGGTGCAGAAAGCAGTTTCTGTTTTGTTATTATAATTGCCCTAATTTGTTTAAATAACCTGATTTTTCTAATTTTCTAATTATCATGGTAGAGAAGAATCCCTGTGTTGTTTTTTTTTTTTCTCTAGTGACAATGGTAATAACTTTCTATGTGTGCCAGGCACAATGTTAATAAGCAAATCAGATTTACAATTTCTGATTGTCATCATGAATTTAACAACTAGTAGGTGAAGAAGCTGAAGAAGTTCCTCTGAAGTGGGAATACATTTCCAGTATTCCCACACAGCTTGAGAATTTAATACTCTACCCCAAACCAAAGGAACATGCTAAAACCTGTCAGGCTGGCCTTGAAGGCAGTTGCTTACATTCCAGCGTCACAACTGAGTCAAAGTCCTTGAACAGCTGCAGATGCACTTGACCTTCACTTTGGCCTTTTAGTTTATTTCTTGTGACAGTGCAACAGGGCAAGATAGTGCAGAGGTTCCTCCAGTTTGTATTCTTGCTGAGGCCATTTTAGGTTTAACTAGAATTTGATTTTGATGGAGACTCCTGTGGAAAATTACTCAACTTTATTCTAGGAACCAGAAATCAGGGTGCCCGAGCCAAAGCTGTTTTAGTTTCTGCTAAACTGCCTGCCTGTGCAAAACCTCCTCCTGATGCTACAGAGTGAAAATACCTGGATGTAGTTTTTCCCTTTAAAAATCTATCACCCTAAACACTTGGTGTTGCACATGTATCTCAAATTCCTGGGATAAAAATCTTTCAATTGGTTATTGTAGACTGTGTCTGTGCGTTCTTCTCTGGTGGGTTTCCTGTAAAACCACTAAGACATTAACCAGAGCCCTTGTCCTCACCACCTTCTCCCAATGAGTCAAGTAGACTATGGCTTTAAAAAGTAAATAAGATTTCTAAAACAGTAAAAGTCTTTAAGCTGGGTTTACTCATTTAAGAAAACTTGTAATGTAAAAATAAAGTTTGATCTTCAGCCTCCTCCAGCTCTTAGTGACTAAGTTGCTGAAAAGGAGCCTTTGTGTGTGCATGTACACATGTGTCTGGGGTGGGAGGAGAAACAAGAAAATAAGCCTGGCTGAGAACAGCCTGGCCCAAGAAGAAATCTTTTGGCTGTATTTTAAAACTTCATTAGTCAGTTTGTGAGTCATGATTAGAAACGAAATGGTTGCAAGATACAGTTATAATTTTAGGACATCTATGTATTACTAATTGGTACATGATACGAATAAATTGCTTCAAGGGTGTGTAATTTCTCACACACTTTGCTTTCTGGGAACCCCAAAGTGGAAGTGATCCTATCTAATACCTGGGCTCTCTCAACAAGCCTTTTATGTTTCTTATGTGGAAAAATCCCAACAAAAAATGTGCTTCAAATACCTGTCTTCTCTTTGAAAACGTTTGTGTCACACTGAGATTCTCCACAGAAATATGGGGAGTCTCACATTTCTGAGAGACGATCCCATAAAAGGACAGGAGAAACAGAAAATTTTCACACAGCATGGAATACGGCTGGGCTAACCCAGTGGGCAGAAAGACAAAGGCCAGTAGATTGCTCAGGTTTTTCACACCTAGATGTTTTATGGCCTCTCTGCTCTGAACTACATTTATGAGCTAACCCAGGAAGTGTGTTAGATTGGGAACTGGGAATTTTTCTTGTTAAATGTTGGCCTGTGTTCAGCATACTCCTCAAGCAACTTTCTGGACTATAACTGAGTCTGAGAAGCAATGGCATCCTTGAATGATCCCTAGATGTAAGCCAAGAGGTGAGCGGCGTAAGTGTGGCATGGTACAGAAAAGCCTGACTGAACAATCTAAGGTCCTGCTTCTTATCCATCTTTTTCATTCTCAGAATAACTTAGAGACAATCACATAATAGTTCTAGGTTTCAGTTGCTCCTATAACTTTTAAAGGTATTTCACATGTAACTTCATAATGCCTCTATGGTTAATGTTACTGGCAATAAAATGAGGTCTAATACCTATGAGCTTCTCCTCTGCAGACAAGGAGAGGAGAAGCAACAGAATACTGAGCCCTGGGTTCCTGTGTTCTGGATACCAAAGTTTTAGACTATGAAAGATCGTGCTTATTAACTTATTTAAATTTCCTTGTAAAGAATATACGAGCTTAGATAGTATATAGAAATCACATTAAAATAGCTTTTTGAAGTAATTGGAGTTAAGGGAAGAGAGCTCAGACCTTCTCCACAGCTGAATTAAATAGGAAAGATGACCAAGTACAGAACTTCCAATATTTTTAAGTCCTGAGTAGTGGTGGTGATGCTTGTTGGAAAAGGGTGTGTGGGATTTGCTTTGGACAGTTTCTCCCAGCGCAAAGGTGCCAAGAGGTCTTTCACATACTTTCTTTTACAGCAGCACTTTATGACATGTGATGGAGATTTTCAACTGGGATGGTCAGCAGAAGATGCTCTGTTCCCACAGAGCTTCATGCTGAGGGACAATCCCGCACCTCAAGCCCAATGTTAAGGTTCAGCCGTTTGCATCTGCATTTGAAAGGAACTACAGTTGCTTAAATCTAGTCAGGGTGATGGACATACTTTAGAGAAACAGTCCTTCCATCTTTATGATGAGTTTTAATGGCTCTTTCCTTTTTCAGTAGGAGCAAATTTCAGAATTTTGAAGCAGAACGTATTTATGTCAACTGAGGTATTATATTTGGGATAGAGAGTTCTTTAAGGATCATGTTTGAATGCATATTAACATTTGGAACACCAAGAAAGATTCAAACATTGGTGGCATCTTACTTAATGAACACTAGTCCACTCATAGTGGCAAGCAGCTGACCTGTCCTCCTGACCAGCATAGGAGCCCAGGTGCTTGGATAACATTGTCTCCCTCTTTCTTTGGTTCTGAAGAAGTATTCTAAACTCCAAGCACTTCAAAGTGGAACTGAGGGCACATAGTTATCTTCTTGACTCTTATTTGTTGTAATTCCTTAAGAAATGTGTGTCAAAATTTTGGAATTACGATGATCCACCCATGTAGTTACTCCTTAGAGCCTGGAAGTTGGCCAAGAGACCTCACCTTTCCCCGTTTGATTCTCTTTATCTTATCCCTCTTCTTCACTGTTAATTATTTGGTCATTTTTATCCTTAGCTTGTCTCTTACCTTGTCTTCTGTAAACAGTTGTATTAAAGTATATTTCTGTGGTGGTGTAAGGTTGAACTGACCTTAGAACATATTTTTTTTTCACCACGCTTCTTCCCGCTTCTCTTCCTCTTCTCCGCAACCCCCATCTTCATCATCCTCATCTTTTCCTTCTTCTTGGTGCTGCTGAACGGAGGTCTTGGTGTGCAGCCTAAGCTTATCTTGGATGCTCTATGTAACACAGACTGGCCTTGAATGCGTTTCAGTCCTCCCAAGGGTTTCACGTTCTGCCATGAGTTACTATACCTACCTTAGAGCACACCCTAGAGATTTTACTATATTCAAATTTGTGCCACTATTATTCTAATTTTAGAAAAGTTTCATTAGCTCCCTTCCCGGAAGCCTTATATACTCCTTAGCCATCACTGCTAGCTAACTTCTTTCTTGTAGCCCTCATCAACCACTGATTGATGAGGTTTTCCCACCCTCTAAGTGTACAGTCTTTTCTGTATACTGTATACAAACGGAATCCTACAGCGCAGGTAATGCTTTCTTTTCGACCTATGCTTCAGTCTCCAGTGCTAGGCTGCCCTTTACTATAAAGGACTCTTTTTATGCTTTATTTTTTCTTTTATTGAAAATAAGTGTTCGTTTGTTTGTTTTTACACATAATGTATCCTGATTGAGCTTTCCTCTCCCTCTACGCCTCTCAGTTCATCTCCACCTTCCCTTTCCTCCAGATCTACCTCCCTTTGGTCTCTCATTAGAAATCAAACAGGCTTCTAAGAGATAATAATAAAGTAAAATATAGTAAGGTAAAATAAAAGCTAATACATTCAAATAGGACACAACAAACAAATGGAGAAGACCCTAAGAAATAGGTATAGATGCAGAGACCTGCTCATTCACATGCTCAGGAATCCTATAAAAACTCTAAATTGGGAGTCATATTATATATACAAAGGACCTGTATGATAAGAAAAGAATATATGTGTGTTTATACATATATAAATAAGATTAAAATAAAAATATAAAAAGCCTAACATGACCTTATAAGACGATTAACCTTCAGTGATGCTGTTGAGTTTGTTTTCTGTTGTCCATTTACTCCTGGGGCATGCAGCCTGCCCTTAAGAATAGTTTGTTTCTACAGTGAGACTCTTGGACAAAACTAAATTTTCATTTTCAAGGGCTTATCAACTGGAGATTGCTTCTGGGTTAGGGATGCGGACATGTGTCCAGTCCCTCTTTTGTCTCTAGAACCCTTCTGGTCAGACCCTTGCAGGCCCTGAGCATACTGCCTCAGTCTCTGTGAGTTCATATATGTGTTGTTCCTGTTGATTTGGAAAGCCCTGTTTTCTTGGCAGCCTTTGCCCCCAGCATCCCCTTCTCTCATACGCACTTGAGTGTCATGGTGCTTTACCACAGGATTAGCAAAGTAACTGATACAATGCCTTTCATCAGCATTTTGTAGATATCCTCACATAGAACTTGTATTATTTTGTTGGATTTAAAGCTAGGTATAAGTTGCTTAGGAAGTTCATGTAAATGGCAATGTGTCTTTCGTTTCAAATTCTACTTGTTCTTTGTTGATATTTAGGAAAATAATTAATTTATTTATGTCAAAAATGTGCCTTGCAATCATACTATAATATCTATTTAGTTTCAGTTTTCTTTCTGCAATTCTGCTGTATTTAGATGGTCTTATCAGTTGAAAATGAATATTTTTTCTCCTCAATCTTTACTCCTTTTCTTCCTTCCTTTCTTCCTTTTTTTTCTTCCTTCCCTCTTTTTTTTTTTAAAATAAAGAAAATAGTCTTGCTATGGTGCTGACTTTGTCAGGAAAGTTGCAAATCTTTTATTATTAAGTTGTTCATTTTTTGTGGGGTGGTCTCTCTTAGCAAGTGGAGAAAGCTTCCTTCTCTGGTTCTGTGCTAGTTTTTTTGGCATAAAAATGTGCACATTTTGTCAAATGTCATATACTTTCTCTTCTTTAGGCTTTAGCTATGATGGAATCATATTAAATTACACTTAAATGTTGAACCAAATTCGCTACCTCGGTGGGCCTACTTAGTTATCATATATAACTCTTCATATTCATTTTGTGTTGCATTTACTAAAAATTTTGTTTGGATTTTTTTTACTACGTTCATGAGAATTATTGGTCTGTAGTTGGCTGATAATGCCCTTATTTAAATACTTGATATTATAATAACATCATCTTCTTAGATAAAATTATGAAACAAATTTTCATTTGCGTGTATGTTCTGAAGAGACTGTAGAAATTTGGTGGAATTTCTTCCCTAAGTTTTTCAGAATTTCCTTATCAAATCACTTTAGTTAGCTTCTTTCTGTTTGACAGATTGTTGACCACTGGCTCTGTTTCTCTTCTAGATGTTAGCTTGCTCATTTACTTGTTTCTTCTTGTGTCCTCTGGCACATTCATCTTTTGAGGACTGGTCTGCTTCACATAAATTACCAAGTTTGTGGTTCATGGAGATGTTTGTGGCATTTATTAACTGTCTTTTTAACATTCAAGAGATCTGCAGTGGAACTTCCTTGTTCACTTCTGATTTTGGTGGCTTGTATCTTCTCTCCTTTTATCTAGCCTGTCTGCATGCTTATTGATTTAATTGAAAAATTTAATAAGTCAGTGTTTCTTTTTGCCTATGGTGTCTATTGATGTCCTTTCTAAGCTTTCACTGATATCTGCTCTAAAGTTTATTTCTTCTCTTCTTGTTCTTATTTTGGGTTTATATACCCTTCTTTGCTCATCTTTTTCCAGTTTCCTAATGTAGAAACTTTGACTGGTTTTAGATTTTCTTCTTCTTTAACATATATTTTTAAAGCCATGAGTTCCCTGAAAGAACAATGTTCACCAACCACATCACTCCCCATGAACATTGATAAGTTTTCATTTTTGTTTAGGTCAATATCATTTAAATTTTCTCTTAGTTTAAGTATTGTTTACTCTTTGTTTACTTTTGCACTATTCCATATATTATTCTGTTATTTATTTTTAGTTGAATGTCACTGCTAAGAGCAAACATTATACGATTTCCATTCCTTTGCATTTATTAAGGATGTTTATGGTCCTCAGTGTTTCTTTTTTGGGAGAAAGTTCCATGTAAAGTTGGGAAGAACATGTAATTTTCTTTTGGAGGATGAACTGTAAATAATATCAATTATATCTAGTTGACATATGCTGTTGTCCTGTTCAATCATGTCTGTATTGAATTTTTGCCTATAGGATCAATCCATTTATTTTTCTAAGATTTCATTTGTTTGTTTCTTTGTTTATGTGTGTGCCATAATATACACGTGGAGGTCAGAGGACAGCTTGCCAAAGAAGGTTCTCTTTTCCACCGCGTGGGTCGCAGCAATCCAGCTTAGATTGTCAGGATTGGAAGCAGGCACTGTTTCTTTCTGGTAAGCCATCTTCCAGCCTAGGAGGTGTCTGTTTCTCACAGAGAG
This sequence comes from Pachyuromys duprasi, assembly GCA_028658305.1. NCBI lineage: Eukaryota > Metazoa > Chordata > Mammalia > Rodentia > Muridae > Pachyuromys > Pachyuromys duprasi. The sequence goes on from CM053749.1 coordinate 25,360,470, forward strand.
CCACCGGGTCCCCAATTTTAATAGTGGCTTCATCTATTTGTCCTTGAAGATTTATTAGTTTTGCTGCATGAATTTTGATGCTCAGTTATTTCCATAAGCATATTAAAGATGTGTCTTCTTGCAGTACTAACATGTAATGCCCTCATTACTGCTCATGCCTCAAGTCAGCATTGCTTAAAAGTATTTATGTACTCTCACTTTTCTTGTTGGCATGGCATATTATCTCATTCATTTACCTATAATCAGTGCATGACTTGGTTGTCCAGGACTGACTTTGTAGACCAGGCTGGCCTTAAACGTGAGTCTGCCTGCCTCTGCTTCCCCGAGTGCTGGGATTACAGGTGTGCATCACCGTGCCGGCCGAAAATGAAATTCTTACAGAAAGCATACGTTTGTCACATTCTTCGCTCATATTGATAATCTATTTTTTTATTGGCATATCTAGATCAATGGTGTTTAAGGTGACTATTGATGCAGTTTGATCAATTTCCAGAAAAAATTTTAAACTATTTTCTACCAGCTACCCTTGTTTTTGTTCCTACTTTCCTTTTCCAGTCTTTAACTTTTGTGGTTCCTATTAAGCATTTTCAGAATTCAAGCTTTATTCTTTGTTAGCGCTTCAATTTAGAAATCTCTTTAGCAATTTATTTTAGTGATTACTCTGTGGTTTCTGGTTTATCTTTAAGACTAATCCAAATCTACTTTTAAAAATATACTGTAATATTTCAGTCAGTGCAAGTCCCTCATAATTACAAAATGTTCCTAGTTTCTCCATACCTCCTCTAGTGTTGCTGCCATTCATTTCAGATCTACACATCATACATAGTTGAACATACTGCTACTGTCATTACTTTATTTTATTTTTTTATCTTTTTTTTCTTTTTAAACTTATTTATTTTTATCTCAATCACAGGTTAGGTACTTTGAATCCCAGGCGTAGCCCCCTCCCTCATTCCCTCCTACCCTCCACATCTCCCTCCTCCCCGCCCCCTCCAAGTCCACCAACAGGGGAGGACCTCCTCCCCTTCCATCCAACCCCAGCTCATCCTGTCTCCTCAGGGCTGGCTGCAATGTCCTCCCCTGGGATCTAGCCAGTCTGTCACTCCCCGGCTTGTATGGGGGAGGGTCAAAGAGTCAGCCATCAAGTTCATGACTGAAACAGTCTCTGTTTCCCTCACTAGGGTCTTCAGTCCTACA